>JAMZEH010000080.1:1200000-1857500 GCA_024699665.1 Ostrea denselamellosa
GTAGTCAGATTGAGTTGAACGGACAGTTTAGTTTAAGTCACATCAGTATAACAGATAAGTTAATATCCGTGGAATCAGCTTCATAAATATTGGAATACAATTGGCTTTAATATCACAGATAACTCAATTTATGTAACTTTAATGCAATAAATAGGTCAAAGTAGTCAGATTGAGTTGAACAGACAGTTTAGTTTAAGTCACATCAATATAACAGATAAGTCAATATCAGTGGAATAAGGTTCACAACTATTGGAGTATAATTGACTTTAACATCACAGATACCTCAATTTATGTAAGTTTAATGCAATAAATAGGTCAAAGTAGTCAGATTGAGTTGAACAGACAGTTTAGTTTAAGACACATCAATATATCAGATAAGTTAATATAAGTGGAATCAGCTTCACAAATATTAGCGTACAATTGACTTCAATATCACACATAGCTCAAATTATGTAACTTTCATGCAATAAATAGGTCAAAGTAGTCAGATTGAGTTGAACAGGCAGTTTAGTTTAAGTCACATCAATATGACAGATAAGTTAATTTCAGTGGAATCAGCTTCATAAATATTGGAATACAATTGGCTTTAATATCACAGATAACTCAATTTATGTAACTTTCATGCAATAAATAGGTCAAAGTAGTCAGATTGAGTTGAACAGACAGTTTAGTTTAAGTCACATCAATATAACAGATAAGTTAATATGAGTGGAATCAGCTTGACAACTATTGGAGTACAATTGACTTTAACATCACAGATAGATCAATTTATGTAACTTTAATGCAATAAATAGGTCAAAGTAGTCAGATTGAGTTGAACGGACAGTTTAGTTTAAGTCACATCAGTATAACAGATAAGTTAATATCCGTGGAATCAGCTTCATAAATATTGGATTACAATTGGCTTTAATATCACAGATAACTCAATTTATGTAACTTTAATGCAATAAATAGGTCAAAGTAGTCAGATTGAATTGAACAGACAGTTTAGTTTAAGTCACATCAATATATCAGATAAGTTAATATAAGTGGAATCAGCTTCACAAATATTAGCGTACAATTGACTTCAATATCACAGATAGCTCAAATTATGTAACTTTCATGCAATAAATAGGTCAAAGTAGTCAGATTGAGTTGAACAGACAGTTTAGTTTAAGTCACATCAATATAACAGATAAGTTAATATAAGTGGAATCAGCTTCACAAATATTGGAGTACAATTGACTTTAATATCACAGATAGCTCAATTTATGTAACTTTCATGCAGTAAATATGTCAAAGTAGTCAGATTGAGTTGAACAGACAGTTTAGTTTAAGTCACATCAATATAACAGATAAGTTATTATGAGTGGAATCAACTTCACAACTATTGGAGTACAATTGACTTTAACATCACAAATAGATCAATTTATGTAACTTTAATGCAATAAATAGGTCATAGTAGTCAGATTGAGTTGAACAGACAGTTTAGTTTAAGTCACATCAATATAACAGATAAGTTAATATAAGTGGAATCAGCTTCACAAATATTGGAATACAATTGGCTTTAATATCACAGATAGCTCAATTTTGTAACTTTAATGCAATAAATAGGTCAAAGTAGTCAGATTGAGTTGAACAGACAGTTTAGTTTAAGTCACATCAATATAACAGATAAGTTAATATGAGTGGAATCAGCTTCACAACTATTGGAGTACAATTGACTTTAACATCACAAATAGATCAATTTATGTGACTTTAATGCAATAAATAGGTCAAAGTAGTCAGATTGAGTTGAACAGACAGTTTAGTTTAAGTCACATCAATATAACAGATAAGTTAGTATGAGTGGAATCAGCTTGACAACTATTGGAGTACAATTGACTTTAACATCACAGATAGATCAATTTATGTAACTTTAATGCAATAAATAGGTCAAAGTAGTCAGATTGAGTTGAACGGACAGTTTAGTTTAAGTCACATCAGTATAACAGATAAGTTAATATCCGTGGAATCAGCTTCATAAATATTGGAATACAATTGGCTTCAATATCACAGATAACTCAATTTATGTAACTTTAATGCAATAAATAGGTCAAAGTAGTCAGATTGAGTTGAACAGACAGTTTAGTTTAAGTCACATCAATATAACAGATAAGTTAATATAAGTGACATCAGTTTCACACATATAAGACTACGATTGGCTTTAATATCACATATAACTCAATTTATGTAACTTTAATGCAATAAATAGGTCAAAGTAGTCAGATTGAGTTGAACAGACAGTTTAGTTTAAGTCACATCAATATAACAGATAAGTTAATATGAGTGGAATCAGCTTCACAACTCTTGGAGTACAATTGACTTTAATATCACAGATAACTCAATTTATGTAACTTTAATGCAATAAATAGGTCATAGTAGTCAGATTGAGTTGAACAGACAGTTTAGTTTAAGTCACATCAATATAACAGATAAGTTAATATAAGTGGAATCAGCTTCACAAATATTGGAATACAATTGGCTTTAATATCACAGATAACTCAATTTTTGTAACTTTAATGCAATAAATAGGTCAAAGTAGTCAGATTGAGTTGAACAAACAGTTTAGTTTAAGTCACATCAATATAACAGATAAGTTAATATGAGTGGAATCAGCTTGACAACTATTGGAGTACAATTGACTTTAACATCATAAATAGATCAATTTATGTGCCTTTAATGCAATAAATAGGTCAAAGTAGTCAGATTGAGTTGAACAGACAGTTTAGTTTAAGTCACATCAATATAACAGATAAGTTAATATGAGTGGAATCAGCTTGACAACTATTGGAGTACAATTGACTTTAACATCACAAATAGATCAATTTATGTAACTTTAATGCAATAAATAGGTCAAAGTAGTCAGATTGAGTTGAACAGACAGTTTAGTTTAAGTCACATCAATATATCAGATAAGTTAATATAAGTGGAATCAGCTTCACAAATATTAGCGTACAATTGACTTCAATATCACAGATAGCTCAATTTATGTAACTTTCATGCAATAAATAGGCCAAAGTAGTCAGATTCAGTTGAACAGACAGTTTAGTTTAAGTCACATCAATATATCAGATAAGTTAATATAACTGGAATCAGCTTCACAAATATTAGCGTACAATTGACTTCAATATCACAGATAGCTCAATTTATGTAACTTTCATGCAATAAATAGGCCAAAGAAGTCAGATTCAGTTGAACAGACAGTTTAGTTTAAGTCACATCAATATAACAGATAAGTTAATATGAGTGGAATCAGCTTGACAACTATTGGAGTACAATTGACTTTAACATCACAAATAGATCAATTTATGTAACTTTAATGCAATAAATAGGTCATAGTAGTCAGATTGAGTTGAACAGACAGTTTAGTTTAAGTCACATCAATATAACAGATAAGTTAATATAAGTGGAATCAGCTTCACAAATATTGGAATACAATTGGCTTTAATATCACAGATAACTCAATTTTGTAACTTTAATGCAATATATAGGTCAAAGTAGTCAGATTGAGTTGAACAGACAGTTTAGTTTAAGTCACATCAATATAACAGATAAGTTGATATTAGTGGAATCAGCTTCACAACTATTGGAGTACAATTGACTTTAACATCACAAATAGATCAATTTATGTGACTTTAATGCAATAAATAGGTCAAAGTAGTCAGATTGAGTTGAACAGACAGTTTAGTTTAAGTCACATCAATATAACAGATAAGTTAATATGAGTGGAATCAGCTTGACAACTATTGGAGTACAATTGACTTTAACATCACAGATAGATCAATTTATGTAACTTTAATGCAATAAATAGGTCAAAGTAGTCAGATTGAGTTGAACGGACAGTTTAGTTTAAGTCACATCAGTATAACAGATAAGTTAATATCCGTGGAATCAGCTTCATAAATATTGGAATACAATTGGCTTTAATATCACAGATAACTCAATTTATGTAACTTTAATGCAATAAATAGGTTAAAGTAGTCAGATTGAGTTGAACAGACAGTTTAGTTTAAGTCACATCAATATAACAGATAAGTCAATATCAGTGGAATAAGGTTCACAACTATTGGAGTATAATTGACTTTAACATCACAGATAGCTCAATTTATGTAAGTTTAATGCAATAAATAGGTCAAAGTAGTCAGATTCAGTTGAACAGACAGTTCATTTAAGTCACATCAATATAACAGATAAGTTAATATCAGTGGAATCAGCTTCACAACTATTGGAGTACATTTGACTTTAACATCACAGATACCTCAATTTATGTAACTTTAATGCAATAAATAGGTCAAAGTAGTCAGATTGAGTTGAACAGACAGTTTAGTTTAAGACACATCAATATATCAGATAAGTTAATATAAGTGGAATCAGCTTCACAAATATTAGCGTACAATTGACTTCAATATCACACATAGCTCAAATTATGTAACTTTCATGCAATAAATAGGTCAAAGTAGTCAGATTGAGTTGAACAGGCAGTTTAGTTTAAGTCACATCAATATGACAGATAAGTTAATTTCAGTGGAATCAGCTTCATAAATATTGGAATACAATTGGCTTTAATATCACAGATAACTCAATTTATGTAACTTTCATGTAATAAATAGGTCAAAGTAGTCGTATTGAGTTGAACGGACAGTTCAGTTTAAGTCACATCAATATAACAGATAGGTTAATATAAGTGACATCAGTTTAACACATATAAGACTACGATTGGCTTTAATAGCACATATAACTCAATTTATGTAACTTTAATGCAATAAATAGGTCAAAGTAGTCAGATTGAGTTGAACAGACAGTTTAGTTTAAGTCACATCAATATAACAGTTAAGTTGATATGAGTGGAATCAGCTTGACAACTATTGGAGTACAATTGACTTTAACATCACAGATAGATCAATTTATGTAACTTTAATGCAATAAATAGGTCAAAGTAGTCAGATTGAGTTGAACGGACAGTTTAGTTTAAGTCAAATCAGTATAACAGATAAGTTAATATCCGTGGAATCAGCTTCATAAATATTGGATTACATTTGACTTTAATATCACAGATAACTCAATTTATGTAACTTTAATGCAATAAATAGGTCAAAGTAGTCAGATTGAATTGAACAGACAGTTTAGTTTAAGTCACATCAATATATCAGATAAGTTAATATAAGTGGAATCAGCTTCACAAATATTAGCGTACAATTGACTTCAATATCACACATAGCTCAAAATATGTAACTTTCATGCAATAAATAGGTCAAAGTAGTCAGATTGAGTTGAACAGGCAGTTTAGTTTAAGTCACATCAATATGACAGATAAGTTAATTTCAGTGGAATCAGCTTCATAAATATTGGAATACAATTGGCTTTAATATCACAGATAACTCAATTTATGTAACTTTCATGCAATAAATAGGTCAAAGTAGTCAGATTGAGTTGAACAGACAGTTTAGTTTAAGTCACATCAATATAACAGATAAGTTAATATGAGTGGAATCAGCTTCACAACTATTGGAGTACAATTGACTTTAACATCACAAATAGCTCGATTAATGTAACTTTAATGCAATAAATAGGTCAAAGTAGTCAGATTGAGTTGAACAGACAGTTTAGTTTAAGTCACATCAATATAACAGATAAGTTAATATCAGTGGAATCAGCTTCACAAATATTGGAATACAATTGGCTGTAATATCACAGATAACTCAATTTATGTAACTTTAATGCAATAAATAGGTCAAAGTAGTCAGATTGAGTTGAACAGACAGTTTAGTTTAAGTCACATCAATATAACAGATAGCTTAATATAAGTGACATCAATTTCACACATATAAGACTACGATTGGCTTTAATATCACAGATAGTTAGATTTATGTAACTTTCATGCAATAAATAGGTCAAACTAGTCAGATTGAGTTGAACAGACAGTTTAGTTTAAGTCAGATCAGTATAACAGATAAGTTAATATGAGTGGAATCAGCTTCATAAATATTGGAATACAATTGGCTTTAATATCACAGATAACTCAATTTATGTAACTTTAATGCAATAAATAGGTCAAAGTAGTCAGATTGAGTTGAACAGACAGTTTAGTTTAAGTCACATCAATATAACAGATAAGTCAATATCAGTGGAATAAGGTTCACAACTATTGGAGTATAATTGACTTTAACATCACAGATAGCTCAATTTATGTAAGTTTAATGCAATAAATAGGTCAAAGTAGTCAGATTCAGTTGAACAGACAGTTTAGTTTAAGTCACATCAATATATCAGATAACTTAATATAAGTGGAATCAGCTTCACAAATATTAGCGTACAATTGACTTCAATATCACACATAGCTCAAATTATGTAACTTTCATGCAATAAATAGGTCAAAGTAGTCAGATTGAGTTGAACAGGCAGTTTAGTTTAAGTCACATCAATATGACAGATAAGTTAATTTCAGTGGAATCAGCTTCATAAATATTGGAATACAATTGGCTTTAATATCACAGATAACTCAATTTATGTAACTTTCATGCAATAAATAGGTCAAAGTAGTCAGATTGAGTTGAACAGACAGTTTAGTTTAAGTCACATCAATATAACAGATAAGTTAATATGAGTGGAATCAGCTTGACAACTATTGGAGTACAATTGACTTTAACATCACAGATAGATCAATTTATGTAACTTTAATGCAATAAATAGGTCAAAGTAGTCAGATTGAGTTGAACGGACAGTTTAGTTTAAGTCACATCAGTATAACAGATAAGTTAATATCCGTGGAATCAGCTTCATAAATATTGGATTACAATTGGCTTTAATATCACAGATAACTCAATTTATGTAACTTTAATGCAATAAATAGGTCAAAGTAGTCAGATTGAATTGAACAGACAGTTTAGTTTAAGTCACATCAATATATCAGATAAGTTAATATAAGTGGAATCAGCTTCACAAATATTAGCGTACAATTGACTTCAATATCACAGATAGCTCAAATTATGTAACTTTCATGCAATAAATAGGTCAAAGTAGTCAGATTGAGTTGAACAGACAGTTTAGTTTAAGTCACATCAATATAACAGATAAGTTAATATAAGTGGAATCAGCTTCACAAATATTGGAGTACAATTGACTTTAATATCACAGATAGCTCAATTTATGTAACTTTCATGCAGTAAATATGTCAAAGTAGTCAGATTGAGTTGAACAGACAGTTTAGTTTAAGTCACATCAATATAACAGATAAGTTATTATGAGTGGAATCAACTTCACAACTATTGGAGTACAATTGACTTTAACATCACAAATAGATCAATTTATGTAACTTTAATGCAATAAATAGGTCATAGTAGTCAGATTGAGTTGAACAGACAGTTTAGTTTAAGTCACATCAATATAACAGATAAGTTAATATAAGTGGAATCAGCTTCACAAATATTGGAATACAATTGGCTTTAATATCACAGATAGCTCAATTTTGTAACTTTAATGCAATAAATAGGTCAAAGTAGTCAGATTGAGTTGAACAGACAGTTTAGTTTAAGTCACATCAATATAACAGATAAGTTAATATGAGTGGAATCAGCTTCACAACTATTGGAGTACAATTGACTTTAACATCACAAATAGATCAATTTATGTGACTTTAATGCAATAAATAGGTCAAAGTAGTCAGATTGAGTTGAACAGACAGTTTAGTTTAAGTCACATCAATATAACAGATAAGTTAGTATGAGTGGAATCAGCTTGACAACTATTGGAGTACAATTGACTTTAACATCACAGATAGATCAATTTATGTAACTTTAATGCAATAAATAGGTCAAAGTAGTCAGATTGAGTTGAACGGACAGTTTAGTTTAAGTCACATCAGTATAACAGATAAGTTAATATCCGTGGAATCAGCTTCATAAATATTGGAATACAATTGGCTTCAATATCACAGATAACTCAATTTATGTAACTTTAATGCAATAAATAGGTCAAAGTAGTCAGATTGAGTTGAACAGACAGTTTAGTTTAAGTCACATCAATATAACAGATAAGTTAATATAAGTGACATCAGTTTCACACATATAAGACTACGATTGGCTTTAATATCACATATAACTCAATTTATGTAACTTTAATGCAATAAATAGGTCAAAGTAGTCAGATTGAGTTGAACAGACAGTTTAGTTTAAGTCACATCAATATAACAGATAAGTTAATATGAGTGGAATCAGCTTCACAACTCTTGGAGTACAATTGACTTTAATATCACAGATAACTCAATTTATGTAACTTTAATGCAATAAATAGGTCATAGTAGTCAGATTGAGTTGAACAGACAGTTTAGTTTAAGTCACATCAATATAACAGATAAGTTAATATAAGTGGAATCAGCTTCACAAATATTGGAATACAATTGGCTTTAATATCACAGATAACTCAATTTTTGTAACTTTAATGCAATAAATAGGTCAAAGTAGTCAGATTGAGTTGAACAAACAGTTTAGTTTAAGTCACATCAATATAACAGATAAGTTAATATGAGTGGAATCAGCTTGACAACTATTGGAGTACAATTGACTTTAACATCACAAATAGATCAATTTATGTGCCTTTAATGCAATAAATAGGTCAAAGTAGTCAGATTGAGTTGAACAGACAGTTTAGTTTAAGTCACATCAATATAACAGATAAGTTAATATGAGTGGAATCAGCTTGACAACTATTGGAGTACAATTGACTTTAACATCACAAATAGATCAATTTATGTAACTTTAATGCAATAAATAGGTCAAAGTAGTCAGATTGAGTTGAACAGACAGTTTAGTTTAAGTCACATCAATATATCAGATAAGTTAATATAAGTGGAATCAGCTTCACAAATATTAGCGTACAATTGACTTCAATATCACAGATAGCTCAATTTATGTAACTTTCATGCAATAAATAGGCCAAAGTAGTCAGATTCAGTTGAACAGACAGTTTAGTTTAAGTCACATCAATATATCAGATAAGTTAATATAACTGGAATCAGCTTCACAAATATTAGCGTACAATTGACTTCAATATCACAGATAGCTCAATTTATGTAACTTTCATGCAATAAATAGGCCAAAGAAGTCAGATTCAGTTGAACAGACAGTTTAGTTTAAGTCACATCAATATAACAGATAAGTTAATATGAGTGGAATCAGCTTGACAACTATTGGAGTACAATTGACTTTAACATCACAAATAGATCAATTTATGTAACTTTAATGCAATAAATAGGTCATAGTAGTCAGATTGAGTTGAACAGACAGTTTAGTTTAAGTCACATCAATATAACAGATAAGTTAATATAAGTGGAATCAGCTTCACAAATATTGGAATACAATTGGCTTTAATATCACAGATAACTCAATTTTGTAACTTTAATGCAATATATAGGTCAAAGTAGTCAGATTGAGTTGAACAGACAGTTTAGTTTAAGTCACATCAATATAACAGATAAGTTGATATTAGTGGAATCAGCTTCACAACTATTGGAGTACAATTGACTTTAACATCACAAATAGATCAATTTATGTGACTTTAATGCAATAAATAGGTCAAAGTAGTCAGATTGAGTTGAACAGACAGTTTAGTTTAAGTCACATCAATATAACAGATAAGTTAATATGAGTGGAATCAGCTTGACAACTATTGGAGTACAATTGACTTTAACATCACAGATAGATCAATTTATGTAACTTTAATGCAATAAATAGGTCAAAGTAGTCAGATTGAGTTGAACGGACAGTTTAGTTTAAGTCACATCAGTATAACAGATAAGTTAATATCCGTGGAATCAGCTTCATAAATATTGGAATACAATTGGCTTTAATATCACAGATAACTCAATTTATGTAACTTTAATGCAATAAATAGGTTAAAGTAGTCAGATTGAGTTGAACAGACAGTTTAGTTTAAGTCACATCAATATAACAGATAAGTCAATATCAGTGGAATAAGGATCACAACTATTGGAGTATAATTGACTTTAACATCACAGATAGCTCAATTTATGTAAGTTTAATGCAATAAATAGGTCAAAGTAGTCAGATTCAGTTGAACAGACAGTTCATTTAAGTCACATCAATATAACAGATAAGTTAATATCAGTGGAATCAGCTTCACAACTATTGGAGTACATTTGACTTTAACATCACAGATACCTCAATTTATGTAACTTTAATGCAATAAATAGGTCAAAGTAGTCAGATTGAGTTGAACAGACAGTTTAGTTTAAGACACATCAATATATCAGATAAGTTAATATAAGTGGAATCAGCTTCACAAATATTAGCGTACAATTGACTTCAATATCACACATAGCTCAAATTATGTAACTTTCATGCAATAAATAGGTCAAAGTAGTCAGATTGAGTTGAACAGGCAGTTTAGTTTAAGTCACATCAATATGACAGATAAGTTAATTTCAGTGGAATCAGCTTCATAAATATTGGAATACAATTGGCTTTAATATCACAGATAACTCAATTTATGTAACTTTCATGTAATAAATAGGTCAAAGTAGTCGTATTGAGTTGAACGGACAGTTCAGTTTAAGTCACATCAATATAACAGATAGGTTAATATAAGTGACATCAGTTTAACACATATAAGACTACGATTGGCTTTAATAGCACATATAACTCAATTTATGTAACTTTAATGCAATAAATAGGTCAAAGTAGTCAGATTGAGTTGAACAGACAGTTTAGTTTAAGTCACATCAATATAACAGTTAAGTTGATATGAGTGGAATCAGCTTGACAACTATTGGAGTACAATTGACTTTAACATCACAGATAGATCAATTTATGTAACTTTAATGCAATAAATAGGTCAAAGTAGTCAGATTGAGTTGAACGGACAGTTTAGTTTAAGTCAAATCAGTATAACAGATAAGTTAATATCCGTGGAATCAGCTTCATAAATATTGGATTACATTTGACTTTAATATCACAGATAACTCAATTTATGTAACTTTAATGCAATAAATAGGTCAAAGTAGTCAGATTGAATTGAACAGACAGTTTGGTTTAAGTCACATCAATATATCAGATAAGTTAATATAAGTGGAATCAGCTTCACAAATATTAGCGTACAATTGACTTCAATATCACACATAGCTCAAAATATGTAACTTTCATGCAATAAATAGGTCAAAGTAGTCAGATTGAGTTGAACAGGCAGTTTAGTTTAAGTCACATCAATATGACAGATAAGTTAATTTCAGTGGAATCAGCTTCATAAATATTGGAATACAATTGGCTTTAATATCACAGATAACTCAATTTATGTAACTTTCATGCAATAAATAGGTCAAAGTAGTCAGATTGAGTTGAACAGACAGTTTAGTTTAAGTCACATCAATATAACAGATAAGTTAATATGAGTGGAATCAGCTTCACAACTATTGGAGTACAATTGACTTTAACATCACAAATAGCTCGATTAATGTAACTTTAATGCAATAAATAGGTCAAAGTAGTCAGATTGAGTTGAACAGACAGTTTAGTTTAAGTCACATCAATATAACAGATAAGTTAATATCAGTGGAATCAGCTTCACAAATATTGGAATACAATTGGCTGTAATATCACAGATAACTCAATTTATGTAACTTTAATGCAATAAATAGGTCAAAGTAGTCAGATTGAGTTGAACAGACAGTTTAGTTTAAGTCACATCAATATAACAGATAGCTTAATATAAGTGACATCAATTTCACACATATAAGACTACGATTGGCTTTAATATCACAGATAGTTAGATTTATGTAACTTTCATGCAATAAATAGGTCAAACTAGTCAGATTGAGTTGAACAGACAGTTTAGTTTAAGTCAGATCAGTATAACAGATAAGTTAATATGAGTGGAATCAGCTTCATAAATATTGGAATACAATTGGCTTTAATATCACAGATAACTCAATTTATGTAACTTTAATGCAATAAATAGGTCAAAGTAGTCAGATTGAGTTGAACAGACAGTTTAGTTTAAGTCACATCAATATAACAGATAAGTCAATATCAGTGGAATAAGGTTCACAACTATTGGAGTATAATTGACTTTAACATCACAGATAGCTCAATTTATGTAAGTTTAATGCAATAAATAGGTCAAAGTAGTCAGATTCAGTTGAACAGACAGTTTAGTTTAAGTCACATCAATATAACAGATAAGTTAATATGAGTGGAATCAGCTTGACAACTATTGGAGTACAATTGACTTTAACATCACAAATAGATCAATTTATGTGACTTTAATGCAATAAATAGGTCAAAGTAGTCATATTGAGTTGAACAGACAGTTTAGTTTAAGTCACATCAATATAACAAATAAGTTAATATCAGTGGAATCAGCTTCACAAATATTGGAATACAATTGGCTGTAATATCACAGATAACTCACTTTATGTAACTTTAATGCAATAAATAGGTCAAAGTAGTCAGATTCAGTTGAACAGACAGTTTAGTTTAAGTCACATCAATATAACAGATAAGTTAATATGAGTGGAATCAGCTTGACAAATATTGGAATACAATTGGCTTTAATATCACAGATAACTCAATTTATGTAAGTTTAATGCAATAAATAGGTCAAAGTAGTAATATTGAGTTGAACAGACAGTTTAGTTTAAGTCACATTAATAAAACAGATAAGTTAATATTAGTGGAATCTGTTTCACAAATATTGGAATACAATTTACTTTAATATCACAGATAACTCAATTTATGTAACTTTCATGCAATAAATAGGTCAAAGTAGTCATATTGAGTTGAACAGACAGTTCAGTTTAAGTCACATCAATATAACAGATAGGTTAATATAAGTGACATCAGTTTCACACATATAAGACTACGATTGGCTTTAATATCACATATAACTCAATTTATGTAACTTTAATGCAATAAATAGGTCAAAGTAGTCAGATTGAGTTGAACAGACAGTTTAGTTTAAGTCACATCAATATAACAGATAAGTTAATATGAGTGGAATCAGCTTCACAAATATTGGAATTCAATTGGCTTTAATATCACAGATAACTCAATTTATGTAACTTTAATGCAATAAATAGGTCAAAGTAGTCAGATTGAGTTGAACAGACAGTTTAGTTTAAGTCTCATCAATATAACAGATAAGTTAATACGAGTGGAATCAGCTTCACAACTATTGGAATACAATTGACTTTAACATCACAAATAGATCAATTTATGTGACTTTAATGCAATAAATAGGTCAAAGTAGTCAGATTGAATTGAACAGACAGTTTAGTTTAAGTCACATCAATATATCAGATAAGTTAATATAAGTGGAATCAGGTTCACAAATATTAGCGTACAATTGACTTCAATATCACACATAGCTCAAAATATGTAACTTTCATGCAATAAATAGGTCAAAGTAGTCAGATTGAGTTGAACAGGCAGTTTAGTTTAAGTCACATCAATATGACAGATAAGTTAATTTCAGTGGAATCAGCTTCATAAATATTGGAATACAATTGGCTTTAATATCACAGATAACTCAATTTATGTAACTTTCATGCAATAAATAGGTCAAAGTAGTCAGATTGAGTTGAACAGACAGTTTAGTTTAAGTCACATCAATATAACAGATAAGTTAATATGAGTGGAATCAGCTTCACAACTATTGGAGTACAATTGACTTTAACATCACAAATAGCTCGATTAATGTAACTTTAATGCAATAAATAGGTCAAAGTAGTCAGATTGAGTTGAACAGACAGTTTAGTTTAAGTCACATCAATATAACAGATAAGTTAATATCAGTGGAATCAGCTTCACAAATATTGGAATACAATTGGCTGTAATATCACAGATAACTCAATTTATGTAACTTTAATGCAATAAATAGGTCAAAGTAGTCAGATTGAGTTGAACAGACAGTTTAGTTTAAGTCACATCAATATAACAGATAGCTTAATATAAGTGACATCAATTTCACACATATAAGACTACGATTGGCTTTAATATCACAGATAGTTAGATTTATGTAACTTTCATGCAATAAATAGGTCAAACTAGTCAGATTGAGTTGAACAGACAGTTTAGTTTAAGTCAGATCAGTATAACAGATAAGTTAATATGAGTGGAATCAGCTTCATAAATATTGGAATACAATTGGCTTTAATATCACAGATAACTCAATTTATGTAACTTTAATGCAATAAATAGGTCAAAGTAGTCAGATTGAGTTGAACAGACAGTTTAGTTTAAGTCACATCAATATAACAGATAAGTCAATATCAGTGGAATAATGTTCACAACTATTGGAGTATAATTGACTTTAACATCACAGATAGCTCAATTTATGTAAGTTTAATGCAATAAATAGGTCAAAGTAGTCAGATTGAGTTGAACAGACAGTTTAGTTTAAGTCACATCAATATAACAGATAAGTTAATATGAGTGGAATCAGCTTGACAACTATTGGAGTACAATTGACTTTAACATCACAAATAGATCAATTTATGTGACTTTAATGCAATAAATAGGTCAAAGTAGTCAGATTGAGTTGAACAGACAGTTTAGTTTAAGTCACATCAATATAACAGAGAAGTTAATATGAGTGGAATCAGCTTCACAACTATTGGAGTACAATTGACTTTAACATCACAAATAGATCAATTTATGTGACTTTAATGCAATAAATAGGTCAAAGTAGTCATATTGAGTTGAACAGACAGTTTAGTTTAAGTCACATCAATATAACAAATAAGTTAATATCAGTGGAATCAGCTTCACAAATATTGGAATACAATTGGCTGTAATATCACAGATAACTCACTTTATGTAACTTTAATGCAATAAATAGGTCAAAGTAGTCAGATTGAGTTGAACAGACAGTTTAGTTTAAGTCACATCAATATAACAGATAAGTTAATATGAGTGGAATCAGCTTGACAAATATTGGAATACAATTGGCTTTAATATCACAGATAACTCAATTTATGTAAGTTTAATGCAATAAATAGGTCAAAGTAGTAATATTGAGTTGAACAGACAGTTTAGTTTAAGTCACATTAATAAAACAGATAAGTTAATATTAGTGGAATCTGTTTCACAAATATTGGAATACAATTTACTTTAATATCACAGATAACTCAATTTATGTAACTTTCATGCAATAAATAGGTCAAAGTAGTCATATTGAGTTGAACAGACAGTTCAGTTTAAGTCACATCAATATAACAGATAGGTTAATATAAGTGACATCAGTTTCACACATATAAGACTACGATTGGCTTTAATATCACATATAACTCAATTTATGTAACTTTAATGCAATAAATAGGTCAAAGTAGTCAGATTGAGTTGAACAGACAGTTTAGTTTAAGTCACATCAATATAACAGATAAGTTAATATGAGTGGAATCAGCTTCACAAATATTGGAATTCAATTGGCTTTAATATCACAGATAACTCAATTTATGTAACTTTAATGCAATAAATAGGTCAAAGTAGTCAGATTGAGTTGAACAGACAGTTTAGTTTAAGTCTCATCAATATAACAGATAAGTTAATACAAGTGGAATCAGCTTCACAACTATTGGAATACAATTGACTTTAACATCACAAATAGTTCGATTAATGTAACTTTAATGCAATAAATAGGTCAAAGTAGTCAGATTGAGTTGAACAGACAGTTTAGTTTAAGTCACATCAATATAACAGATAAGTCAATATTAGTGGAATCAGCTTCACAAATATTGGAATTCAATTGGCTTTAATATCACAGATAACTCAATTTATGTAACTTTAATGCAATAAATAGGTCAAAGTAGTCAGATTCAGTTGAACAGACAGTTTAGTTTAAGTCACATCAATATAACAGATAAGTTAATATGAGTGGAATCAGCTTCACAACTATTGGAGTACAATTGACTTTAACATCACAAATAGTTCGATTAATGTAACTTTAATGCAATAAATAGGTCAAAGTAGTCAGATTGAGTTGAACAGACAGTTTAGTTTAAGTCACATCAATATAACAGATAAGTTAATATGAGTGGAATCAGCTTCACAACTCTTGAAGTACAATTGACTTTAATATCACAGATAACTCAATTTATGTAACTTTAATGCAATAAATAGGTCAAAGTAGTCAGATTGAGTTGAACAGACAGTTTAGTTTAAGTCACATCAATATAACAGATAAGTTAATATAAGTCGAATCAGCTTCACAAATATTGGAGTACAATTGACTTTAATATCACAGATAGCTCAATTTATGTAACTTTCATGCAATAAATATGTCAAAGTAGTCAGATTCAGTTGAACAGACAGTTTAGTTTAAGTCACATCAATATAACAGAGAAGTTAATATGAGTGGAATCAGCTTCACAACTATTGGAGTACAATTGACTTTAACATCACAAATAGATCAATTTATGTGACTTTAATGCAATAAATAGGTCAAAGTAGTCAGATTGAGTTGAACAGACAGTTTAATTTAAGTCACATCAATATAACAGATAAGTTAATATGAGTGGAATCAGCTTGACAACTATTGGAGTACAATTGACTTCAACATCACAAATAGATCAATTTATGTAACTTTCATGCAATAAATAGGTCAAAGTAGTCAGATTGAGTTGAACAGGCAGTTTAGTTTAAGTCATATCAATATAACAGATAAGTTAATATCAGTGGAATCAGCTTCACAAATATTGGAATTCAATTGGCTTTAATATCACAGATAACTCAATTTATGTAACTTTAATGCAATAAATAGGTCAAAGTAGTCAGATTGAGTTGAACAGACAGTTTAGTTTAAGTCACATCAATATAACAGATCAGTTAATACGAGTGGAATCAGCTTCACAACTATTGGAATACAATTGACTTTAACATCACAAATAGTTCGATTAATGTAACTTTAATGCAATAAATAGGTCAAAGTAGTCAGATTGAGTTGAACAGACAGTTCAGTTTAAGTCACATCAATATAACAGATAGGTTAATATAAGTGACATCAGTTTCACACATATAAGACTACGATTGGCTTTAATATCACATATAACTCAATTTATGTAACTTTAATGCAATAAATAGGTCAAAGTAGTCAGATTGAGTTGAACAGACAGTTTAGTTTAAGTCACATCAATATAACAAATAAGTTAATATCAGTGGAATCAGCTTCACAAATATTGGAATACAATTGGCTGTAATATCACAGATAACTCAATTTATGTGACTTTAATGCAATAAATAGATCAAAGTAGTCAGATTGAGTTGAACAGACAGTTTAGTTTAAGTCACATCAATATAACAGATAAGTTAATATGAGTGGAATCTGTTTCACAAATATTGGAATACAATTTACTTTAATATCACAGATAACTCAATTTATGTAACTTTCATGCAATAAATAGGTCAAAGTAGTCATATTGAGTTGAACAGACAGTTCAGTTTAAATCACATCAATATAACAGATAGGTTAATATAAGTGACATCAGTTTCACACATATAAGACTACGATTGGCTTTAATATCACATATAACTCAATTTATGTAACTTTAATGCAATAAATAGGTCAAAGTAGTCAGATTGAGTTGAACAGACAGTTTAGTTTAAGTCACATCATTATAACAGATAAGTTAATATAAGTGGAATCAGCTTCACAAATATTGGAGTACAATTGACTTTAATATCAAAGATAGCTCAATTTATGTAACTTTCATGCAATGAATATGTCAAAGTAGTCAGATTCAGTTGAACAGACAGTTTAGTTTAAGTCACATCAATATAACAGAGAAGTTAATATGAGTGGAATCAGCTTCACAACTATTGGAGTACAATTGACTTTAACATCACAAATAGATCAATTTATGTGACTTTAATGCAATAAATAGGTCAAAGTAGTCAGATTGAGTTGAACAGACAGTTTAGTTTAAGTCACATCAATATAACAGATAAGTTAATATGAGTGGAATCAGCTTGACAATTATTGGAGTACAATTGACTTCAACATCACAAATAGATCAATTTATGTAACTTTCATGCAATAAATAGGTCAAAGTAGTCAGATTGAGTTGAACATGCAGTTTAGTTTAAGTCACATCAATATAACAGATAAGTTAATATCAGTGGAATCAGCTTCACAAATATTGGAATTCAATTGGCTTTAATATCACAGATAACTCAATTTATGTAACTTTAATGCAATAAATAGGTGAAAGTAGTCAGATTGAGTTGAACAGACAGTTTAGTTTAAGTCACATCAATATAACAGATAAGTTAATACGAGTGGAATCAGCTTCACAACTATTAGAATACAATTGACTTTAACATCACAAATAGTTCGATTAATGTAACTTTAATGCAATAAATAGGTCAAAGTAGTCAGATTGAGTTGAACAGACAGTTTAGTTTAAGTCACATCAATATAACAAATAAGTTAATATAAGTCGAATCAGCTTCACAAATATTGGAATACAATTGGCTGTAATATCACAGATAACTCAATTTATGTAACTTTAATGCAATAAATAGGTCAAAGTAGTCAGATTGAGTTGAACAGACAGTTTAGTTTAAGTCACATCAATATAACAGATAAGTTAATATGAGTGGAATCAGCTTGACAATTATTGGAATACAATTGGCTTTAATATCACAGATAACTCAATTTATGTAAGTTTAATGCAATAAATAGGTCAAAGTAGTAAGATTGAGTTGAACAGACAGTTTAGTTTAAGTCACATTAATAAAACAGATAAGTTAATATTAGTGGAATCTGTTTCACAAATATTGGAATACAATTTACTTTAATATCACAGATAACTCAATTTATGTAACTTTCATGCAATAAATAGGTCAAAGTAGTCATATTGAGTTGAACAGACAGTTCAGTTTAAGTCACATCAATATAACAGAAAGGTTAATATAAGTGACATCAGTTTCACACATATAAGACTACGATTGGCTTTAATATCACATATAACTCAATTTATGTAACTTTAATGCAATAAATAGGTCAAAGTAGTCAGATTGAGTTGAACAGACAGTTTAGTTTAAGTCACATCAATATAACAGATAAGTTAATATGAGTGGAATCAACTTCACAACTCTTGGAGTACAATTGACTTTAATATCACAGATAACTCAATTTATGTAACTTTAATGCAATAAATAGGTCAAAGTAGTCAGATTCAGTTGAACAGACAGTTTAGTTTAAGTCACATCAATATAACAGATAAGTTAATATAAGTGGAATCAGCTTCACAACTATTGGAGTACAATTGACTTCAACATCACAAATAGATCAATTTATGTAACTTTCATGCAATAAATAGGTCAAAGTAGTCAGATTGAGTTGAACAGGCAGTTTAGTTTAAGTCATATCAATATAACAGATAAGTTAATATCAGTGGAATCAACTTCACAAATATTGGAATTCAATTGGCTTTAATATCACAGATAACTCAATTTATGTAACTTTAATGCAATAAATAGGTCAAAGTAGTCAGATTGAGTTGAACAGACAGTTTAGTTTAAGTCTCATCAATATAACAGATAAGTTAATACGAGTGTAATCAGCTTCACAACTATTGGAATACAATTGACTTTAACATCACAAATAGTTCGATTAATGTAACTTTCATGCAATAAATAGGTCAAAGTAGTCAGATTGAGTTGAACAGACAGTTTAGTTTAAGTCACATCAATATAACAAATAAGTTAATATCAGTGGAATCAGCTTCACAAATATTGGAATACAATTGGCTGTAATATCACAGATAACTCAATTTATGTAACTTTAATGCAATAAATAGGTCAAAGTAGTCAGATTCAGTTGAACAGACAGTTTAGTTTAAGTCACATCAATATAACAGATAAGTTAATATGAGTGGAATCAGCTTGACAAATATTGGAATACAATTGGCTTTAATATCACAGATAACTCAATTTATGTAAGTTTAATGCAATAAATAGGTCAAAGTAGTAAGATTGAGTTGAACAGACAGTTTAGTTTAAGTCAGATCAATATAACAGATAAGTTAATTTCAGTGGAATCAGCTTCATAAATATTGGAATACAATTGGCTTTAATATCACAGATAACTCAATTTATGTAACTTTCATGCAATAAATAGGTCAAAGTAGTCATATTGAGTTGAACAGACAGTTCAGTTTAAGTCACATCAATATAACAGAAAGGTTGATATAAGTGACATCAGTTTCACATATAAGACTACGATTGGCTTTAATATCACATATAACTCAATTTATGTAACTTTAATGCAATAAATAGGTCAAAGTAGTCAGATTGAGTTGAACAGACAGTTTAGTTTAAGTCACATCAATATAACAGATAAGTTAATATGAGTGGAATCAGCTTCACAACTCTTGGAGTACAATTGACTTTAATATCACAGATAACTCAATTTATGTAACTTTAATGCAATAAATAGGTCAAAGTAGTCAGATTGAGTTGAACAGACAGTTTAGTTTAAGTCACATCAATATAACAGATAAGTTAATATGAGTGGAATCAGCTTGACAAATATTGGAATACAATTGGCTTTAATATCACAGATAACTCAATTTATGTAAGTTTAATGCAATAAATAGGTCAAAGTAGTAAGATTGAGTTGAACAGACAGTTTAGTTTAAGTCACATTAATAAAACAGATAAGTTAATATTAGTGGAATCTGTTTCACAAATATTGGAATACAATTTACTTTAATATCACAGATAACTCAATTTATGTAACTTTCATGCAATAAATAGGTCAAAGTAGTCATATTGAGTTGAACAGACAGTTCAGTTTAAGTCACATCAATATAACAGATAGGTTAATATAAGTGACATCAGTTTCACAAATATAAGACTACGATTGGCTTTAATATCACATATAACTCAATTTATGTAACTTTAATGCAATAAATAGGTCAAAGTAGTCAGATTGAGTTGAACAGACAGTTTAGTTTAAGTCACATCAATATAACAGAGAAGTTAATATGAGTGGAATCAGCTTCACAAATATTGGAGTACAATTGACTTTAATATCAAAGATAGCTCAATTTATGTAACTTTCATGCAATGAATATGTCAAAGTAGTCAGATTCAGTTGAACAGACAGTTTAGTTTAAGTCACATCAATATAACAGATAAGTTAATATGAGTGGAATCAGCTTGACAACTATTGGAGTACAATTGACTTCAACATCACAAATAGATCAATTTATGTAACTTTCATGCAATAAATAGGTCAAAGTAGTCAGATTGAGTTGAACAGGCAGTTTAGTTTAAGTCATATCAATATAACAGATAAGTTAATATCAGTGGAATCAGCTTCACAAATATTGGAATTCAATTGGCTTTAATATCACAGATAACTCAATTTATGTAACTTTAATGCAATAAATAGGTCAAAGTAGTCAGATTGAGTTGAACAGACAGTTTAGTTTAAGTCACATCAATATAACAGATAAGTTAATACGAGTGGAATCAGCTTCACAACTATTAGAATACAATTGACTTTAACATCACAAATAGTTCGATTAATGTAACTTTAATGCAATAAATAGGTCAAAGTAGTCAGATTGAGTTGAACAGACAGTTTAGTTTAAGTCACATCAATATAACAAATAAGTTAATATCAGTGGAATCAGCTTCACAAATATTGGAATACAATTGGCTGTAATATCACAGATAACTCAATTTATGTAACTTTAATGCAATAAATAGGTCAAAGTAGTCAGATTGAGTTGAACAGACAGTTTAGTTTAAGTCACATCAATATAACAGATAAGTTAATATGAGTGGAATCAGCTTGACAAATATTGGAATACAATTGGCTTTAATATCACAGATAACTCAATTTATGTAAGTTTAATGCAATAAATAGGTCAAAGTAGTAAGATTGAGTTGAACAGACAGTTTAGTTTAAGTCACATTAATAAAACAGATAAGTTAATATTAGTGGAATCTGTTTCACAAATATTGGAATACAATTTACTTTAATATCACAGATAACTCAATTTATGTAACTTTAATGCAATAAATAGGTCAAAGTAGTCAGATTGAGTTGAACAGACAGTTTAGTTTAAGTCTCATCAATATAACAGATAAGTTAATACGAGTGGAATCAGCTTCACAAATATTGGAATTCAATTGGCTTTAATATCACAGATAACTCAATTTATGTAACTTTAATGCAATAAATAGGTCAAAGTAGTCAGATTGAGTTGAACAGACAGTTTAGTTTAAGTCACATCAATATAACAGATAAGTTAATACGAGTGGAATCAACTTCACAACTATTGGAATACAATTGACTTTAACATCACAAATAGTTCGATTAATGTAACTTTAATGCAATAAATAGGTCAAAGTAGTCAGATTGAGTTGAACAGACAGTTTAGTTTAAGTCACATCAATATAACAAATAAGTTAATATCAGTGGAATCAGCTTCACAAATATTGGAATACGATTGGCTGTAATATCACAGATAACTCAATTTATGTAACTTTAATGCAATAAATAGGTCAAAGTAGTCAGATTGAGTTGAACAGACAGTTTAGTTTAAGTCACATCAATATAACAGATAAGTTAATATGAGTGGAATCAGCTTGACAAATATTGGAATACAATTGGCTTTAATATCACAGATAACTCAATTTATGTAAGTTTAGTGCAATAAATAGGTCAAAGTAGTAAGATTGAGTTGAACAGACAGTTTAGTTTAAGTCACATTAATAAAACAGATAAGTTAATATTAGTGGAATCTGTTTCACAAATATTGGAATACAATTTACTTTAATATCACAGATAACTCAATTTATGTAACTTTCATGCAATAAATAGGTCAAAGTAGTTATATTGAGTTGAACAGACAGTTCAGTTTAAGTCACATCAATATAACAGAAAGGTTAATATAAGTGACATCAGTTTCACATATAAGACTACGATTGGCTTTAATATCACATATAACTCAATTTATGTAACTTTAATGCAATAAATAGGTCAAAGTAGTCAGATTGAGTTGAACAGACAGTTTAGTTTAAGTCACATCAATATAACAGATAAGTTAATATGAGTGGAATCAGCTTCACAACTCTTGGAGTACAATTGACTTTAATATCACAGATAACTCAATTTATGTAACTTTAATGCAATAAATAGGTCAAAGTAGTCAGATTGAGTTGAACAGACAGTTTAGTTTAAGTCACATCAATATAACAGATAAGTTAATATCAGTGGAATCAGCTTCACAACTATTGGAGTACAATTGACTTCAACATCACAAATAGATCAATTTATGTAACTTTCATGCAATAAATAGGTCAAAGTAGTCAGATTGAGTTGAACAGGCAGTTTAGTTTAAGTCATATCAATATAACAGATAAGTTAATATCAGTGGAATCAGCTTCACAAATATTGGAATTCAATTGGCTTTAATATCACAGATAACTCACTTTATGTAACTTTAATGCAATAAATAGGTCAAAGTAGTCAGATTGAGTTGAACAGACAGTTTAGTTTAAGTCACATCAATATAACAGATAAGTTAATACGAGTGGAATCAGCTTCACAACTATTGGAATACAATTGACTTTAACATCACAAATAGTTCGATTAATGTAACTTTAATGCAATAAATAGGTCAAAGTAGTCAGATTGAGTTGAACAGACAGTTTAGTTTAAGTCACATCAATATAACAAATAAGTTAATATCAGTGGAATCAGCTTCACAAATATTGGAATACAATTGGCTGTAATATCACAGATAACTCAATTTATGTAACTTTAATGCAATAAATAGGTCAAAGTAGTCAGATTGAGTTGAACAGACAGTTTAGTTTAAGTCACATCAATATAACAGATAAGTTAATATGAGTGGAATCAGCTTGACAAATATTGGAATACAATTGGCTTTAATATCACAGATAACTCAATTTATGTAACTTTAATGCAATAAATAGGTCAAAGTAGTAAGATTGAGTTGAACAGACAGTTTAGTTTAAGTCACATTAATAAAACAGATAAGTTAATATTAGTGGAATCTGTTTCACAAATATTGGAATACAATTTACTTTAATATCACAGATAACTCAATTTATGTAACTTTCATGCAATAAATAGGTCAAAGTAGTCAGATTGAGTTGAACAGACAGTTCAGTTTAAGTCACATCAATATAACAGATAGGTTAATATAAGTGACATCAGTTTCACACATATAAGACTACGATTGGCTTTAATATCACATATAACTCAATTTATGTAACTTTAATGCAATAAATAGGTCAAAGTAGTCAGATTGAGTTGAACAGACAGTTTAGTTTAAGTCACATCAATATAACAGATAAGTTAATATGAGTGGAATCAGCTTCACAACTCTTGGAGTACAATTGACTTTAATATCACAGATAACTCAATTTATGTAACTTTAATGCAATAAATAGGTCAAAGTAGTCAGATTGAGTTGAACAGACAGTTTAGTTTAAGTCACATCAATATAACAGATAAGTTAATATGAGTGGAATCAGCTTCACAACTCTTGGAGTACAATTGACTTTAATATCACAGATAACTCAATTTATGTAACTTTAATGCAATAAATAGGTCAAAGTAGTCAGATTGAGTTGAACAGACAGTTTAGTTTAAGTCACATCAATATAACAGATAAGTTAATATGAGTGGAATCAGCTTCACAACTATTGGAGTAGAATTGACTTTAACATCACAAATAGCTCGATTTATGTAACTTGAATGCAATAAATAGGTCAAAGTAGTCAGATTAAGTTGAACAGACAGTTTAGTTTAAGTCACATCAATATAACAGATAAGTCAATATCAGTGGAATCAGTTTCACAACTATTGGAGTATAATTGACCTTAACATCACAGATAGCTCAATTTATGTAAGTTTAATGCAATAAATAGGTCAAAGTAGTCAGATTGAGTTGAACAGACAGTTTAGTTTAAGTCACATCAATATAACAGATAAGTAAATATGAGTGGAATCAGCTTCACAAATGTTGGAATTCAATTGGCTTTAATATCACAGATAACTCAATTTATGTAACTTTAATGCAATAAATAGGTCAAAGTAGTCAGATTCAGTTGAACAGGCAGTTTAGTTTAAGTCGCATCAATATAACAGATAAGTTAATATAAGTGGAATCAGCTCGACAACTATTAGAGTACAATTCACTTTAACATCACAAATAGATCAATTTATGTAACTTTAATGCAATAAATATGTCAAAGTAATCAGATTGAGTTGAACAGACAGTTTAGTTTAAGTCACATCAATATAACAGATAAGTTAATATCAGTGGAATCAGCTTCACAACTATTGGAGTACATTTGACTTTAACATCACAGATAACTCAATTTATGTAACTTTAATGCAATAAATAGGTCAAAGTAGTCAGATTGAGTTGAACAGACAGTTTAGTTTAAGTCACATCAATATATCAGATAAGTTAATATAAGTGGAATCAGCTTCACAAATATTAGCGTACAATTGACTTCAATATCACAGATAGCTCAATTTATGTAACTTTCATGCAATAAATAGGTCAAAGTAGTCAGATTGAGTTGAACAGACAGTTTAGTTTAAGTCAAATCAATATAACAGATAAGTTAATATCAGTGGAATCAGCTTCACAAGTATTGGAATACAATTGGCTTTAATATCACAGATAACTCAATTTATGTAAGTTTAATGCAATAAATAGGTCAAAGTAGTAAGATTGAGTTGAACAGACAGTTTAGTTTAAGTCACATTAATAAAACAGATAAGTTAATATTAGTGGAATCTGTTTCACAAATATTGGAATACAATTTACTTTAATATCACAGATAACTCAATTTATGTAACTTTCATGCAATAAATAGGTCAAAGTAGTCATATTGAGTTGAACAGACAGTTCAGTTTAAGTCACATCAATATAACAGATAGGTTAATATAAGTGACATCAGTTTCACACATATAATACTACGATTGGCTTTAATATCACAGATAGTTAGATTTATGTAACTTTGATGCAATAAATAGGTCAAAGTAGTCAGATTGAGTTGAACAGACAGTTTAGTTTAAGTCACATCAATATAACAGATAGGTTAATATAAGTGACATCAATTTCCCACATATAAGACTACGATTGGCTTTAATATCACAGATAGCTAGATTTATGTAACTTTCATGCAATAAATAGGTCAAAGTAGTCAGATTGAGTTGAACAGACAGTTTAGTTTAAGTCACATCAGTATAACAGATAAGTTAATATTAGTGGAATCAGCTTCATAAATATTGGAATACAATTGGCTTTAATATCACAGATAACTCAATTTATGTAACTTTAATGCAATAAATAGGTCAAAGTAGTCAGATTGAGTTGAACAGACAGTTTAGTTTAAGTCACATCGATATAACAGATAAGTCAATATCAGTGGAATAAGGTTCACAACTATTGGAGTATAATTGACTTTAACATCACAGATAGCTCAATTTATGTAAGTTTAATGCAATAAATAGGTCAAAGTAGTCAGATTCAGTTGAACAGACAGTTTAGTTTAAGTCACATCAATATAACAGATAAGTCAATATAAGTGGAATCAGCTTGACAACTATTGGAGTACAATTGACTTTAACATCACAAATAGATCAATTTATGTAACTTTAATGCAATAAATAGGTCAAAGTAATCAGATTGAGTTGAACAGACAGTTTAGTTTAAGTCACATCAATATAACAGATAAGTTAATATCAGTGGAATCAGCTTCACAACTATTGGAGTACATTTGATTTTAACATCACAGATAACTCAATTTATGTAACTTTAATGCAATAAATAGGTCAAAGTAGTCATATTGAGTTGAACAGACAGTTCAGTTTAAGTCACATCAATATAACAGATAGGTTAATATAAGTGACATCAGTTTCACACATATAAATCTACGATTGGCTTTAATATCACATATAACTCAATTTATGTAACTTTAATGCAATAAATAGGTCAAAGTGGTCAGATTGAGTTGAACAGACAGTTTAGTTTAAGTCACATCAATATAACAGATAAGTTAATATGATTGGAATCAGCTTCACAACTCTTGGAGTACAATTGACTTTAATATCACAGATAGTTAGATTTATGTAACTTTCATGCAATAAATAGGTCAAAGTAGTCAGATTGAGTTGAACAGACAGTTTAGTTTAAGTCACATCAGTATAACAGATAAGTTAATATCAGTGGAATCAGCTTCATAAATATTGGAATACAATTGGCTTTAATATCACAGATAACTCAATTTATGTAACTTTAATGCAATAAATAGGTCAAAATAGTCAGATTGAGTTGAACAGACAGTTTAGTTTAAGTCACATCAATATAACAGATAAGTCAAGATTAACTTGGAACAAAAAAGAACTTGTACAGCCTGTTGTTGCCAATGATTATAACAAATGTATGGGAGCTGTTGAGGTTTCAAACCAGTTTACGAATAAGTATCCATCTTATATTAGAACTCAGTATAACTGGTGGAAAGTTTTGTTTTTTCATTTGCTAGATATCATG
Organism: Ostrea denselamellosa; assembly: GCA_024699665.1. Lineage (NCBI taxonomy): Eukaryota > Metazoa > Mollusca > Bivalvia > Ostreida > Ostreidae > Ostrea > Ostrea denselamellosa. The sequence goes on from JAMZEH010000080.1 coordinate 1,227,584, forward strand.
GTTGTTAATTCTTATATTCTTTTTCAAGAATTTAGAAAATCACATGACAAACAATTTACAAATGTTTCTTCTGTATTTGGACAACTCGAATTCCGTGATTCACTAGCTATGTCACTGATGGGTTTAAATAAAAAGTGTACATCAAAAGATAACCCCCTTGTATGTATGCCTGAATTTTTAGAAAAAAGGAAAGATTGTACATTTTGCAATGCAGAGGCAATCCTTATGAATAAGAAGGTTCCTAGTTATAAGACATCTGTATTTTGTCCATCATGTCAAGTTCCTTTATGTTTGTCTAATGACAGAAATTGTTTTAAGAAATGGCATAGTGAAGAAGGTGGAGATGTTAGAAAGTGTGCGGAATCATCATGCAAAAAGAGAAAACTATGAATTTTAATATTGTTTCATTGTATGAACTTTTCTCTGTTGTCAAATGTACTGCTAGTGAATGCTAAATGTTATGCAATACATATAAGAGGCCTGAAATAATTGACAATATCTGAAATATTTCTATACTTGTACAGTTTGGTATCTATACATAACCACCACAGGTTGATTTTCACATAGTTATGGCCCTTGGATTTAGAAAAATATCTGTACTTTTGTAGTTACATCAAATTTTGTTTTGTTATGCATGATCTATTTTCAACTGAATTGTACAGTCTGTAGCTGTAATACTTGCTTGCAATACTGTCAAAATTCTAGTCATACATATTTTCATAATTGTTCAATTTTTTAATGGGATATGATATATATTATTTGGCATTTTGCTAGGAATTATGTTCAAACTATGTGAACTGTGTCATTCCACCTTAAGTGTTGTTGCTTAGCAACAGAAAATATTCACTTACTAATAAAAATGATAAATTAACTATAATGTATTTGTAGTCTTTGAATTGGCAAATCAGTTCATACTTTTATAATTTCCCTTTTTTAAAATCTAATCCAGTGAAAAATCATGATGTATATGGCTCAGGGAAAATACTCATTTAGAATTGCACTTACATGACCTTTGACCTTGTTGTCCACCTTAAGGTCACACAATAACCTCGCAAAAAATGTTCGAAATTGTTTTTACATATTATTATTTGAAAATGATATGGCATACACTTGCAATTATGCCATGGAATTCTGTACAAACTGGGTGATATAGCTACAGAAAGGCAAATTTTGATCAAAATTACTCGATACATGTTGTTACTTAGCTACTGAAAATATTTGTTTGTCAATAAAAATGATAAATTTGACTGTGATGATTTCATAGTATATGAAATGGCAAATCAGCTCATATATTTAGAATTTCCTATTTTTGACTCTAATCCAGTGACTGAGACTGCTATATTTATGATTTGGGGAAAAACAGTCTTTAAAAATTGCACTTAGATGACCTTTGACCCCGTTGACCTCTTTAAGGGCACAAAGTATTCAAACAAATTTTGTTGTAGATTGTTCCCTATCAAATCCTGAACAAAATTATATGTCATATGCTACCCCCAAGTCAGGATAGATATTGCTTTAAATTGGTCTAGAAGATGCTGTCATTTTGCCTTTAAAAATCTCTCAAAATTGCCGGTAGAGAAAGGGTTAATGTATAATTGTACATTCATGAGAATACAGAATTGATCGATTGATTGATTGATTGACAGCAGTGAATATATTAGAATGATAATAATATTATATTAATAGCAGATAATAACAGTGCGACATTTAACTCAGGATACGGAAAACTCCGAACGTTTGATACCCTTTATGAAGATTTTGAGAAAAATCGAAGTAAATATGGCAGGATTTAGTGGTATCCTAGGATTTGTATTCCTACCCAATTCTCATCATAATGTTCTGTCACATCGTCATAATGCTCTGTCACATCGTCATAATGTTCTGTCACATCGTCATAATGTTCTGTCACATCGTCATAATGTTCTGTCACATCGTCATAATGCTCTGCATGAAACATTAATGAACATACCAATGTCAGTAAATCCTGTGCATTCCTTTAAGATATAAGATCTGTAGATCGTGGTTTCGAGTCTAGCGGGGTTTTTGATTTTTCCCTATATCTTTCTACTAAAACTGCATCGAGGGAATTTGAAAGTTCTCAATTTCAAAACATTGTATATATATTTTCAACTTTGCATCCAAATCAAATTTGTCTGCCATTTTAAATCGTCATTTCATTCACTTCAAGTTGGGTTTTTTTCAGATTCACCTTGCCGGTCGCGACTAGAGCGTTTGCGTCGTAAACGGGATGTCGTGAGTTCGATCCCCGTTCTTGCCATGGCCGTGTCAAACCTAAAACTTAAACATAGGTAGCAATTACTCCTTCGCCAAACGCTCGGCATTTAGAAGTGAAAAAAGGAGGTTCCGTGTCACGGCAGGCGTTGGTACGTTAAAGTACCCTCACTGCTACAGCCCTGAGCGCTAAGCATAGGTCTAAATTTGTGGTACTTCATCTACAGCTGGTGATGTCTCCATATGAGTGAAAAAACCCTCGACTGGACGTAAAACAAACAAACAGCTTCACCATCCTCGAGTTAGGTTGAAAAACTATGCTTTAACAAATAATAATGAGGTTTTGTTAGACGTTATTCATATATATTGGATCATACTGTAATCAGTTGGTGCATTGTTTTCTATTCGAATTCCCAACAGCACCAATTGTGAGCCTTAACTGACCAGAATTTTTATACTCTTACGAGGCAGGATGTATTCAAAAGATTCTATACGAGAAGTATTTGTGTGGTATTGAAGTCAGATTTTAGATTAACTCAGGGCGGATGTGATCGGTTGACAGGGGGTGCTTACTCCTCTTAGGAACCTGATCCCACCTCTGGTATGTCCAGGAGTCCGTGTTTGTCCATCTCTCTGATTTGTATTTTCTGTAGGAATTACGAGATTGAATACTGTTCGTTGTCTTATCCTTTTCATATATCTACCATGCTTTATCGATTAGCAATCCTTATTATCATTCATGTGCCGTTTTGATATATCCCACTGAACTCGAAATGAGACATCCCGTGGACTCAAAATAAAGATACCACAGTCTTCCACATCTGCTTAATACTTGGATATTTTACTGACTATAAATGATAACGACGTATTAGCAACTCAACTTATGGCAAATTGGATGACGTTAGCTGCCTCTTTTGTGGACAAACTGCCAAACTTAATCAAAGTAAAAGAGGGCATGATGTTTTTCCTTGTGCGAACTCATGATTTTCAGGCTTGTTTAAAATCCGTCTGTTCTACAAGACAAGACACTTGGGCAAACGAAATTTATGGTAGACTAGAAGCTGTAAATGATTTGCATGCTGCTGATGCCATCTATCATCAAATTTGTAACGTAAATTTTCGCACAGGCAAACACATACCTAAATATTCTCACTCTCTTCGACGGAAGCCAAGAGAGGCAGACCTGTTGACAGTGATATTACTAACGCATTTCTTAAAGTGGTGAATTATCTGCAGGAGAATGATGACAAACAACATCAACTGTTAGATCTTGTTGCTAAAATGAAGGACCACTGCCTGTTTACTTGAAAAAGAAATTGTATGAACATTTTGGGGATGAAATCATCATGACAGAAGAACAAGGAAAATCAACTGTACTAACGGTACGAAAAACGGCAAGGTCAATTCTTCAGAGCTTCTACAATCGGCCTAAAACAGTGGACCAGACATTGGAGAAGCTCAACATCATTACAACTGCTGCTAAGTTGATAAAATCTGATATCCTGTCCCTTCATCTAGCTTCTGATCTGTACCCTTTGTCGTCAGATATTGAATCACTTGAAAAGAATCTTCAGTACGTTCCTGAAAGTCTTCAAACTTTTTTGAAAATTCTCGTCCTGACTTGAAAATTGCATCGATTGGACTAATTATGCAGATGGCTAAGCCATGTATGTATATTGCACCACTACAAATAGGTTTAGGAGTGCAGCTTCATCACCATTTTTCATCAAAATTTCTTATTGATACGTTGATACGTTGAATTCCTTAGGATTTTGTTCCTCATATTCGGAGATACAACGTTTTGAAACAAGTGCAGCCATTTCACAAGGAACAGATATTCCAAGCTATGAAAATGGACAATTTCTGCAATTCGTTGCTGACAACGTGGATCACAATGTGCGCACACTTGATGGGTATGGTACATTCCATGGCATGGGCATTATTGTAGGCTCTACACCTGGTAAAAAGGTTAGCAAACCGGTCCCTAAACTGACCTGGTCACTGCTGGGAAAATTAATATACATTTCTACAAGCAACCACCTAAATCGTCACTGCAGATGAAATTCGCCAAAATTAATAAAGAACAGAAAGTACCAGATCCATCTTTGAGTTTATATCTTCTTTCAAAGGCTGTATGGCCTCTTCGATCTCCAACTCCAAGTTGGTCAGGACTGATGCAGTGTACTCAAAATGGAGAAGTCCACCATCACCTTTCTGCCGATAATAGATATGGACGCAAGCGATATGTCATATATCTACTCTACACTGAAGTTTGTGTCTCGCCAAGCTAGAAAATATGGTACAACTCCAATTCTGACATTTGACCAGCCTCTCTACATGAAAGCAGTTACAATTGTCACTCATGAGTCACAGTGTGAAGACTTAAGCTCCATTATACTCAGGTTAGGTGGGTTTCACACACAAATGAGCTTTTTAGGATGTATCGGGCGCATTATGAGAGAATCGTGATTGCAGGAAGTTTTAGAGACTGTATATGCGTCAAATGCAGTTGGCCATATTCTTAGTGGAAAAGCAGTAGCTCGAGCAACCCGTGCCCATTTTCTACAGCCCTTCATGCCTTGCTCGTGGCTAAAACCTTTGGTGCCGAATTGCCTGATAATGATGTGCCCCAAAATATATCTTCAGGTTATCTTGTAACACCCATTGACACAGAGGCCCCTGATCACGTCCTTACTCAATCTGCAGACGTTTCCACAGCCCAACTGGAAGAAGATCATCTGCTGAAGAAAGCTGCTGCCTTGTATGACCAGTTGCTAGAGGGAGATGCTACTGCACAAGACGTGTGCAATAATTCTACCATTACACAAGTACTGGGGGAAACTTGCGGACACAAAATCCTCTCTCAAGTGCTTCAGAACAGCAGCCCTTTGGCTTCAGTACTTAGAAATGATAAGTCTCTTAAAAGCTTTTATCACAGCTGAAAGAACAGGCAATTGGTTACTCCATATACAAACTCTACACGCAATGCTTCCCTATTTTGCTGCAGCTGGGCATAATATGTATGCATACATCTATGTCATGTCAATGTTCAATCTTCAAAAAGCTCATCCCGATGTACACAGCAAGTTCATGGAAGGTTATCATGTACTGAGAAGAAGTGAGAGGTATTGGGCGAGTCTGTCGTGTGATCTTGTCATTGAGCAGGCATTAATGAGAAGTGTGAAAACATCAGGTGGTTTAACGAGAGGTCGAGGAATGACAAGAGGTACAGCGGTCGCAGTGGCTTTTGTCTATGCCTTCTTGTGCAGCAGTAAATGAGGCAATGCAGAATCTGACAGATGTTGGCTACCACACAAGTGAGCAGCACAAGGAATCTTCAACCTCTCGCCAAGAAAGGGACAAACAAGATATAATTAAAGTTATATCATACCTACGAGACCGTGACCCTTTTACTGAGAGCATCCCTCTTCGAAATATTGACACCGGTGTGAATGCACACAATAATATCAACGCTCATAATGCATTAGCATGTGGACAAAAGATCATTGACTCTATGGTTGGTCAGAATATTTTTCATTTTTCCTTCAAAAAATCAATGCAGGTGTTAACTATGTCATCTAAAACATCTATCACGGTTGAGGAAGGCAGAGTTGAGGTTGATCCCCAAGTGCTTTTTCAAAGACTAGCGGCAATTTCATCTAGAGAATCTGTTGTGTTATATTTAACCTTCTTACCATATCAAGTATGTCTGATTTGTTTCCAGCTCTCAATGACCCACTAGTGCCGGCAGTTCAGTATTGGCTCTAAATCAACTTCCCTTCCAGATTTATAATTAATGACAATTTTATTTTTGTAATATGTTTTTGTCAGCCTTGATAATGTTACTCTTTTCAATAACTTTTGCATTGTAATGTGATCTCTAATTACCAGAACCTAATTAGAGATCCAATTGAGGCGAAGGTAAGTCGAAGGGCCGTTAAAATTACATGCTCTCAACATATGCGAGTTGTGCAGGAAAGTATTCTTTATCTACTCATGTGTTTAATATGAATGAACTAGTGAAGATAACAAACAATCAATGAACAATGAAAGTTACGAAGACTGTTCAAGCTTATAAATCCTATAAAGAATACAAATTTTAGAGGACAAACCAGAGGTTAGATCCGATGCCTTGAAGAAGTAAGCATCCCCTTTTGTTCGGCCATAATCGCCGTGACCCCTACATCGTAACCAGGTTAACGGAATATTCCGTAGTTAAAATTAGAATGTAAAGAACATTAGAATTGGCATGCAAATACGTCATATCCAACCTCCTCTCTTTAATGTTTAATTGTACATTTATGAGAATACAGAATTGATCGATCGATCGATTGATTGATTGATTGACTGACAGCAGTGAATATATTAGAATGATAGTAATATTATAGCAGCTAATAACAGTGCGACATTTAACTCAGGATACGGAAAACTTCGAACGTTTGATACCCTTTATGAAGATTTTGAGAAAAATCGAAGTAAATATGGCAGGATTTAGTGGTATCGTAGGATTTGTATTCCTACCCAATTCTCATCATTGTCGTATGAGATAAGGAAACCTAAATGGATACATGTAATTAGCATAAATAATCCTTTCCAAATTTTGTAACTAGATGTAATACACTCCATGTTTTAAACATTATATGGGAATTTCAGTTCCATAAAGAGCCAGTAGGATTATTCTTCCGGTCAAAACATTAGAACGAGATTGCCTTTGTAGACTCTGTAGTCTGGTTTTTCAATGCATCAGGGAGTTGGTCAATTAAATTAATGTTGTATGCACAGTTTGTGTCCTGTACCTCCGTAGATGATGTGTTCAATCTGAATTCAGTCTGTACTAGGAGTTTGTCTACTAACATCATTGCCTGGAATGGATTTGTCGGTCAGAATTTTAAAAGTTTTTATAGTCCAGTCAAATTAGCCCAAAAAAGGGTCAAACTTGCAACTAATTGCAAAAGAATTGTTTTCAATGATTTTGACCTCGCTAATATGTGTACTAAAACATATAAAAAATCTAATGTTTCAGTTGAAGTGGAAATACCATTTTTTGGGGGTCAAAAACAGAGAAAAAGAGAAAAAACGACAAAAACTGGAAATTAGCTTTCCATCATTACCTATCAAATAAGAATGCAGTTTCTTGATTGGCATTTATAAATTTTTGTAAGAAATAGAAATTGTAAAATTTCCATGTAATAATTTCACCTTTAAGAGGCTTTTTTGGAAAAGGGGGGTGGGTAATTTCAATGAACAGACCATGGAAATCAGTTTGTTTCTTCTTCCTCCGTGTTCCTTGTTGAATTGGAACAACTTGTTCCTCTACAATGGCCACATCCAATAGTACATTCTAGGCCATATTTTCGGCACGTACACGTCTTTGTGTCACAATTTACCTTGCAATTACAGTGGATAATATTCAGAAGACGATTGGGAGCAGGCGGCAAAGTGTTTTTAAGCGGCATGCATTTGCTATCATCAGTGACTGTCCATCCCCAATCAAGTGGGTTCAGATCAGTGCTATCTAGTTTTATCCACTGCTGACAGTGATAGTATGACCTTCTAGAATGCAGAGCCGCCGAAACAGATGTTGGCGGGAGACTCTGTACCGGAACGCACTTATTGTTAGTGATAGCCTCTTATTTGTGTATAAGCGCAGTCTCAGAAGATCCAGTCCTTCGCACAATACTCCCCCATATAGGCTAGCAATAATCTGTCACAATAATAATCCGCTCGTTACAACAGTTTCCAGATGGTTTCCAGGCTTTAAGAATTCCTCTATTGCCATTGTAACATTGTTTGTTTTCGAAAGCTTCTTTAAAAGGTGTTGCACCTTTTCCTATCCCAAATAGGCGGGAGGTTGTATCGCATCCCGTGATTGCGTGTACTACTGGCAGAATTTTGCACTTGTGCATACCAAGCATCCGCTTTGTTTTTTGTATGTCCCAGTGCCTGCACGTATTAGAAAGTTCAGATCGGAAGTAAATGTTGTATCCATCCAGTGATGCATGGTAGCAGAGGAGAACAAGAAGATCAGTGTCTTCGCCAATGTCAACGACTTGTGTTGACTGAGCACATGCTACAGCTGTTGAAATGATGAGACAATCTGCATCTTCATCTGCAAGGATGACCGTGCATTCATTTTCCCGAAGTCTTTGGGCAAGAAGACTTATGAAAGGAGACTTGTTGTTATTTGTGAGAAAAAATTCTGTTTTAGATTTGAAGGTCATATCTGAAGTAAATGTTACATCAGGGGAAATGATGCCCTTTGAACGTCGAAGATGAGTCACGTCTTTGGTCGAGGGTTCACTGGAATATCCATCAAATACAATAGTTGGTCTCGAGTATCTTCTAATAATATACTCAACATACAACTGGCATATAGCATTGAATGACATGCCTTTTGTCCATGGGATACGCTGTAGCAAAGAACCGCCATCCAAAGCAAAATGTACATCAAGCAATTCCTTCTCTGATACAGCACAATCGCCCATACTCCAAATTGCATCTGAAATTTGAGGCTTACTTGCTGCTCTTGGAAGTCCTGAGGGTTCAAAGATCGATGATGGATGCGTTGATAATTCATATTTGAAGATATTTGCAATATCTTCGATTCCTCAGCGTTGTTTTTGCGGACAGGCTTAGTTCAACGCATTTTAACCAATATGGAAAATTGACGAACTTCTTTCAACTGTTTTCAGTAAAAGAATCAAATTTTGTAGGATTGATGTTTGGTTTGATCGTTGCAGAGATCAGTTAAATTCGAAACTTAACTTCGTCGTTGGACGAATGAACACAATCCATTTAGAAGGGCGTTACAAATAAAGACAAATAGAGAAAATAATTCCTTCAACTAATTTATGGGCCTTTATGAGTTTGAACGAAAACTAAAATCTCGCTGTCCTCCTAGTTGAGGACATAATTCTCCTACTGCCTATTACAAAAGAAATTGTTGTTTTCAAATGAAGATGATGTGAAATACAGTATGTTAGAGTTATCTGCGATAAAAACGTCAAATGAAGAGACAGAAGATAAATAGTTTTCGTGCATATGTTTATACATCTGTTGTCCAATTAGCATCTGAAACATGATGAAATATCACCTGCGAAACCTTCTATTTATGAGACTTCAAAATGATTTTACTGATTGGGTTACTAATTGCAATTTTGAAGCTTTTTAATTTGAGAAGGAAGAACAGATATGTATATTGGAAAGTGTGATATTGATTACTCTTTGTTAAGCACTGTTATTAAAACAGATCGCATTGGTCGTTTCGACTGTCTATTGTATTAAGGATGCATACGTGCCAATTTGCAGTGTTTGAATATTTTCAGATGCAATATTTTGAACAAAGTAAACTGTAGAAATAATAGCACAAAACAGAGACTATTCAAAATTTTAGGTGATACGGCTTAATTTAGTAAATCATAATGTTCCGGGTTTTTTTTTGAAAGTTGCACTATTGCAATAATATATGCGGGTATTTTCACTCTTTAAGCCATATTAAGGAACACTATCACATCATTGGCATGCAAATACATCATATCCAACCTCCTCTCTTTAATGTATAATTGTACATTTATGAGAATACAGAATTGATCGATTGATTGATTGATTGACAGCAGTGAATATATTAGAATGATAGTAATATTATATTAATAGCAGATAATAACAGTGCGACATTTAACTCAGGATACGGAAAACTCCGAACGTTTGATACCCTTTATGAAGATTTTGAGAAAAATCGAAGTAAATATGGCAGGATTTAGTGGTATCGTAGGATTTGTATTCCTACCCAATTCTCATCATAATGTTCTGTCACAGCGTCATAATGCTCTGTCACATCGTCATAATGCTCTGTCACATCGTCATAATGCTCTGCATGAAACATTAATGAACATACCAATGTCAGTAAATCCTGTGCATTCCTTTAAGATATAAGATCTGTAGATCGTGGTTTCGAGTCTAGCGGGGTTTTTGATTTTTCCCTATATCTTTCTACTAAAACTGCATCGAGGGAATTTGAAAGTTCTCAATTTCAAAACATTGTATATATATTTTCAACTTTGCATCCAAATCAAATTTGTCTGCCATTTTAAATCGTCATTTCATTCACTTCAAGTTGTTTTTTTTTCAGATTCACCTTGCCGGTCGCGATTAGAGCGTTTGCGTCGTAAACGGGATGTCGTGAGTTCGATCCCCATTCTTGCCATGGCCGTGTCAAACTTAAAACTTAAACATAGGTAGCAATTACTCCTTCGCCAAACGCTCGGCATTTAGAAGTGAAAAACGGAGGTTCCGTGTCACGGCAGGCGTTGGTACGTTAAAGTACCCTCACTGCTACAGCCCTGAGCGCTAAGCATAGGTCTAAATTTGTGGTACTTCATCTACAGCTGGTGGTCTCCATATGAGTGAAAAAACCCTCGACTGGACGTAAAACAAACAAACAGCTTCACCATCCTCGAGTTAGGTTGAAAAACTATGCTTTAACAAATAATAATGAGGTTTCGTTAGACGTTATTCATATATATTGGATCATACTGTAATCAGTTGGTGCATTGTTTTCTATTCGAATTCCCAACAGCACCAATTGTGAGCCTTAACTGACCAGATTTTTATACTCTTACGAGGCAGGATGTATTCAAAAGATTCTATACGAGAAGTATTTGTGTGGTATTGAAGTCAGATTTTAGATTAACTCAGGGCGGATGTGATCGGTTGACAGGGGGTGCTTACTCCTCTTAGGAACCTAATCCCACCTCTGGTATGTCCAGGAGTCCGTGTTTGTCCATCTCTCTGATTTGTATTTTCTGTAGGAATTACGAGATTGAATACTGTTCGTTGTCTTGTCCTTTTCATATATCTACCATGCTTTATCTATTAGCAATCCTTATTATCATTCATGTGCCGTTTTGATATATCCCACTGAACTCGAAATGAGACATCCCGTGGACTCAAAATAAAGGCACCACAGTCTTCCACATCTGCTTAATACTTGGATATTTTACTGACTATAAATGATAACGACGTATTAGCAACTCAACTTATGGCAAATTGGATGACGTTAGCTGCCTCTTTTGTGGACAAACTGCCAAACTTAATCAAAGTAAAAGAGGGCATGATGTTTTTCCTTGTGCGAACTCATGATTTTCAGGCTTGTTTAAAATCCGTCTGTTCTACAAGACAAGACGCTTGGGCAAACGAAATTTATGGTAGACTAGAAGCTGTAAATGATTTGCATGCTGCTGATGCCATCTATCATCAAACTTGTAACGTAAATTTTCGCACAGGCAAACACATACCTAAAATATTCTCACCCTCTTCGACGGAAGCCAAGAGAGGCAGACCTGTTGACAGTGATATTACTAACGCATTTCTTAAAGTGGTGAATTATCTGCAGGAGAATGATGACAAACAACATCAACTGTTAGATCTTGTTGCTAAAATGAAGGACCACTGCCTGTTTACTTGAAAAAGAAATTGTATGAACATTTTGGGGATGAAATCATCATGACAGAAGAACAAGGAAAATCAACTGTACTAACGGTACGAAAAACGGCAAGGTCAATTCTTCAGAGCTTCTACAATCGGCCTAAAACAGTGGACCAGACATTGGAGAAGCTCAACATCATTACAACTGCTGCTAAGTTGATAAAATCTGATATCCTGTCCCTTCATCTAGCTTCTGATCTGTACCCTTTGTCGTCAGATATTGAATCACTTGAAAAGAATCTTCAGTACGTTCCTGAAAGTCTTCAAACTTTTTTGAAAATTCTCGTCCTGACTTGAAAATTGCATCGATTGGACTAATTATGCAGATGGCTAAGCCACGTATGCATATTGCACCACTACAAATAGGTTTAGGAGTGCAGCTTCATCACCATTTTTCATCAAAATTTCTTATTGATACGTTGATACGTTGAATTCCTTAGGATTTTGTTCCTCATATTCGGAGATACAACGTTTTGAAACAAGTGCAGCCATTTCACAAGGAACAGATATTCCAAGCTATGAAAATGGACAATTTCTGCAATTCGTTGCTGACAACGTGGATCACAATGTGCGCACACTTGATGGGTATGGTACATTCCATGGCATGGGCATTATTGTAGGCTCTACACCTGGTAAAAAGGTTAGCAAACCGGTCCCTAAACTGACCTGGTCACTGCTGGGAAAATTAATATACATTTCTACAAGCAACCACCTAAATCGTCACTGCAGATGAAATTCGCCAAAATTAATAAAGAACAGAAAGTACCAGATCCATCTTTGAGTTTATATCTTCTTTCAAAGGCTGTATGGCCTCTTCGATCTCCAACTCCAAGTTGGTCAGGACTGATGCAGTGTACTCAAAATGGAGATTACGCTGGGAAGTCCACCATCACCTTTCTGCCGATGATAGATATGGACGCAAGCGATATGGTACAACTCCAATTCTGACATTTGACCAGCCTCTCTACATGAAAGCAGTTACAATTGTCACTCATGAGTCACAGTGTGAAGACTTAAGCTCCATTATACTCAGGTTAGGTGGGTTTCACACACAAATGAGCTTTTTAGGATGTATCGGGTGCATTATGAGACAATCGGGATTGCAGGAAGTTTTAGAGACTGTATATGCGTCAAATGCAGTTGGCCATATTCTTAGTGGAAAAGCAGTAGCTCGAGCAACCCGTGCCCATTTTCTAGTTAATACAGCCTTTCGTGCCTTGCTCGTGGCTAAAACCTTTGGTGCCGAATTGCCTGATAATGATGTGCCCCAAAATAAATCTTCAGGTTATCTTGTAACACCCATTGACACAGATCCCTGATCACGTCCTTACTCAATCTGCAGACGTTTCCACAGCCCAACTGGAAGAAGATCATCTGCTGAAGAAAGCTGCTGCCTTGTATGACCAGTTGCTAGAGGGAGATGCTACTGCACAAGACGTGTGCAATAATTCTACCATTACACAAGTACTGGGGGAAACTTGTGGACACAAAATCCTCTCTCAAGTGCTTCAGAACAGCAGCCCTTTGGTTTCAGTACTTAGAAATGATAAGTCTCTTAAAAGCTTTTATCACAGCTGAAAGAACAGGCAATTGGTTACTCCATATACAAACTCTACACGCAATGCTTCCCTATTTTGCTGCAGCTGGGCATAATATGTATGCATACATCTATGTCATGTCAATGATCAATCTTCAAAAAGCTCATCCCGATGTACACAGCAAGTTCATGGAAGGTTATCATGTACTGAGAAGAAGAAGTGAGAGGTATTGGGCGGGTCTGCCGTGTGATCTTGTCATTGAGCAGGCATTAATGAGAAGTGTGAAAACATCAGGTGGTTTAACGAGAGGTCGAGGAATGACAGAGGTACAGCAGTCGCAGTGGCTTTTGTCTATGCCTTCTTGTGCAGCAGTAAATGAGGCAATGCAGAATCTGACAGATGTTGGCTACCACACAAGTGAGCAGCACAAGGAATCTTCAACCTCTCGCCAAGAAAGGGACAAACAAGATATAATTAAAGTTATATCATACCTACGAGACCGTGACCCTTTTACTGAGAGCATCCCTCTTCGAAATATTGACACCGGTGTGAATGCACACAATAATATCAACGCTCATAATGCATTAGCATGTGGACAAAAGATTATTGACTCTATGGTTGGTCAGAATATTTTTGATTTTTCCTTCAAAACATCAATGCAGGTGTTAACTATGTCATCTAAAACATCTATCACGGTTGAGGAAGGCAGAGTTGAGGTTGATCCCCAAGTGCTTTTTCAAAGACTAACGGCAATTTCATCTAGAGAATCTGTTGTGTTATATTTAACCTTCTTACCATATCAAGTATGTCTGATTTGTTTCCAGCTCTCAATGACCCACTAGTGCCGGCAGTTGAAATGACTGCTTCAGTATTGGCTCTAAATCAACTTCCCTTCCAGATTTATAATTAATGACAATTTTATTTTTGTAATATGTTTCTGTCAGCCTTGATAATGTTACTCTTTTCAATAACTTTTGCATTGCAATGTGATCTCTAATTACCAGAACCTAATTAGAGATCCAATTGAGGCGAAGGTAAGTCGAAGGGCCGTTAAAATTACATGCTCTCAACATATGCGAGTTGTGCAGGAAAGTATTCTTTATCTACTCATGTGTTTAATATGAATGAACTAGTGAAGATAACAAACACTGATCAATGAACAATGAAAGTTACGAAGACTGTTCAAGCTTATAAATCCTATAAAGAATACAAATTTTAGAGGACAAACCAGAGGTTAGATCCGATGCCTTGAAGAAGTTAGCATCCCCTTTTGTTCGGCCATAATCGCCGTGACCCCTACATCGTAACCAGGTTAACGGAATACCCCGTAGTTAAAATTAGAATGTAAAGAACATTAGAATTGGCATGCAAATACGTCATATCCAACCTCCTCTCTTTAATGTATAATTGTACATTTATGAGAATACAGAATTGATCGATCGATTGATTGATTGATTGATTGACTGACAACAGTGAATATATTAGAATGATAGTAATATTATATTAATAGCAGCTAATAACAGTGCGACATTTAACTCAGGATACGGAAACCTCCGAACGTTTGATACCCTTTATGAAGATTTTGAGAAAAATCGAAGTAAATATGGCAGGATTTAGTGGTATCGTAGGATTTGTATTCCTACCCAATTCTCATCATTGTCGTATGAGATAAGGAAACCTAAATGGATACATGTAATTAGCATAAATAATCCTTTCCAAATTTTGTAACTAGATGTAATACACTCCATGTTTTAAACATTATATGGGAATTTCAGTTCCATAAAGAGCCAGTAGGATTATTCTTCCGGTCAAAACATTAGAACGAGATTGCCTTTGTAGACTCTGTAGTCTGGTTTTTCAATGCATCAGGGAGTTGGTCAATTAAATTAATGTTGTATGCACAGTTTGAGTCCTGTACCTCCGTAGATGATGTGTTCAATCTGAATTCAGTCTGTACTAGGAGTTTGTCTACTAACATCATTGCCTGGAATGGATTTGTCGGTCAGAATTTTAAAAGTTTTTATAGTCCAGTCAAATTAGCCCAAAAAAGGGTCAAACTTGCAACTAATTGCAAAAGAATTGTTTTCAATGATTTTGACCTCGCTAATATGTGTACTAAAACATATAAAAAATCTAATGTTTCAGTTGAAGTGGAAATACCATTTTTGGGGGGGTCAAAAACAGAGAAAAAGAGAAAAAACGACAAAAACTGGAAATTAGCTTTCCATCATTACCTATCAAATAAGAATGCAGTTTCTTGATTGGCATTTATAAATTTTTGTAAGAAATAGAAATTGTAAAATTTCCATGTAATAATTTCACCTTTAAGAGGCTTTTTTGGAAAAAGGGGGGGGGGGGGTAATTTCAATGAACAGACCATGGAAATCAGTTTGTTTCTTCTTCTTCCTCCGTGTTCCTTGTTGAATTGGAACAACTTGTTCCTCTACAATGGCCACATCCAATAGTACATTCTAGGCCATATTTTCGGCACGTACACGTCTTTGTGTCACAATTTACCTTGCAATTACAGTGGATAATATTCAGAAGACGATTGGGAGCAGGCGGCAAAGTGTTTTTAAGCGGCATGCATTTGCTATCATCAGTGACTGTCCATCCCCAATCAAGTGGGTTCAAATCAGTGCCATCTAGTTTTATCCACTGCTGACACTGATAGTATGACCTTCTAGAATGCAGAGCCGCAGAATCAGATGTTGGCGGGAGACTCTGTACCGGAACGCACTTATTGTTAGTGATAGCCTTATTTGTGTATAAGCGCAGTCTCAGAAGATCCAGTCCTTCGCACAATACTCCCCCATATAGGCTAGCAATAATCTGTTCGCCGCTCGTTACAACAGTTTCCAGATGGTTTCCAGGCTTTAAGAATTCCTCTATTGCCGTTGTAACATTGTTTGTTTTCGAAAGGTTCTTTAAAGCAACACCTTTTCCTATCGCAATTAGGCGGGAGGTTGTATCGCATCCCGTGATTGCGTGTACTACTGGCAGAATTTTGCACTTGTGCATAACAAGCATCCGCTTTGTTTTTTGTATGTCCCAGTGCCTGCACTTATTAGAAAGTTCAGATCGGAAGTAAATGTTGTATCCATCCAGTGATGCATGGTAGCAGAGGAGAACAAGAAGATCAGTGTCTTCGCCAATGTCAACGACTTGTGTTGACTGAGCACATGCTACAGCTGTTGAAATGATGAGACAATCTGCATCTTCATCTGCAAGGATGACCGTGCATTCATTTTCCCGAAGTCTTTGGGCAAGAAGACTTATGAAAGGAGACTTGTTGTTGTTATTTGTGAGAAAAAATTCTGTTTTAGATTTGAAGGTCATATCTGAAGTAAATGTTACATCAGGGGAAATGATGCCCTTTGAATGTCGAAGATGAGTCACGTTTTTAGTCGAGGGTTCACTGGAATATCCATCAAATACAATAGTTGGTCTCGAGTATCTTCTAATAATATACTCAACATACAACTGGCATATAGCATTGAATGACATGCCTTTTGTCCATGGGATACGCTGTAGCAAAGAACCGCCATCCAAAGCAAAATGTACATCAAGCAATTCCTTCTCTGATACAGCACAATCGCCCATACTCCAAATTGCATCTGAAATTTGAGGCTTACTTGCTGCTCTTGGAAGTCCTGAGGGTTCAAAGATCGATGATGGATGCGTTGATAATTCATATTTGAAGATATTTGCAATATCTTCGATTCCTCAGCGTTGTTTTTGCGGACAGGCTTAGTTCAACGCATTTTAACCAATATGGAAAATTGACGAACTTCTTTCAACTGTTTTCAGTAAAAGAATCAAATTTTGTAGAATTGATGTTTGGTTTGATCGTTGCAGAGATCAGTTAAATTCGAAACTTAACTTCGTCGTTGGATGAATGAACACAATCCATTTAGAAGGGCGTTACAAATAAAGACAAATAGAGAAAATAATTCCTTCAACTAATTTCTGGGCCTTTATGAGTTTGAACGAAAACTAAAATCTCGCTGTCCTCCTAGTTGAGGACATAATTCTCCTACTGCCTATTACAAAAGAAATTGTTGTTTTCAAATGAAGATGATGTGAAATACAGTATGTTAGATTTATCTGCGATAAAAATATCAAATGAAGAGACAGAAGATAAATAGTTTCCGTGCATATGTTTATACATCTGTTGTCCAATTAGCATCTGAAACATGATGAAATATCACCTGCGAAACCTTCTATTTATGAGACTTCAAAATGATTTTACTGATTGGGTTACTAATTGCAATTTTGAAGCTTTTTAATTTGAGAAGGAAGAACAGATATGTATATTGGAAAGTGTGATATTGATTACTCTTTGTTAAGCACTGTTATTAAAACAGATCGCATTGGTCGTTTCGACTGTCTATTGTATTAAGGATGCATACGTGCCAATTTGCAGTGTTTGAATATTTTCAGATGCAATATTTTGAACAAAGTAAACTGTAGAAATAATAGCACAAAACAGAGACTATTCAAAAATTTAGGTGATACGGCTTAATTTAGTAAATCATAATGTTCCGGGTTTTTTTTGAAAGTTGCACTATTGCAATAATATATGCGGGTATTTTCACTCTTTAAGCCATATTAAGGAACACTATCACATCATTGGCATGCAAATACGTCATATCCAACCTCCTCTCTTTAATGTATAATTGTACATTTATGAGAATACAGAATTGATCGATTGATTGATTGATTGACAGCAGTGAATATATTAGAATGATAGTAATATTATATTAATAGCAGCTAATAACAGTGCGACATTTAACTCAGGATACGGAAAACTCCGAACGTTTGATACCCTTTATGGAGATTTTGAGAAAAATCGAAATAAATATGGCAGGATTTAGTGGTATCGTAGGATTTGTATTCCTACCCAATTCTCATCATAATGTTCTGTCACATCGTCATAATGCTCTGTCACATCGTCATAATGTTCTGTCACATCGTCATAATGCTCTGTCACATCGTCATAATGCTCTGCATGAAACATTAATGAACATACCAATGTCAGTAAATCCTGTGCATTCCTTTAAGATATAAGATCTGTAGATCGTGGTTTCGAGTCTAGCGGGGTTTTTGATTTTTTCCCTATATCTTTCTACTAAAACTGCATCGAGGGAATTTGAAAGTTCTCAATTTCAAAACATTGTATATATATTTTCAACTTTGCATCCAAATCAAATTTGTCTGCCATTTTAAATCGTCATTTCATTCACTTCAAGTTGTTTTTTTTTTCAGATTCACGTTGCCGGTCGCGATTAGAGCGTTTGCGTCGTAAACGGGATGTCGTGAGTTCGATCCCCGTTCTTGCCATGGCCGTGTCAAACCTAAAACTTAAACATAGGTAGCAATTACTCCTTCGCCAAACGCTCGGCATTTAGAAGTGAAAAACGGAGGTTCCGTGTCACGGCAGGCGTTGGTACGTTAAAGTACCCTCACTGCTACAGCCCTGAGCGCTAAGCATAGGTCTAAATTTGTGGTACTTCATCTACAGCTGGTGATGTCTCCATATGAGTGAAAAAACCCTCGACTGGACGTAAAACAAACAAACAGCTTCACCATCCTCGAGTTAGGTTGAAAAACTATGCTTCAACAAATAATAATGAGGTTTCGTTAGACGTTATTCATATATATTGGATCATACTGTAATCAGTTGGTGCATTGTTTTCTATTCGAATTCCCAACAGCACCAATTGTGAGCCTTAACTGACCAGAATTTTTATACTCTTACGAGGCAGGATGTATTCAAAAGATTCTATACGAGAAGTATTTGTGTGGTATTGAAGTCAGATTTTAGATTAACTCAGGGCGGATGTGATCGGTTGACAGGGGGTGCTTACTCTCTTAGGAACCTGATCCCACCTCTGGTATGTCCAGGAGTCCGTGTTTGTCCATCTCTCTGATTTGTATTTTCTGTAGGAATTACGAGATTGAATACTGTTCGTTGTCTCATCCTTTTCATATATCTACCATGCTTTATCTATTAGTGCCGTTTTGATATATCCCACTGAACTCGAAATGAGACATCCCGTGGACTCAAAATAAAGACACATCTGCTTAATACTTGGATATTTTACTGACTATAAATGATAACGACGTATTAGCAACTCAACTTATGGCAAATTGGATGACGTTAGCTTCTCGATCGTCAACTTTCCATATTTATGTACCAGTATCCCATAATCACCTGCTTATGGTGTTGATGCCTCTCAACTCTTTCGATTAGCAAGAGATGTTCTACGTATTTAGAAGCAGGATACTGACAAGTTGATATTACAGTGGTGTCAACAATCTCCTTCCAAGTTTTGAAAATTTTATGGTACTTATCACGAGCTATTTCACAAATACAACTGTTGCGAAGAATGCTGTCTGTTTCATGCCAATTATTATGCTGTTCTTTAAAAACTAATGTTGACTACGGATTACGCCATTTACCTGATCGAGATATAGGGTCACCGCGGGTATGACCGCTCGACAGGGGATGCTTACTCCTCCTAGGCTCCTGATCCCAGCTTTAGTATTTCCAGGGGTCCGTGTTTGCCCAACTCTCAACTTTGTATTCCTTATAAGATTTATGACATTAATCATCTTTCGTTACCCTCACCTTTTCATTGATCATTGTTCGTTATCTTCACTCTGCCTTATTAAATTAATCTCGTATTGCAAAACCACTGAGGATTTGACTGATATGCCTAAATTTGTTCAGCTAATAATACCTATTTTCTAAGACTTAATGTGTACATAGCATGTACCATCATAATTAAGTTTAGTGGAGATAGGGGGCACTTCTACCTTACTGACAGGGAGGAAGTATGCTATTTTTACAACTTTTTATCATGTATACCAGACTACCGAGTGTAAAGACTAAAGGCGATCTGATCCTAACTTGGACGGAAGAAACAATTCTAATGGCTGATTATGTGATTGAAATTCCTATATGTTTAGACATGGGGTGTATTTACTAACATATTTCTGAAAGGATTAATTATGCAATATTATCCAGTTAGGTTTTCTATCATAAAGTAAAACATAAACGGTACCAATTATGATGCACCAGATGCGCATTTCGACAAACAATGTCTCCTCAGTGATGCTCAAATAAAAAATGTTGAAATTCCAAAATAAAAACATACTTTGAAGAGCTGAAATAACCAAAAATGCCAAATACTGAAGACAAATCCGGCTAAGGATCAGAGCTAAGCACGAGTGAGATAATCCTTCATTTTAAAATGAATTTCTTAATTTTATCACAACAAATTTTTATCCGTATTTTATGCTAGTACCGAAGTACTTGGCAACTGGGCTGGTGAAAACCCTCGGGGACTAACAGTGCGCCAGCAGAGGCATCGACACGTAGAATCGACCGGGAGTTTGCCTCTAAATATTTTTGTAACGATGATCATTATGCAATTACTTAAAAAAAGATTATTAGAACCCTCCCCCACCTATTTTGATAATAGAAGTGATCGAGTGAGAGAAGGATGTAACGTTACAGATTCAATCCATGTAGCCACCTACCAACTTTATGATTTCAGAAATTGAAGTCGGGAGATTGAAAAAGTTTTAGTTGAAGCCCCCCCCCCCCCCCCAACACACACACACACACACACACACACACACACACACACACACACACTATTTTGGGCCTTTAAGTTCAGACAAAAGCAGTATATTTTGTTTTATTTTTACTTTTTCTTGTGAAGAATGTTGGACAAGTCAACATGCAACATGCCCCCTCTCATACTTTGAAAACTCTAAATAATGCTAGCACAGGGCTCTATAAAGTTCAATCTACAGTTTGGTCAGGTTTCGTCATTCGATAGCTCTTGTTTAAAAGAAAAAATGTTTATCGGGACTGTCTGGATAATACAATGGTCCATGTATAACTTGTATATTCCATGCAAATTGGAAGGTTTTTTCACCTCGATAGAACTAGTGGGGGTCAGCTAATCTGGGTATTTGCAATCAACACTGTCTTTGACTTCTAGTAATAGGTGTAAAATAAATTGGGTCTGTGCGATAGCACGATCGAGATCATGTACATCTTGCGCCGACCCAATTTCACATCAAACAATTCTTAGTTTCAGATACACAGGATTAGTTAACCGTAATTTAGTTCTATTGTGGCAAAGACCCTCGGAATTTGCAGTGGAATATACAAGTTATACATAGATCATTGTACAGTGAGCTCCCCGCGGATGGCTCTTCGGTAAATGGGGAGTACAAATTGCTTTTTAAACTTGTAGTACTTAACTGAGCTATGTTTTGTCAGTCTGTGATTCAGGTGATGTACGGAAAAGAGAAATTTTGTCTTGAGAGCAATTTATTGCATGACACATTATCAGTAATATGTAAAACACAAGTTTTGAGTCGGTGGTGTCTACCATACTGCAATGTTGGTAATAAGCTATAGGATAGGCAAAATGTTTGAGAAAAATAAATGATAATAGGTGTCCAGTGTGTTGGGTGATAATTGTCTTGATTTCCTCAATTAGAATATTTAACTTCTGTAGCTCTGTGTATTTCAAGTTCAAATTTTGGCGGTCTGCAACTGACCAGTTATCTGTCGCAAATAGCCAGCTCTCGCGTTTATATACGTTTTCTGTAAGTGTCACATGATAGGGGATAATCAATAGAAATTCTGTACGGTGAGATTCAACCAATCACAACAAAGTACGGCGTCGTACAACACAACAATTCTGTCGTACTTTCAAACAGAAATATCATACACCACATAAAGTATAAGCTAAAGAAGTATGTGATTGAACAAATATACAAAGGATTATCCATTCAAGATTACAATGGACATTTATTTTCACTATAAGTGAGAAATTCATTACCAAAACATATATTCCCATGCGTAAGCAATGCTTCATACAGCAGAGAATGTCTGACATACGAAACTATGCCAGTGTAAAAAACAATATAGGTCTACGTAAATCTGTGTAATAAATGATAGACCATCAATAACATAATATAGGTCTACGTAAATCTGTGTAATAAATGATAGACCATCAATAACACAATATAGGTCTACGTAAATCTGTGTAATAAATGACAGACCATCAATAACATAATATAGGTCTACGTAAATCTGTGTAATAAATGATAGGCCATCAATAACATAATATAGGTCTACGTAAATCTGTGTAATAAATGATAGACCATCAATAACACAATATAGGTCTACGTAAATCTGTGTAATAAATGATAGACCATCAATAACACAATATAGGTCTACGTAAATCTGTGTAATAAATGATAGACCATCAATAACACAATTTTTGCAACACAAAAATGAGTTTAGGCTGCAATTAAATTATGCTACATCAAAAATACGAAACTGTTGCTAATTACATGTACATATACAGAGGAAAAGATGGCGGCGGGATGTAAACAATATTCAGTGACATAAATGAACTTGTATTATTACAATTAATAAAGGCAACGGTATGTAGGAAACAGTACATATTCAAATAAATCTCAACAACTGAGAATGTACGCATGAAGCATTAAAGTAAATGAATATCGGCTTACACATTGAGCAGTTCATGCGCCATGTACATATACACTCTCGTGCATGAAATATGTCATCAAAATATTATCATAGTAAAATCCACCCACAACCCATCATAAATAATTAACCCGTTATATAAACATAAACTACATTTTATTTTAAAGACCTGTATGGCAATAAAATCCACCCACCCCAAAAATATATCACTTCACACAGACAACAGATACTTACCCATAGCAGGTTCTTACATTTCCCTCTCCTTAGGGACTTAATTCTCCCGAATTACTAGATATTGCCAGAATAAAAATTACAATTTATGCAAGATTGATTATATACTGTTTAACGTCGCGCTCGAGAATTTTTCACTCATATGGAGACGTCACGATTGCCGGTGAAGGACTGCAGAACTCAGGCCTATGCTCGGCGCTCGGGGCCTTTGAGCAGAGAAGGATCTTTATCGTGCCACACCTACTTTGACACAGGACCTCGGTGTTTGCGGTATCATCCGAAAGACACCCCCCCCCCCCCCCCATTTAGTCGCCTCTTATGACAATGAAGGGGTACTGAGGATCTATTCTAATCCGGATCCCCATGGGGTAATTTATGCAAGAAATACATAGCTCTCGAGTCTAGCGGGTGTTTTATTCTAATAAAACTGCATTTTAAAATTACCATTTTTTCCCATTTCTTTCTACTAAAACTGCATCGAGTGAATTTGAAAGTTTTCAATTTCAAAACATTGTACATATCTTCCACTTTCCATTCATATTAAATTTTTGTGGGTTTAACTCTGCCCTGTTCAGTTGTTTGTTGTTTCAGATTAAGCATACTTGAGTCAGATTTTAAACAATTATTCTGGATCAAATAATGACGATATTCCGTTAGATGTTTTCATGTATATCGTTTGGTGCATTGTAGTCTGTTCGAATTGTGATTCTTAACTGAACTGGGTTTTTTTTTTTATAATACTACGAGGCAGAATTTATTCAAAAGCTTCTACGTGAGAAGAAAAAATCTCTTCCTGAGACATTCAATTCAACATTTAGATATATCTATAACGTTTCATAATTTATATTAGCAATATTCATAATTAATATGTTGTTTCGATATATCCCAGTGAACTCGAAATAAGACACTTCAAAGTCTACCACATTTGCGTATTTTATTGAACATAGATGTTAGCGGCAAACTAGCAGTTCAACTTTATGACAAATGGGATTATTTCAGCTTCTTAATCGTCAACTTCCCATATATGTTTAGCAATATTCCATTTAACACGTGCATGTGATATTTATGTCTCTCAACTCGTTTGATTTGCAACAGCACGTTCTACGTATGATAAGTTTTTAAATAAAAGCTGGCTAGTGACAAAAACGTTAATATTACGGGAGTATCAACAGACTCTTTGAAACTCAGCATTTTGCAAAGTTTTATGGCCCTTATAACGATCTAAGTTACAATAGAACCTGTCGTTAGTGTTTCATGCCAACTTTAGATTTTTTACCTAAATATTGTACAAAGAACTTGAAAATTATTATCGTTACATGGTGAGCTTGATCTGTTAATCTCTTGATTGTTTGATGCTTCTCCATCACAAAATCATGTTCTAGACAACGTTTTCATTAACGATATATTTTAAGTGTATATATAACAAATGGATGAATCTAAGCCAGGAGTTTTGTGTTGTGCTTGAGACATTAGTCAAAATCAATCCTGTTTCATGGTGATTATTGTAACAATTCACTGTTTAATAAATTTATCATAGTTCTTATGTAACATTCAAATTGAGCATTACACTTCGCAAACAGAGAAAAAAGACCCCTCGTGGTACGATTTTCTTTCAACGCTGAACTAAGAATGATAACTCTTGCAACATATTGGTTTACGTCATTCAAAGAATAATGAACTGGTACGATTGGTTGTTTATTTGTTTTACGTCCTTTTGATAAATTTCATTTATTTTTGTACGTCACAAGCTGTAGGCGAAGTACCACAAAATTAATCCTGTGCCTAGCGCTTACAGATGAAACATTGACGGTTCCATAACGTGCCAAGACACGGGACCTCTGGTTTTAAAGGTCATATCCGAAAGACCAGCGATATACCGAGAGTTTGGTAAGGATTATTTGGTTTGTTATATATTGTTAACGTTTTTCACACATATGGAGACGTCACTACTGCCGGTGAAGGAGCAATCACTGCCTATTTATGTCTTAGGTTTGACATTTACGTGCTACAGAAAGCACATGATGCAGTAAATCATAATACTTAAAGATTCGCACCTGACTTGTGTAGTACTTTTTTGTGTGTTAGCAATATCTTGAATTTCTACATTATAGGGAAAGCAGAAAAAATAGGGGTCATAGAAACTGGTATTGAGCTGTGTCAAAATTTACCATTGTGCTCTAAACTTGTTAAAATAACAAATACATAAAGGACTTATTACAGTATTTTACTTCACACCCACGTCCTCTAACAATAATGATGTGAAAAAGGTTCATACGGCAAAATTGAAAATAATGACTTTTTTGCTCTTATAGTATTCTATAATTTACGGTCAAAAGCATTGTCAATTTTAAAGGAAAATATGCATAAATTGCCTTGAAAATTAAGATGGGATAGAATACATGTCAAACTTTCATGCGAAATTGTGGGTTAATTAAACCAGTTTTTCAAAGATTATATCGAACGAATACATGTATAAGTTAATTACTTGTGGAAAGACACAAATAAAACATAAATGATAATAGTAAAAAAGAATTATTTCTTCACTAAATTAATCGAATTTTTTTTTCCTGGGATCGGCGATCGAACTTCCTACAACATGGCCACTCACTGTTGGAGGTATTAAATGTAATGTGATCTCTAATTACCACAATTATGGATCTAATTGAGTCAAAGGTCAGTCGAATATCCGTCGAACATTAAACACTGTTCTCAACGACTTCTACTCGTACAGGAAAGTCTTCATCTAATCATGTTTTTAGTATTGTAAGGGGAGATTTTAAAAACGATAGTATTGCTGATGGGATTTGAATCGGGTCTTGGAACCGGGTCTGAGTGAGATGGGCGACAGCCGCATCCATTGTGCCATGAGCTACTGCAATAGTATAGATTTTTAAAGGATACTCTGTGTCTGGTTATTGTTGTAAGATAATAAATAAGTGACTTTAAATGGTATTATTCTATTTTATTATTTACCATGTATGTATTTTAGTAAATATATTTCTTTTTGCGTTATAATAACTTCTGGTAATATTTTTCACACTTGATGGTCAACGATTGGTTAGGTTTTCGTAACATCTGAATTTGGCGATATTCTTGCACGAAACACCGGTTTTGGTGATATTTTGTCATTTACAAGTACACAATAATTTGTCAGCGAATTCTCTGAGTGTATGATAGTTGCACTACTATGTGTGTAAGGTATTACAAGAGATTCTTTGTTAAACAGAAATAGAATTAGGAAATAACTGGGTTTTTTTTCAGTGGAACATTAACACATAATTAATAAAGGTGATAGTTTAAAGTGTTTTCTATTTATACATGTAGTTAAAAGGTGAAAGTAACTGAATTGTATATATGTTTGTTGTAAGCAACAGGTCCATAAACATTGAGTATTATGACTATTTCTGCATTGACCTTGACCTGTCATGGTGGCCATTTTTGGAGGGATATTGCGTGCCTTGCTAAGGTTTCTGGACATTGCATATTCGCATTTTCTTTTCCATTTTGTAAATTCAATCTCATGTATTATATACTATATATGAATTCTTATATAGAATATATGTTTGTATATAAATAGTTTATCATGTCAAGCAATTCTTATACATTTATTATGAAGCCATGTAGATTTAAATGCTTTTATTGATGGTATGTTACATATATGCGATCACCAGACTATATTATGTTTATTTATTTGTAGGAACACTGTCGTCAATACATCACCTATCATACATTACCTATAATAGTTGATTGATTGATTGATTGATTGGGATTTTACGCCGAGTTGGCAATATTTCAGCCATTTTACGGAGGTTAAGCAACTGAAATATGGTTGGTTTTGAAAGTTGAAGTTTCACTGACGGCCCCCAGTGAGCCTACTCTTTTTCGAAAATCAAAGAAACAATCTTTCACGTGCCAAGGGGGTTGTAATCCTTAACACGGGGCACCCTTTACCGCCACATCCGACGGACATAAAAGTTAAAAATACGTAAACAGGTAAAAATACATATCATTTGTGTATATGAATAGGCTGTATTGTAAAGGATCATTTTTTTCTGTAAAAGTCTTGTAAATATTTTATAATAAGATGATAGTTAATATTTGTAAAATGTTTGTACATTGATTGCACATTATTAAAAAGGCCATTCCAAGAGAATGTGTTGTATAGTTAATAGACAGTCACAATATATACGTTGAGGTTGAAGTTCTCTGTTTAATAAATAACAATGTGTCAATTTTGAATGTCCGATGCGTATTCTTGAAATAATCACTTCGTCCTGGCGTTTCATTACGATGTTACACGATTTGTTTACTTTATTTTGAATAGAATACAGTTTACTTCTGTCACAGAAATCCCAATATATTTGTCAAAGATCATTTTCATATAGTTTTATGTTATATTTCAAATCTGTGTAAGGAATTTTAAAATGTACAATATCGTTTTGTAGTGCATTTTTTGCCTCTTTGTCTGCTTTGTTGTTACCATGGATACCAATATGACTAGGAATCCAGCAGAACTCAACTGTTTTATTTTGTTTAGTTAGAAGATAGTACTGGTTTAAAATGTCTAAAATATATGGATGAGCAATATATTCATATTACTTATAAACTGTACACAAGATAGGGAGTCTGAGAATATAGTGAAGTATTTGTCATTAGAAATTTTAATGTACTCTAACGCAAGTTGGGTAGCCGAGAAAACGTTGTTATTGATTACTGAAACAGCAGCAACTTTATTTTGGTCTTTCGAACCATCTGTATAAACATCAGTTGAAGAATGTTTAGATTGTTTTAGTTCGGATAACTTTTGTTTGAAAATAGCGGAATTTGTTTCAGATTTTTTATATTCAGATAGTGGAGTGTCCACTTTTGGTTTTAGTAATTTCCATGGTGGTATTTTGGAACGTGATGAGGGTTTTATGATGTCCAAAGGTAAGTTGGAATCATGTAAATGTGTTTTTTTTTAACTCGAAGACCAATTAATTTTATACACGTCTTATTTTTGTCATACAAATCTTCCAACTGTGGATGGAAAACGCATTTAAATGCAGGATTGTCAATATTAGCTTTTAATTTAACAATGTATTGTAAGATAAGTTTTATTCTACGTAGATCTAGAGATGGTTCGTTTGCCTCAATATACGAACTATCTACAGGAGAGGTTCGAAAAGTTCCTGTGCACAGTCGAAGTCCTTGATGGTGGATTGCATCTAGGGCTTTAATGTAAGATATTTGCTATTTCTAATAAAGTTTCGGTAACGTTTTGAATGAGGTCTGGGTGGTTTTCAAACTTTTCAACGGATATATTTTGCAGAAAAAGCGTTTCGAAATATGGTCAATCAGATTTGTCAAGTTTCTGCTTTTTAACAGGATTGTTTTGTTTTAAAAATAATAGGGAAATGATCGCTTCCGCACAAATCATCGTGTACAGACCAGTTAAAATCCAAAAGTAAAGAGGGATCAGCTATGCTAATATCAATATGGTTCTAATTGAAATTTATTCTAAAACCTCGACAATCCTATTGAATAAATGTTGGATGATTCATGATTTCTTATATGTTACAGGAGATATTCTCCCTTTATGACTTTTTGCAGAAAGACTCCGGGCTCGTTATGGGGAGTGTGATGGAGCAAATTCCATTTCATCGAAGACTATGTAAAATCCTTGGAATTGACCACACTAGGATTTCCCCTTATCATCCTCAAAGTGATGGACTAGTGAAAAGAAAGAACAGCACAATTATTGACATGCTTAGTAAAACTATCAAAAAAAGTAAGAGAGATTGGGATAGGAAATTATCATTTATAATGCTAGCATATAGGTCATTAATTCAAGAGGGCACTAGAGAATCTCCCTCATTTATGATGTCTGGACGGAAACCCCTTTTGCCTGTTGACGTATTATATGGAAGAACTCAAGACCAGAAAATAATGTCTAATTATGTTGAAGATCTTATAACAACACTGTGCAATGTGCATGAAAGTGCTAGTGAGAATTTAGTGAAAGCGAGTAACCGTCAAAAGAGATATTATGACTTTAAGACTAATGACCAGAGATTTTATCAAGGGGATGGTGTTTTACATCTTATCCCTGCAAATATTAAGGGGAGATCCTCAAAACTTGCATGTAAATGGGAGGGACCCTACACCATAGCCAGGAAGATATCACACCTGGTATATGAAATAAAATTATCTTCTACTTCAAAACCTAATATTGTTCACTTGAATAAATTTTACACCATATATGGGGAAAATGAGAAAATGGATTGTTCCAGAAACATCCGTGCCCAGATTAATTAATAACTTTGAAAAAAAAACAACTTTGTGTATCTGTTTATTTTTAATGTAATTTGAATTTCATTATTATTTTAGTGTTCATAGATATTTCGGAAGCTCATATCCCCATATGAGTCTATACACCATGTCCGGAATTTCATGGAGACCGTATTTACTATTCTGATTGCCGTTATTCTGTATCTAAAACCAGATTGTATCAATTAAAAAGACATCAGGAGAGTGTTATCACCGGAAATTTTCAAAAACAACTACCGAAAGCAAGAAATCTGAAGTTGTCCGAAGCTCACCTGAAACAACTGTGAGACCAACAGATGGAACATCCTCTCCTATGTATTCTGATATTTCATCAATCATTTCCTTACATCTAGAGGAACCACTGGACTTGTCCGAGTGAGATTTTGCGGGCTTGTCTGTCCCCTAGTTGCTGTCATCTCCAAATTATTCAACCTCCGTTTCTGACAAGGAAAATTCATTGTTAACTCCTGATAGGGTGTCGCTCAGTGGTTAGAGCGTTCGCTTCGTAACCGGGAGGTCGTGAGTTCGAGCCCCGCTCGTGCCATGGCCGCGTCAAACCTAAGACGAAAAATAGGTAGTGATTGCTCCTTCGCCAAACGCTCGGCATTTAGAAGTGAGAATGACGGGTCTTTTGGATATGACCTTAAAAACGGAGGTCCCGTGTCACGGTAGGCGTTGGCACGTTAAAGAACCCTCACTGCTACGGCCCTGAGCGCTAAGCATAGGTCTAAATTTGTGGTACTTCACCTACAGCTGGTGACGTCTCAATATGAGTGAAAAATTCTCGACGGGACGTAAAACAATCAATCAATGTCAATGTCACGGATAGGGTGTCTACACCTGATTATCTGTCTGCCAAACCTCCATCACCCATTCCTATTGAAGTATCTGGAATCAATGCCCAAGAAGAACCCGTTGAACCTGTACCAGTGGACCTGAGCATACCTTCTGCTGCCAGAATCAGGACTTGCTCTGAGGAAACTGAAGTACCTTCCACGAGGGTCAATTTGGTTAAAAACGACAGACCTCTACTCGTTCCAGAATACCCTGTGATCCGATTACCTCGTCCTTTCATTACATGTACCCAAATTTCTTCGAAACCTTTCCTTTTCTTCATTGGTGCTTCAAGTCACTATCTTTCTGATGAAGCTGCCCAACTTCTTAAAGCTACTAGGATTTCTGCAAAGCAGCATCTTTGTAACTTTAAAAAGAAGTTCATTCCTGATGGATATCTGGGTATAACCAAGGAGGAATCTGTCACATTCCCGGATAAAAAAACATATCATCTCCTGGATTTATTATGATTCATTATGTATTGTTTAACGTCCCGCTCGAGAATTTTTCGCTCATATGGAGACGTCACCATTGCGGATGAAGGGCTGCAAATTTAGGCCTATGATCGGCGCTTATGACCTTTGAACAGGGAGGGATCTTTAACGAGCCACACCTGATGTGACACGGGGCCCCGGTTTTTGCAGTCTCATCCGAAGGACTGCCCCATTTAGTCGCCTCATACGACAAGCAGGGGGTATAGAGGATCTATTCTAACTACCCTGATCCCCACAGGGTCTTCTGGGCACCTGGCACATGGAACCTAGGGCCAAAATAATATTCAACACCTTCACCCAGACGTCTTCTTAATCATGCTGTGAAGAAGTCTTTCTGAACTGTGTATGTAATTTCAATTTCTTGAAAAATGTTGAAGTTTAGTGGTAAGTTTTGAAAGTTTTTCTATAGTGTATATCTTAAAATAATTTTATAGTATCTGTGTATAAATGTGTTATGTATGAATTGTTATGTATATGCTATATGTATGTTGATGAAAGACTAAATGAAATTAATTTACCCAAGCTTCGCAGACGAATCTTACAAAGCAAGGGGGTAATGTAATGATTTTTGATGGTATGAACTCTTACATGCTTATTTGTATTGATGAAATGCATATTTATAACAAACATTGTTCATTACTATACGGATGTTATAGGAGAGAACCGCTGAGAAAGTTAAGAGAGATTCTTTCAGTTAGCTTTAAAAATTATCAGAATTTTGGAAATTAATTAGCTGTTGGGAGATTATTGTAGTCGATACCAGACTATCCAAAATGTCAAGGTAATTAAAATTATTTTATTTTTAGTGAAAAATCATACCAGAAATTTATATACTTTTATTTAAAATTTATCTGAAATTTCGGGTCTTGATATAAATCTAGCAAGTGACGTACGTAACTGCATATTTGTTATTTGAAATAGCATCTGAATATAAATTTTAAAACTTTATTATCTTGTTGATTCCTACGGTAATAATCGCTACCAGATGTTAAGACCAGATCATAGCCACACCCAGGCTCGATATAATTTATCCTATCTTACGAACTCATTAAGGCTACAAACAAACACACATAGACATATATATATATATATATATATATATATATATATATATATGCCCATGGTGATTCGAGTTAGAATAGGTCCTCAGTACCCTTGCTTGTCGTTAGAGGCGACTAAATGGGGGTCGTTCTTCGGATGAGACCGCAAAAACCGAGGTCCCGTGTCATAGCAGGTGTGGCACGATAAAGATTCCTCACTGCTCAAAGGCAGTAAGCGCCGAGGATAGGCCTAAATGTTGCAGCCCTTCACCGACAACGGTGACGTCTCAATACGAGTGAAAGAGTATTGAGAGGGAAATTAAACAATATATAATGTGTGTAGGGTGGTGTTATACATCTGTGGAGGTTTCGTAAATCTTTAGGTGGGATATTTTACTTTGGGGGAAGGTTTACTATATGAAACTTAGCGAATCATTGAGGCCTTGAACAAAGACGGACACGAACTAAAACTATGTTTAGGAATTGCCATTCATTGATAATGAGAAACAGGGCAATGACGGACAATATCTGGTTATGCGATCTCGACAAAGTTAGTTAAAGGGGTATATGTAGACAAAAGCTATAAAACAAAAATAAAACATTTGTTACGACTATAGGCGAGACTGGGTTTCAAAAGATTTCTACAGACATATTTTGAATATTAAGTTCATATGTTTTATTGGAGATAGTGCCACTGATTCTGCAGTTTTTGAACAGGGAATGCGGTTTGTCATGACCTGCAAACATTGAAGTGTTTTATAGGTGTCCATGTTACTGAAATACAGGATTTAAACTGCATTGTAGCCAAACACAGCTTAACACGACTCCTGAAGTTGCGTTCTTTGTCATGTAATGGGGCCAGTGTCATGGCTGTAAGAATGGCATTGAAGCATCATTTAAAAATGAACAACCATGCTTACTAGTTGTGTATTGCATGGCCCACAGACTTGAACTGTTTCTGTAAGATGTTGCAAAAAGAATCTCTCTATGCAGAAGTAGTTAGTGTATTGCTCCATGTTAAAACGTTCCTTGAAGCCTGGAATAGTAATAAAGATGTTTTATATCCGGTCAGGAGGCACTCGCTGGATTAGCCACCAATATGGAGCAGTTGAACATATGTAAGCTTGCTGCTGTGTTTCCTTTTTATTCGATACCTCATCCTCTGCAAAATTTTCAATTTTGGCATAATAAATAATCAAGTCAAAACAATGGTATTGAATAATTTTCTTGTATGAATAAATCAATTAATGTACACATTTGTGATAATGATCTAACCTATTTTCATTTATTTTATTTCTATTTATAGATTAGCAACCCATCTGATAGCCCCATGGGGATCCGGGTTATTAGAATAGATCCTCAGTACCCTTTGCTTGTAGTAAGAGGCGACTAAATGGGGCGGTCATTCGGATGAGACCGGAAAAACCGAGGCCCCGTGTCACAGCAGGTGTGGCACGTTAAAGATCCCTCCCTGCTCAAAGGCCATAAGCGCCGGGCATAGGCCTTAATTTTGTAGCCCTTCACAGGTCGCAGTAGCACAGTGGTTAGAGCGTTCGCTTCGTAAACGGGAGGTCGTGAGTTCGAGCCCCGCTCGTGCCATGGCCGCATCAAACCTAAGACGAAAAGTAGGTAATGATTGCTCCTTCGCCAAACGCTCGGCATTTAGAAGTGAGAATCACAGGTTTTTCGGATATGACTTTAAAAACGGAGGTCACGGTAGGTGTTGGCACGTTAAAGAATCCTCACTGCTACGGCCCCGAGTGCTAAGCATAGGTCTAAATTTGTGGTACTTCACCTACAGCTGGTGACGTCTCAATATGAGTGAAAAATTCTCGACGGGACGTAAAACGAACAAACAATCAATTAATCAAACGAACAATTCATATGAGTGAAAAATTCTCGAGCGGGACGTTAAACAATATATAATCAATCAATAAACCCCATTTGCTAGAGTATCTGTAGACAGTAAGAGCAAAGCCAAGGCTGATCTACCCCTCTTGAAATCCAAAAATGTTCTTGAATTTCTATTTTTGTGGACTTTTTACACCACTAAAGAGAATTTCTCTTGTCCTTCAAGGCCTTGGTACAACAGTTGCCAGCTAGTACATTGTTATAGCTTAAACCATTTCAATCCATGATAAGTATGAAATAAAGCAAGATCTTGTTCAAAAACATAGTTTTCAGTCACCTGCTTAATGAATGCAGTGAATGTGATTTACTTATAAGTAGTATTGAACCCTACCAAAAGACGGTATCAGAAACATCGGAGTATGATGGTGTGCATCTAGCAGGTGATGTGAAATTTCCAAAGGAATTTTTTATCAGCATTGTGATCCCATGTCGGTGTTAGTTGAAATTGTGATAAGTTCTAGAATAGATGATTTGAAATCCTAACCCATATCAAGGAAGGAATTGAAAGGTTCACCTTCATAATTAAACTGTTGGTATTTGTCTTTGTGGGTTTTTTTTTGTTTTTTTGTTTGTTTGTTTTTTAATTCTTTTTTTGGGGTTTTTTTGTTTTTTGGTCTTCGATTTTTAATTTTGTTTTTGTTACGGTGTTTCAAAGTTTGCAGACTTTAACTGTTGGTTTACTAATATATTACCAAAAATTATCATGACAAAATTGCATTCTTCATTGTTTATGTTTTTACATAACATAGGATATATCTATCACTCATTTTATGATAAATATTTAAAATCCATTTTGTAATATGGGGAGGTCACGAAGCTGAGGTTTTAGTTTCTCTATTTTCAAGATGTCCTGCAGGCAAATGGAATTTAGCTGAAGGAAGCTCAATCTGAGTGAACTATCCTCAAGAAAGAAGTTCATGACTAGTAATATTTATCCACAAATTTACAGTTTGGTGATAGTAAATTATCGCATTAATAAATCATTCTCAACCTTGCCTTTAGTTTATCTTATTTAGGTACACACAGAAAGAACCGGGATGTGTTCCTTCATGGGTTACCATCAACAAGGAGATGAGAAGCAATTTGCCAAACATTTCAGACCATCACCTTGCAGTGCTGAGGTTGAAAGAGTCCTCTCAGCTCAATCTTATCAAAACAAACTTCAAAAATAGAATAAGAAATGATCTCCTGAAGCAGTCCATGATTATAAAACATTCTCTCAATATTTTCTCCTTTGACGCTGATCCAGCAGTCGTATATGTGAATGACTGATTATATATACCGCTCGATAATTTTTCACTCATATGGAGAGGTCACCAATGCCGGTGAAGAGTTGCAAAATTTAGGCCTATGCTCGGCGCTCAGGGCCTTTGAGCAGGGAGGGATCATTATTGATATCAATCATTATGTCAATTGAATCACACTCGATCGGGCTCGGTATTCACATATTGCGTACTACTTTCAATTTTGTAAAGAGGTATGGATCTTTCGGACTTTGGATTCTCTAGATCATCATCCAGCAAACACGGTCATTGATTCAAGACAAGAAGTCTAGATAAAATTTTGTTTTATGTATTTATTGTTTTTATCAATTGAATAAGGTATTTAAAAAATCAAGCAAGCACAAAATGGACTATATTTTAAGTAATACAGTTTTCAAGTTGACTGTGCAATAACAAGCCTCTGTGCGTCTTGAGATGTTTTATTTGCCTCCTCGGAGAGGGTGAGAACTACAATGAATACAAACGCCACTCTAAGAACAGATTCATAATTTACACTATGCCAAAATTAAAAAAAATTGAGCAGGACTTGTTTCCAAGTGATAAGAAGAGAAATGAAAGTCTACTTAATATTACACACAGTCATATCAATGCTTTCTTTACCCTTACAATATAATTAAATAAGCAAAACTATGACTTTGGAGTACATTACATCAAATTCCAGTACAAGTCAATCCATGTTTTAGAGCAAGTCAACCACATGTGAAATCATTTTCCTATAAAATCCTAAAAAATACGTAAAGTGCAGAACGCACAAAGAAGATATGCATATTAAGCGAGTTAACAACATAAATGCAATGACTAAAACTTACAGTTTGTGGACATCTATGACGAAACCATACAAAAATCTCAGACGGCACTGTGGCGCGAAGTTATGTTTACATTGAAAATCCCTATCCGGATATACACAAAACTGAATAACGGAATAAATTGGAAATTAGCAAAAATCGTAACATCACACTCCCCTTTTGATTTCTACAAGAAATCACCATGTGAACAATAATCAATAAAAGGTTGTACATCTAACATAGTCGGTTCCATACTTGTAAAACCATCTAACATCATGAAAAATATTTCTTGCATAAAGAAACAATCATCAAGAAATACAAAATTACCCTGTAAGCAAATTGCACATTTGCACTCAGTAAGACAATAGCACATCACACAGTACCAATACATCAAAAAATGATCACTTGACCTCCAACAATTTCACCAGTTGAGAGATAGGACGGACATACGTTGTACGAGTATCACCACGTATAACTGCTACTTTGACTTTGCGTACCACATCATCATCACTTTTGTAAGTATCTTCAATCACTGCCATAGGCCAATGGTTTCTTGGTGAATCATTGTCTTTAAGAAGCACTATGTCACCCGTATTAAAGAGAATACCATCTGATTCCCACTTAGGACGAACTTGAAGGAGGTGGAGGTATTCCGATCGCCAGCGTGTCCAGAAATTATCCGCTAGGTACTGCACTCTTTTCCACTGATTCTTTATAGCATCTTTCAAGTTACAGCTAGGTAAGATGAAATCAGATGTAGCGCCCTTTTGAGTTAACAGCTGACAAGGTGCCAATACTTCTGGTTGGTAAGGATCGGACGAAATAGGTACCAAAGGTCGAGCGTTTAAAATGGCGCACACCTCAAGCATAAAGGTTGAGAGCACCTCATGCGTTAAATCGTACTTGTTCTCTAATAGCAATGCATCCAATATCCGTCTACAGCAGCCAATCATCCTTTCCCATACTCCACCAAAATGTGAAGCATGGGGAGGATTGAAGATCCAGGAAGTCTTGTTGTTCTGTAAATAGGTGGCAACTGGACCCCTTTCTACGAAGTGGACGTCTAAGTTGAGTTCTTTGGTTCCTCCTACAAAATTAGTGCCTCTATCTGATCTAAACTGCTGCACCGGCCCACGAATAGCGACAAATCTGCGCAAGGCATTAATAAATGAAGAACTGCTTAGTTCCTCGATGAGTTCAACATGGACAGCTCGAGACACTAGGCACGTGAACAGAATGGCCCAACGATTATGGTTTCTCTTCATCCCTCGTGTTTTCCTGAAAACAACAGGCCAGGGCCCAAAAACGTCAATTCCCACGAAGGTGAATGGTGGCCCAGTCTCTAATCGGTCTCTCGGAAGGTCTGCCATCTTGGTCCATCCAAAACTTCCTCTGAGTTTCTTGCATATGACACAACTCCTAATTACACCAATGATCAATCGCTTTCCACCAATTACCCAATAACCGGCCGCACGCACAGCACTCTCTGTTAAATGACGTCCTTGATGATAAATCTGAGCGTGAAAATGGCGTATCAGGAGCACAGCGATCTGGTGTCCTTTAGGAATGATAATTGGATGGAGGTCCTCTTTAGAGAGTTGATCATTAGGCATGTGTCGTAAGCGTCCTCCAACTCGTAGGATTCCTTCGGAGTCTAACACTGGGTTCAATGGTAGAAGTGGGCTGTTTTTCGGTGGCTTGCTCCCCTTTGTAATTGCTTCCACCTCTTCCATGTAAGCTTCATGTTGAATTTGCTTAATGATGAACTTTTCCACAGGTAAGTGATCTTTTTGTTTCTCTCTTTGAAAGGTCAGGGCAATCTTCCTCAAGTTTGTGATAGCTCTAGTTAGTCTGATCCAAGATGAGAATTTGGTGATCCGTTCTGTCCAAGTTGAAAATTTCTGTGCAGGGTTTGACAAAGATGCGTCAGTTTTCAGGCTTACAGCTCCCTGCTTAATCTCAACATCACTGCCTGCATCTACTAAGGGGAAATCTTCACGGACATTAGAAAAATCATCATCTGATTTAAGAAGCTTTGGCCCTTGTAACCACACACTGTGAGGGAGTTCGGAGGTTTTGAATTTTCTTGTGGCGATGTCTGCTGGGTTGAGTTCCGTAGGTATGTAGCACCACTGCTCCGGACCACAGAAAGACCTTATGCGGCTGACACGATTGCACACATACACATGGAACCGTCTTGCCTCTGCTGAGATATAGCCCAAAACTACTCTGCTATCGGAATAAAAACGAAACACCCCCTTTGCTATATCCAGTTCTTCTTTAACAGTCTCCGCTAACTCAACAGCAAGAACGCCTGCACACAACTCCAGACGGGGTATCGTATGCCCATGCGTAGGAGCAACCTTTGCCTTTCCCACTAAGAATCCAACGTCTGTATAGTTTCCTGTAGTCACTTTGAGGTATGCCACTGCAGCAATAGCTTCCCTTGAGGCGTCGCAGAAGATATGGACGCTATGACTTTCTGCTGAAATCAGGGAGAATTTGCCGTACATGCGAGAGATTTTGACGTCTTCTAGGTAATGAAGAGAGCTCACCCAATTCTCCCAGCGTAGGATGAAACCCTGTTGGAGTGGCTCGTCCCAACTCACGTATTTTGCTGTTGACATTATCTCCCTCAATAAGAGTTTTCCTTGCAATGTGACTGGAGCTGTAAATCCTATTGGGTCGAAGAGGCTGTTGACGGTTGATAGTACTCCTCTACGGGAGAACGGCTTCAGGTCTTTGGCTACCTGAAATGTGATTGAATCGGTTTCTATGTCCCAGGATACTCCAAGGCTCCTCTGAACTGGGAGTGCATCACATCCAAAGTCGAGGTGTTTGAGATCTTTGGCAAGATCTTCAGAGTTGAACTCTTGGAGGACAGTCTTTGAGTTTGAAGCGATCTTGTGTAGTCGCAGTTGTCCTCCTTCCATTAAAGCTTGTTGCGTCCTTCTCATCAAGCTCACAGCTTCCTTCTCGTCTGCACAGCTAGTCAATCCATCATCAACGTAAAAGTTTCTGTAGATGAAATCTTGGACATCACTATCAGCATGTTGTACCGATTTGCGTAACCCATAGGTGGCTATTGAGGGAGAAGGAGTATTTCCAAATACATGGACGGCCATACGGTATTCTTTGAATGGTTCACTTAGATCACCATTAGGATGCCATAAGAATCTCAAGAAGTCACGGTCTTTCTCTGTAACCTTGAAATTGTAGAACATTTGCTCTATGTCCCCTGTAATAGCAACTTTGTCTTTCCGAAACCGAAGTAAGACACCTAACAGGTTGTTTGTCAGATCTGGTCCCTTGATCAGTACGTCATTCAAAGATAAGCCCTCGTGCTTGGCAGAGGAGTCGAAGACCATACGTATGGAATCTGGTTTTCTGGGGTGGTACACACCGAATAATGGCAGGTACCAGCACTCTGTATCCACCAAAATACGAGGTGCTATCTCAGCATGCCCGTGGTCAAAGATTTTCTGCATGAAATCTTGAGCATGATGATACTTCTGTGGATTGCGTCTAAAGCTGCCATCTAACATCGACGCTCGTCTTAGGGCTTGTGACCTGTTATTCTTTAACTTTGGTCTATTTTCCTTGAAAGGAAGTGGTGCCATCCATCGTCCATCTACATCCTTTATGAAAGAGGTGTCCATAATGTCAAGAAACTTTTGGTCCTCTATAGATGGTCCTAGCTTTTCATCCTGCTCTGTTTTTCGAAACACACTTTCAACAATAGAGAGCTGATTTTCGCAAGGCTCAAAGAAGGTGGGGCGTCCGTTTGAAAGAATGAAGGTCTTGTTTGTGTTGATTACTTCTGAAACATGTCTGTTGCCTAGACATACTTTTCCGAGGATCACCCATCCTAATGTCAGTTTCTGTGCAAAGGGTAGACATACTTTGCCCACTTTTTGCTCTATTACATGATGAGCTTGCAGAAGGTCTCTGCCAATCAACAGTTCTATTTGCACTTTGTCATCTACTGGAGGAATATAATTAGCGATATCCTGCAAGTGGCTGAACTGACGTGCAACATGTGGAGATGGGATTTCGTCCCTGTTGTTCGGGATTTCATCACACTCGAGAAAAGTGGGTAGACGTAACGAACAAGCCTTATCTAAGGACTGCACGATATACCCCGCTCCTAGTCTGCCAAAGGTTGGTTTCCTTCCTGCACAAGAAACTAGAGTGTAGCCATGATATGGTCCTTTCTCACAGAAGAAGT
Organism: Ostrea denselamellosa; assembly: GCA_024699665.1. Classification (NCBI taxonomy): domain Eukaryota; kingdom Metazoa; phylum Mollusca; class Bivalvia; order Ostreida; family Ostreidae; genus Ostrea; species Ostrea denselamellosa. The sequence continues at coordinate 1,267,496 of JAMZEH010000080.1, forward strand.
CAAAAAATGACGAAGTCGCTAGGGTTTGATTACTCTGGTCATCAACAATAGCATAAACAGTCCGAGCTATCTCAGGTCGATCTTCAGAGTAGACGCGAACCGGTAGAATCTTGGCACAAGACTTGTTTGTTGCAAAAGCTGTGCCGCAAACTTGAGTGCAGTTAGACGTAACCTTTGATGGACTTACTTCTCCTTTGTCTTTCACGGAATCGGGGTGAAGCGCTGTAGGGTGTGTATCCACATTGCATACACCGCACTGTACTTTTGATTTGCAATTTTTTGCGAGGTGTCGGTGGTCAGAACAACATTTGAAACATATTTGTTTCGTACGTAGAAATTCTAGTCTTTCCTCTATAGGTTTTGCTCGGAAAGCTCTGCACTTGTTTAATGAGTGATTTTTTCCATGTAGTGGACAGATCGGTGCTGAGATTTCAGATGCCGCCACTTCTGTCTTTTTAGTTAACACTGGTTTCATTGAATGTGTGCTGCTGTTGTTCGAGTAGCGTAGTAAGTTTTTCTGGTGTTGTCCTCGATTATCAGATTCGTATATAAATCCTGGGTCATTCTTCACTCTTGCTGTGTTTTGAAGGAATGAAGAGAAGTAGGTGAATGGAGGAAATTGTCCATTATGGTGTAGTTTGTATTCACTTGCTTTATGAGTCCATCTTTCTTGTAGATTGGATGGTAGTTTTGACACCAGTTTATTAACTCCATAGGAAGAGTCAAAGTACGCGAATGTAATAGCGTTCTGATCATCATTCTTGATTCCTTCTATTTCGCTAGCCAGATCCGCAAGATCAAAGAATTCTTTCCTTTGATAGTTCTGCAGTCTTGGGAAATCCGATATCCTACGTTGAATAGCATCCTCGATTATCTCTGGACTCCCAAATCTGTGGTCTAGACGTTCCCAAGCCAGATGTAGTGCCCTTTCTGGATGTCGAACATTTGCTGAGCGTATACTGTGTACTTGCTTCTTGGAATCCGGTCCAAGCCAACGAACAAGTAAATCAAGCTGTTCTAACGGTGTTGCACCTACCTCTGTGAGTATATTCTGGAAGGTAGCTTTCCATGATGAGTAGTGAGTTGGATTATCATCATAAGCTGAAAAGCGTGAAGAGATCAAGTCCTTTTTGGCTATGTATTGAGTCAACTGGTTGAAGCCAAGTGGAGAGAATGTTTGAGCTCGTGGGTTGAGGTTTGAGACCGAAGCATGATTCTTTACAGATTTTTCATGAGGTGTGGAGTGTCTCAAATTACGAAAGTCAGTTACTCCAGGTAGTTCAGAACACAAGCTCCTATGGTCATCTAGATTGTTTTCTAAGTTATGAACATAGCTATTTGTCCTTTCGAAAGCAACGTGATGATCCGCTCCATCACTGAGTTGGCTTAAGATATCCGGTTCTTTCTTCCTATCAAGTGTCTCCAGAACTTCGAAGGTGGTCTGTGCCACTGCTACAGCCCTGCGACCTTCCAGTACCTTGCGCTCCGCTTCAATAGCAGCCTGTCTTTTCATGAGATTAGCTTCTTCTTCAGTAAATTTAAGTGCTACTCTCGCTGCTTGTAGGTCTGCTTTGGCTGCCTGACGTTGTGTGATGGTACTTGACCCTGTCTCAGAGGGAATGTTGCTTTGTGTAGGGCTCTGTTTAATGTTGGAAGAAACTGACCGGGGTGGGGGGCCTTGTGCTGAATGGCTTCCCATCTCTCGTAGTATCATGTCGATTTTGGCACGTACTGTGGAGGCAACCAGTCTGTGGGCAGCTTCCTCCCTAATACTGGCTACAGTTCTTGACCCCTTCAAAAATGATTCAAACTCCCTAGAAAGGTTGTCGTAGATGTGGAAGTGGCGGAGGAGGTCCATCCTCATGGCTTCTGTGACATTCTCATCAGTAGGTTTTTCATCCTCAAACTGTATAGAAATTGAGTCAATGTTTCTTCGCACATCACGGAGTTTGTTGTGATAATATTCAACTCTTTCTTCGAATAGCAGAAGAGCTTGCTGTGTGAGCGTCCGTGTTGATCTAAGTTGTCTGTCTGGGAGACTGTTCATGGTTGTAATAGCGTAAAGATGTGTCAAATATCAAACTTTCTCACTGTGCAATAACAAGCCTCTGTGCGTCTTGAGATGTTTTATTTGCCTCCTCGGAGAGGGTGAGAACTACAATGAATACAAACGCCACTCTAAGAACAGATTCATAATTTACACTATGCCAAAATTAAAAAAAATTGAGCAGGACTTGTTTCCAAGTGATAAGAAGAGAAATGAAAGTCTACTTAATATTACACACAGTCATATCAATGCTTTCTTTACCCTTACAATATAATTAAATAAGCAAAACTATGACTTTGGAGTACATTACATCAAATTCCAGTACAAGTCAATCCATGTTTTAGAGCAAGTCAACCACATGTGAAATCATTTTCCTATAAAATCCTAAAAAATACGTAAAGTGCAGAACGCACAAAGAAGATATGCATATTAAGCGAGTTAACAACATAAATGCAATGACTAAAACTTACAGTTTGTGGACATCTATGACGAAACCATACAAAAATCTCAGACGGCACTGTGGCGCGAAGTTATGTTTACATTGAAAATCCCTATCCGGATATACACAAAACTGAATAACGGAATAAATTGGAAATTAGCAAAAATCGTAACATCACATTGACAATATTGCCAATATTATTGGATCTTTGAAAATTTTTCGGACACGTGAAGTTGAAGTTCGGACAAGTAAATATCTTTGCCCCGTGTCCGAATGAACAAGTAGGAAAAACAGTTAATGTAGAGCCCTGTGCATGTACAGATTTTCGGGATAACGTTAATAATCGCAAGATATGACGTTGTAATTTTCCAGAATAGTTGGTTGGTCGGCTGATTGAGTGTTGTTTAACGTGCCGCTGAAGAATTTTTCACTTTTGTGGGGACGTCACCATTGCCGGTTAAAATCGAGGTCTATCCTTGGCATATGGCGTTTGAGCAGGGAAGGATCTCTATCGTGCCACACCTTCTGTGACACGGGACCTAGGTTTTTGTGGTCTCATCCGAAGAACCGCCCCAATTAGTCGCCTCTTACAACAAGCAAGGGGTACTGAGGACCTATTCTAACACGGATCCTCACGGAAATTGGATATTGGTTAAAAAGTGCATACATTCGTATTACTATTTACCTTTCCATAAAATATATTATAACAGCGACTTTATGAACAAGAATTGTAGGTCCTATGTTTTATTTGTTTGTTTTACGTCCCGTCGAATATTTTTCACTCATATTGAGACTTCACCTGCTGTAGGTGAATTACCACAAATTTAGACCTATGCTTAGCGCTCAGAGACGTAGCAGTGAGGGTTCTTTAACATGCCAACGCATACAAAGCGAACGCTCTAACCACTGAGCTACTGAGACCGGTTCCTATGTTTTGAAAAACAAAATAGCAAAATTCGAATCGAACATGCTGGTTCAGTCAAAAACGAACAACGGATGATAAAAGCTTTAATGCTGACGTCATAACACGGTGAATGATGCGAAATCAGTCGTAAATTAAATATACTTGTGCTATGGTCTGTCATCAAGAAATTAAAGGTAAGGTATTATTTCACTAAACCTTTGAAACCCAAGCAATATAGTCTTTTGTTACAGACAGATTGTTAATGATTAAATCATATAAATATGATCCTTATTCAACATCTTTCAAAACAGGAGACATGACAGTAGCTTGTAAAACAACAATAATGCAATAATCCGAAATGACAAGGGTATATATGTGGTGATATATTCAAACTTTCTATACCTTGACTAAATAAATGGATCATTACACATAACTTCAGAAATGAAAATACTGAAACCAAAAGATAAGATATGTTTTCTTTTAGAATACATTTTCCTTCGTTTTTTAATAAGATAAATTATGTAGTAAAATATACATTGCAATTGTGGGAATCACGAGAATGGAAAAACCATCAATCGATTATTAAAATAAACTGGGTGCCAAAATTACAAGGACATTCAGGCAAAGAGGTAATTTCATAATAAGTTTTTAAAAAAAACCAAGACTATTACGCGTGGTTAAATTTGAATTACTTCAGAATACTCTTAGAATAGAACCAGCACAGTGGGAATTACCTCGATATTTAAAATAAATCAATTGTTAGTAATAAATTGAATTTTACTTCCTGGCTGCAGTGTACAGATATTGGCATGTTCCTATAATACAAACCTACCAATCAATTGTATGTATCTTGCGTAATAATTCTAGACCAAATAGTTTCTTTATTCATTTAATTGGAAGCTATCACGTAAGTACGTATATCATTGATCAACAGCAATATCACTGTGGTTTTGTTTTTACCTAAAAAAAAAATTCGCATTTATTGGGATATCTGCCACTTGATGACACCCCACCCCCAGGTATAACGTAGAGAAATTGGTGCATGTATTACCCATGTGATTATATGTTTATGATAATTTTGTGATTTTATCCAAGAAATGTAGCTCCTCAGCTTTTCATCACACCCGCTTAAGATTCTCTGGCTAACTAGGAACCAGTTCGTCACTTATCATATTGGTGTAGATAATATGAGGGTTGTCCGTAAAACTCGTAGAATAGTTATCAAAGTAAAATAAAATCATTGTTGTATTCTAAAATTTTCACTTTTTTGTATTTTATTCATAAGTATGCAAAGCAAATTTCAAACATATATCCTCAATAAAATATATATAGCATTGTCATATTATATGTGGGTTCTCCTAGAACGGCGCACCGATGATCACGTCAAAGTATCAGTTGTGAAGAATTCTGCTAAGAATAATTAAATCAGCCTTACACCGATCCTGGAAATGTGAGCTGCATTTCTATCCACGATAAGCAGGTGGGGTGCCCATCTCTCACACGTACATAGGACATTCTGCAGCTTTCAGTTATTATGATTTGGAAGGTACTCTCACACATACATGCGAAATTCTGAAACTTACAGTTAGTATATGGAGGGCTCTCTCTCTCTCTCTCTCTCTCTCTCTCTCTCTCTCTCTCTCTCTCTCTCTCTCTCTCTCTCTCACACACACACACACACACGTTGGCCACCTATGGAATTACAAGTGAAAGTCCTGTCACAGGCAAAAAGAGTCTGGGTTATGTGTCTTTGAGTATGAAAACATTTATGGAGGAACCAGTGTAGTGCTCAGCTGGGTTTGATGGCCAGATACATGTAGCCAGGGTTCTAATCTCTGTCTGGTCCGTTGCATTTTTCCCTTCTGGTTACAAAGATTATTTTAAGAAATAATATCTAGGAATTTCACACGTGTGGAAGTCTTTTCAATCATGTTCGGAAATAAATCCGCACTACTTTTTAAAAGACTGTTAGTTCCCATTTGAAAATACATGGAACAGTCTTGAAACATGGATGAAGATATTTTAAAAGTGTAGAAAATAACCTAATAATTCTTGAAAACTACTCATCGAGGACCCTCTCCTAGTCCCGAGTGTTGAATAAGTGTGAACTCCTCTACACGTCATTTATCATACCCAGCTAGTGCAAAATAGCACCAATCATGATAAATACCAGTATCTTATGATAAAAACTACAGATGTTGCAGAAAGGTAAAGGGAAACCACTACTTTTAAAGGTGTGCACGCGATTAAAATATTTGAGCTCTTAAGTCTAGATTATTCTGATCCAGACTTTTGTCACTTGTATGCAAGTGGCCGAAAACCGTAATCACTTGCTTTGTTTGGGCGTCAGATCTCTTGGTACGCAGGAAAAGTGTATTACCATATACATGATGTATACTTATATATGCTATCTGTTTTCAGATTGGTTTAAACAGTATTTATTTCAAATTGACAAATGTGTAGAATGTAAACATGTACAGAAGTTGAGGAGTGAGTCACAAAAAGGTATCTTATTAAAACAACTCAGTACAATACAAATATATTCATATTCTTCTCGGAGGATGACATAATACTCGCAGATCGAGATATATAGTATCATGAAGATTTAAATGTCCATTCTCTCCTCGTGGATCAATATTAAAAGACAAGCTGTCACTCTAATGGCTGTAGTAATACGCAATAACGAAAAGATTGCATCAAAACTCAATCTCATAAATCTTGCACAGAATATAAAGTTGAGAGCACGGCAAGCACGGACCTCTGAAAATACCAGAGGTGGGATGAGGTGTTTGGGAGAAGGAGGCATCTCCTGTTGACCGGCCACACCTGCCGTGAGCCCTATATCCGGAACAGGTAAACGGAGTAATCCGTAGTCAGAATCAATATGTAAAGTACGGTCTAACATTTGGGATAGAACACGTCAATAACAAATAATAAAGACTAATGTAATGATTAATAAAAGCAAAGCAAACTACCTTCCAAAAATAAACTTCAATGCGAGTGAGAGGATGTGGTAATTACAAATAGGATGTTGTGCATTGAATGCATATGCTGGTTCAGTGTGATTTTATTTAATTAATGTTCAGACGGATCCATCACTAGTTAATATTGCGATCCGAGAATTTATTGACATTGCAACTCCACCCTTATCTTTCACACACACACACACACAAACACACAATTAAAGTCAAGAAACACAAGTCGAATAACATTCAGTGTTAGCATTTTCGGCTTTAATGCGTCTTAAGACAGTTGTCAAATTTTACTCTGATGAGGCATTAAAGCCGAAAGTGCTAGCAGTGAATGTTGTGTTTCTTGACTTTTATTATTTATTGAACATATTTGCTGTGTCAAACACTGGATATATATATATATATATATATATATATATATATATATATATATTCGTTCTGAGGAGACAAATTATCATTATTAATTATCTATCAATTTCTATTAACTATAATTTCAGAACCATGATTTCCTGTTTTTTCTTGATATTCCTGCTGTCCAATGTCATCGTTGCAGGTATGTCAGATTGTTAACATATTATTAGTACAGGTATGTCAGATTGTTCACATATTATTAGTACAGGTATGTCAGATTGTTCACATATTATTAGTACAGGTATGTCAGATTGTTCACATATTATTAGTACAGGTATGTCAGATTGTTCACATATTATTAGTACAGGTATATCGGATTGTTCACATATTATTAGTACAGGTATGTCGGATTGTTCACATATTATTAGTACAGGTATGTCAGATTGTTCACATATTATTAGTACAGGTATGTCAGATTGTTCACATATTATTAGTACAGGTATGTCAGATTGTTCACATATTATTAGTACAGGTATGTCGGATTGTTCACATATTATTAGTACAGGTATGTCAGATTGTTCACATATTATTAGTACAGGTATGTCAGATTATTCACATATTATTAGTACAGGTATGTCGGATTGTTCACATATTATTAGTACAGGTATGTCGGATTGTTCACACATTATTAGTACAGGTATGTCGGATTGTTCACATATTATTAGTACAGGTATGTCGGATTGTTCACACATTATTAGTACAGGTATGTCGCATTGTTCACATACTATTAGTACAGGTATGTCAGATTGTTCACATATTATTAGTACAGGTATGTCAGATTGTTCACATATTATTAGTACAGGTATGTCAGATTGTTCACATATTATTAGTACAGGTATGTCAGATTGTTCACATATTATTAGTACAGGTATGTCAGATTGTTCACGTATTATTAGTACAGGTATGTCGGATTGTTCACATATTATTAGTACACGTATGTCGGATTAGTATAGTCGGGTATGCTGCATTGTTCACATGGTTTTAGTAAAGGTATGTCGCATTGTTCACATATTATTAGTACAGGTACTATGACGCAATTGATACTACACATTTATACGCATATAGAATCATTTGAGAGATAAAAATATCATATATTGGTACTGATAGAATATTGCTACACAAATATGGAATGTTGTCAATGAAGAAACTGAAGGCATCTCTCTTGTCAAAAGTTGAGTTGTCAGTCTGCTGTTCATTCTGTGTACATATGAACCATTTAAAACCCAGGTTTTGTGCAGTTCTCTGAAAAGTTCAACTTTAAAATGTGTTATTTATACACAGGTATTTCTTGGAATTTAAACGCGTAGTTATGTTTGTCATTCTATATGATTTTCCATACAATTGTAAGTAGCATAATTATAGGCCGCGCAGGGGCGCGGTCTGTCCAAATATGGGTTTTAAAATGTACAGTCATGCGTTTCTACGGGATTAATTTAAATATACTTTTAAATGATTTCTTCCAAAAATTACTTTAATATAAGTATTTAATTGGGGATTGAAGTTATTGATAATTTTAGCGTTTGATTTGTATTAGGGTTATCTCTAGATGGATAAATCAAGCGTATGTAAAATTCAATAAACATAGTTGTAAATCTGTACTGTATGTAAAATTCAATAAGCATAGTTGTAAATCTGTACTGTATGTAAAATTCAATAAACATAGTTGTAAATCTGTACTGTATTTGTTTTGGGTTCACGTTATTTTATTTATATCACTATTCGCTCATGAAATACATAGAGGGTGTGCAATGTTTTGTGGTTCAAGAGTACGGAATCGCACAACCAGTAATATATCTAAGTGATGTTGAGGTGGTCAGAGGAGTTGAGTCTCAATTACTAAAAACTCCAAATATATAATTATGCCTTTTAAAGTCGTTTATCTTCTGCCTTACTAATTTTGCTGTCTAAAAACATCCTATCTAAAGTATGACGTCAATTAACTCTTATCCTACAGGGATATACAAAATGCCTATCGTCAGTGTGGTCTGATCTGATAACAAAAATAATGATAATTATAAAAATAGAATGATTTCTTCATATCTTCTGCGGCCTGATACCTTTGACGCTTGCATATCTTCTTCGGCCTGATACCTTTCACGCTTGCGCATCTTCTGCGGCCTGATACCTTTGACGCTTGCACATCTTCTACGCCTGATACCTTTGACGCTTGCATATCTTCTACGCCTGATACCTTTGATGACGCTTGCATATCTTCTACGCCTGATACCTTTGACGCTTGCATATCTTCTACGCCTGATACCTTTGACGCTTGCATATCTTCTTCGGCCTGATACCTTTCACGCTTGCGCATCTTCTGCGGCCTGATACCTTTGACGCTTGCACATCTTCTACGCCTGATACCTTTGACGCTTGCATATCTCCTACGCCTGATACCTTTGACGCTTGCATATCTTCTACGCCTGATACCTTTGACGCTTGCATATCTTCTACGCCTGATACCTTTGACGCTTGCATATCTTCTACGCCTGATACCTTTGACGCTTGCATATCTCCTACGCCTGATACCTTTGACGCTTGCATATCTTCTACGCCTGATACCTTTGAGGCTTGCATATCTTCTACGTCTGATATCTTTGACGCTTGCATATCTTCTACGCCTGGTACCTTTGACGCTTGCATATCTTCTACGCCTGATACCTTTGACGCTTGCATATCTTCTACGCCTGATACCTTTGACGCTTGCATATCTTCTACGCCTGTTACCTTTGACGCTTGCATATCTTCTACGCCTGATACCTTTGACACTTGCATATCTTCTACCTCTGGTATCTTTGACGCTTGCACATCTTCTATGCCTGATACCTTTGACGCTTGTATATCTTCTACGCCTGATACCTTTGACGCTTGCATATCTTCTACGCCTGGTACCTTTGACACTTGCATATCTTCTACGCCTGATACCTTTGACGCTTGCATATCTTCTACGGCCTGATACCTTTGACGCTTGCATATCTTCTACGCCTGGTACCTTTGACGCTTGCATATCTTCTACGCCTGGTACCTTTGACACTTGCATATCTTCTACGCCTGATACCTTTGACGCTTGCATATCTTCTACGGCCTGATACCTTTGACGCTTGCGTTATGTTACTTTCCTGTATTTACTGTTTTCTTCTTTTTTAACCATTCGCGGTAGTTAAATGGTTATGACGTTCGCTTTGTAATCGGGAGGTCAGTAGTTCGAGTCCCGTTCGTGCTATGGCCGCGTCAAACCGAAGACATAAAAATATGTACTGATTGCTCCTTCGCCAAAAGCTAGGCATTTAGAAGTGAGAATCACGGGTCTTTCGGATATGATCTTTAAAACGGAGGTCATGACAGAAGTTGGCACGTTAACGAGCCCTCACTACTACGGCCCTGAGCGCTAAGCATAGGTCTAAATTTGTGGTACTTCACCTACAGTTGGTGACGTTTCATTATGAGTGCAAAATTCTCGACGGGACGTTAAACAAACGAACAAACATTTTCTTTTTTGAATTTTTTTTCTATTTTGTCAAGCATTTGTAGTGCATTAGAACATGTTATATACATGTACAATGTATACTCAGCTCTTTCATTTCCTTTACCTTTTTGCTTACAAGAAGGCTGAAATATGCTATGCGACAGTTCCTAATCCTATTCATGTTTTGCATAATGTAGACTCTTCAAAATTATGAAAAGCCAGTGGGTTCAACATTCTGTCCCTGTAACTCCTTATTTGTAACTACATAATGCTCCATTGTTCGGTATAAATGTTTAATGTAAATGTAGAAATGTTAAACGTGGATGTAGAATTGTTAAAGGTAACTGACAATTGCAGTATTTATTTTATCAGTGCAATGTCAATCCTGTTACGCAATGCATTATCCGTTCAATGTTTATACAGAAATGCATAATAACATTTGTAACGTTTAAGTTGCCATTGTGTAATTTGTTCTTTGTTCTTTGATAAGTGTTAATGCAAAACTTGTTTCGGGACAATTTGTTATATTAACTCTGGAAGTTTAGTTCTCCTGGTTCGTAATCAATGTTTATATAATTCGAAAAGTTTTACATGTAACTCATCAGTTCTTCATTCGTTCAATATAAATTCAACATTTGTAAGCTGTAGTTCTTCATTATGACGACAGGGGGCGCGTGGTGTATCAGAAATGCACTGTATCCTTGCGGTTGCGGTACTAAGCCTAATTATGTTCTAATTCACCAGTTCAAACGAACATCAACTATTTATAAAATAAAACTCAAACACTTATATAGCATGAGCTCGTATGCGCAAGTGATTGATTGATTTTGTATTGCTTTCCGCCTCACTCAACAATTTTTCAGTTATCTGGTGGCATCCAGTTTTTGTTGGTGGAGGAGAGAACCCAGATACAATGTACCTGGGAAGAGACTACCGACCTTCCGCAACTAAACTGGCAAACTTGCTCACATAACGCCGCGGCCGAGATTCGAACACGCGCCGACAGAGGTGAGAGGCTTTGTGATTTTGAGCCCGATGCTCTAACCACTCGGCCACGGAGGCCCCCTATGCGCAAGTGCAACAGACTTTAATAGCATTATATATATATCTAAACAGGTACAAAGAACTTCATATCGATACTCGCCATCAACAAAGTCTTTTCAGCCTACAAAAGAAAAACGGCATTTAATAAAAGATGTACTGATATATGAACAAGAACTATCATACAAGCATATAAAGGGGGGGGGGGGGGGGGGGTCTGTTGCACTGGAAGACAGGGAAACTTCGAATGGCTTTGATACCCTATTGATGCATGTATGTACCTATACTTAAGCAATCCACTTTTTGTGAAATATAGTGTGATAAATCAGACGGTGTATGCAAACAAATTGAATAGCGCGCGTTACTAATATCTAGTATATTTAGTAATAGCTGTATATCAGTGATCTCATGCAAAGGAGAGATTCAAATATTAAGACAATATCCGAAATTATATTCAACAATGCAGACACGATTTTCAAGGCGGGGGGGGGGGGGGGGGGGGGTCTGAAGAGAAGTTGACTTATGCATTCTGGCAAAATTAATAATTAAAATAAAATAAACATTGGTAGCACTTTTTGCTAAACAAATCCTAAATCGAGGACCCCCACCCCAATCCCCTCACTAAAATTTAAAATGTAATTCACCAATTTTTGGAGTACATGTTTATAAATATAAAAATGTTGCACACATTTGGGAGAAATCATTTCCACAAAAACATCAGAATGAGGATTTATTATTCATAATTTAGGTGCCTGTGACATTTACGTTTGAAAGATGTTTAACACGAAAACAGGTAGTGGCTGTTCCTTTGTCAAGCTCGGCATTTAGAAATAACAATCACGGGTCTTTCGATATGACCTTCAAATTGGAGGTCCCGTCTCGCGGCAGGCATTGACACCTTAAAGAACCCTTACTGCTACAGCCCTGAGCGCTAAGCATTTGTCTACATTTATAGTAATTTACCTACAGCTGGTGACGTCTCAATATAAGTGAAAAATTCTCGACGGGACCTCAAACAAACAAACAATTAAATATTATTTATTGGTACAATAAATTGTTTGATAGGAAACTTTTGAAGCGCCACCTTTTGGTATTTGTTGTGCGGCTGGGAGATTTTAAATTGTACGATAAATATTTGTTTAAACCTTCATCCCAGTTGCTATGTTTTATTATATATTTACGAACAATGTTGCAGGGATCAAGTATTTTGAGTCTATTTTCATTGTATCATATTTGTTCTAACCTTACCTCCCACCTTTGCTTGTATAGTCATTTATTATTTTAAGAGAATAAATGACTTTCAACCACTCATCCTTAGTATTTATTCCCACTCAGCTGAGCAAACTAGCTGTGGAAATGACAGCCCATAAAGACTGAAAAAATTGAAGTATAAACAGTTTTTTGGTATTTCTCCTCAACCTCTGACTACTCTGGAGGGAAATCACTAATTACGACTAGCTATTGCTGCTCACGTATATTACTTAAAGCTTGGACGATGGCATAATCCATACACGGACACGTTACTATATCACTCTTGCATTTGCCTAGATCAAAACTGTTGGAACGAAATAGAAATTTTATTCATATTGTCCTTAATTTATACATGTATATATTGTTTGGAACACAGATATCCAGTGACTAATGCGCAAGGCAGATAATTAGATGATAATGTGTAAAATTTCGTGTGGAAAAAGATGATTATATAAATTATCGTGTCAAGACTTAAAATTAAAGCATATCAGTATTACTGCATTGGTGATCGGCGGGGAAGCTGCGTGACATAGTTGTCTAATCACTGGTTTAGGATAATATCTGTTCTTTACCTTCACCTTTTTCATCTCGACAGTGTAGAATGTATACGGGTGCTGTCAAATCTAATAACCAGACACCATCTCCTACCCGATCTGTAGTGAACTATGAGTACTTGTCTTTTCATTTACTGAGTTGAAAATTATATTTTACGTATCTCTTACGAAAGAATGTGATAATCAGGACCAACAATCAGAACTAATTAATAAATCTTCTCATTAGTTATATGTGACCGTCGATGATAATTTAACTGTTTCAAGATGCGTTTTAGCATTGCCATGGTGGGAGAATCTGTTTAACGGATGTTTGCGACCGTTAAATCAACAGTAATGATCGCCAAAACATGATAAGTTGGTTATTCTGATTGTAATGTAATTTGTGCTATTTGGTCAAGTTCTGCTTTTATTGTTATATGAAAAAAAGCATGTAATGTTTGTAATCGACGTTGTGTTTTTGGCATTATTTTATCATGACATCACAATGAAAAGCTCTCCATCTTGTTAATTCTCGTTTAACTGCCTCAAACATCAAAGCATTAGCCAATTAAAATGCATATTACAAAAGGGAAAAAATAAGAAAAAATAAATTAGAATATGGTACTTATTTTTTATTATAAAAATATGGCCGGGCATGACCTGTCAAGATGTCATATGAATCATTAAGATTGATTATTATATATTGTTTATCGTCCCGCTCGAGAATCTTTCACTCATATGGAAACGTCACCATTGCCGGTTGCAAAATTTTGACCTATGAACGGCACTCAGTGCCTTTGAGCAGGGAGGGATCTTTAACGTACCACACCTACTGTGATACGGGACCTTGGTTTTTGCGGTCTCATCCGAAGGACCGCACCATTTAGTCGCCTCTTACGACAAGCAGGGGGTACTGAGGATCTATTCTAACCCGGGTCCTCACGAGATGAATCGTTAAAATAAACAACAGATACATCAATTTCAATACATAGGGAATTCTTTAATTAACAATATTTATATAGATTTTATGATTTGAAAGGAGATCATCCGTTTGCTAAGAAGTTTATTTCATCCATGAATTCTTTATTCAGATCCGTGTACAAGTTATACAACGCTAAGTGGACAACACAGACGGTCTAGTAGCTATACACTACAGCCATCAGAAGTTGCTATCAGCGACAACTTCTTAAATCAAGGATGGTACCGATTTGACAGCGGAGCAGGGAATGATATGGTGACGTCAGCGCCTTCAATGAGCCAATGTGGAACGCTTTATCCTATTTGGATGCAAGGTGTGTGTATATATACTCAAGAAAATTAATTGAGGGTCATGAAATTAAATTCACTTTTATTTTTCAATACAAAAGTTTTGTTTGTGAGAATGATATGTATGTGGCTGCAGTACATTCTGCTTTTACCTGTACGTGTTCGATTATAGATATGGTCATTTACAATTAAAATGTTGGAAATATGTTGCAGATTTATTTCTTTTTTACAAAAATCCATAACCCTTAACTTATTTGTTGAGTACATCTTGGAAAGCAATTTAGAATGGAATGTTAATTCATCACTAGCACGTTGCAAATTACTCCCACTTTTTCACCTTTATCTCGCCCATTTTAACTCTCCCCACTATATCCTCCAAATAATTAGTTACATAGCTCTGATACTTAGCCGGATTTGGCTCCAGTATTTGGCATTATTTGGTTCTTTCAGCTCTTCCAAACTTGTTCTTATTTCGCATTTCAACATTTCCAACGTTTTTGACTTGAGCATCAGTGAAGAGACATTATTTGTCGAAATGCATCTGGTGCATTAAAATTGGTAGCGTTTATGTTTTACATTACAAGGAATACAACGTAAAGGCACGCTTATGATTTGTATAAAGAATCATTGAAATCATTTATATTTGACGATGCAGTAGAAAACTAATTCTCTAAAGCATATTACCGGTCACGGTAGCTCAGTGGTTAGAGCATTCGCTTCGTAACCCGGAGGTCGAGCCCCGCTCGTCACATGGCCGCGTCAAACCTAAGACGTAAAAATAGTTAGTGATTGCTCCTTCGCCAAACGTTTGGCATTTAGAAGTGAGAATTACAGGTTTTTCAGATATTTCCTTTAAAACAAAGGTCCTGAATCACGGTAGGCGTTGGCACGTTAAAGAACCCTCACTGCTACGGCCCTGAGCGCTCCGCATAGGTCTATATTTGTGGTACTTCACCTACAGCTCACCAGCTCAATATGAGTGAAAAATTATTGATGAGACGTAAAACAAACAATCAAACAAATCTAATGCATATTTTTAAACATGCTCTTCTATTTTAGGAACTTTGCCTTCAGATGCTGACGGGGAGGTAACCAGAACAGCATGTATAGTGGGACTGCTTAATTCATGTAGCCCGACTTTATCAATAAAAGTGAAGAGTTGTGTGGGATTCCGAGTGTATTATCTTGTGCCACCTCTTCAGACCTCCACTGGCTACTGTATAGGTAAAGTAGCGTATCAAGGGTGACTGTGGGTAAACATTCATTATTTTATACATTATGTAGGTCTAGATTTACATTTCCTATCCCTATCATTGAAAAGTTCCTGTAAAGTACTCACAACCTGGGTGTCAATTTTACAATAAATCGCATCTTAATATTGATATAGCTACATGGCACATTGGAACGTAAGTAGCCTCAACTTCAAAAACATGGAATATCGTAATAAATATGACTATTGGTACCTCATTTACATATATGTATGTGGAATATTCAGTATGTATTACGTATATCTATGTATTTTTATATATACAATAATGTAACAATACATTATGAGGTAATTGTTATATAAATACCTATAGTACGTGAGAATCTGAAATCGTGAAATAAATGTACAATATATCCCAGTTTTTCTACACGCTGTGATATATTGAAATATCTGCTTTCACTCAAAACAAAACAAAAACTTGAAATGTACATGATGAAATGTTTTACATTAGTATCCGTGGAAGGTATGTCTTCGGTGTTACACGATATTGCGTTGAAATACACTGATTTAAATTCTGTACTTTAAATTCGTTAACCTGTATGGTCCTAGGGTGTATGGTGTATGGTCCTAGGGTTTACAACTTAAAATATTCAGAAAAAATAGAAGTCCTTTAGACACGTTCTCTATTGACATTAAAGAGCTATACAGTTTCTAGTTTCGATGCTTTTGCTAATAATACTTAATATTCAAATAACCCCGATAAGATTTGATTCTTTCGGTTACTCTTGTGCATTATTATAAACCTATTGTATAGTAATCGGAAAGGGTGTATTTATGTCTCGCCCTAGGCTTTTGTCCATCTTATTTAGTTTTATTTCTGTTATTTCTCAATAAAATCTTAATAAATATAAATTAATTTTACTTTTAACAGGAGAAGGATCCCCGTGTCCGGCAGGGCAGTCGTCAAGCACCGGATTCACACCTTGTCAAGGTAGTCACACCTGATATCTACAGAGCTGAGCATGTAAAGCACCGTCCGACAATGCTGATAGTACATGTATGATGCTCCTAATATAATCGGCCTTTTGTTTATATTTCAAAAGAGCAAGCCTTGGGGCCTAGTAATAATTAAATAGTTGTGTAGATAGATTGCATGGATTAGTAGATTAAACATCTGTGAACCTATATCTATAAAATATTGTTTGCATGTTTATTGTACGTTTTGTTATCTTGCGATTCTTGAAAAGATCATTTTTTAAAGTATTTATATATTCCAAAGTACAGTTTTGAACCCTTCTTGTTGCATCGATCACACATGCAGGTTAAAAAAAATGACTACACAACTCACGAGATTCATTACAAATTAATTTGAGATATATTTACACTGTTGGTGATTTTTAGCTCACCTGAGCTGAAAACTCAAGTGACCTTCCATCTTTATCTCCAAAGAGTTCCAATTCGGTTAGATTTCCAGATTTGTCTCCCACTACTGTTGACGCGGCTATTTCCATGTAATATCATTTTACTAAATGGGTCGTCAAAGTGATCACCATTTGCCTGTCGTCTGCACTGTTAACTTTCTATATTCATATCTTCCCCAGAATCATTAAGCCAATTTAAATCAAACTTGGAACAAATCATCCTTGGGATAAGGATATTCAAGTGTTTTTAAATGACGGACCATGCCCATCAAAAGGGAGATAATCAAGAAAAGGCAAATTTAGGGTGGGCTCTTTTAAAAATCTTTTTCTCAAGAAAGGCTTGGCCAGAATATTTGAAATGTACTTTGCTGATGCAGAATAGATTCAAGTTTGCTAAAAATCTGGCCCGTGGAGGTAGGATGGGGTCACACAATAGGGGGTCAAAGTTGTACATGCGAATGCAAAGGAAAACTCTTTTAAAAATCTTTCAAAAAACCGCAGGGCCAGAAAAAAATATCGAATCTAACTGACGTAGAATGTATTCAAGATTGTTCTAATCGGTCTCCAAGGGTAGCGTTGGACCATAATAAGGGATCAAAGTTTTACAATCTCATGAATAAGAATACTCTTTGCAGACCTTCTAAAGAACCATTGGGCAGAAAAGGTGATATATACATGAAAATTTCCTACCAAAGTGTAGATTTATATTTGTTCAAATAATGGTCACCCGGGGTTTGGGGGTAGAGTTAGTGTACAATGGAGGGAACAAAGTTTTTCATGCCAATATATTGGAAAAATATTTTAAAAATCTTCTCAAGAACAATTGGCCAGAAAAGCGGAATCTTACAAGAACTTTTCATGATATATAGAGTAGATTCAGCTTATTCAAATCATGGTTCCGGGAGTATTGGTTTTTCTTTTTTGTTTGTTTGTTTTTGTTTTTTTTTTGTTTTTTTTTTTTTATAAGTCCCGTCGAGATTTTTTTACTCATATTGAGACGTCACCAGCTGTAGGTGATGTACCACAAATTTAGACCTATGCTTAGCGCCCAGGGCCGTAGCAGTGAGGGTTCTTTAACGTGCCAACGCCTACCGTGACACGGGACCTCCGTTTTGAAGGTCATATCCGAAAGACCCGTGATTCTCACTTCTAAATGCCGAGCGTTTGGCGAAGGAGCAATCACTACCTATTTTTCGTCTTAGGTTTGACACGGCCATGGCACGAGAGGGGCTCCTTCTCGCGACCTCTCGGTTACGAAGCGAACACTCTAACCACTGAGCTATTGGGAGTAGGTTGGGGCCACACTAGGAGATCATTGATCATAGTTTCATATTGGGATATACAGGAAATTCTTTTCAAAAGTAGCTGTGCCATACAAAATTAATTACATTTGTTCCCACTTTGTGTGGATTCAAGTTTTTTTTTATGCCTCTGTGACTATAGTCGAGGATATACTCTGTCCTGTTTGTCCCTTTGTCGTAAACCTCAACCTTGTTCATAACTTTTGAGTTGTAAGGAATAGGGCTTTCATATTTCATATTGTTTGTGACATGACCTTTTCTTTTGGTACCATAGTTTTTAACCTTGTGACCTTGACCTTTATTTTCTTCTGAACTATTTTAGGTAGGGTTTTCATAATTTCCATAAAGATTCTCTATGGTGAGGCTTACATTTCATACATGATTTTGACCTAAATTTCAAAACTTTGTTTACTTTTTACTTACAGATAGTGAGTGTAAGACTATAATATGTCACATATACATTCCTTGTAACAAAACCTTTTTTGTATTCATTTTTCTAACTTTGTGACCTTTGAGTTTGACCTACTTTAAGAAAGTGTAACCTATCAAATATCTCCTGAACTATTCAAGGTGAGGACCTTTACATGCTGTCTAAAGATTCTGTATGGCATGACCTTTCATATGATAATATGGAGTTTGAACTTCAGGTTTGACCAACTTTTAAAAACTCTGATCTATCCTTTTCTTGTGTGTGTGTGTGTGTGTGTGTGTGTGTGTGTGTGTGTGTGTGTGCAGACTTTTTATGGCAAGAATTTGTTATTCCACGGTGTTTGATCTTGTGACTTTGACCTTTGATTATGATTTACTTTTAAAGAATCTGAACTATTCAAAATCCCCGAACAATTTAAAAGGAGAACCTTTATATTTTGTATATAGATTTCTTATGGCAAGACCTTTTTTTCACACTATGATTTATGTGACCTCGACCTCTCCGAGCAGCATGGTAATGTTAGTCATATTAGTGTTGAGGCATCCCCATTTTGTTTGAATTGATATTCAGGTATGTAGAGTCCGGACCTTTTAAAATTTTTCATGGGAATAAAGATTGAAAAAAGTCCTTTAAAAATCACAGCAGCTGAATAACATCCGGGCTCTGGTGACTCAGGTGAGCGATGTTACCCAAGTTTCAGAAAAAATTGAAATAATTTCCCTACAAATGCAAATATCCATACCCCTATTGTGGTCCGCCTTGATCCCAAAGTACATATCTTCAATATGAAAGGTAGATTTTAAATCTTTTAGCTATTCTTATTTCAATCATAGTTCGTCGAAAGGATTTTAAATCACCCAATTTACTTCCATCAATTCCTATTACCAACCATATCTCATCTGAAAGGAAACCATACCGCCGATTAAGACGAAATTGGACATAAAGTCATTTATTAATGTTTTATGCCACATTTGGCTGAAATCACCTAAGTGGGTCTTAAGAGGCAAATGTGAAAATGAATGTCAGACATCAAATAAAGGTGATCAAGAAAGCTCACTTGAGCGCTTGACTCTGATGAGAAAACGGTATGTTCATTAGATCTTAATACCATACTAGAAAACTTTTCAATATGTAAAGTTTATTGCAATCATAAGTGATTTAGATTTGCGTCTGTGCTCAACCTTTGACAAAAATAAATAAATACGTACATCCTACAAATATTGTGAATTTACAACACTGAAAACAATATATAATATCATTTTGTTAATATTTTTTCTGAACAATCGCATTTCAATTTTAGATGAAAATTAAAAGACTCAATCGCTTGTAAGTTGTAGACTACATTAATCTGATAATCTGCATTAACTGAAAAAAATCACATTTATTTATCAATTTAGTTAATGCACCCGTAAACACGGATCCTAAAGTAAACGTATCATTGGAAAACGGTGACTTATTTCCCAATGCCCCAAAGTTCCGACCTGTCGAGGCAGTGTTTCAATGTCAGTACCCCGAACCTAGTGGCGGCCCATACTGGTATGATACTTATTGGTACATCAACAATGACGAGGTGAAGGTCGTGGAATCTCGACCGTACCAGGACAATCAGAGCTGGCTTTACCCAAAAGACTGGGTCCACAAATACAACATGAACATGGTGGTAAGTCTCTAGTGAATTCGTACAATGTGAACTCGAGTACAATGTTCAGATGATAATTGATTGATTTATTATATACTGTTTAACATCCCGCTCGAGACTCTTTTACTCAGATGGAGACGTCACCAGTACCGGTGAAGGGCTGCACAATTTAGGCATAAGGTTGGCGCTTATGACCTTTGAGCAGGGAGGGATCTTTATCGTGGCACAACTACTGCGACACAGGGCTTCGGTTTTTACGGATTCATCCGAAGGACCGCCCCATTTAGTCGCCTCTTACGACAAGCAAGGGGTACTGAGATCTATTCTAACAACCCGGATCCCCACGGGGGTCGGGTGATAAATAGTTTGTATAAAATTACAAACACTATATCACCATGACGGCACATAATTGTCTACATAAATGTAGGAATTACGAGATTGAATATTGTTAGTTATCTTCGACTTTTAAGTCGAAGTATTCCTATTTAAACAATTATGCAAGTGATCAATTATTTCATTCAATGGTGCTACTTTGTTCACTATTCGTAATCAGGTGAAGTGTTCAGTGAGAGTACGACAATCGGACGGAGGGACACCTGGTCATCACAACTACAGTCAGGATTTCCAAGCAGGAATGTTTGTGAGTTTGATTTTAATTTCAAATGTAGCATTTGCTGAATTTTCAGAAAGTTCTGTGTTTCTCAAAACCTTGGATAAGCTTAACGAGTGGTTAAACTCTGTTGCTCAAAAGTTAACTACTGGTTAAATTGCCTATCCAATGGTTAAAGTTAGACCAAATTGCAAGTGCTTTTAAAATCTCTGCATGACCCAGACAAAACTTTTACACGTTTGATCCTTTGTCCAAATGACTTCGGCTGAGTCATAACATAACCTCAAGTAACTGTTGTGCAACATATGGCCTTCTAGCGTTTCTCCATTTAAATGTTATAGCCCAGACAGTGGGATGGATTGGTTGGTTATTTATTGTTTAATGTCCCGCTCGAGAATCTTTCACTCATATGGAGACGTCACCATTACCGGTGAAGGGCTGTAAAATTTAGATCTATGCTCGGCGCTTGAGCAGGGGGATCTTTATCGTGCCACACCATCTGAGACACGTGGTTTCGGTTTATGCGGTCTCATCCGAAGGACCGGGGGGCCTCTTACGACAAGAAAATGGTACTGAGGACCTATTCTAACCCGGATATTTGATGAGTTGTAACATTTCTTTAATAAAAATAAGATTTAGTTTCTTTGATTTTATGGAGAATACTTCTTTAAACTATACATTATGTAAATTTGAAGGGATGGGTAAGGAGTATGTCACATGTATCCGTATTTGATATTTAATACCAAACATTTAAGGAGTAATCTGTAAAAAAAAGCAGAAGAATTAACAGACTCATGGAAATATAAGCATGATGAAAGCATTAGATAGTATAAATATGTAATATCGTTTTTCAACAGTGGGGGTGGCAGCCAGAGAAGTTGAGTTCACCATTGTCTGAAAATTTTTGGCAAGCAACAAACAAACAAATGCAAGAAACCCAAAGCTCTACATCGTGAGGAAGGGTCCCGGGGAGAGGGGGGGGGGGGGGGGGGGCAGAAGTTGGTCCTTCTATTCAAATCATCGGTACCAATATACCAATGAAATTCCATATTACATTGCGTACTGTTTTAAAAAGAGGTCAATCTTAGATCAAACTGTGCTCGTAAAACGACCAACTTTGCATGTAATGATACCAGAAAATTTGTTGAAAAAAAGGTTAGACCTCTCTCTCTCTCTCTCTCTCTCTCTCTCTCTCTCTTTTACACAAATAGATTGACACACCCATGTGTGAGTAAACATATTTCAACAGAAAGATTAGATTAAAGATATGATTTGATATTTTGCGTTAATTAACATCTGATATACATATTTTATTCGCAGTGTAAAATGATTACAATTTAATAATTACATGCGTTGGTTGCACATGTAATTTCTGGCATATTTATTGTGTTTTGGTCGTCGAAAATATCGATTTAAAGTAATAATGAAAAATTGCTGTGATGCTGAAAGATTCTTATCTAACGATGCCGATGACTGCGAAATTTTAATTACACATGGGACATGTAAATATAATCATTTACTTATGTTGCTACTGTTTCTGAATCTAAAAAGCTTTTTAAAACATTTAATCAAAAAGAATAACTCGAAATGGGGACTTGCTTGGTAACCTTCCTCAAATTAGCTCCCATTTCTAATTTTAGATGGTTTACAACAATCAAGCAATACGATGACATTTTGGAAAATAGTTCGATTCTTAAACAACTAAAACCATCACCGCCTTACAGTTCACAAAATGAAATTATTTTTTAAACATACGTGTACTAAAATAATGTTAACATACTACTCTGAATATGCTTCAGTGATACACACTTCTGTGCATGTTTCGTATCAGCAGAATGAAGAATATCATACCCTATTCGATAGTTTTGGCAAACTTTGTTCACCTATGAACCCTGTGTTCTTCTATCAATTTTGTAATCAAAAGTTCTTTTACCAGATTCATACGCAGTCATTAAGTTTCCTCTGAAATGTCTGACGGCAGATCTAGTTAAAATCAATATCATCATACGTTTAGCTGCATAAAGCTCACCTTTACTGATTGTCAAGATATTAAATAATATACATTTAATAGAAGATTTTAATTTTTTTTCCAAATATTCAAGTGACTGTTAAAGTCGGTGGGCTTATTGTATATATTTCAAAATATCACTAAACTAATAGATGTGCATCTACAACATATGAATTTTCTAAAATGCAAAGTACCAAATTCGATTCGTTACTTTCTTTGCTTCTCGGGGAAAATCAAAAGTGTCGTCTTCTGTATCATCGAATGAATGAATTTAACACTTAAACAGACTTCTCTAAGAAGTGTGCTCTCTTCAACTTCAGCCTGCTTCATACACATACGCCGTCAAAGAAGGCGAGACGATTTCAATCGAGTTCAGTGTGACTGTTCCTGTGGGATGTTTCGATATCAGTACACAGTCACTGTGTAAGAACCGCATTTTCTTACTTACTCCGGAATATCAGTCATCTGTTGGATCGTGTCAAAACTACACAGGACAAGGGGGAGTGTCATTTGAAGAAAATGAATGCGGGATTCTATTGGAAAGTTCTACATGGTGGCACAAAAAAATATTAAATGTCACAGGAAAGGCGGACGGACTGATAAATAATAGGGATCGGGACATAAACATCAGACTAGGAGCCCAGACTGCTAGTGCAGAGGACCCGTCAGGTGTTTGGTTTAATTTCACGATGCCCGATATTAAGGTGGGTTGCGACAAATTTAACGACGTTTAAAAATGTCAAAATTCATAAACTGAAAAACTAGTTTTTAAAAATTAAAAGAGAAACTGAAAACATCTTTAATTTTCTTTAGAATTTAATTCTTTGTAGACGAAAGAAAAAAGTTCTCACATCAAAATAAATTATGTTTGTACATGTAGGTATGTAATGTATAACATGTATATGTTCTAATATAAAAGTTGAGAGAGAGATGGGGGGAGGGAGGGAGGGAGGGAGAGATTTTATTCTGAATTTATTTAATTTTCCCAGATTCAACTTTATGATGTTGATAAGAACATAGCCAATAAGCTTTGTTATGCCAGAACCGATCCTAGAATGAACACGTTTGATGGGAAATACTGGACGGCACAACAGGCTGGAGAATTCATTATGTACAGAGACGTCAGGAGAAAAATAGCAGCAAGTAGATTCAAGATTTCATCAACGATAATTCAGCTAATGCTTATTAACATCGACATTGCCACTTTTACGTTGCAATAAAAGGAAATAACTTTAAAGATAAAATTCGTTTTAAATGCATGCAAATTGTAAACGTTCAACGGTCATTTCCTGTTTGTGTTAATTTAATGGCGCAAATAACTGATTACTGTCAATGGCCACGATGCAGATTTTATGAATATTTCGGATTCGACCTATAAAACAGTGGTCCTGTGTTTGGCGTTGACATGATAAAGCAACCTCACTGCTACAGCAGTATGTGTCATGTATAGGTCAAATTTTGTGAGATTTTAACTAAACGTGGGCACGTCTATACACATGCGAATAATTCGACAAAGGGGCGTACAACAAAACAAACCTTGGTCTAATAATACTTTACATGAACGTCGACGAAAAAGAGTAGGCTCAATGGGGGCCATCAGGGGCGCTTGAACATTCACAACTCAAACATATTTCATATAGTTAACAGCGGTAAAATGGCTGAAATATTGCCAAAACGGCGTAAACCCCTAAACAATCAGTTAGTCGATTGACTGATTAATTAATTATATATTGTTTAACGTCCCGCTCGAGAATTTCGCACTCATATGGAGACGTCACCATTGCCGGTGAAGGGCTGCAAAATTTAGGCCTATGCTCGGCGCTTATGGCCTTTGAGCAGGAAGGGATCTTTATCGTGCCACGCCTGCTGTGACACCGAGCCTCGGTTTCTGCGGTCTTATCCGAAGGACCGCCCCATTTAGTCGCCTCTTACGACAAGCTTGGGGTACCGAGGATCTATTCTAACAACCCGGATCCCAACGAGGTTCAGTTAGTCGATGTTTGTATTATGTTGAAGTGATTATTAAATATAGTGGTTTGTATGCGAGATATTTCGTTTTAATACGTTTATCTACAAGAGCATTTAGTTTAGATGCCGCATATGCATTTGCTTTATATGTCGCCTTTTCTATGATAGCCATGCAATAAATTATGTGACTGGATCCGAATGGATGGAGCACAGAAGATATACTAAACATGTGTACGTCTAAAATTGGTGGACCAGCTCAGATCTGTTGATATTTTTAATTAAAATATAAATCTACTTAATTAAATATAAGTCTGCTTATTTTAATTTTTATAGTGAAGATACTTCCGGAAGATCAGTGGTCTCTTCTCGTGTATATTGTATCTGGGTTCTCTCCTCCACCAATAAAAACTGGACACCACCAGATAACTGAAAAATTGTTGACTGTGGCGGAAAATAATCAATCAATCATTTCATAGTAAAGAACAACAGTCTTTTACCCTTTACGTTAAGAAGATAGATTTCCAATTTCAAGATCTACTTGTTTTCCCTTTAATTTTATATGGATGTTTGCTCGAACTGTAAGATTAATTAATTAATTATATATTGTTTAACGTCCTGCTCGAAAATTTTTCATTCATATGGAAACGTCACCATTGCCGGTGAAGGGCTGCAAAATTTAGGCCTATGCTAGGCGCCCACGGGCTTTGAGCAGGAGGGATCTTTATCGTGCCACACCTGCTGTGACACGGGGTCTCGGTTTTTGCGGCCTCATCCGAAGGACCGCCCCCATTTAGTCGCCTCTTACGACAAACAAGGGGGTACTGACGATCTATTCTAACAACCCGGATGCAAGAAGTGATCGGGAAAAAAAAACTGTTGTAGACTTGATAATGAACTAGGCGATGCCGTACAGAAGGATAACGATTATTTCCCCATTTTCTTGTCACGTTTAATGTTGTTTGTTATATTCTTTTCAATTAAATGTCCAATTATCTCGTTTTAATTTATCATGTTGCACTTCCATTTCATACATATACATAACATTATTACACCTTTAACCTATTGACATTTAAACTACAGGTACACGCCCTGTTTTCCTCCTGTACCTGGAACGGATGGGGGGGTCAGGGACCCTGTGGGTGTGGTATCGCTATCAGGGTTGAGGATTCTCTCTTTGTATACCGTACGTGTCAGGAGATTTCCTACCGGTACGGCAAGCCCCTCATCCACCATGACACAGTGTATCGTGTCTGTGACAATCGCCACATGGTGGTGAATATCGGAAATCCATGGACAAAGGTAATCGAAAGTCTTTGTATGATGTAAAAAGTATCATTATCACACTGATGGTTCAAAGCGCAAAATATAGATATAGCTCGATTGGTCTACAATTCTACCTCATGTGTGTAGAAAACCAGTGTAAATAAAACAGTTTATTCAGTACGTGAATTTGTTTTCTTTCAAAAATGTTTATAATTTTAAAAGGATCGTTAGAATTAGGCATTACATTTGTAGCTACAAGTGGAAAGATAGCCGATAGCTTTACACGTTACCCTGTCTTATACAAAATAACATTGATTAAAAGTACAATAATGAAAAGAAGATAATTAATGCTATTTCACCATTGCAGTGATCGAAAACCTTTCTATATTATTCAATTCTTGATTAATATTATATGTATTTCATTTAATTTAAAAAGCCGTGTCATCATCAATGTTAGTACTACAATGATGAGATTGGCGGCTATTCAGACTTTGATATACATTCCTAGATCACGCTACCCACTGGAGCAATAGTGGAATACAGGGTAGGCCATGATTGGTTGTATAATATCCACATTACACCTTCAATATTTGACGAGGACAATGTTGATGGATTGTGTGGGAATCCTAATAACGATCAGACTGATGACTTCACATCCCAGGGATCTTCCTCACCGACCAGCGACAAGAACCTATTCCAGTCCAGCTGGAGGTAAATATCAAGGCATATGATTTTTACGAATAAGTATTAAGATATGGAATTCAAAACTTAATCGAATTAAGCATAAACATTGGAATTTGATAAAATATCAAACACACGGATTATCTCCCATGTGATGGCACATTCATTTCATTAGCTGGAGTCCCAACATACCAAATTCGGTAAAATTGGTTGGTTGGCTGGTTGTATGTTGTTTAACGTCCCGCTCGAGAATTTCTCACTCATATGGAGACGCCACCATTTCCGGTGAAAGGCTGTAAAATATATGCCTATACTCGGCGCTTACGGTCTTTGAGCAGGGAGGGATCTTTGTCGTGCCACATCTGCTGTGACACGGGGCCTACGTTTATGCGGTCTCATCTGACAAATGTTGTCGCCTTTTACGACAACTAAATGGTTCTGAAGACCTATTATAAACCGGATCCCCACGGGACACTAAAATTCTGTACATTTTCCAAAGTCATACACGTAGAAGTAGTAACAAGTACTGATATATAGCATCTACTGTGTAAAACACAGTGGCAAATATACATTGGCGAAAGATTCTCTAAAGGTCGCAAAACTCCAAGAATAATTAATATATAAATGTAAATATAACGAGGACGTTTTATCCATTAGGATTGATTATGTATTGTTTAACGTCCTGCTCGAGAATTTTTGACTCATATGGAGACGCCGCCATTGCCGGTGAAGGGCTGCAAAATTTAGGCCTATGATCGGCCTTTGATCAGGGACGGTTCTTTAACGTGTCACACCTGCTGTGACACGGGACCTCGGTTTTTGCGGTCTCATCCGAAGGACCGCCCCATTTAGTCGCCTCTTACGACAAGCAAGGGATACTGAGGTCCTATTCTAACAAACCGGATTCCTGCATGGCTTATCCACTAGGAATAATCATTTTCATTCATATATCCAAATGAATTCAAAATAAAAGATGCCACAGTCTTCCACATCTGTTTGTACTTAGATATTTTATTCAACATTGCTAAACTCAATTTTTTGACAAACAGAATGCTTTCAACTTCCTCATCATCATCTCCCCATATTTATGTAGATATATTACATTGTTAATTGCATATGGTGTTTGTCTTTCAACTGATTCGATATGCAATGGTTTGTTCTGCATGTGATCAATTCTTAATCAAGGCAGGTTGATAACAAAGAAGTTGATGTTACTGAGGTTTCAACAGTTTCGTTTAAAAGTCAGCATTTTACAAATTCTATGGTAGTTATAACGATCTAGTTTTCCAATACAACCTGTCACTGGACTTGTCAGGACAGGTGTGACGGGTCGACATGGGATGCTTAGTCCTCCTAGGCACCTGATCTCTCTGGTATATCCAGGGGGTTCGTGTTTGCCCAAATCTTAATTTTGTATTCCTTATTCCTTAGGAGTTGTGAGATTGATCACTGTTCGTTATATTCGCCTTTTTGTGATCCACAAATATTGAAACTACCATCATATTACACCATTTACTGTGAAATGCTACATTATTATTAGTTATCAGTATTATATTCGTTATACCATGTCGCTTTTCGTTGATTTTAGAGTTGACATAAATTCCACGGAAAGTCTCTTTGGGCCAAACCCTGCATTAGATAATAGTGACTTTGAGCTGCAGAAATACTGCGATTGTGCAACGGAAATGGCTAATTACTTAGATCCGCTTTCCAATCACTACACTGCGAATTGTTCCATTGCTGCAGAAGCAGTTTTGTGTTCCAAGGATTCTACGTCAGGTAGTTTTACGTCTACATGTGACAGACACGAAAACCGATATAAACGTGAAAACAATGCAGACTCTGATGATGTCACAGAAACACAGCGTCTCACTGTAGATCCCCAGCTAGATTTCAACTCGATTCCCCCGGTGAGATTTTCTTTCTTATGTACATGTCACTCTTACATGCATATTGTGTTTTGATTTAGCTTTTCTTATTTGCTCTTGGTTTTAGTTTTGAGAATCAAGTGGAGAATGTCATTTCATGAATATTACTTTAGTTCATTCCTATTTCAATAATGCTATTTGACAAAAATGCATCCACACAATAGATAATACAAATAGCTATTGAATTGGATAATTTGATCAATTTATGATGGATGTACTTATGATTGAAATATCTTAAAGACCCCAACATGGACTAACGGTTGGACGGAGTCGGCCGCTCGTATCCATTGTGAAAACGCTATACTTGGTAACCACGCTGTCGTAGAATGTCAACAATACATCGCCATGGAGAACAAAACTAATGGGGCAGTAGAAGACTGTATCCTAGACATACGCGTAAGTCTGAATAACACTGGCAAAACATTAGAAAAAGAGAACTGCTTGACATATATGCAAATATCATCATTATACAACTGATTCAATGGGAGACCTTACTATATCATATCCAAATTGCCTAATCTTTGCCACGAAAACCAAGATTCTGGTACGTAGCAAATGAACAATCTTATAAGATTTTTGCCTAGTTTTTATTAGGGATGGTCAACACGAGATGGGATCAGGTTCGTAGTAGGAGTAAGCATCCTCTGTTGACCGGTTACATCTACCGTGAGCCTTATGACCTGATTATGGCTATTCATAAAAACAAATCAGAACTCACAAAATGTTTCTTTTCTTACAAAAGGATGCAGGGACAACAGAATTTGTCAGCCACACCGTTGAATCACTTAACCGCTTTTGTTTCGAACAAATAAAGAAATATGAAGTTTTCTACACAACAAATGGTACACAAACAGAATCGGTGATTGACATAATCGGGAAAATGGTCTGTCCAGATAACTGCTCAGTCAATGGTGTCTGTAGCGCAGGTATTCGATATTATCGGGGTAGTTATATAGGTTTTATCATTTGACATTTTTTTCATGATTGTGTAAGATTACACCTTTCCTCAGGTAGGAAGAACGTGTCAAGTTATTATGAAAAACATATCGCGTCAATAGAACTGCATTTTTACTGTTTTAAGATATTTGAAGTTCATGATAATTGATAAAACCATATAACGAGGATTTCACACCAGATTTCAGAAATCTTCAGAATAAGTAAAGCATAAAAAGCGTTGAAAAATGGGCAAATATATACAAAGGAGATTGTTATTTCTATAGAAAGTATACGTTATTAATATTAACAACATATCTTTTTAAATTCCACAGGTGCCTGTATTTGTAGTAGTTCCTTTGTTGGTGTCGATTGTTCACATTCCAAAACATCCCCACCTGTGAATGCTACGTTACCAGAAAACGGACTGTGCAAATCTAACAAAAGGGCGTGCGCCAAAACAAATATATACGGATATTTTGAGTCTCGCATTGTCCATGTTAAATTTGTGCACTTTGAGGTATAAATTGCTTCTATACTAAAGCAAGTAGACTTTCACTATCAATCTTCATCAAAATTAATGGTCTTTTAGCATTTCAAATTTACCTTGACTTTTTCATCTTCAGATATCAGGTTCTGGAAAGTCATCCCCAATATCGACACACATTACTGAGGCAACATATGTGAGCCCCACTATTATAAAAGCAAATTTTCCAAAGAGTTCTCGAAGAAAACGATCGTCTTCCCTCTTCGGCAGCGGCTTTGACATTAGCTTGTCGTATGACGGAACAAACTTTGGGGATACCATGTCGCTTGTTATATTCAATGACGAATGTTACATCTGCAGTGCTTTAACACTCGAATGCAACATAACGGTAATTTATACGATGCTAGTTTAGAATATCATACAGGGTCCCTAATGATATACTTCGTTTAGTGATAAAAAAAATTAATGTTTTGCATGCACAACTGTCGGGTCTTTCTTTTTTCTGCAATAAACATACGAAAACATTTCACTGATTTCAACTACCCTGAGTTTAAGCATTCTTTAGTAAAGAAAAACCACGAATCCCTGCTGCTTTTCAGTTTCCCCCCATCATCTCCTCCAATGTGTTTGCCAGACACGCTTATCTTTCCGTTAAACTTGTACTAAATCAAATGTTTTCTGCATTTATTCAAGCCTGTAGCGGGTCGCCATTTTTGCCTATTATTCAGTTATGCGTAACGTACATCATTTCTTAATATTTACTAGTAAATACAGTTAACATTTCTACCAAGCATTTGAAATGAACAGTATATTGTTTAACGTCCCGCTTTAGAATTTTTCAGTCATATGGAAACCTCACCATTACTAGTGAAAGACGTCACCATTACTAGTGAAAGACGTCACCATTACTAGTGAAAGACGTCACCATTACTAGTGAAAGGCTGCAGAATTTAAGCTTATGTTAAGCGCTTACTGTCTTTGATCTTTATCGTACCACACCTACTATAACACGGGGCCTCGGTTCTTCTTACGGTCTCATCCGAAGAACCGCTCCATTTAGTCGCCTCTTACAATACGCAATTGGCAGGGTCTATTCTAACCCGTAACCCTTCGGTTGATTGATTGATTATTTGTTTTACGTCCCGTCGAGAATTTTTCACTCATATTGAGACGTCACCAGCTGTAGGTGAAGTACCACAACTTTAGACCTACGCATAGCTCTCAAGGCCGTATCAGTGAGGGTTCTTTAACGTGCCAACGCCTACCGTGACACGGGACCTTCGTTTTTAAGGTTATATCCGAAAGACCCGTGATTCTCACTTCTAAATGCCGAGCGTTTGGCGAAGGAGCAATCACTACCCAATTTTTGCGTCTTAGGTTTGACGCGGCCATGGCACGAGAGGGGCTCGAACTCGCGACTTCCCGGTTACGAAGGAAACACTCTAACCACTGAGCGGAACCCTTTGGGTGTTTTATATATATATATATATATATATATATATATATATATATATGGGGGGGGGGGCAGCAGCCGCGCGATGCCAGTATTTGCTCCTTTCCAAAATTTGTAAAGGACGAAAAGCAAAGCAATTGATAAATCGGAATGCTTGTAAATGTAACATGAATATTTTGTTTAATTGCACATTGTAGATGTCTTGTTCTGGGGGTCATAGTTCGCATCGTCCAGTAGGCGGAGGGTCACCGCACGGAACAACACCCAAATCGAATCTTCATGAAGAAGGTAGGTGACGTTTATCTAAACTAACATCACGATATCGTCTTTTGATAAAAATAACAAATATTAATGTGTAAATATATACTTCTATATACATATTTTTATGTATATTTTATGTTTAGGGACTAGTACTTTTATATTACAGCAAATGTACCTCTGGTTCTTATGTATACTCGTATATACATACTTTTGATGTACATTCTATGTTAGTGATTAGTACTTTTATATTACAACAGATGCACCTCTGGTACTTATAGTTGTTCCATGTGTCCTTCTTGTCCTCATCCTGATCATCGTCAGTGCGCTACTGTACATGAAACTGCGGCCAAATCACCGACCCAGGTAAAACATTATTAACAATACTTGTTTCAATATTTTCTTCTTTCTCCTTGCCTTGTGTTAGGAGGAATTTGATTTTTGTCAGTAGATGTTAGATCATCCATTTTTATGTGCCAGTTTATTTATTTTATTTACACATTCGTATTGTTGAGAAATCTGGGATAAATATTAGTATTCTCGGAAATTTTCATCAAAGTATTTACATCACATGTGTAAGTTTCAGAATAACAATTTCTTGTTGAAAATTGGTTTATTGCAATAATTTAGTATGATAAAAGCCCTACCTCGGTAACATTACACGCCATCCATAATCTCAGCGATATGTGTTTATAGTACAGATCCAGATATGACACAAAGTTTGCACAAAAAATGGTGACGTAGTGTCTTCATAACAGTTGAAGGGGCAGTTTGAAATCTAGACAGAAGATTGGGTTTGAATGACTCAACATAATCGTTATTTCTAATCAATTCGTTCGCGGTCTAATTTAGAGGTTATTAATAAAATAATGACCGGTCATTATTATGCATAACATTGATTATATATATATATATATATATATATATATATATATATATATATATCTGTGTGTGTGTTTGTGGAACAAATCTGTGGTGTGCCCAGATGTATTGATTTAACATACGACGTCTGATTTTCTACGGATAGCTTCTTACGAATACAAAAAGGCAATGATGGAAGGACAAGATGATGTCCCGAAAACATATAGATACACGTATTAACGGCAACCTAACAACACAACTTTATCACAAACGAGATGATTTCAGTTTCTTTAACGTCGATCTATACTTGTGTAGCTATGATATTCTATCATCACCTGCATTTAGTGTTCGAGAGCATGTTCTACGTATGATTACTATAATGATCTAATTTGTAATACAAACTGTCATATGGTTGAATGTTGCCACTGTCTAATTTATATTCCATATAGGATTATGAGGTTGGTCACTGTTCGTCATCTTCACATTTTCATACCAATTGGTAGGCCGTTCTTTACATTTTACTGATTTTGAATACGGATTACTCCGTTTACCTGATCGAGGTATAGGGCTAAAGGCTGATGTCACCGGTCAATAGGGATGCTTACTCCTCCTAGATATACGATATCACCTCTGATATGTCCATGGTCTTCAGAATTTTGTATTCTTTATGAGATCGATTGCTGATCATTATCTTCACTTGTTCGAGTGTCTATCATTATTAACGATATTCCAACAGATGATAATACTGCAACAGTGTACTGATAGCTTGTATTTCTTTCGATTGTCATAACTGTGATAGATTAATTTAACTAATCATCAAAATCGTTCTTATTAATGAATTCTTACATATATACACCTTCGCTCAGTGTTTTTAACCAACTGTCGTAAGTCCTAAATTACAATCGTTTTCAAAATGAAAGTCTGTCCATTACATTTGTTATGCGTACAATAACAGGTTACGTAAGCTTAAGAATATCAAGTATAGCTATGATCTTGAAAAAGGAGAAGTCATCCACAATGGATTATCATTGATAGATTATTTATTGCTTTCCGCCACACTCAATAATTTTTCAGTTATCTGGTGGCGTCCAGTTTTTGTTGGTGGAGGAGAGAACCCAGATATAATGTACCTGAGAAGAGACCACCGACCTTCCGCTAGTAAACTGGCAAACTTGCTCACATAACGCCGCGGCCGAGATTCGAACACGCGCCGACAGAGGTGAGAGGCTTTGTGATTTTGAGCCCGATGCTCTAACCACTCGGCCACGGAGGCCCCCACAATGGAAGATTTGCGTTATAAACATGATTTGAATTATTCCAACCAAACGTAGACATTTGCAACGTTAAATGGAAATTATTTACATTTACTAAGGAACAATATCATAAACGCCGTTACCCAACTGGATAGATTTATAAAGTTATCATTTGGAATTTCCGCTAGGTGTCACCATTGCTAGTCACAATATCCATAGTGTAATCTGCCCAGGGTTTAGGGTAGCACAGAGGACCGAAACAGTTTGCGTACGAAGATGTAAAGACTAAATTTTATGTCGATGTTTTTTTATAGTTTGATGAACTATTGGTTTGATTTCGGAAAGAAAAATATTGAACCACTTTTAATTCGATAAAAAATTAATAGTGGTTTCGGAAACGAATAGGATTTTTAAATCGTTTTTAAATAGTTTGTGTTGATTGAATTCATTCTTAGCTTTAAACTAGATATAGAAATCGTATTTGAATTTTTTTTTCTTTTTTCCTTAGCCCATCGTTGCCTGTAGCTGATACTGTTGAGTGTGGCAAACCACCAGTCCAGCATGGGTGCCCTCTTTCTCCACCTCCTCAGTACGATTCAGACAATTCCCGACCACATAATGACGAAACATACAAGGCATCGAGGCCACAGACGCCTTCAGCGATTAGCATGGCGTTCCTTGAAATACCAGATGAAAGTAGCTAATGCTCAATGAATGTTTTGGAATACAATTACATGGGTTAAATTCAAATATTTGGCGTTTATATATATGTATCAAGGACTTAATATTTAACCCTGCTGTTTGAAAGTGTTTAAAATGTATATAATTTACTATATTGCCTTGGAACCAATCGACCAATTTGATTTCCTTTTATTTTCGTTCGAATAATAATTTTGCTACTTCGTTTTAATCCTTGAAACCATTAATTTCCACTAAAACAGATGTTTTTTGCTAAAATTTACATGTTACCGATCGACAGGGAATGCTTACTCCTCCTAGGTACTTGATCCCACCTCTGGTATGTCCAGGGGTCCGTGTGTGCCCATATCTCCGTTTTGTATTTTCTGTAGAAATTGTAAGATTGAGTACTGTTCGTTATCTTAGCCTTTACATGTATGTTGCTAATCAAAATTAAGTAAGATACTTGAAGTATAAAAGGTGAGTACAAAAGATGATATAAGATATTAGCACAAGGTTGCAGGTAATCATCGAATTATTATAATATTTTCAAGAAGACTGAAACACCACAATACGATTTGTTTGACATTAAAGAATGGCTAAGCATAAGGTATAAACAATAGATGACGTTTTGCTTATGTATGTATTACGTATATGAACATATAGAATAGAAAAAGCCTTCGATGATATCCATCCTTAAAGAGATGGGGATTAAAACGTCATGTATTTAAGCACAAGTTAAAAGAATGTAAACACATTGGTTGAATATTATACTGGTTATGTCATCGTGATTTCAATAGAATGGTACACATACATAATAATATAACCATGTGATCATGTCTATTCATTGATTTCCTCTTCAGGGGAAGTTTACATGTTTTTGATTTACGCATCGGTGTCTTTATAGCGTATCCCAGAATACCTTGCATGTCCTTTTCGCGTATGCATTTAAATGTCTTTAATTTCAACACTGGTCATGTATGCCCAGCACTGTAATTAAAAGACTTGTTTTGAGCTTATGTATATGAATATGGGTAAACCTTACTTTTTATATTTATTGAATTCTATATGTAAATGAATTTATATTTCATTTCCGGTGACTTTTTTGTGTTACGCGTTCACATTTGAGTTGTCTGCCTATTATGTCGATCAAAATATTAGTCCTGTGTTCAAGTTTCACGTCATATGACACCAAAGTATCTGAATATTTTTAAATTTGTAATGAAGTGAACAATATTAAAATACAAGACAGAATTCTCTCAAATTTATTTACGTTAAAAGAACTAAAAAGATAATATTTTAGAAGATCTTTTATCATTTTAGCAGCAACTTTGTGGAACCCTTTATCAGATTTTACTAGATATTGCACAATTCTGACCTCCTTTAAATCTAACATTATTTTGATCTGCAATGATTCTTGAGTGTTATGGTTTCTTTTTACGCAGCGCTTACATTATTTAAATTATCTGTGGTATTTTCATTTTCATGTTTGTGACATTTATTTGAAAATGTGTACATGCATATGCATGTGTTAAAGACTGGACCAAAATGTAAATTAGGTTGTATAATAACTAATTGTGCAATCATGTATGAATAAACATGTTAGTATCATTTTCCATATCAATATCGATCAAATTAAAATGTCTAAGCTTTGAATTTAGAAGGTTTTTTTTTCTAGTTAAGTATGTAAGATTTGTTAAAAAATTTCTAATAGCATGAAGGGGCCTCTGTGGCCGAGTGGTTAGATCATTGCGCTCAAAATCACAAGGCTTCTCACCTCTAGTCGGCGCGGGTTCGATTCTCGCCCGCGCCGATATATGTGAAAAAGTATGTCAGTTTACTTTCGGAAGGTCGGTGGTCTCTTCCCGGGTACATTGAATCTGGCTTCTCTCCTCCACCTACTAAAACTGGACGCCACCAGATAACTGAAAAACTGTTGAGTGTGGCGAACAAACAGTCTACAAGTGATATTCGTTTGAAGTAATCATTTCGCAAATTTTACGGTCGCTATAATGACCTTGTTTGCGATTACAAAGTGTCTCTGGGATATATTAGTCTGGTCCGATTTCAGCTAAAAAGAACTTCTAACGGCAAATTATTATTATTTGGTTCAACATAACTTTTTAACCTAATTTGAGTATGCTGAATCTGAAAAAATATGTTGAACTTCATGAAAATGGCGTTAAATAGGTCAAAATGGCGATTCAAAATGGCGGACAGTAATTTTTTTCAAATCGTTTTGAAACGCGCATGTAGAAAAAAAAATGTAAAAACTATGATTACAAAATACAATAGCATCGAGAAAAAGATAGAAATAAGCATGCGACCCTAAAAAAGCCATTGCACGAAAGAAAACCCGAATTTTCTCTGTTTTTCCTCAAAATTCAACGTATACTGTTCCTACATTGTTCTTTGCTTGTGACTTTGCACTTACAAAGGTCCATGCACAGCAAATTGTTACGCTTGCACCCACACCTCAATGTTTTACAACCTGTTGTGCAACTACATGCAATCAAGTCTAAACAAGATTCTGGAATTGGGTCTAAAGTCATCAGAATAGGCACTAGAATACCTTCATTCAACTTCCATCCCATCTCAGTTGGAGATGGTAATGTGGGGTTACTTATATTTGCTTGTCTCCATACCAGCGCTTGATAATGTGCACGTTTAATGTGCAGATGCAAGGCATCGCTAGTGGGGGGCATGTTTTCGGGGCTCTTGGATTTTCCGAATAAAATGTTCCTAACCGAGTCAGTTGACGACACTGTGCCCTGGTTATACAGCTTGCATACGAACTTTTCACAGTCGACTATTTTCTGTTCAGTTAAATTGCCCTCTCCAAAACCCCCAAGAAGCCCAACATTGTCTTTGTAAACCTTAAATCCAGTTTTTTTGGATATCCCAAAGAAAAAAGAAGTTGTGTCACATCCAGTCAGAGCATGGAATGCTAACAGATTCGTGCACATTTCTGGAGAGGTAAAGGTTTTCTCTACAACAGCATGAATAGGAATGTTCTTGGGCTTTGCAGATGTTCCAGCAACCATCCACAACTGTATATTTATTTCTGAAAAGAAAGATACAAGTAGCAGTAAAACATCAGTATCAGATGCTAGTACAACAACTGAACTGCAAGTGGATTCTTTCGCACAATGTATGGCATGAAGAACTATTCTAGTATCTGCCTCTTCATGTGACGCATGTAGGGCAGATATATCGAGGAATTCGTCATTGCATTTAACGCTATTCTCATCGAGAAACCCACCAGCAGTAACAACAGTTTTCTCTGTGGGTGCATGAAGAATTATCTGCTCAGATAAAAAGGCAGCTAGGTCTTTCTTGTTGTCATTCAAAGACAAAAAAGCTGAAAAGTTATTCGGGAGTGGCACATCCTTATTTTCAATAACCCTTCTAACTGGCTGCTGCCCTTTTGCCCTACGAGAACGAGTGCCCGATTTTATAGATTGTTCCCTGTAACGGTCGAACAGAACATCAACTCTTGAATACATGGCCCCTTTTCTCACCACAGTGGAAACAAACTCATCTGCAAAGTCTCCAAATGTTTTCATGCCATGTGTTTTCATGCTCTGAACTAAAGCCTGGCCATCTATGATCAAAGCTGGTGATTCGCCTACATTTTCGACTCGCGCCCTTACATCAACATCTTGAAGTATGTCTTCTAAAACAACAGATTTGTTTCCAGACTTTAGTGCACCGCTGGTATCCGCTATAGATATCGGCACAGGAAGGAGCTCGTGTTTCAAAATCTGCTCTAAATCAACCTCTCGTCCGGCCTTATACGCAATGACAAGTCTCTGCAGTATGTTCCGATCTGCCTTTAGAATTTTTTTCTTTTCCACAGCTTTTGGTACAACTTGTACCTTGTATAAGGAGTCAAATGTTAATGAGCAGCTTTTTTTCAGAACACTTCTCAAAGGAACTTGTAAACTACTTGTTTCTATGTTTGGTATCAGACGATCTTTTACGAAATTCTCTAATGATATCTGTCCCAAATTTGCTGCAGAAAGTAAGGACTCCTTGATCATATCTGTAGCTTTGTCTTTTGTAACTATATTGATCAGTTGATCTCTTTCGTACAAAAGGTCAAATACTCTAAACCTTTTCATTGCATCAACGAGCGAATCCTCATACACTGCATCAGTAACTTGTCGACTCTTTGATGCGTCCTTGTGTGTGAGAATGTCATCTGGATTCACATCGTACATCACCTTTGTAAGAAGACTTATATGAGATCTCAGATTGTAGGAAAGGGACCACCTACTGAGAGCAGATGGAGTCCTAGTAATTCCTACAA
This sequence comes from Ostrea denselamellosa, assembly GCA_024699665.1. NCBI lineage: Eukaryota > Metazoa > Mollusca > Bivalvia > Ostreida > Ostreidae > Ostrea > Ostrea denselamellosa. The sequence goes on from JAMZEH010000080.1 coordinate 1,306,514, forward strand.
TTCCACCACCTTTCTTACCCGTGGCGTTTAGCCATTCTTGACTTTGGTCTGGGTCAACTTGATTGAAAGTTCCAGCACTTCTCTTGACGACAAAATTTCCATCCTGAAACTCTGATAGTACTTCAATAGGCAATTGGTGGCAATCAGCAAGATACACACTACCCCACCTAGCATAATTTGTATGGTCATATCGGAAGAACCATGGGAGCATTGAACGGAAAGACTTCAAATATAAATCCCAAAGCCCATCTCTTTCTGACTTTGTAAACATTAAAAGGATAGAAACCATGTCCAAATATGACCACCAAAACAGGACATTTGGGTTGTCAATTTCCTGTCTGAAACTTGAAAAATACTCTTTGAAAACAGGATTTTGCAGTTGGTCAATGCTAGAAAGTATGTCTTGCTGTTCAGTCATGATGCCATTCAATGTTTGCGAATGATCAACATTTTTGGTAGATACAAATAACACAAAGTCTGGCAGTAAAATCTTCCAGATTGCTTGAGCAGTAATTTTATGGGCTCTCATGCCACGACTGTAGTGCTTTCCACCTAATACATTTTCAGCAGCCACAGGTCCTAATAACTCGCATTCCATCCACAGTTCATGCAAACCAGAACCTCTCATATGATCTCCTATACATTTCATGAAATTCATAGCTATATGTAAGCCACCCATTCTTGGAACAAGCCTGTCTCTATACTCAGGAACTGACCATTTTAAATCCATCAACTTAAAGTACAAAGCTTGATCAATTGTGATAACTGTATGACGTTGACCAAGATGCTCAGATATGTGCATGCATTTCTGGACAACTGTGTTAAGTGTATCCATTTCATGAGCAGGTGCTTGTACAATAGGCATGTAACCAACAAGTGTGAGATCCGGGTTTTTACTACTGACAGACTGATTATGTCCTGACCAACTAGCTGGGACTTTCTGCTTATGTCTGTGCAAATGAAACGCCAATTCATTAGCAAACTCTTGAGAGGACAATTGATTCTCTGAGTCAGAAGGTTGGAAGATATCTAACGTAACTGGTCTGGGATAGTGAGGTTGTGATTTTCCTTCTACTATTGGGGAAATGACAATACTGTCCATCTGAGGAGGTACCTTCAATGTCTCATTTGAAGATGGACTTATGTGCTGAAGGTTAATGTCATTTCCCGACCCTCGTTGCCAACATGCTATCTGCGTTGCATGGAATGTTTCCTTGCCATCCAGTGTTGAATCACTAATATCAATATTGTCAGCTGTAAAGTGTGTGAAAACGCTTGGCTTTAAATTCGAGGGAAGGAAATGTCCAGTCCTTTCGTCCATAGACTGAAGGCTTTCCTCTGCAAGCCCAGTGTCAACACGCAGAACATCTTTATAACTCAGGGTGTGACCAGCACTATTAAACAAGTTTAACAGCTGTTTTGACCTTGTCATTTGATGCAAGGTGCATGCAAGGCCAATATGCTTTGGAGTCCACTTTTTTCCATTACTTACCCCATACACAATATCCTGAGCTACGCTCACTATTTTCTTCTGTCTGCTGCAATCTGGATTGTCATTGCCATCAGTACAATCAAAGACCTCTTGTCCGCCATAAAGAAGATTCAGAAACATGAGGATACTATCTGGGACACAACTTACGGCATCAGCCTCACAAACATTCAAACCCATGTGACCAGGTCTATCTTGCAGGTCTGATCTTAATCTTAGTGCAACATGTACCAGTTCATGAAATGAGTTGTGTGGAGGTTTATAACATGGCATAGTGAGTAATTCGTCATCCATGGTATCTTGGTCATCATGAAACATATCTCCAAAATGAGATTTAGAAAGAATATGGGGCACTAAAAGAGTTTCGCGTTCAGATACTGCTCTATCGAGGGGACGAAGAAACTGGAAGATATTCTGCACCTTGGCTTGCAGATTTTCTTTAAACGTTGATCTACGAGTGATAAAAGACTGTGGCATTTCAGATCCTACCTCTTCTACCAACTTGGAGTACCTGTTCCATGTATCAGAGAGCTGTAAGATTTGGCACTTGCTGGCTGCGTACTCCAGTTCTCGAACAAGAAATATCATGGCCAGATCTTCACATTTTGACTCCTTTTCTGTTTTTTGTGTATCATACTTAAAAGCATTCATGCATTTTAGATGGTACTTACCCTCTGCAGCTATCAAATCGCTAACGTTTCCTAACTTAACACGAAGTATGTTGTCATACTTTGCATTTTTAAGAACCATGTCGCTAACAGAAAATGTTGTAATGTTGAATAGCTTCTGTTTAATTTGTTGTTGACAAAATATGCATAACTCCCAATCTATTGGTGTAGATGCATTTCGCAAAGTTCGGGATGCTGCTGCAGAAGGGTGTGAGCAAGATGACGTAGACGGTACATCATCCTCTGTATCGACGTTGATTGTATCAGATGTGTTTGTAAGCAAACATGCTTTTCTTTCCATTAACTGAATTGGTCTGGGGTGAGTAAATGCACTATAGCATTTCCTATGACATAGAACTCTATCATTCGGACTTAATTTTTCTATTCTGTCAATGGCATCATAGTTCCTGGCATCTTTAACTTTCTTACGACGAGATGCCCTCTCGGTCAACGTTTCGATAGACTTTTTGCTTTTTAATTCTAACGTGTCTGTCTTTTTTTCCTGACATATAACACACAAATCTGTATCTATTTGACAACTTCGCTTAAGTGATCGTTCAGTCATGATTTCTAATCAATGAGTGGTGAGATATGACAAGCCTATAACCTCGGCCATCAGTTTTATACCTTATGTCAGAATCATTTGTTAATTCGATCCTCGATTGTGTCGGTCGCGCTATTGTGAAAACCATTGAACACTGTGTTGAATTTCAAGTGCATTTATATCATAAAGTATGCAATACGTTAACTGAATAATTTGCACAATTAGAAGGAAATAAGCATTAAATATCATATCAAAATGCATATATATACTGTGCGTCAATATGCGGTTGCGAAAAAATGAGTTAATTGGGATCTAATCGTTTTTTTCACAATTTTAATTGTTTAACGAACATTGAACAATTTATTCTATTTTTCAGACACATATAAGTTTAGTACAAGCCTTTAAATTGCTTTAATTTGCACTAAACTTTTTTAAAATAAAGCCATATAGATAATTTTGCAAATTTCAACACCGCCATTTTGAATCGCCATTTTGACCTATTTAACGCCATTTTCATGAAGTTCAACATATTTTTTCGGATTCAGCATACGCAAATTAGGTTAAAAAGTTATGTTGGACCAAATAATAATAATTTGCCGTTAGAACCCATTTCTAGCCTCTTTTTTCAAAATCTGGACCAGACTATATGTTGAATGATTTGTTTCATACCATTTGTTAGACTGTCATTTTGCATACTAACTTTTGTTTTGAACATATTTTATTGATTAAATCAAACGGATTGCGAACAAGTTCTTGCAACTTACTAGTCCCTCTCCTAAATAGTACAATAATGTCATGCAAGATTATATAATTATGTATTTAACATATGAAATGTACAACAATTAGTATGATTAATTGAATCTACAAGATGTATCTATAAATTTATGAACAGCAGAAAAAAAAAATTATATTTGTCTGAAAAGGTAAATTAATATCACCACACAATAATAGATTTGTATCAATATTGACCATGTCAAGCACAAAAAGGCTACCAAAGAGCTTATTTCTAGCCCTACTGTAATTTTTACAAGCAAAAAACAAATGATATGCATCTTCGTTATGTCCACAAGAACAAAAGGGAGAATTAGTAATATTACGTTTGTAGAAATCATAATTAAGTATACAGTTGTGCCTTAGTTTTGTATGAATAATGCTGATTAATCGTTTTCCAAAAGAAAAATATGGTGGTGGACTTGTTATTTCTCCTATTACATTTTTGCGGAATTGATTGATTGAGACGGCTTCTTTGACTTCTACATTTAATAAATTCCAGTGTTTTATCGAATCGGGTATGATGTCATTTATGTAGTCTGGAGCGATACCCTTACAAATTTTGAACATGGTAGTCATTTTTGCAATATAGCGTCTGCTTTGTAAAGATTGGCAGCCTGTTTCTGAATAAGGGATTCTCTAGATGCAAAAATGGGAAGACCAGTGACAATTCTAGCTGCAGATAACAGTACTTTTTCAAGCCTGTCGATGTCATGAATAGAACAGCCGTCCCAAACAATGGAAGCATATTCAAGAGTAGGTCGAATAAAAGCTATATATAATTTTGACAGATGCTTCCTACCAATTTTGAACTTTTTCAAAAGCCTTAATTTTTTATAAGCTTTGTCTACTATGGAATCAATGTATGCTAACCAACTGAGGTTGTGTGACAATAATAAGCCTAAATGACGATGAACTGGAACACATTCCAATCTATTTCCTTGGCAAAATAGGTTTGGTAAAACAGATTTGTTTTTCTTTGAAAAATAAACAACTTTTGTTTTGGATGGATTGAATTTTAGTAACCACTTGTTTGACCATGTTTCGAATATATGTAAATCATGATTCAATATCTAGCATATCATATAACGATTGCTGTAATGAATTGTAATGAATTATCATCAAATAATCTACACATTGATATCATATTTACAGCAACATCAACATAAATCAAAAATAGTAATGGTCCTAAAACAGATCCCTGGGGTACACCAGCAGATGTAATTCGTGCTGATGATAAAAGGTCCTTACATATTATTTTTTGAGATCTGTGACATAAATAGCATTTAAACCATTGTAAAAAATTGCTGGATACACCATAACTTTGTAATTTGAAAATGAGACCTCTATGCCATACTCTATCAATTGCTTTTGAAAGGTCACAAAATATCATGCAACATGATTTACCTCCGTCAATACTCTGGACAATACTATGATATGTTTCTAGTAATTGATAAACTGTAGAGTGCCCTGGTAAGACCCAGCCTGATATCGATAAAATAATCCATTGCTATGAAAATGATTATATACATGTTTGAAGATGATTCTCTCCATAATTTTACTAACACATGACAGCAATGCGACATGCCTATAGTTCGATACTACTGACCCTTCCTTTTTAAAAAGAGGAATAACATGGGCAATTTTCCATGAAGATGGAAACATATTTTCTGACAATGACCTGTTAAATAGCATAGTAAGTGGTTTAGCAATAGTGGATTTAGTTGATTTTAACATTTTACGACTCATACAGTCTGGGCCAACAGCTTTATTTACTGGAAGTATTGTGATAATATCTAGTACTTCTTGTTCATTAATAATTATATTATTTAATCAATCATTACATAAACTATAATGTTTGGCAATGTTTTGTTTGTATCTTCAATTGTGGAGATTGTTGAAAAATACTCATTCAAATCTGTTCAATTTTGTCATTATCGGAATAAGCTAACTTGTTAACGTCATTATCATTAATTTGAATTGGAGGTATTTCATTTGACAATTTGATATTGAATGATTCTTTCATTAGCTTCCAATATAACTTATTATTATATTTGCTTGAATCGTCTAAGTAGGTTTCAATATTGTCATAGTAATTGGATAATTCCTTTTTTTTTCATATTATTAACAGAATTACGAACTTTTCTGTAAGCGGCCCAGTCTCAGTGGTTTTTTGTTGTTGTTTTTTTTTTTGGGGGGGGGGGGTGTTTATGTTTGGTTTTTTGTTTTGTTTTTAATGCTTTATTACGAAGTCTGTCTCTGATTTTGAGTGTTTTTCATTTTATTGAATCATACCATGGTTTGTCTCGCAGGCGAATTGTTATAGTTTGTTCAGGTATACATTCACGAATACAAGAAATGAATTCAGTAGTGAAATGTTCTGTTGCCAAATCTAAAGAATCTGCACTATTAATAATATTTTCCCAATTACAATTTTCGATTAAAGAGCTGAGTTTGATAAAGTCAGCATTCTTATTAACCCATACTTTACGCTTGTATGCACGATTATAACACCTATCAGCAACACATTTTTTCCATTTGAACCTCTCGCTCCTTGGCTGTAGGATAATTGCACAGAATACCCATTGATGGATCTAACATCGTCCAGTGGCTGGAACCAATCAAAATACAACATTTAGACATAGTTATTCCTATTGCTTAAAATGGATTTTTAATACTTCCTTGATGATATTTCCAGATTTTTTTATCACTACAATGTGTGTCATCATTCCAGATTGCTGCTTTTGTGATCTCCACGTTTCACAAAGGTCTTCAAATTTGGACCTTTTAACTACGTTTTGCAATGAATGTTGTATTGATTTATAACAATGTTTTAAAAAGATTCTTTGTGCCATTTTAAAATGTACCATGTTTAAGTAATAATTCTCCACAAACCTTTCACTCTCCAGGTTTTGTATGATTACGAAACATTTAGCAGAGACAGTTTGAACTTCAGCTATCAACGAAAAATCTTCATACTTTGAATGGAACTTTTTTCGATCTAATCTCACAACATATGAAATAAACCAGGCAATACATCAGCCAAATTTGAAAAAAAAATATAACAGATTCCGTGGCCGAGTGGTTAGAGCATCGGGCTCAAAATCACAAGGCCTCTCACCTCTGTCGAATCTCGGCCGCGGCGTTATGTGAGCAAGTTTGCCAGTTTACTTGCGGAGGGTCGGTGGTCTCTTCCCAGGTACATTGTATCTGGGTTCTCTCCTCCACTAACAAAAATTGGACGCCACCAGATAACTGAAAAAATTGTTGAGTGTGGCGGAAAGCAATAAATAATCAATCAATCAATCAAAAAAAAATGTGGATGAAAATAGTAAACTATCTGAAAGCAAGGAAATTGCTTGCCATGTACACGAGATTAAACAAATCAGCATCAAAATTGTTCCCATTTTCACATTTTAGTTTTGAATATCTCTTTCATTATTTACAATCTCCTTTACTATTTGGTTTGTTTGTTTGTATATTGTTTAACGTCCCTTTCGAGAATTTTTCACTCATACAGAGACGTCACCATTACCGGTGAAGGCTTGCAAAAGTTAGGACTATGCTCGGCGCTCTGGGCCTTTGAGCAGGGAGGGATCTTTATCGTGCCACACCTGCTGTTACAAGGGGCCTCGGTTTTTGCGGTTTCATCCGAAGGACTGCCCCATTTAGTCGCCTCTTACGACAAGCAAGGCAAGGGATACTAAGGATCTATTCTAACCCAACCGGTCGCGGTAGGTCAGTGGTTAGAGCATTCGCTTCGTAACCTGGAGGTCGTGAGTTCGAGCCCCTCTCGTGCCATGGCAGTGCCAAACCTAAGACGAAAAATAGGTAGTGATATAGTGTCAACAATTGGAAAACATGTATCAGGTAGTGTTGTAGAATAATGCTTAAAAATCCAAAATAATTACAAAAATAGAGAAATGTTTGTAAATTATAATGCCATAGAAATCAAACTAACATTTTTCTGTTCAACGTCTGTAGAACTGTCTGTACCGAAACACATTTCAACTTTGATTTTTTTTTATCTTTAATGATCAACCAGTTGGATTATATTTATTAACACAGAAGAGGAATATAAAAATCATTACAAGTTTAATTTAATATTTGCTGCTATCTTAATGAACGATTGATATAAAAAACGAAAAACGTAATCAGCGCCAAATCACAAATCTGATTCGTGTGAAGAATGCATTGGTGCAAATGGCGGTCATACACACTATTTGTTTGCACCCCTTACCTTCAGTGGTTGTTTGGATCAACTATATTGGATGTAATCCATGATTTGATGTCTGAAATGGATTGATTGAGTGATTGATTATATACTGTTTGTGGCGTCGGTAGCCTAGTGGTTAGGCTGTTAGACTCTCGACCGAAAGGTGGGTTCGAGTTCTGGTCGCGGCAGGGCCGACGTTGTGTCCTTGGAAAAGGCACTTTACACAAATGTCCTCACTCCAACCAAGTGTAATAGGGGTACCTGGCTATAGACAGTGAAAGATATTGTTAGAATGTTAGTGCTCTAGCACCTTAACGACGTCTTGCAGTGAGTAAGCTCTGGAATGGTATAAGGTCTGCTGAGGTAATAATGTATTGTGAAGCGCTTTGAGCAGCGTATGCTGGAAAAGCGCTATACAAAACCAATCATTATTATTATTCAACGTCCCGCTCGAGAATCTCTCACTCATGTAGAGACGTCACCATTGCCGGTGAAAGGGTGCTAAATTTAGGCCTATGTTCGGCGCTTATGGCCTTTGAGCAAGGAGAGATCTTTTACGTGCCACACCTGCTGTGACACGGGACCTCGGTTTTTATATTTCCTCTTAGAAAAATGTGTGCAGTTTCTATAGATTTCCAGAAAATTTATATTCGTGAACCAATAAATAGATCGGGTCCAATTTTCATTACAATTATGATCGGGTTCACTATTCGTTAAATTCCCGTGTTCGTGTGGTGAACTTTCGTTTTCAACTCGTATTCATCACATGATCACGAGCGAGAAGAAAGTATATAATGATGGATTAAAAGTTACTTTGGAAGAAGTACCTAATGATGGAACATAGAGAAAATGGATAGAATTGTTTTTATGTCATTGTTTTTACTGACACTTCCTTTACAGGTAAAGTATAGAATAGACACTTCAACACTGGTTTATATACAGCCATAACATGTGACGAAACATCATGTCATAAATGCTTTCTGGCTCTTTTGATATGCATTTTAGAAATATTATATTTATTTATATTCTTAAATCTAACTTTGATCGGACAATGATGCATTGATTAATCAATTCGTAAAACATATACACATAACGGTACAATTTATCTCATTTGATTTACATGATAGGCAATAGGTGCGTTAGTGATGTGTCCCTACCTAACAGTGTGGGAAGCCCAATCTGAGATGTTCTGTGAGGACCCCACTCACTATCACTGCTTAGAGAACCAAAAAGGAGACCTGACAGAGGCTTGTCTGGAACCAGTGTACATTGACAGTGGTAAATTTAGTATCTGTTTAGGAACTCAAACTTGTCAAGGCGATTCATTAACATAAGTCATTCTTAAAAATAGTCTCAGAATATAAAACTGACTGAGTAAGATTTCTATGAAGTTAAACGTTATTCTCATGAATCATATAATTCATTATTTTATAAGATACATCCTGCAAGGCAAAGGGTGTGATTAAATACTTCAGTTCAATAGCAGTCATTGTCAGCATTTGATTGCCGTCTTCTTTATTGCATAACTTCATGTAACTCATTAGATCATTTAATACACAGGGCATTATCCAGTTTTATCAATTGACTTGACGTTTATTAAACCTGTGAAATGCCCACCAACTCATTATCAGCCCGACAGACAGATGTCCAACAGTTACAAACAGATCACCTGTATGTACTCCAAATCACTGTGTGATGATGATGGAGAAGAGAAGTGTGATGACGGAAGTAGCGTTGTAGACAGAATGTGTCGTTGTGATTACACAAAAGGGTACAGATCTCAAGCATATTTATTTTTTAATCCAAAAAATCAATCTTGTTATCGACCAAAGTCAGAGGAGGAGGGATGTGCCATGCTTGGTTGTCCTGAAGGACAGGAGTTGAATCCGGGTAAATTTCAACTTTATCTTTATTATTGTTTTATTGCCGATCTTTCATATTAAATTACATTTATTATATAGTCACAAGCAAGGAAACCCAAATTAAAAAGTGAATATTTACCTTTCAGCATATTTCTGTGTAAGGAAATGTCCGCTCGGATACTACAGAAGAAAGCACGAGTTCAACTGTGTGAAAAATGATACTGTTCTGTAAGGTCTTTGAAATGTCATTCTTAACACTCATTATGCATATAATAAATTAATAAGATGATCATTATTTAATTATTTTACTTTTGAGAATTACATGTAACATGTCATTTATGTTTTTTCTTTAAATTTAGAATTTAATTTCGTTTTGTTATCTACAGAGCTTTGTTTCCCCAGGTTTAAAAATCAAAAGACAACTGATTGCAGTAATCCCGATATTTGTCGCAGTCAGACTTATTTTCTTTGGGTAGAATTCCTACTTCGATGCTGAAAAAAAAAATGACTCCATCTAAATTGGCAGATAGATTTACAGAACTTCTATAACGTCCAATCTCGCAATGAATGGTTTATCATGCATAACTGCACTGAGGTTGAACATACATAACTAAAGTGTAGAGAATCGTATACGACAAAAAACGGATAATGGCTGTCATCAATATATCTCAAAGTAGTGCAATAAAATGTACCATGTTTCAGTGCATTTTGCGGACATTTCTGCATGCAAATTGGGATTATCGTTTTGTTTTCAAGGACCGTACGCTATCAGAACATTTCACTACTTCACAACTGTATCTTCTTTAGAATATCTACAGAGAAGTCCATAACAGTGACCCCCAAGATCGCAAAAGAAGTCACAAACAGACCAGTCATCAAAGGTGGTACGCAGGTAAATGGTAAGTTGTTGATATCAGGTATTTTTAGCAAAATATCAGACCAAAGGGGCTATTGTGAACTGAATGAAAAGTTTTAACGCACCCTGATACTTTCATCACATAGTTACTGCTTCGATTAAAATTTGTAAAATGAAAGTATCGTAGGATTTTATTGCATTCCATGCATACTTTTCATTTTCGTGTTGTAATCCTTGCGGTGCCTTCAATGATTCATATTACTCACTCCAAATCGCGAGGTGCCGTTGATTGAATCGCAATAATATTACTAAGTGAGATCGCAAGTCCACCTTGCACAGCTATAACAGATGCAATGAGATATACAAGGAATATTTACAAGTAATATATCTTACTTTCTTTTATTTCTGGATCAGAAAATAAAGACAGTGTTTCTTTGACTGCTGCTGTCATAGGATCATTCGTTCTGTCGGTATTTATTACGGTACCTCTGTCTCTTGGTGAGAATTTTCTTACTATAAGAATTAGTTTATGTTATTTAATCCCCTACCGGCGAAGTCGAAAGGGAATTTAGATTTGCACTATGTCTGTCCGTCTGACAAATCAGTTTTCCGCATTTTTTTCGTCATGCTTGCAGATATTTATTTGATATATGTTAAATTGCTCTACTGTGACAAGTTACAGATAAAGTTCGAATTTCGTTCCGATACGTTGATTTTTATTTTTTTATTTTTTTTTTTTATTTTATTTTATTTTATTTTTTTTTTTTTAATTTTATTTTAATCTATCATATATGGCTTGTTCTGGTTATTCCTGTACATAAATTGTTGACACATGGTTATTCATGCGGAACATTAAGCCGACGACTCGACTTTGGGCCGGTAGGGGGAATGCACTGCTCTGCAATACTTACAGAATGCTTGATGAATATGCATCACATTGTAATTATTTTCTCGTTATAGCAAATTTACATAAACAGTGATGTTATTTTACTATAGACACAATCTGCATGCATTACAGTAACTGTTTCATTGTTTTAATTTATCTGAATTGTTTTAAACTTACACTAACTGTAAAACACGCAAGTATTTTACCACACACACATTTGTTTCTTCAGACGTTTATATTTTCTAAATTAATATTTCTTTATTGATAGTAAAGCGTCTTAGATATTTTTTCCAATTATATAATAATAAAATATAATAATTAAATAATAATAGTGTAATTTGTAAATGGATTTAAACCGGTAAGTGTAAAATTAAGTTATTCTTCTTTCACTTTCAATCTTCAAAGTGGTTAAATTAACGCTCTCATTTACTTTTTTCTACAACTGCATGAAGAAAACAGCATTATTTGAATGAAAATGTCTCTCCTATATATATATCTTTGTGGAAAGAAACAAAGTTGTAGCTCTCACGGTTCTGTAGCTCAATTAATTGATCAAAGATAGTAAATACTCTTCCTTTCCTTGTTGTTTTGCACATTTTACTTTTCTTATATACTCTTTTAAAGCCATTTTTTATTTTCCGCAAACCTCAACACATATATGTGAATCTTCAGGTAAAGGGAATTTTTATTACAAATGAGCACGATAAATTGAATGTTACAGTGTTATATCAGGTATATTAAGAGTCATCAACGTGTGGCTAATTGGGCCAGACTTTGGAAAACAGTTTGGACTGGGTTTCTAAAAACTTTGGTTAAGCTTAACCAATGGTTAAATCTCTTATCCACTGGTTAACTTTTAGCCACTGGTTAAATTATGTTGCACAAAAGTTTGCCAGTGGTTAAATTGTTTAACCAATGGTTAAATATGAATTGACCAAAGTTACCAATTTGCAGAAGTGGATCTCTAAACCAGTGGTTAAACATGGCTGCTTGTTTGTTCTTTGATGTAATGATTGGCAAATTACACAAGAAACAGGGAGTTTATAGACATTTTATTCATGATTTCGATGAAACAGAGTACAAAGAAAGGTAAGCATTTTCTAAAGAATTAGTCAGGCACATGATAGATTTCAGAGAACCCCTCACCAGTGCCATGCCATCATGCTTTCTGTGCAAGAGATTGTTTGATATCCTACAACATTAAGAAAAGTACTATTATAAATTAATGTTTTACGATGTGACTGTTGCGACGAGCGAAGACTCATGGCATCTTGCAACACGACTTGAGGCATTTAATCCGCTAATTCATTTAACACGGGAAATAAAACGCGCCCAACCTTAACAGTGCATTGTGATATCACATTATCTGCAATTTCTTGTTCTTTCAAACCAAGCAATTATCAACACCAAAACGTACAAAGGTATGAAAAAGCTTGTCAGGAATTTAAAAATGTTTGCGGTAGTTACCAGACTGTTTGTTCGCAATGTATCTATTGAGTTGTCCATGAAGTATACCTCAGTGACGGCGATATTTTTCCAGAAGCATTATGGATAATACTCATCAATACGGAATATCGGAACTACTATTTCGTCTACGATTCCGTTGTTGTTTTAATGTTTAGTATGACCAACGAGATCTCGTTTTCTGCAACCCGTCGCGGTAGCTCAGTGGTCAGAGCGTTCGCTTCGTAACCGGGAGATCGTGAGTTCGAGCCTCGCTCGTGCCATGGCCGCGTCAAACCTAAGACGAAAAATAGGTAGTGATTGCTCCTTCGCCAAAACGCTCGGCATTTAGAAGTGAGAATCACGGGTCTTTTGGATATGATCTTAAAAACGGAGGTCACGGTAGGCGTTGGACGTTAAAGAACCCTCACTGCTACGGCCCTGAGCGCTAAGCATAGGTCTAAATTTGTTTGCTATATTTCTGAAAAATAATCTTCAAATCGGGCATATCCCGTGGGGATAGATCCTCAATACCCCTTGCTTGTCGTAAGAGGCGACTAAATGAGACAATCCTTTGAATGAGACTGCAAAAACCGAGGCCCCGTGTCACAGCAGGCGTGGCACGTTAAAGATCAATCCCTCCCTGCTTAAAAGGCCATAAGTGCCGAGCATAGGCCTAAATTTTGCAGTCCTTCACCGGCAATGGTGACGTTTCCACATGAGTAAAAAATTCTCGAGCGGGGCGTTAAACAATACATAATCAAATCGGGCAATATGTCTCTCTCTCTCTTTCTCTCTAACAACTTGAATGTAATTTAAAGATTTAACAAGTTCATAAACAGGATACGTAAGTGAAGTCACAGGGGGAGGTGGAAATCGAAGGCGAGCGGAACAGATAGACTGTGCCCGTCACTTCTGAGTTTAATGTCGCGATTCACCAATCTCTAATCATGCCTTTATATATCCATGTCTTTATATTTGTAACCCCCCCCCCCCCCCCCCCCCCTTACGTTAAGGCTGTGTAACTTTGTCACAGTGATATTTGTGAAATTTCAAATCTTATAATTTTCATACCATACTGCTGTTTATTCTATATTAAAAATATTATACACAAAAGACAGCTGTTTAATAATATACTAAGTCAATTTATATTGTTAAACTATTCACATCAAACTATTATTTGTTTATTTTAAAAAAAAATCCAAATACATATTTTAAAAATACGCATTATTAATCAAATGATGTAATCTACATGGAGTTATTTTTCATTTTTCCGGACTTTTCTCCACAGTGGATGAATATATTTAAATTAGATTTATACATGGCTTTGCTTTGGATAGCTACAGATCATAACTTGGATTTTATTTATCTGTTCAAAATAACTGAAAGCAAACAAATAGTCTTATTAGTAGATTAAAAACAGTATAGCTGTAGATTACTTGCGTTTGAATAATACAATGCAATAATGTAGGCCTACCGTGAATATTGAGGCCTCAAACTTCAACTCCTGAAATACGGATAAAACTGGGTTAGTCGGTGAATCCTGGTGGATCTCCAAAATTTTGTGAAAGACGGGGTCGAAGGACAAAGGAGGTTGACCACCTCCAGTGTAGATGCAGTGAGATTTCTACATATATTTTCTTCTCCTCTTGCTTTCGATCAAACCTTCCTGTACATATCTAACACCCAACCACCCTTTCTTCGAGTTTACTGCCTCAGTTAACTTCATATTATAATTTGTTCAACTAAGAAGTGTGTCTCATTAGGTGAAACGTTTTCACTTCGCCCCATTTATATTTGCAGCATTCTTTATTGTTTACATGTACCGGCGATAGTTGTTGAATTATGGGATACTTATCACTGGTTAAATGTACTTAACCATTGGTTAGTAAACCTTGTAGATGAGCTAAACTTACATTGAGCAACATGCAGTTGAGCAGTGGTTAGTTACCCAGTGGTTATATATTTAATCAAAGTTTTGAGCAACCCAGTCCTGTTGACATTACGTAAATATAATTTTTTCGTGAAAATTCAAAACTTGTTCATTCAATTGATAATTCGGTGGAGGATGTGGTTTATGAGATTTCTATATTAAGACATGACGACACTGGTCAGAGCTGAGTGTTATAAGTAAACATTTAGGACCTTGATTCTTTTTCCTTTTTTCCCTAAGATATTGAAGTAACCAGAAATAATCCAGGATGTTTCACATCTGTGAATTAATTATCATTACTGCTTGCATTAATTGAAAGATTCATATTGTGCATTAAAGCAAGATACACACAAAGTTTAAGCATGAAAGGTAATATTCTCATAAACCATTAAATGAAGTATGTATATGTACAAGTATTATTAATAAGGTCGACATCATTTTCTAGAAAACTTTGCCTGTGTATTCATTTTCTTAACTTTATAAAACTATATAAATAATTTATATAAGAACGATTTCTTTATAAGAAATACATTACAATAAAGTGATTATATTTTTCTTCTTCTGCTCTTTGAATTTGATTTAATTTTGAAATAAATGTGATGACTTAAGCATGTAATTTGATTTCAATTCTTTTTAAAATTTCAGTGCTATACCATTATTGCAGAAAAAGTAAGATATTGTATTTTCTGTTAAAATATTTTATTGTAAAGTTATAATCGAAATAATGATTTTTTTTCTAAAGCATTGCAGTATAATCAATAGATTATCAAATTTGGGTACATTGTGTTATTCTGTCCTCCATATAGGAAGGGGAAGACCTGATTCCAAAGACAGCCATAAATCTGAACAGGGTATTGAAAGTAAGTTTTTTTTTATGTATACTATCGGTGAAAAAAATATTAACTCAGATATTCTTTTGAAATCTATTGACTTTGAGTTCTAATGTAATTTCCCTGACTTACCAGACGCAGTAGTTGTTCCGTCAACATACTATTTGAAGTTAATAATTTTGGTATCACAAAACAAGTCTACACTCCTTGCTTATAAGTTAACTATTAATAAAATAATGTTACATTTTGAATGTACTATGCCAAAATATTGGTGCAAGGTCCACGAGCCGAAGGCAAAACTCTGACTAGTATTTTGACATAGTACACGCAAAATGCAACACATTATTTTTCTGCTAACTGTCCATATTTTTTATATAAAAGATCAATATTTGTGGAGTAAATAACAATAACTCTGAATGGAAGTTGTTATTGTTGAACGATGCAGTATTAAAAGTGCAGTACTAAATCTAATTAATTTGTTATTTTGATGGGGCATAATCATTTAAATTGGAAGACTGTATTAAACTAATTTTTCAGTTAATCATATAGTTTTTTCTATAACTGCTATATTTGTTAATGGTAAACTTAAGTTTATATAAATAATTTATCACTGATCGCACGCGGTGGTTAGAGCGTTCGCTGCTTAACCGGGAGGTCGTGAGTTCGAGCCCTGCACATGCCTTGGCCGCATCAAACCTAAGACGAAAAATAGGTAGTGATTGCTCCTAGCCAAACACTCAGCATTTAGAAGTGAGAATCACGGGTCTTTTGGATATGATCTTAAAACCGGAGGTACCGTGTCACGGTAGGCGTTGGCACGTTAAAGAACCCTCACTGCTACGGCCCTGAGCGCTAAGCATAGGTCTAAATTTGTGGTACTTCACCTACAGCTGGTGACGTCTCAATATGAGTGAAAAATTCTCGACGGGACGTAAAACAAACAAACAATCAATCACTGATCGTACAGAAGCTGCTTTGGTGTAGTGGTTAGCGCTTTTCCTTAGCCTGTAATGGTCACATTATTTTTCTGATCAAACAAATTTATCTATTGGAAAAATTTGAAGAAAAAAGTAAAGTTACACAAAGCAGATCTATAAATAACCGTGCACTATACGAAAATAGTAGCCGTGCATTATGTGAAAATAGTAGCCGTGCACTATGTGAAAATAGTAGCCGTGCACTATGAGAATATAGTTAGATACTGAATATATAGGGACAAGCTAACGGGAAGCATAATAATGACTTATAACTTGATCTCCAATATTTTGATTGATTGATTATATTTTGTTTAACGTCCCGCTCGAGAATTTTTCACTCATATGGAGACGTCACCATTGCCGGTGAAGGGCTGCAAAATTTAGGCCTATTCTCGGCACTTATGGCCTTTGAGCAGGGAGTGATCTTTAACGTGCCACACCTGCTGTGACACGGGACCTCGGTTTTTGCCGTCTTATCTGAATCCCGATATTTTAAAATCCTTATGAAACAAACATATCGGTGTACCAAGATTGATCTTACTAAGCAGCTAAAAATTAGCAAGCAAAGTATGTATGAATGGCGTTCAATATGAAGGACCTAAGTAACTTCATCAAGAAGTTGATATTGAATTCGCAAAACTTAGGTTTCAGATAAAGTATGTATACTATACAAAAGTTCTATGCTTTCCTTTAAATGACCATTCGAAGATACAGTTAAAATATTAGAAATTAGAAATTACAAATCACATTCACCAGACTCGTGTATATCACATTCAGATGTTTTGTTCTCTGTTATATTATCTACACTTACATTCTCCACTGAAATTTTTCATATTCTTTGCATTGCAAACAATCATGCACTCATGTACTCGAAACTAAAATGATCTCCACTTTAAAAGAAAGAGGATTTACAAAGATGTTTCAGTTTATATCTTTTAATATTACAGTGAAGGAACGTCCATCGCAGAAAGTGATTATCCATGCAGGTGAGTTTTAACTGAATAATTCAAATAAACATCAGAAATCTGGTAAAAGTAAAAAATATCAGCGTTGTGTAATGTAACAATTATCATCTGAATGAAGCGCGACTTGAGAAGGTGGAGTGTGGCACTTCTAATTAAAGAGGTCAACTTTTACCAAACTCTTGAATAAGGCAAGACTGCTGAAAATGTCCAGTTGTGATTTCCAATTTCATACGAAATATCATTAAAATTCTAGCTTCATATGAGGTTGTTAAAGCTTGTTAGACTTGTATAATAAAAAAACATAAACGGTATCAAATTTGATAAACAAGATGCGCATTTCTACAAATAATGTCTCGTCAGTGATGCCCAAGTCAAATATGTTGGAAATCCCAAATAAGAACAAAATTGCAAAGAGCTGAAAGAACCAAAAAATATCAAATAGTGGAGCCAAATCCAGCTAAGGATCAGAGCTATGCATGAGGGAGATAATCCTTAATTTTGAAATGAATTTTCTTAATATTATCACAGCGTCCTCCCGTATTTCATGCAATTACCGAAGTACTTAGCAAGTGGTCCCGTGATTATCTATTGTTCTATATTCCAGTTGTCACCTCCCGTATTGTACCTTTTAACATGATTCGTTATTTTTTGTAGAAACCTATATCAAGAATATGGTTATCGAAGACGTCCAGAATATGGTGACTGGAGACAACAATGTCATTTCAATAGAAAACCAGTCTTCAGATGATTAAATGATTCTTTCTCCTCTCCCTAATATAGGTTCTGATGTGTATATGTTCATACTGGAAGCAAACTGAACAAAAACATGTACCGCTGAGAACCAACTCTGTGCTAATAATTATAGGTCGAATGTTTTAAATCTTTTATATTGTTATCCATAGATATGTTTGTATATTTAACGAATGAAAATTAAGAGTACATGTAAAGTAAAAAAAAAAAGGGGGGGGTATATGTGTGTAAGTGTGAGGTATATGAAATTGACAGATAGTCAAGTCTTTCCTTCTTAACAGAAGTCACTTCAATATGATGACATCATGCATTACTGCATTGTATTATATTGATTATTGTTTATTATAGTTATGTTTTGTTACATTTTTTCCTTCACTTTTTAGCACATTAAAGATATCTATATACTTCCTTTTTGTCCCTTTCCATCAACAAGTTTATTCATGTTGCTATTATGTTCAGCTTTGAATTTGCAACCTGTTATACCATAATATCATCAGGTCAAAAATCATTGTTTGGTGCGCCACATGCATATGCGTTTCTAGATGTTTGAGAATAATGATGGGGATTACCATTTCACGATAGATTGATTGATTGTTTGTTTTACGTCCCGTTGAACATTTTTCACTCATATTGAGACGTCACCAGCTGTAGGTGAAGTACCACAAATTTAGACCTACGCTTAGCGCTCAGGGCCGTAGCAGTGAGGGTTCTTTAACGTGCCAACGCCTACCGTGACACGGGACCTCCGTTTTTAAGGTCATATCCGAAAGACCCGTGATTCTCACTTCTAAATGCAGAGCGTTTGGCGAAGGAGCAATCACTACCTTTTTTCGTCTTAGGCTTGACGCGGCCATGGCATGAGCGGGGCTCGAACTCACGACCTCCCGGTTACGAAGCGAACCCTCTAACCACTGAGCACCGCGACCGGTCTGAACATCTTAATTAAATTCTCTGGATGGATGGATAGTTTATTTTACGTCCCATTGAAATTTTTTTCACCCATATGAAGATGTCACCAGTTATAGGTAAAGCACCACAAATTTAGACCTATGCATACCGCTTAGGGCTAGCCCTAACCCAGGGCTTTAGTAGTGACGGGTCTTTAACGTGCTAAAGCCTGCCACGCCATGGTACCTCCGTTTTAAGGTCATATCCGAAAGACCCGTAATTCGCACTTCTGAATGCCGAGCGTTTGGCGAAAGAATAATCACTACCTATGGTAACGTCTTGGGTTTGACTCGATTGATTGATTGTTTGTTGTTTTTGGCAACACTCAACAATTTTTCAGTTATCTGGTGGGATCCAGTTTGTGTAGGTGGACACAATGTATCCGGGAAGAGACCACCGACCTTCCGAAAGTAAACTGGCAAACTTTCTCACATATATCGGCGCGGGCGAATATCGAACCCGCGCCAACTGGAGGTGAGAGGCCTTGTAATTTTGAGGACAATGCCCTAACCACTCGGCCACGGAGGCTCCGTAGGTTTGACTCGAATTCACGACTTCTGGTTACTAAGCTTTACTACTGAGCTACCGCGACCGGTGTTTATATAAATACACTGGTCGCGGTAGCTCAGTGGTAGAGCTCCGTAACCGGGAAGTGGTGAGTTCGAGTCAAACCTACCGGGCCTCCGTGGCCGAATATATATATATTTATATGTGTGTGTGTGTGTGTGTGGCCTCACAAATCAGACAAGTCGTGAATAACACTTTAATGTGCTTTTTAACTCACCTGAGCTGAAATTTCAAGGGAACGTTTATGATCACTTTTTATCCGACGTACAGTGTGACTCATGGGCCTTACGTTTTCATTTTTCATAAACTGCAAATGTCAGTTGAAAGTTTGTATGTGTAGTTCAATAATCCGTAAATGTATTTTACGCATGAATATTTGTAGAGAGATGAGTCCATGTAAATATGCTGCGGATCCTGTCCAATGCAGAATAGTTTCAAATCAGTAGTACATAATATGGATATTAAGTTTGACCGGTACAGTTCCGATACATAATCTTACATGCATGTGTGTCAACTATGAGTGATGTGTATATTTCTACAGTTATATCACTCAAAATATATTACATGTATTTCAACTGGTGATAGTTAAAACAATGCTAGATGATGAGCTAAATATGATGAGCTTGAAAACCTTGCCAGACTGGATAAAAAGTATAAGCAAGAGCTCGTGTTAGACACGTTAAAACAAAAAATGAACACCATCTAGCTTTCTGCTTATAGTAAACCAGAGTGATAAAAGAATTAGATAGTTTACATGAGGAATCATATTTACTGATTCCAGCTGACAAAGCCTGTATCAACATTATTTTTGTCTTTAAGACTCATCTTTACAACTGTATTTCGCCCCGTGGGGATCCTGGGTGCTAGAATAGATCTTCAGTACCCCTTCGACAAAATGGGGAGCTCCTTCGGATGAGACCGCAAAAACCGAGACCCCATGTCACAGCAGGTGTGGCACGATAAAGATCCCTTCCTGCTCAAAGGGCATCAGCGCCGAGCATAGGACTAAATTTTGCAGTCCTTCACTGGCAATGGTGACTTCTCCATATGAGTGAAAAATTATTCTCGAGCGGGAAGTTAAACAATATAAGATCAGTCAAGGATCTTTTCTGACAACCCGGATCCCCACGGGGCAATATGAAAGATAACTCATTCATGACACCATGCCTTAGCTCTCTGTTAGTAGCATTTAAATTTGTATAACAATTGCTCTATCGGATAATACCACTGGTAAGATAACTTCAGACAAAAATGGAAGATGAGCCCTTATAGATTGTACTGAATACATACTTCAACAAATATCTTTATCAACGATTGACATTGCTTGAATTAGAACATGCGTTGTTTTAGTTTATAGTTTCGAAAATTGAATGGATAATATACGTCGTTTTAAAACATTACAATTACGTAAGTACTCTGTATGACCCGTGTTGTTATAGACTGAACTGGATTTTTTAAAAGCTATAAACATTATACTGAATACTGTCCGTTACCTAAATAAAGTATATCTACCCCCTCCCAAACATACGAGTCCACATCCCCAGTGGGTCTTGCTACATGAAATAGAAGTTATAGGTAAATACCCTGAAGATAAACGTTTTCCTTGTTACTTCTGTGAATCATGGCGTATGTGAATGTTTTACGCAGAAATGTTAGATTATTGATCCACTAACCGTTGACTAAAATTATTCATACGATTTGAGATTGCTCTCTAATCATAACCTTCCACTTTGTATTTTTCATTTAAAAATACATAGTTACCTAGCTAAGAAGAAAAGGTTTATACTAATTTTGAATTGTTTTGACATAGCGTGGAAAGGGAGCTTTACATGACATTCATAACAAATCAAACTAAAAATAAAACGCAAAAGAGATGAAAATATAGGATATTTAAATGCTTAGGGTGGTTGTCGGTGGAGCGTTTATCAGTTGGGGTATTACAGAGTTATTTCTATAATTAGTGTACACATGCAAGTACACTTTCGTTTTAGATGTAAATTCAAGATGTAAGATTCAAGTCTTCTCGTGAAGGTAATAATATGTGATTCATGAATGCGATATATCAAATATTTAATTTAACCTAACAAAGTTTTAAAGTCATTTTCTTGAAATTCTGTTGAATATTTTTTCATTGTAATTCAGATTTAGGAAGATATAGCAGTTGACGTAATTGTTTATAAAAAGAATGGAAGAGAAATTTGGAGATGGTTAATACTGTGTATATGAATTGGCTGTTACCAGGGATTGTCCAATTGGTGGTAATTTATACAATATGATTGCAAGTTATGAAAATACACTTTATCTATTTTATCATATGTAATTTATCTCTTGTTTACTTCTAAATGTAATGGACAGCTCGTCGTTCATCCCAGTGGAGCCCCACAATCAAAAGCACATGAACAGGACAGATTTAATAAGTTGGTGTCCTCGGGGATGTGCTTCTTGTTGTACTGGGTGAGCTGGGTAATTGTCCCTCCTCTGTGTTACTTTTAGGGGTCTGATTACTGTAGCAGTACATACTCGTATCCGCCCCAGTTAATCTACGTTATGTAGATACCGATAATTCTTTGTACCTGAGTACCCAGGTTTATTGGTTGGATTGTTCAAACTCGCGGTAGCTCAGTGGTTAGAGCGTTCGCTCTCTAGGTCGTGAGTTCGAGCCCCGCTTGGATTGTTCAAAATGAAACACTTTTATTCCTATTGTTTGATGTGACTTTTTTATTTATTTCCACTTGTTTTTAAAAGTATAGAGAACATGCAAGATATTTTAAAGAAATAACATTTTGTTACAACAAATTCGAAATTGAAATACTTACCATCCAGTTGTATCATTGCCTTCTGAAATTCAAAGCAAAGGTGTCATCTGATAGATATCTACAGACTTTTATTACTCTCACCTGAAAGAAGACGCAATCTATAATAGAAGATCCCAATAGAGAAAATATCGGAAACTAAATAGTTAAATTTCTTTGAAATTGTTGCTAAATTTTAATGCAATGTTTTCCTATAGTAAATCTTTTCCCTTAAGATTTATTCATTATTTAGAAGATTTGGATTTTCAGTATGGCATTACTTTAAATTCCAACGAAAAATTTCATTATCCCACATATGAAAATTTATGTTTCCAGCTGGAGAGAAATGGTCCCTGTAGAACTTATAAGAATATTTGAATAGATTTTATACACTAAACAACGATGAATTCATGTATAAGGATGTAATGTCATACAGGTGGTGCCTACAGTGTTAAATAATCCTTGCCCAAGTCTGCCAGTCTGGGATGGTCGAGCCCAGGAGCTTTGTGGGGACCCATCATGGTATCATTGTTTGGGAAATCAAGCAGATGAAATAAAAGAGGCTTGTGTTCCTCCGATCTACATACACAAAGGTTTGTGATATTGAATCTATTCAATGCTTTTATTTCGTTTTGATCGTTTTGGCACTGGTTGCTAAGGTTTTTAAGGTCATATCCGAAAGACCCGTGATTCTCACTTCTAAATGCTAAGCGTTACAAGTAAATAATAGAAAAAGGTTTAATTTAACTCAGTCATGGGAGATTAGATTTTTCGGTAAAAATTTACATTTCCACTTGTAAATTTTACATCATCAAAATGGGGAACCAGTCGGAGAATGTAATAAATAATGGACTTTGCATCTAAAACGAACGGGGAAAGTATGTTGTCTATATTATTTAAAGTGGGGAATGGGGACAGGCCCCCTTCTTGCCAAGTGCATACTTTGATTGGAGTTTACGGGGTTTTGTTTGATATGAAAAGGTGAAAATAACGAAGTGATCAATTTCAACACTCCTATAATGAATCCAAAATTAAGAGTTGGGCAGACATGGACCACTGGATATACCAGAGGTGTGATCAGGTGCCTAAGAGGAACAAGCATCCTCTGTCCACTGGTCACACCCGCCATGAGCCCTCTATCTCTTGATCAGATAAACGGAGTAATCCGTAGTCAAAATCAGTGTGTAAAGAACGGCCTAACAATTGGTGTGAATCACATCAGACAGCATTTGACCCAAAGCCAGGTTGTATAGGTAAAATAGATCGTTATAAAAACCATCGAATTTGCGAAATGCTGACTTGAAACGAACCTTATTGAAATCCATGTAACATCAACTCACATGCCAGTAGCCTGCCTTGATTTAAAAAAAAATTATCATACGCAGAATAAGCTCTTGCGAATCGAATCAGATGAGTCACATACACCATAAGTAGAAGATAATAGAACATTGCTACATACCTATAAAATGGGAAGTTGATGATGGAGAAACTGAAGTCACCCTGTTTGTCATAAAGTTGAGTCGTTAGTTTGTCGTTAATCTCCACGTTCATATAAGATCCAAGAACGAAGCAAATGTGGTGTCTTTTATTTCAAGTTCACTGGAATATATCGAATCAATATATATGAATGAAAATGATTATTGTTAATAGATGAAACATCGTTGATATATCTAAATGTCGAGTTGAAGGCCACCACAAGAGAATTTTTTCTTCACATGTACAATGTAGAAACTTTTGAATTAACTACTTCCTAGTAAGAATATAAGCAAACAGGACAGCTAATAAATATTTCATTATCATTAAAACAACACCAACTCTAAATGAATTATTGCATATTTTGACAATATGAATGTCACACGAACATTTTTTTTGCCAGTTTATAATGGTATATGTATTAACTCCAACAATGACGAGATTAACGCTCATCCAAATGGAATAGTCGTATCTTCATTTTGAAACGTCACAAGCGACGATTCTCTTATATATATTTTTTTTCAATTAGGTTTTTACATGTATATAATCAATATGAAAAGTACCTGTACATTCATGATTTCCGATATGGGTTTGAATTTATATTGCAACATTTCTATACTTCTTCGTATATTGACCTGGTTACATGTAGCTCTGTGGTTTAATCACCTATACATTAAAATAAAGACTCCAGGTTAGATTTCCTATTGACCCAAAGAGTTTTCGTCCCGCCCTTGCTACAGTAACTTGCCATGCGCATGTATAAATATACAACCTTCATAAGAGCTTGTTTTACATTTTCACATGTCACTACTAGGAACTATCAAAATATGCTAACTCTAATACAAATGTTTGGTAGAGACAAACTTGAATGGAAGTGAATTTTACCTGAAAAGTCACGAAAAATCATATCTCATTTAGAAACGTCGAGTGTACCTTTAAGTGAAGTGTTCAGTCCGACCGGGGTTCTAAAAGTTGTCTGAATTAGAACATAGGAAGACTAGGTGTACAAATAAATCATTTGTTTGTCCACATATCATATGCCCATTTCACATTTCTTTCAGGGTACTTTCCGATTTTTTCTCCTGACAATAGTCTTATTCCAAGACGATGTCCAAACACACACTATCAGCCAAATGGACAAATGTCAAACCAGTACAAAAAGGCTACCTGCATGTACGAAAAAGCAGCATGCGAAGATGAAGGCGAGGAAATTTGTGACGAAGGCAGCGATACCAGTGACCGGATGTGTCGTTGTGACTACACGAGGGGATACAGGTCATTGCAGTATTTGTTGGATGATCTCAATAACAGATCATGTTATAAACCCAAGTCCAACGAAAGAGGGTGTGTCATGTTGCCATGTACAGAAGGACAAGAATTGAATCAAGGTAAAAACTACACTTTCAGGTAAAATGAAGGTTATAATGTAAGGCTACTAGATAAATGTTACACCACCCTGCAATATCCAGGTAAATACTACATTATGTACACTGTTGGGTATTATCCAGGTAAATACTGCTTTGTTAGGTAATATTCAGATAGATACAATATCATAAAATTATTGATGTGTATGAGGTCAACTCGATGTTTTAAATGCCTGAGAAATACAATATTCACCGGGCCCAGAGGGAGAGGCGATTGTTGTTACTTTGAGAGTGAGTATAACATCATATTGGCCTCGAAAATGTCAATTGTTGTGATATATCATTGAAAAATACCTGGTCGGTCATCTTTGTATTCTGCCTTGCCGAAAGCTATTAGAGACATGTGGTCTTTATTTATTATCTGACTATACAAGTCGAATCATTGAAATCGGATATTAAGAGCCATTCTCTGTAAGCACCAAAATTTTTAAAATAGTGATGAAAGGTCACCTCACCGATCTTGCTGAAATTTGGCATATAGTGATTATTTGATACCCTCTCATAGAATTTGGTACCAAAATTTGTTGTTGAGGTACCGTTGCCATGGTAACAAGAACACCTTGGAAATGGCTCCAAAGATGCTTAAAAAGGTGCTATTTTAGCCTGTTTTCTATTTTTTTTAATAAAACAAATTAATTTTACTGGAGTACAAATTTCTTTCTTACTATCTAAAAGATTTCGGTTAATTATAACAAATACAAAATAAACCATTATTAAACTAATATTGTATTATCAAGTGTTTTGAGGTTGAAAAGTCGATATTTTGACTACTTTTGGGGAAAAAATCAATTTTAGATCATTTTATGACATCATTTACAGAAAAATGCATCAGCAGAAATCTATGAAAGTTATGTATGATTTAATTCATCCCCTATTGTGTAAAATATTAAAAAATAAAAAAATGTCATATTTTGCTAAATAAAATTATATGGCTTCAAAATTGGTTACCATGATAATATAAAAAAAATCTCACAAACTGGATATAATAGTCAAATTTCAATATATTTTTGATGCAATATCCTTAATCTATTAAATTTGGCATAAATATAATGTACTCTTAAATTTCAGAAATATTTTAGTTGCCATAGCAACCATATTCCAGTATTTTATGTCATAAAGTTGTAATGGATTAACTAGTACGCTATTTGTACCCGAAAGCAGTACAGGTTTGCTTATTACCATGTGACAGTGAAAACCACATCTCATTGTCACATCATCTTTGAACATATAAATTTACGTACAAAATAGTAAACTGTTATTCAAATTAGCAATACCAGTGATTAATTATTGTTATTGTTACCATAACAATCATATAATGATTCATTTTATTTTTGAAGAAAATTGCTTACTATAAATTAAAACTGATTGTGAAAGCAAAGTCGTGTGTCTATTGTTATGTGAAAGTATTCTTTCCTATCATATCAACCTTAATAATTGTTGTAATATATCCATGGATTATTTATAACTTGATGTAACAACCATCTATAAAATCTTGAAATCAAAAGCATTAGTAGATTATACTTTTAGAAGAATTTTATGAATGTGTTTGAATTGCTTTGTATTAAACATTCAGTAGATTGACTCTGTAATATCATGACTTTATTTATTTATACGCTAGCTAAAATATACTAATTAACACAATTACACAGCATCCAGTTCGCAGTTTGGTTGCTAAAGAAACCTGTTTCCATGGAAACATGATGTTAGTTATTTATATTTCTTTTCATGAGCATTATCTAAAAGTATTTTACCTTCTTATACTTAGCTGAGTCAGATTTAACAACAGCTAGACCAAAAGTCTTCTTATCAAAACAATTTAGTAATCTGACTGTTTTATCTCCATGGAAACATTAATAGGAACTGTTTACGCACTACATGTAACTCTAATACATGTTTCCTAAACATTTTTGACATAGATTTTTATCATGTATCAACATTCAGAATTTCAGAACTGTGTTACATATGTACTTTAGATTTTCAAATATTTTTTTGTTCATCAACTAAAACTGCAAGGTACCAGAAATGTTGATAGATGATAAAAATCTATGTCAAAAATGTAGGCGTTAGCAGTTAATGAACCCTCGCTGCTACTGCCGTAGCCGTCAAGTATAGGTCAAAGTTATGGTACTTCACCTAAAACTCGTGACGTCTCAATATGAGTGAAAAATTCACATTAAACATTCCCATTATATTTATACAGTTTCATTATGTGGCCATATCGGCTCTGCACAAGGGCCTGAACTCCTGACCCAGGAGCCACCAATTTCATAACTTATTTAATAAGTAGAAATCCTGTGGGGATCCAGGTTGTTAGAATAGATCTTCAGTACCCCTTGTTTGTCGTAATAGGCGACTAAATGGGGAGGTCCTTCGGATGAGACCGCAAAAACCGAGGTTCCGTGTCACAGCAGGCGTGGCACGTAAAAAATCCCTCCCTGCTCAAAGGCCATAAGCGCCGAGCATAAAACTAGATTTGCAGCCCTTCACCGGTAATGGTGACGTCTCCATATGGGTGAAAGATTCTCGGGCGGGACGTTAAACAACATTTAATCAATCAATCAATAAGTAGAAAGATTCATGGACATCATAATCATACATTTAATTTTACTCATATATCTATATATATATATATATATATATATATATATAGAGAGAGAGAGAGAGAGAGAGAGAGAGAGAGAGAGAGAGAGAGAGAGGACGATTTCTAAGATTTAATACATTTGCAATACATGGTCATATTTGCCCCACCCTAGGGCCTGAACCCCTGACCAGTAGTCATGAATTTCACAATTTAGATCCATACAGAGGGTTTCATAGACATCATAATTATGCGTTTAGTTTTTCTCAAATATATTTGGGAATAGAAAAGAAGATTTTTTAAAGTTTTAATATTTTTCGCTATATGGCTCTATTGGCCCCACCCTAGGGTCTGAACCCCTGACACAAGTCATAAATTTAATAATATAGGTAGAGAGCTTCATGGACATCAAAAACATGCATTTAGTTTTTATTCAAATATATATGGGAGAAGAGAAGGTTTTTTTTTAAAGATTTAATATGTATTTTCACTATATGACCATATTGACACCGCCCCTAGGGACCTGAACACCTGGCCCAGGTGGCATGAATTCCAAACTTTAGGTAGTGAGTTTCATGTACCTCATTATCATGCATATAGTTTTTTCTCATATATATATATATATATATATATGGCAGTAGAGAAGACGTTTCTCGAAGATTTAATACATTTTCACTTTATGACCATATTTCCACACCCACACCATTTCCACATATTTCTCCCTGCCCATTAAGTCCCAGGGGTGGTAAGGTCCTAAATCTCACAATTAATATTCCTCTTATCCTAGAAATGTTTTACATCAAAAATGGGAACAATTGGCCTTGTACGTTTCAAGAAGTTAAAAATGTAGAATTGTTAACGGCCGATGGACGAAGCCTAACATGTTCCCATTTTTGATGTAAAACATATTGGTATAAAAGTAACCATTTGAAAAACTTATAAATCGGCGAGGAGATGATACACGTTACTTGATCATAAGACCTACACTTCTTTTTATATGGTTGGTTGTTTTATATTGTATAACATTTTTAGGTCAATTGAGTCACTCAGTCGTATATTCAGTTTCATTCCTCTATCAATTGCAGCCTATCAGTGCATCTCAACCTGCCGAGCCGGATATTTCAGACCAAAGTACAAGGTGAACTGCATCCCGCAAGTGGAAGAAATGTGAGTAAACTGATTGAAATCTCGCGATGTTAGACAATTACAATACCTTAATACCTTACATTATATATATATATATATATATATATATATATATATATATATATATATATATATACATATATATTACAAGTAGCAGTACTCCAAAGGAAGATATCGAAATCCCAGAGGAAGAATCAAAGGAGAATGAAGAACACTCCACTAAGGGTATGTACATGTAGCTTTATCTTTGGTGACAAATGCTGTCTATGTCATAAAAAGTAAGCAGTGAAACAGCAGCATTGTGTATCAACAAAGCGACAGTACGGAACAGTGATCAATTTCGTAAATCCTACAAAAAATGAACTGAGAGAAGGGTACCCACGTACCACTGGAAACATCAGAGGTGTAATAAGATGTTTAAGAGAAGTAAGCATATCCTGTAGACCGTCATACCCACCGTGAGTCCTTATTTTGAGTAATTCGTAGTCAAAATCGTAATGTAAAAAACGGCCTAACAATTAGTATAAAACTAGTTTGACTGCATTTGACCTAATGAAGTGCTGTATACTAGTATGGAAATAAGATCATTATAGTAAAAACTTTAGTAGCCTGCCTCGATTAAACATTTCTGGTATGTAGAACATGCTCTCACGTATCGATTGATTGATTGTTATTTTCCGCCACACTCAACAATTTTTCAGTTATCTGGTGGCGTCCAGTTTTTATTGGTGGAGGAGAGAACCCAGATACAATGTACCCGAGAAGAGACCACCGACCTTCCGAAAGTAAACTGGCAAACTTTCTCACATATACCGGCGCGATCGAATACTCTATAGTGATGATAATGGAATATTGTTACAGAAGTATGGGAAGATAACGATGGGGTAGCTGAAGTAATCCCGTTTTTCGTTAAGTTATTAGATTTTCGTTAATGTCTCTGTTAAGGGAAGAAATTCAAAAATGAAACTTTCAAACTCACTAGAGTTGAATCGACATAGGTATGGACGTGAATATTGTTAATGGATAAAACGCATTCGATGTATCTAAATGTCCAGTTAAAGACCACAGCAAAATATTTCTTATTTTCAGATGAATTCTTTTAATAAATTTTGCTTCATAAGAATGCATAAACTTGTCAGCTATAATTGGCGCCAATGGGAGTTCTAACATACCTTTGCAAAGCCTCATCTCCAAATACTGTCGAAGATAGATACTGTCAATGAGGAACTTCGGCATCATTTTGATTTTGTAAATTGTTTTACTTCTATTCCAAAATTTTTACTCATAAACTTCACCAGCTGTAGGTGAAATCTCACAAATTTTGACCTCCGTTTTTGCGGTCGCAACTAAAGCACCACATGAATAAATCAAATCACTGTAGTGAATTATAATGCTGTAGGAAAGGAAATGAGCCACTTAATATTTTTTTATCAATTGATTCTCGATTATTGGTGAGCAAGTTATGATTTAAGATATTATTTCATTAGAAGTTCCGGAAATGCCTCTGTGTTTGTGATTTTTTTTTTTCTGATACTGTGATGAATTAAAGATAAAAGATGGCAAATTTAATACAAAGTGTGAATTACGTACATGAACACGTTTCATAATGTGTTTGTGTAGCATTGAGAGATTTAAGATTAGAAAAATACAAATATGCAATGGTAATTTTATCAATCCTATGTCTTTGCAGATCAGATGTCGGACGACAGCGACGTCATAAATATACTTGTGGCTGTAGTATTAAGTAGCATCGCTGTGATAACGGTACCATTAATCTTGAGTGAGTAAACACTATCCATTGTTCAGATACCATTTATGTCATTGTTGTATTCCTGCGGTATGTTGGTATTAATTTTCCTGCATTTTTTCAAAGAATACAGTTTTGTTTACAAGTATTTTCGGAGCAATCTATTCTTCATTATACCATAATGAGAAATGGTCATTTTGCCTTCGCTTGTCTAAAACAACCAGAAAATAACAAAATATTTCATATTCAACGAAAACTGATGACGCTACGTGGTCAAAAATCATCTGCATCGAGAATTACAACTGATTGTTCAGTTATATAAATTAAAGAAGGTGACACCTAAAAGAGTTTCAAATTGATCATCCTTGATTCAGGCTCCTTGTTCGCGACTGTATAAATCATATACTGAAACTGCATCATAATTTTTTTTACTTCACTTGGTCATTTAATACACTTTCTATGTTAATAGTTAATTTGATTATGAAAGCTTATCTAATTGGAAATTCGTGGTCTTTATCTTCATAAGCTTTGGGCATAGAGCTGGGCTATTTGGAATATGTGGGTTTTTTAAAATTTAATTTCCTTAATTGAATTCAAACGCATTTAGTTATTACTGATGTCATACCGGTAATTTATCGAAAATTATGATATGGAACACGCTGGGTTGTGCAGAATCACCGAATGCATACACATAATTAAAATGTTAGTCATACGAGATTGTACTAAGAGCATCTTAAAAACATTGTAAAGAATCTCAAAGTGCACCGAAATTATCATCATAATTATAACAATAGTCACATCATAATTCGAGTAGTATGGTTACATTCGGAACGATTCTGGTGCAAAATTGGAAATGGACACACACACACACACACACACACACACACCAAAAAAAGAAAGCATGCACCCATGTGATACTGTCAGATCGAGAACGTACCACTTCTATAATTCTATTCTCCCTGCAACAGCATCTCTTGTACCTATCCAGGACATGTACAACACTCAAGTTTAGTTTATTGTTGTGACGTACAGTGCATGTTACATGTACACACCCTAATGACGTAATCAATCACGGAGGGCGTTCTGTGTATTCACCCACCTTATAAAAAAGTAAACCACTAAACATAAACCATATGATATCAACATAACCTTACCACTCTATGCTTCAAGATAACGACTTTGCCTACTGGAAAAACGTATTTCATATTAAAATGTACATGTATTCTAAGATATGGTTAAACAGCCTAGTAAATGTCTTGTCTCGTTATTTTCAGCAATCTTCGTCTGGAAAAGGACGAGTAAGTATCTGCTGCTGACATTCGAAAGATGAAAATAATTCTACGCAAATTACTCTGATCAGAAGGAGCGTCGTGGGGTAGCAAGGGGATACATTAAGTAAAAGCTTTTTTTTTTAATTTGAAAATGAGATTTAGTGTATTTAGAATATTATATGAAAATTACACAGATGATTTTGATGATGATAATTTGTCAGAGGGGGTTTTTGCTGAAGACGTCATGCATAGTAATGGTGGATGGGGTCAGAAATTGAATGTGACATTCAATGCTAGCTCTCAGACTAAATTTCAGCATTTTTAAACAAAAAGTCACAAACGGCGCAAGAATAGTATGAAAAATAGATAACAATATACAGCTAGATATGTGACATGTTCTTCTATGGCTTTCACGTCCCGTGAGGACCCGGGTTAGAATAGGTCCTCAGTACACCTTGCCTGTCGTACGAGGCGACTAAAGGGGGCGGTCCTTCGGATTAGACGGCAACAATCGAGGCCTTGTGCCACAGCAGGCGTGCCATTTGTATATCAGAAGCGGCGCCCACTCATACTGCCCCCTTTTATAATTATTGTTCAACTTTACTCAGTTTTATGGAATATAATAAAACGATTTCTAAACATTGGCCTTTTAATGATCAGTTGAAAAACAATTTCGCGAGAATTTCAAAGCCTTGCATACATCATAGTTCTTTGTGGAATTACTTGCCTAGAGTCCCCGTGGGGATCCGGGTTGCTAGAATAGATCCTCAATACCCCTGGCTTGTCATAAGAGGCGACTAAATGGGGCGGTCCTTCGGATGAGACCGCAATATCCGAGGCCCCGTGTCAAAGCATATGTGGCACGATAAAGACGACTCCCTGTGCTCCGCGCTCATTGCCTTTGAGCAGGGAGGGATCTTTTACCCGCCACACCTGCTGTGACATGGGACCCCGGTTTTTGCGGAC
Organism: Ostrea denselamellosa; assembly: GCA_024699665.1. Lineage (NCBI taxonomy): Eukaryota > Metazoa > Mollusca > Bivalvia > Ostreida > Ostreidae > Ostrea > Ostrea denselamellosa. The sequence goes on from JAMZEH010000080.1 coordinate 1,339,616, forward strand.
TCATCCGAAGGACCGCCCCATTTAGTTGCCTCTTACGACAAGCAAGGGGTACTGAGGATCTATTCTAACAACCCGGCTCCCCACGGGGCGCGACACCGGATCTCCTTTTCCAAGGTCATATCCGAAAGACCCGTGATTCTTACTTCTAAATGCCAAGCGTTTGGCGAAGGAGCAATCACTACCTATTTTTGCGTCTTTGGTTTGACGGGGTCATGGCACAAGCGGGGCTCGAACTCACGACCTCCCGGTTACGAAGCGAACGCTCTAACCACTGAGCTACTGCGATAGATTTATATTCAGAGACCTTTCAGAATTGAAATTGAATTATGGATCATCAATCACGATAACAGATTTTTTTCCGCTTTCACAGAAAAGAGAATGTCGAGACAAAGAAATGGAAGCGACAGTGAATCGAAGCCTTTCAGTGAAGAAGGTAATTCAGCTGACTGAATTCTAGGTGTCGAGTCGTGAATCGTACAAATGGGAATTTTTTTTATTTATCCTTAAAAACCTACAGATTTCTAATTTAAATACAATATGATTTACTATAAACAGCCAACAAATTTCTAATTTTTGTTTGTTCGTTGTTTTCCGCAACGCTCAACAAGTTTTCAGTTATCTGTTGGCGTCCAGTTTTTTGGTGTTTTTTTGTTTTGTTTTTTTTTTATGTTTGTTTTTTTTTTTTTTTTTTTTTGTTGGTTTTTTTGGTGTTTTTTTTTTTTGTTTGTTTGTTTGTTTTTTTTTTTTTTTTTTTTGTTTTTTTTTGTTTTTTGTTTTTTTTGGTGGAGGAGAGAACCCAGATACAATGTACCCGGGAAGAGACGAAGAGACCACCGACCTTCCGAAAGTAAACTGACAAACTTCCTCACATATATCGGCGCGAGCAAGAATCGAATCCGTGAGGACTAGAGAGGCCTTGTGATTTTGAGCGCGATGCTCTAAACACTCGGCCACAGAGGCCCCCAAATTTCTAATTCACTACTATATGATTTATCATTAGCAGCGTAGATATTTGTAATTTAAATACTAAATGTGACTGATCAGTAACAACCTACATATTTCTAATTAATATGTTATGATTTATCATTAACAGTCTACATATTTCTAATTTAAATACTTTATATCGACACATTTAGCGAACTGGATGAGGAAAACTCACAGAAAATAAAAGCGCCAAAAGTTTTTTTCATGTAAACAAGTACTTTTAAAATAAAATAAAATAAAATTGCGCCCCAAAAATGAAGTACTAAGTGAGAATCACAGGTCTATCGGACATGACCTTAAAAACGGCAGACATTAGCACGTTAAAAAACCCTCACTACGACCTTAACATAGGTCTATATTTGTGGTACTTCACCAACAGCTGGTGACGTACTCAATACAAGTTAAAAATTCTCAACGGGACGTAAAACAATCAATCAGCAATTGTCGCCAAAATCACCGATATATGATGCTTTAAAGTACATTGAATATATTGTTTGTTTGTTTATTAATTAGCATTTTGTCATAAAACGGTGCAAATTTTCTAATGCAATGAATACCCATCTTATTGTGAAATACACATCTAGAGTTTTCTGTTTTACATACTTTCAGACGCATTCCAAAGTGAGGATAATCCAAAGAATGAAAATGCTGGACCATACAGAGCGGGTAAACATTTCCTACCCCATAGCGGGTGATATATATATTAGAGAATAGAAAATGTTGACATTTTGAGGGATGACCAAACAACGTCAAAAGTAAAAGCGTCAAAACTGACATTCAATGAACCACAAATATATAATTAAATAAAACTGAGCTAGAATGTAAAGCATTTCAAGAAATCTGCAAAAACATTGCCTATTCTATAATTTGCTGAAATAAATGTATTTATACATATATCCAAAAACAATTGCATAGTGCCGTGTGTTGGATAAATATGTTGCTTCCTCAAATATCTTTGAAATCCATACTGCATAAATATGTTAATATGTGAGGTATAGACATCTGTAGTGCTTGTTAAATACATTTTCAGAAACATATATACAAGAGCTACACGTGACAGGAAAAAATATTGCCATTGGCAGTAATAACACGGTCATCACCACAGAAACAAGTTTCGAAGTATGTTAATTATTTTTTTTATTTTTAGAAAATAAAACGAAATGTGGATATAGTATGAACTTAATGATAATTCATCATCATACCGAACATTGTTGGCATACTTATGAAATAAAGACAATATATGTGTATCTAAAGTTCAGTTTTGTCCCAAAAATGATTTCTATAATTTTAAATTTATGAAGTATATTCAACTTAGCTACGGCACAAATTAAGGCTTGGCATGCAATTCTTCATGATTCGTCTGCAAGTACCATAGATTGTGGGGAGTCCTGTGGAATCATTAGTGCTGGTGGGGGCTCAATGTTCCTGGATTTCGTGGATACCTTTTGCCAACGAATGTACTTCCCCATGAACCAGTTATTCTTTGCAATAGCTTTTATAGTATAATGTTGTATATTTTCAACATGACGTTAACCATCGAAATTCTATCCCCACGAACTTGTAAATATTTGGCTACCCGCGAACACTGGTCCCCACGAACATTCATGACTCCACAGTAGTCCATTACCCAACCTGCATCATAAATCAAATATGCAGCAAACAAACAAAACAACTTTACAATTATATATATATATATATCGTGGCCGAGTGGGTTAAAGCATTGCGCTCAAAATCACAAGGCCTCTCACCTCTAGTCGGCGCGGGTTCGATATTGAAAAAGCGTGCAAGTATATTTACACAATATTACCTCCATAAACGAAGGATGTGAGCTATGTCTCCAGCAACCGAACCCCCTAAATTTAAAAATTCCCTAACCTTCTTAGTATACGTCAACCGTGGTCAGTCGTAGGGATTTCTTTATTAATACTGCATACCTTATCCGGAGCATCCCGTTGGGATCAAGGTTAGAAAAAATCTTCAGTACCCCTTTTTGTCAAGAAGCGACTAAATTGGGCGGTCCGTCGGATGAGATCGTAAAACTAAGGCCACATGTCACAGCAGGTGTGGCAAGATAAAGATCCGTCCCTGCTCAAAGGCCGTAAGGACATAGCATATGTCTAAATTTTGTAGCCCTTCACAGGCAGTGGTGACGTCTCGATATGAGTTAAAACTTCTCCAGCGGGACATTAAACAATATACAACCAACCAACCTGACCCGGACAGACAAGTTCATTACCGAACTGGTTAAACCCTCGCCTGAACTACAGATATACATGCTATATTTTTATTTCATATATATTTTCTATAAAATTTTGTTATGATAATCATGTCGACGGCATTTATTTCTTTTCTAAATGCAATTCTGAATAAAGGACAAAATAATCATTCAACATCGCTCTACAACCTGATACATCAACTGTATAACTTGAACATGGCATCAATAAAATCAATTTACAAGAAATCTCGAAGCTTTTGAATTCCTTATTCTAAGAGTAATTTTTTTTATGATATAGAAGAACAAATCTACAAAATCAGATGAAAAGGGAGGCGAACATCTCCGTAAACGTCAGGACACTGGATTTCCGTATAAAGATGGCGAGAGTATCTTCAAGAACTCTTGTGGTCTGAGTATCGGTTGTATAACGACTGGAAAAGGAACAGGAACCGGGTTTAGAGTTGGTGAAAAATATATAGTGACTGCTTATCACGTGGTAGAGGATATATTCGGTAAATTTTGCACACTGTTCGTTCAATTAAATTAGATTGTCTTTAACTTAACATTTTGGTACAGAAACAGGCTAGAAAACAAGATGCATTTTAGATATAAATGTCTTTATTCGATACATTACTAATATGTTCCCTCATAAACATGTTTTGCAAATCTCCAATAATCTCACAGTAGTATGTATATGGGTGTCTGCATATGAGTGTCTATATACTGGTGTCTGTATACGGGTGTCTGTCTCAATTATACAGGATGATATATATATAATATTGTGGATTGTTGTTTCTATGACGTTACAAAATGAGTCCTTGTCCAAAGTTAATTTCTCTACAGTACATATAAACATTAAAAATATTATTCAGTTTGTTTCAGAAATGATAGTGCCCATTATAACAGTATATATGTCTGATTGATGCTGCACTCCGTTTACCAAGCAATATACAACGACAAGAAATACATTTTTCCAATTTTTGAAAATAGTAACAAATAAGAATGACGTCCTTTTCGTGGGTTTAACTTCTTATAAGCTTCATAATGAATATTTCTTAATTAGCTGTAGAACTACGCTCATTAACTGTGGACTCCCGCCTACATTTTCAATTTTAAAAAGCCTTGCTGGTTTGCTGATTTTTTAAATGCAAAGTTGAATTCATTAGTAACTGATTATTAACTTTAATATCAGTTTTAATTAATCAATTACTCACGATTACAAATTCTTTTGGTTAGTAGGCAGGACAATCTGCTCCTTGAAACCAGACTTTAAAACGTCATGTATTTTAAAAGTGCTTATTGATATAAATAAATAAACATTTAATTTATCAAATTACTTTATATTATTGAGTAAAACTGGATATATTTCATTTTTGGAAATTTATTTGATAACCTAAAATGCGTCAGACTGTCTTTTGGAAGTTCTGGCTATAAACATATCCCCCCTCCACTTAACAACAATAGTGTAGGTATATATTTGCTAAATGACAATTTTTGATACCTCGGGCACGGGGCCTCGGTTTTTGTAGTTTTATCCGAAAGACCGCCCCGCCCCATATACGACAAGCAAGGAGTACCTAGGATCTATTTTAACCCAGATCCCCACGGACTTGAAACGGGTGATATTACTAATTGTTAAGGCCAGTCTCAAATTCAGGGGGCAGAAATTAGTCACTGTAGCAGCTCTTACTGTGTCATTTCTAACGATATCTTCAAACACGAATTTGGAAATATACCTCATGCATGGTTTTCTTTCTTTAAAACATTACAGATCCATTATGGAAGACCGTTTCCGGAGGTATTTTGGAAGACGGACGCTGGTGTCTTACAGACTTTCTACAATCAAAAAATTCAAACAAACTTGGAGGTAAATCTCTCTCTCTCTCTCTCTCTCTCTCTCTCTCTCTCTCTCTCTCTCTCTCCTTAAGTGCACATTACTCATCTTATGAGAGGCTGTTTCTTACCTTACTTGGTTTAAATAGCATTCTGGCCTTAGGACCATATATTTGAACCTTTTTCACAATATACTTTTTCCACATATATAGCTGAACGCGTCCTCAGTCTTACGGCCCTGTGGCCTGATGTTAGTAGTTTTGTAATATCAAGGTGATTGTTATCTCAGCATTGTTATGTCGCAAGTGTTGTTATCTCAGCATTGTGATGTCACGCTAGTGTTGTTATCTCAGCATTGTGATGTCGCTAGTGTTGTTATCTCAGCATTGTGATGTCACGCTAGTGTTGTTATCTCAGCATTGTGATGTCGCTAGTGTTGTTATCTCAGCATTGTGATGTCACACTAGTGTTGTTATCTCAGCATTGTGATGTCGCTAGTGTTGTTATCTCAGCATTGTGATGTCACGCTAGTGTTGTTATCTCAGCATTGTGATGTCACGCTAGTGTTGTTATCTCAGCATTGTGATGTCACGCTAGTGTTGTTATCTCAGCATTGTGATGTCACGCTAGTGTTGTTATCTCAGCATTGTGATGTCGCTAGTGTTGTTATCTCAGCATTGTGATGTCACGCTAGTGTTCTCTAATAACACGCTTCAACATCTTCAGTCCGTCCCTATCTTGCTGTCCAACTCTTCTTCCGTCAGATAGTGAACAATTGCAACAGCAGAACTATTCCCAAGAACAATTATGTAGACACCTTGTTTTTGGTTAAAATGATTTTGGGGACTTCCTGTAAAATACAATTTTGAACTTCATTTCAATATTTGGGAATATGTTCCACCAATGCGCTTAGGACCGTAGCTGTGAGGGTTCGTCATCGTGCCAACGCCTACATGACACAGGACCTCCGTTACCATTGGGAAACACATCCCTGATAAATGTCATTAAAATATATTACCTAGATAGTGTGTTAATGAAGTAATATAGAATACACATGGTCATTCACTTCCATGAAGATTAACCATGTATACTACCTCTTGATTCAACTTCTACTGAGTACCAATCAGAGTATTAAGTGGTAGAGCGTTTGCGTCGAAACCGGGAGTTCGAGCCCCGCTCATGCTATTAACATAAGACGTTTTATGTTTAACGTAAGCAGTGATTACTACTTCGCCAAACGCTCGACATTTAGAAGTGAGAATCACGGGTCTTTTGATATAACCGTAAAAACGAAGGTCACGTGTCGCTTAGGTCTTGGCACGCTAAACAACCTTCACTGCTACTATCGTTAAGTTGGTTGGTTGTATATTATTTAACGTCCCGCTGGAGAAACTTTCACTCAAATGGAGACGTTACCATTGCCGGTAAAGGGCCTATGCTCTGCGCCCACGGCCTTTGAGCAGGTAGGAAACTTTATCGTACCACACCTCTGTGACACAGGCCTCGGTTTTTATGATCTCATCCGAAGGACCGCCCCATTTAGTCACCTCTTGATAAGAACGGGGAACTGAGGACCTATGCTAACCCAAAGCTTGTGATACTTCACTTACAGCTTGTAACGTCTCAATATAAGAGAAAAATTTTCAACGGAACATAAGACCAACAACTAACCAAACAACATATTGCGTAACACGGTCTAGTGTCAAGCTGGCCGGAATCAATGCAAATTGCTTCTGCAAGACTGGTGTGAACAAAGATGTGGACAGACACTGTTGTGCTATTCACGAATACATTTAAAAACACAATGAAATTGAATGTGCAAAACAAACAAAGAACGCACATACAATTTGGAATAGCGAGTAAATCATGGAGTTGTGTCATTTTAAAGCGTTTGTAAAGTTCTTGAAGTTGCTGTCGACGTGTCTCAGAATATCATCTTATCGTAAGGACAGACATTATAACCTGATTTGATGGGTGTTCGAATGCAATTAGGAAATATGTGCGAAATATTTACACTGATAGTTAAACACAATGCTACCGAGTTATTCAAATATTACAAATATGTATATACAAAAGCATATCAATAATCGCCTTGAACACGGTGTTTTTGAGATGAGAAAACACTGTTATCTTCACCTTAATTGAAATATAAATAATTCATCAGCTCCTTCCATATGCAAAATTGTATTGTGACGAGAAAGCATTACAGAGTCTACCGTGGCAGAGTGGTTAGAGCATCGCGCTCAAAACCACAAGGCCTCTCACCTCTAGTCGGCGCGGGTTCGAATCTCGCTCGCGCCACTTTCAGAAGATCAGTGGTCTCTTCCCGGTACATTATGTCTAGGTTCTCTCCTCCACCAATAAAAACTGGACGTCGCCAGATAACTGAAAAACTATTGTGTATGGCGGAAAACAATAATCAATCAGTAACTCGTCCACTTCAATCAAACAAAGTCTCGTCGAGAATTTTTCACTCATATTGAGACGTCACCAGCTGTAGGTGAAGTACCACAAATTTAGACCTATGCTTAGCACTCAGGGCCGTAGCATAGAGGGTTCTTTAACGTGCCAACGCCTACCGTGACATGGGACCTCCGTTTTTAAGGTCATATCCGAAAGACCCGTAATTTTCGCTTCTTTATGCCGAGCGTTTGGCGAAGGAGCAATCACGACCTGTGTTTACGTCTTGGGTTCATGGCACGAGCGGGGCTCGAACTCACGACTTCCCGGTTACGAAGCGAACGCTCTAACTACAGCTAATACAACCGGTTTTGAATGCACTATAACTGACATTATCACATCTGTCATATACTGACGGACTTTAAAAACGCAACACGTTTTTAATTTAATCATTGAAAACATTGCATACAAAACCTTTATTGCATAATTTACCCAACATACATCGTATTTATTTTTAAAATCCATCTCTCGATTTACCTGTGTTCATTGTTTGCGCGTTGTGAGTAGAATCGCACCAAATTTGCAGGGCTTCTTTTCAAAAATGTGGAAGAGTAATAGAATAGTTTTTCGCGATAAAACAACTTTGTTGGTGAAAGCATAGACACCACCAACAGAAACAATTCAAAGCCAAGATTATGCCGCGCTTAAGCAATGAAATGCTCAATCAGACACTTGGTATGCTGCAAGCAGGTATTAGTCAGCGTGAGGTTGCAAGGCGTTTTAATGTCCATCGTTGTACAATTAGCCGGTTCTTTTCACGATTCCATCAGACAGGATCCCTAAATGATCGCCCAAGACCCGATCAACCGTTTATGACAACACCACGGCAATAATCGTTCATGCGGCAACGTCATCTGCGCAATAAGTTTACGTTCGCTGCGACCACGTCAAGAGAAACCATTGGACGTCATGGAAGGCCTATTCACCCTTGAACCGTTTCCAGAATTTGAAGCGCCATGGGATCCGCTGCGGGAGACCTTATAAGGGGCTACAGCTGAAACGGTACTGATTGCAATGGGCAAGGCAGCATCTGACGAGAAGTCATAATTATTCACATGTTGTGTCCTCAGATGAGTCCATATTTAATGTTAGCAATGCAGACGGCAGGTATCGAGTTTCCGGACGTTTACATGAAAGTTTTGCAGACATTTGTGTCCTCGAGCGCGACAGGTTTGGAGAGGGTGTCATGGTCTGGGGTGCATTTCAATATTCGGTCACAGCTGGTCGTTTTAAATGGAACAGTCACTGCTAGGAGGTATGTGGACGAAATTCTGCAGCCTGTTTTAGCACCATTACTGCAGCAGCATAGGCAAGGAAATGGGTTAATTTTCCAACAGGACAATGCGTGCGCACATACGGCAAGATTGACACAAAACTTTTTTTCAAACGAACGTCATTGACGTCCTTGATTGGTCCGCTATGTCCCCAGATTTGAATCGAATCGGGCATTTGTGGGACTACCTGGGGAAACGTGTGCGCCGCCGCCAGCCTCAGAATCCGCAAGAATCAGAGAGAGCCTTGTTGGAGGAATGGCAGAATATTCCTCAGAGGACCATTCGAAATGTTTGTCATTCAATGTCACGTCGCCTTCGCGCCGTCATCACTGCTAATGGAGGTCATACCCGTTATTAGTGAACAAAACCACATTTTTGATTGATTGATTATTTATTGCTTTCCACCACACTCAAAACTCTTTCAGTTATCTGGTGGCGTCCAGTTTTTGTTGGTGGAGGAGAGAACCCAGATACAATGTACCTGGGAAGAGACCACCGACCTTCCGCAAGTAAACTGGCAAACTTGCTCACATAACGCCGCGGCCGAGATTCGAACACGCGCCGATAGAGGTGAGAGGCTTGGTGATTTTGAGCCCGATGCTCTAACCACTCGGCCACGGAAGCCCTAAACCACATTTTTGACGCATCCCTCATTGACATTCATTTCAACTGTTGCCAGGGGGCCTCCGTGGCCGAGTTGTTAGAGCATCGTGCTCAAAATCACAAGGCCTCTCAGCTCTAGTTGGCGCGGGTTTGAATCTCGCTCGCGCCGATATATGCAAGAAAGCCTGCCAGTTTACTTTCGGAAGGTCGGTGGTCTCTTACCGGGTATATTGTATCTGGGTTCTCTCCTCCACCAATAAAAACTGGACACCACCAGATAACTGAAAAATTGATGAGTGTGGCGGAAAGCAACAAACAATCAATCAACTGCAGCCTGTTTGTGAATAAAATGATGTTCAAAATCAAAGAAAAGTGTTCAGTTAACATGATTTAAAATATACCACTATCAACTTTTTTAATAGATATATGAACAAATTTATAATGTATAAAATTATCAAGTGTTGCGTTTTTAAAGTCCGTCAGTATATTACAAAACAAGGAATGGTCATTGTAGTTCCTCTGACGTCGCAATTTTAAGCGATAAGTCGCAATCAATGAAGCGTCAGATGACAAGAACGAGGATTAACTTACGTATATATTTCTTTGAGTTATTACGAAAGGCATTTAAATGATAGATGGTATGGATTATAATAGCATGACATTGTATTGATTCACACTAACTTACTATGTCTGTATTGTTAATACCTTTTACTTTCAGGTGATTTAGCAAATATCGGACGCCAAATAGTGCACAAATGCAAAATCAATTTTGGATACATTGATGAAAACCAAGGTCATGTCTTTCGATTCAGTTATGATGCACCTTTCGTATCCGTAAAGCATGACATTGCTATCCTGGAACTGAAGTTAGATGAAGAGGACCGTCATTTGCCACCACCCCTTGCTCTAGCCAGCATCAATCTTCTCGACAAACTGCATATATTGGGACACCCTGGTGGTGGAGAATTGCAGTTTGATCCTGCATGTGATATCATTTGGGAAGAAAATGTACTTAACGAGATCAAAAGGGAAGCAGTTAACTTGTTTACTGCATTAGGGGAACAATCATCAAGGGTTAAGGACGAGTATTCTGAATGCAAATTATCGAAAGACCACATTCTCTTCCATTGTTCAACAAGTACAGCACATGGAGCTTCCGGTTCGCCTTTAATTCAAATTTTAGAGGGAAATCCGACGGTGATCGGCATACTTGTAAAAGGATATCCAAAAATGTACTACAATAAATATCGAGATAACAAGACAGTGAACGAACACCCTGAACTGTTGATTGAATCTGGGATATCTATGAAGATGCTGAAGGAATTGTTAATTGAACAAAATTTAACAGAACTAGCCAACGAATTGTTCGAATCATAAAAGAGAGAACTCTAATTATTTTGTATCACAGTTGATTGTGAACACAACGCTTTTAAGTCAAATACATGTCCTAATGTATTACTGAATGGGATTATGCATATGGTTCGAAAGATATTTGACCTTTGAATTGATTCATAGAAATTATTTTGCTAAAATTCATTAGAACCGAAGGTTGAAGTCCGTTTTCCCGATGTAATGTATACCCGAACGCGTCTCCAACTGAACATAATCACATCAATTATCGTACCACAGTGTTGTTTACGCTTGCTGTCCTTGGTTTCCATTTGAAATATTAGTTCAAAAGCTGCGAGGCGAGAACGTCGTCACCAATATTGTGACATCATGTGAGGAAGTAGGAATTAAGAAAGTGCACACTTCATTTTCATTCTACGGTATTTTAACATGGAAATTACTGCATGTCAGCGAAAATGCAGAATATTCAAAATCCAGGAGAAAATATGATAGTTTTTGCGTTTAGACCTTCCACAAATTATTTTGACATTGAGGACAAAGACGATGTTCATTACACTCACGCGACCCAAGCTTATATTATAGATGCTGTCATCTGTAATAAACGTTCCAAACCACTTAAACTATTGAAGAATATTTTAACATGGTTTGATTTATTGTTATATATCAAAAGTATATGCTGTCGTTATGCATTTCATCACGAAATATATTTTATTGTACACAAACCTACTTGATTTATATAAACAACATAAACTGTACCAATGTTGATGCACCAAATGTGTACTTCAACAAATAATGTCTCTTCAGTGATGCTTAAGTCAAACATGTTGGAAATCCGAAATAAGAACAAACCTGGAAGAGTTGAAAAGAACCCAAAAATGTCAAATACTGAAGCCAAATCCGGCTAAGTATCAGAGCTATGCACGAGAGATAATCCTTAATTTTGAAATGAATTTCTTTTTAATTTTATCACAGCAAACTTTTATTTCGTGATTTCATGCTAGTACCGATGTACTTTGCAACTGGGCTGGTTTTGGTTTTGTTTTTTAATATAGTAAAACTATAAAGTAGTATATGAAACTGCATGATATCCATGTAATGGAGACAAATATTTGTACAATCCAATTCCAACATTGACTTGAAAACATGTCCTTAGCTATGTGCGTCTGTAGTTCGTAAATATAAAGCAAACCTATGTCCTATGTACAACAACTGACCTACAGCTATGTAGGAAATCTTTCAGCAGAAAAATATGTACATCAAAAATAATTTATTTGTGAGATTTCTTCTCATTATTACAATTATTTATTTACTATATTTACTGTTATATATTTACATTTTCCAATGTTTTACTTTCTATGATAATTCAACGAAACTGACATTCATTTTTCCACATCAAGTCAGTCACGTGATCACACATTTGTTTTCTTGGGTATGAATACAATCACCGCTTCGAACGTGTTGGAGTCAATTATTAGGTTGTACAAGGTACGTTCACCTACCTTGACATTATAAAAGAAACAAAATACATAAAACGCTTAAGAATACTTACACAGAGTTTATTTTGTAAACAGACATTTTCATTAATGAAAACAGAAACATTAAACATACTGATCTATTGTATTGTTTTATATATTGTCTGCAACTAAAACGGCTACCTCTGTAGCATTGTTGTTTGTTGTTTTTCGCCACACTCAACAATTTCTCAGCTATCTGGTGGCGTCCAGGTGTGTGTGTGTGTGTGTGTGGAGGAGAGAACCCAGATACAATGTACCCGAGAAGAGACCACCGACCTTCCGAAAGTAAACTGGCAAACTTTCTCGCAAGCGAGAATCGAACCCGCGCCGACTAGAGGTGAGAGGCCTTGTGATTTTGAGCGCAATGCTGTAACCATTCTGCCACGGAGGCCCCCTCTGCAGTATAGCAATTTCATACGATGACTTTGATATTACTTTACGATGACGGTAACCTGTTGCTTCTGGGCAAAAGCCATCAATTAATAGTCCGCTAAAATCAGGGCACCGCTGCGAGTCTTCATTTAAATCCTACAACAGAAATCTTTGGAGTGAACGATCTCTTTCAGTTCGTGTTTATCTTCTCTTACGCACTCTGGAGGTAAAAAAAAATAACACCTACCTGCACTTCGTCTAAATCTGTCAGTATAGGGCTACAACCACGAGTCCTAATGATAGGCATGCTGTTGTTACCTTCCAAAACGCAAGCTTGCAAACACCTGATCCAATTATCCTCCCGCAGTTTTCGTAGATTCTCTGAAATTCTGTCGAAATCTGTGTTCAACAATTGCGTTTTCAATTTCAAGTAAGGTAGGCTACTGCCAACCGTTTCATCCGAAGTAGTTTACTTCGCACTTGTCCTAAATTGAGTTAACATGACGTTTTACATCATCTTTATTTACATTTATTTCATGTATTTCAGCCCTTCTAATATAAATATTTACATTTTAAATTTAGATATTGTTTCAAATTCGATAAGAATTTAACTATATTTTGTGTTGTACGATCGTCTGCCTACACAAATATGGAAGCTTGATGAAAACGCAAATCGAAATATAAATATTGTTTGTTTTACGTCCCGTCGAGAATTTTTCACGAAGGAGCAATCACTACCTATTTTTCGTCTTAGGTTTGACGCGGCCATGGTAGGAAATCCCCTTCTTGACAGGACGTAAAACAAACAATGAATCAGTCAAACGAGCGGGGCTCGAACTCACGACCCCCCGGTTACGAAGTGAAAGCTCTAACCACTGATCTACCGCGACCGGTGCAAGGGTACTGAGGATCTATTCTAACAACCCGGATCCCCAAGGGATCGGCAATGATTTTAAAAAGAAATTTAATCATAGAGAACGAGATCTTTTCTAGAGACAAAAACTAACTTTTAATGTATACTTACAAAACAGTTTAAAAAATCCTAGATCAGCAAAAAATATAATGGGGCGATGCATGATCCATGTCCCAAGTGCACGATAAAGGACCCTCCCTGCTCAAAGGCCGTAAGCGAGGAGTATAGGCCTAAATTTTGCAGCCCTTTACCGGTGTAACGACGAAAAGTGACCCCCGTAGAATAATGACCGGGGGGTCAAATTTCTACGTAGAAAAATGACCCCCCGGTCATTATTCTACGGCAAGTAGGGTCATTTTTCGACTGTAGAAAACCCTTCCAGACCGTTTATTCTACGACACCACACACGTTGAAAAATGACCCCCATAGAAATATGACCCCCTACTTTTTCACTATATTATACAATAATATCTTATGAAATGAGATGTAATACTCAATATTCGTTCATCCCAGGGTTGGATAGGGTCGGTGAAGATAACTGTGTCTCTTGTTTTTTTGGTTTTTTTAAAAAATATCCTTAAATGTCGTGGAAGCAAATTTAACACCACTTCTTATATAGGCCCCATAAAATATGATTTAATAATTCCTATTTCTTTGTGATTGGCTGAGATTCACCAATGTAGAAAAATGTTACTTCTATATTTATCTGCACATGACTTTCAATGTGTACGGGGTTGGGAAGGAGGAGGTGCGAGCTAATAAAATTTTTTAGCTGTCACTTTCCCCTGATAACGCCCCCCCCCCCCCCAATCTATCCCATGATTGATTGATTATTGATTGATTATTTATTGCTTTCCGCCACACTCAACAATTTTTCAGTTATCTAGTGGCGTCCAGTTTTTGTTGGTGGAGGAGAGAACCCACACACAATGTGCCTGGGAAGAGACCACCGACCTTCCGAAAGTAAACTGGCAAACTTGCTCACATAACGCCGCGGCCGAGATTCGAACACGCGCCGACAGAGGTGAGAGGCTTTGTGATTTTGAGCCCGATGCTCTAACCACTCGGCCACGGAGGCCCCTTCTATCCCATGAAAGAGCCTGGCATTGGTGTCCTCAATGGGACAAGGGGACATTTAATCTCATTCGTCTGCAAGTCTGTCTGTTTAAATTTGTCACAAAAACTTTAACCTTTGTCGTAACCTTTGAATGAGATAGGGCTTTCGTATTTCACATGTATATTACCTGCTACAAGATCTTACCAAATATGCTATGATTTTTAAAAAAGAAAGAGATATGGTTATCATTTTATATATGTATAATCCTTTCTAAAACTACGTTTTCTGACCCTGTGACCTAGACCTTGAAGGTTGACCTACTTTTCAAAAATGATATATTTCTGTATATTTCTAGATTGGGAAAAGATAGGGGTTTCGTATTTGCATTCCTGAAACAAGACGTTCTCGAGCATGCTATGGTTTTTTACCCCTTGACCTTCATGTTTGACCTAATCTGCCAAACAATCGCTGGAAATTACTTTTGAATGACATAATTATATGAAAGGTTGTTTATATTTGACACAACATGCCATAAATAATGGTCTCCCATCCACTGACACCGGAAGCGGAGATCACAATTCTTTGATTTCATTTCAAAGCAACTAAAGTACATTAAAGAATTCCAAATTGATATATATTTTTATATATTTATTTATTACAACTATACAAAGAGCACAGAAACTTGCCACTAACTTTAATGTATTTTCAACGTTTACTAAGGGGTATCATATTTCGATTTGTTTGCAACAAACTTGTCTTCCAAATCCTCCCATTCACACAATAAATTGAACACATTTGGATCTATTTCCTCGCTTAATTTTTCTAAACCTTTTACTTGATGGGGAAAATCTTTGAACTTCAATACGTATACGTCTTCTGGTCTTTCTAATTCTCTGACAATATTGGAGTCGGTTTCATTGTTTACCAGTGCAGCTTCAAGCATTCTTTTTTAAATATACTGGTAATATTTCTTTGGCACGAAGTTTTTGATGTAGATGTAAGGTGTTCTGCTGTAAATATCCTCTGTTACATCCAATACAGGTTCGTAATGGTTTCCAATATTCATAATAAAAATGCATTTCGAATTGGATTCGTTTTTTCCCTCGTGTAGGGGAGGGTACGGCAGCCAGACGTAATTGTCGTTGTTTTTGTCATTCATCCCGTGCTTGCAGTAAACAAAGATCGTTGTATTGCAAATTGTAGCGAATGTACGGATTTCTGTATCAGTACTCCAGGAACCTTCATGTTCCATCCGCGAACGTTTCAAATATTTTGGATCCGCTTCCATGGTTTGCAATAGATGTTTATTCTCCTTCATAAAGCCAACAACTTTATTTCGTACATCATTGTGATATGATTTTTCCACGAAAGCGATATTTCCGTATATTCTTTCGAGTCCATGGTGTGAAGCAAAATGACGAACAGAATTGTTGCCTTTGAAACTTCAAAGAACCGCAAAATGACGAACAGAATTGTTGTTTTTGAAACTTCAAAGAACCCCGCCTATTTGATGGCATCATTTTATCCTAAACAAAGTGATTGATGTTTTAAGCCTATAATATTTTTCCCATGGGAGCAAAGTTTTGAAATCAGACTGTGTTGTCACAATCACTAACAAAGGCAGCTGGTAAACGATCAAAAATAGCCAAAATAAATAAAACGCTAGAATTTGAAAGGAATTTGTGAATTGAAAATATGAAGTTTAATTGCTTTAGTCTGAGCCCCAAATCGGGTGAGCTCATATTTATATTGATATAAGAAATCTCGGATTAGCAATAATAATTTTATGTACATGCATTAGGTATCTCCCCCCCCCCCCCCCCCCCCCCCCCCCCCCCAATGTTTCATCCGATTGAATCAGTTATTCAAAAACAAGTAATGTTTTATATTTGTGCACACCCAACATCAAATGTTGTAATATTGCTAATCATACTCGGGGAAAAAAATTATGTATATTAGACTGGGAAGATTTTTTATGCTGCAGACATTCGGTTTTTCTATTGGTAAAAAATATTATATATAAATAAAAAGGAAAAAGGCAATATAACTGTGTATAGCCTTCTGTAATTTTTTTTGAATATGAAATACTTCTTTTATATGCATCAAATCTTTTGATATAAAATGTCTCAATTTGTTTGTGCTTTGGTGATACTAGCAAACGACAAAAGACATAATCAGGTATAAAAAAAAGAGGGATCTCAGGGAAAAAAAGACAAAAAATCATTATCTGTCCAAATACTGGAACTTCCTAGTGATGAACCTTGAAGCAATAAAAAGAGAACGTGTATTAGCAGAGGATGGGGGGGACATCTAAAAGAAAATTTACTCTAATAAAATACTATACTCAGAAAAGTTAATCACAGTTTGTGCCCCTGATGTTGAAGATATTTATGAGATATAATTTTTTTCAACAATTGCCCGTTTTTCATGCAAATGTGGTGGTTCAGAAACATAAACTTTTCTTGTAATTTGTGAAGAAAAAAAATGAGACTTTTTTGGGGATATTTTGCACATAATTTACCCAAAGTAAAATCAAAGAGGATAACAATTATTGAAACTGAACATTTTTTTTTATGGATGATCTTGATTTTTTAAAAATAATAACAAGTATGGAAATATATTTTATAAATTAAATTTGATAAAACAAATCTAAGAACGTGGTATTCTTGCTCTATAGTCATGGAACTGTTATTCGCTTTCCTTTAATTGGGATAAATCATCTTGTTTTATTGATTTTAGGTATAGTGGGTAGAACGCATGAAATAAACACTTCATATCAGAAGACTGCGTGATTTTACCCCTATTTATTTTCCGACAAGAATATTCTTACCAAAATCAGCCTTTTGCATCAAAAAATGACATAGGTTCATTATTCTACGATGTCATTTTTCTACAATCCACACGGAGAAAAATGACCCCAAAGCCATATTTTCTACGAAAAAAGGGGTCATTTCTCTATGTAGAATATTGACCAGGGGGTAAAATTTCTACGTAGAAAAATGACCCCCGGTCATTATTCTACGGGGGTCATTTTTCGTCGTTACACCGGCAATGGTGACGTCTCCATATGGGTGAAAAAATTTCGAGCGGGACGTTAAACAATATACAAAAAACCCTGTTTGATGTTCAGCAGAAGCTTTGTTAATTTGTCTAGTTTTAATATCTTTCGGTATTTCATTTTGCAATATATATTGATTTAAGTTGTGGTGTAATTATTCGATTTTTAATATATTTATTTCATTATCAAGCAATTCCTCTACAACCGGTCGCAATAGCTAAGCGGTAGGGCGTTCGCATCGTAACCGTGGCCGAGTGGTTAGAGCATCGCGCTCAAAAGACGAACTTTCAATTGATTCAGAAACATCATATACTTGTATAAATATCTTCCAAAACCTTCCGGAGTCGAGTGGTTAGAGCATTGCGCTCAAAGTCACAAGGCCTCTCACCTCTAGTCGGCGCGGGTTCGATTCTCGCTCTCGCCGATATATGCGAGAAAGTTTGCAAGTTTACTTTTGGAAGGTCGGTGGTTGTGGCGATGGCTGTTCAATTCCTAACGAATTCACACACGGATAAGCAATTCACACATTTAATATACAATACACCTCATCATATAATACATTTACTGATTTACATAAACACAAGTAAACAAACACATTCAATGACAATGAAATATGCAAATAAATATGTAATTAGGCCCTATCTATCTAAATCACACAATTCAATAATCACCACATTGGATACAAATAAGTTGGAGCTAATAGTAAAGTATGGATAAACGCTACAGATCTAAATTCTAATGAATATAAATAAACAAACAAGATCAACACATAAATCTGTTTATAATCTGTGATTTACTTTCTTATTCTTTCTTATTCTTTCTAATGCCCTATTTTACTTACTTTACCTTTATCTCTAAACTCTCTGTATACTTACTCCTGATTCTATATTCAAATACTTAGCCTATATATCTAAAACCTTGATTACTGTCTTCGCTACTTCTGCTCAGTTTACTTCCTATTCTCAAAAGTAACAAACGTAAACAACCGGACTAAAAATGGACATGGACTAAATAACTAATCATGTTCTGATAAAAACGGATAACCTAAATACACTACATACAACAAATAAAATAAAACTAATAATAAAGCATAGTATCATAAATCATGAAAATTATATAAAAAGTCAAATGTCATTGCGGATTCGCAACACTCCCACGACCGAATGATAATTATGCATCCAACCAGTCCTTGATTTTTCCTTTCGCTTTCTCGGCGGCTCTTCGCGTGGGGCGGTTAACACGAATACTTCTATCGATATCGGTAGCGCAAGGTTTCTTCTCTACGGAATGTTCCTGGTTCACACTCTCTGACGTCTCAGTACTATGATTTTCACTGGGTTTCCCACTATCCTCTGTTTCGGCATCTTCTGAACATTCTATCGGGTATAGCAGGTTCAATGGCCTGTTCAAGGTTCTTTTGTTGGGAAGCATCACTTTTCCCGACCGAATTTCTCCATCCTGACTCGAGATAAGTTCACAAAGATGTCCAAGTTTCCAGTTCCCTCGAGGAATATCATCTTTGATCAGCACAACATCACCAACTCTTGGCTCCATCTTATGTTGAACTCGTCCCTGTTTAAGTTTGTACGCAGTCCTTTCCCTAAGGCTAAGGTGATAATCATCCCTCCAGGCTTTCCGAAAGGCATCCAGGTGTTTCCTTCCCTTTTTCCAAGTGAGGAGTAACTTGTCAGAACTGCTAACAAACGGCGCATAGTCTGTATCTTCTAAATCAACTTTCTGATCATCTGGAATCCCGGTCTTCGGGTTCAATGTAAGGAAATGTGCTGGAGTAAGAATGATGTTCGAGTTGATATCATCTCCAACATACACTAAGGGTCTGGAGTTCACCACAGCTTCTGACTCTGCTAATATAGTTCTCAACTGTTCGCTGGTCATGAACAGCTTTCCAATAGTCTTTCAGAGACCCCGCTTAACGACTCCAATTAACCGTTCATAAAATCCACCCATCCAAGGTGCAAGTTCTATTATGAAGTGCCACTGTATGTCTTCATTAGCTATGTAAGTCTGTACATTTGGATCCTGTAGAGTTGACTTCCACACCTTTTCTAGTATATTACTGGCAAGCTTGAATTGAGATCCGTTGTCGGATACTATTTGCTTGGGCTTTCCCCATCTTGCAACGAATCTTCTAAATCCCAAAAGAAATTCTTCGGCAGACATGTCCTGCATGAGTTCCATATGTATGACTCTAACAGCTAAGCAGGTGTAAAGGCAAACCCAAACTTTCTGATTTCCATTCTCTGTCTTTACATACATTGGTCCAAAGTAGTCGACTCCGGTAAAGGTAAATGGTGCCGATTCGTTAACACGTTTCTTTGGTAATGGGGGCATCAGTGGCATTTTGTACGGTCCTCCTTCATGCCTCTTGCAGATGGTACATTTCCTCAAGATTCTCTTTACTTCTGATCGTCCTTGTGGGATCCAGTAAGTCTGTCTGATCATGGATAAAGTCTGTGATACTCCAACATGAAAGTACCTTCTGTGTAGACTATCTATCAGTAAGTCAGTCACATGGTCTCTCTTTGGAAGTAGTATTGGTTGCCTGGCTCCCTCTGTTATCTGTGCAGCGCCAAGTCGACCAACACATCTAATAAGACCTTCATCGTCTATTTGAAGTCCCAGCTGATTCACTAAGTTGTTCCTTTTATTTTCAGTCAGTGCCGTTTTCACTTCTTTAAAGTGATGGTTCTGTAGATTTTTAATCCAAAGAACTTTGGCTTCGTTTAACTCTGCTGGTGACAATGGTCTCTGAGGTACTCTATTCCGCTTCAGTTTCTTAACAAATCTCAGAATCCAGGCAGAAACTCGTACGAGTCTTGAAAACGATGAAAAATTCTCAACATCTAAGCAGAACGGGTTGTCAAAGCTCTCTATCTTTCCGATAGGACCCTCTTCCACCAGCAATTTAGCCTCAAACAGTACTTTTGGAACTCTGTACTCCGACTCTATAGCTTCTTTGTTCTCAACCTCGTCAAGTAAAGTCCATGAAGGCCATTCACTCCTGTCCTTCGTCAACCATGTCGGACCATTCCACCAACTTCTGTTCTTTGTAAGGTTAATAGCAGTTGTTCCACGGCTCGCAACATCTGCAGGGTTGTCCTTTGTTGACACATACTGGAATTCTATGTCGCAGTGATTGCGAATTTCCCGTAATCTATTTTCCACAAACACTGTCAGTGATTTCTTTGTCCTGATCCACTGTAGTACGCATTGCGAATCAGTCCACAGTATCTTCTCTGAAATAACAAGAGTAAGTTGACTCTCAACAAATGATAAGCTACGCACTCCTATGAGAACAGCTAACAACTCTAGTCTTGAAGGGAAATCTTCTCATTAGGTGCCAGGCGAGTTTTCGAAAATGTAATATTGCATGTACTTGTATCCTTGTTGAATATCTGTAGGTAAATAGATGTGGCATACGCTTTTGTAGAGGCATCACAAAAGCACAGTAATCTGCAGGTAACTTCTCCTTGTAGCCCAATGTATCTTGGAATATTTTGTAGATCTGTAGATATCTGTTGCCATTGTTGAACATCTTCTTCTGTAAGCTGCTCATCCCAATCTAGATTCTTCCTCCACAACATCTGGAGAAATAACTTTGTCTTTAAAGTCACTGGAGTGAGAAATCCAAGAGGATCATAAACCGAGGCTACTCGTTGTAGTATTTCTCTTTTTGTAACTGGCACAGCATCTGTTTGATATTTCAAACATGGTACTGTAAGTGTATCGTCAGTGAGGTTCCATGTCAATCCTAGAATCTTCATCTGCTCTCTCTTGGACTGGTCTGGATTTGGAATGGAACTGTAGAATTCCTGGTTATTTGAAGCCCAGTCTCTGAGGTTCATTGACATGGCACTAAATTCTTTACTCTCCCTGTAAAGAATCTCTGCTTCTCTAATACTGTCTACTCCAGTGATTACATTGTCAACATAGATATTGTTCCTAATATTTTCCGCTGTTTTCCTCTCATACATTGAGAGGTGATGATCAATAGTTGCTGCCAGAAGAAATGGGCTGGATACAACACCAAACGGCACTCTGCAGAATCGGTATACTTGAATGTTGTTGTCTATGTCCTGGGTGTTTACATCCTTTAGCCAAAAGAATCTGGTAGCATCTCTGTCCTTAACTTGCAATCCTACTTGCAGGAAAGCTATCTCTATGTCTGCCACAATTCCAATCCTATTCATTCTAAAGCGCATAAGTAGCCCACATAAATCATGTAGCATAACAGGTCCTCTATGTAGACATTCATTGAGACTAAGGTTACTCTGTTTCGACTTTGCTGATGCATCATATACTACTCTGACTTTTGCGGTTTGCTTCGTTGGGTCAATAACTGCATGATGTGGGATATAATGCTTTATTCCTGTGTTTTCACTTCTGAGCGGAATTTTTTCTATAATTCCCTTCTTGCATTGATCCTGGATAATTTCATCATACTTTTGTAAGAAGTCTGGTTTACTTTGCATCTTATGCACAAGTGATTTGAATCTTCCATATGAAAGTTCTCTGTTCTCAGGAAGCTCAGGACATGAATTCTTCCATGGCCAAGTGACATGGTATCTGCTGTTCTCCATCTCTGATGTATAGGGGGAGTCTTTGATTCCTATAGTCTCTAAATTCCAGAAGTCCTCGAGTGGCGGTTTCATTGGTAAACATCTATCTGCAGAACGTAGACAGCACTCTGTAATTGATAGCAATCCATTCGCTATCATCATCTGTTGCTCTCCTCTCTCTTCAATACTGATTTTAGTTCTTCCAGTTATGATCCATCCAAGTTTGGATCCTAATAAATACAGTCCATCCTGTATCTCTATTTTCTCTGATGAAATGATGTCTAGATAATAGTCATTTCCAATAAGTACGTCTACTGTACATTCTTCAAAGGCTGTTGGAACAGTGTCGGCCAACTGAAGATGTCTACACACACCAAGCAACCTTTCCTTTGCACTCTGTGGTATGGGTCTTCTAAGTATATTTCCTGTGATTTTTGGCACAACATTCCCATTGACAGTCATAGATTCCCCGTTCTTAAGCTTCATTTTCAACATAACTTGTGGCGTTTTCACTCTCTTAGGCTTGTCAGCACCAAATGTGACCAGGGAAATCTCTTCGGTTGGGCCCATTCTCAGGTTTAATCTCCTTGCTAGATCCTCGGTAATATAAGTTCTCTGAGATCCGGAGTCCATTACAATCCGGACAGCTTCTTTCTTATCAGTTACAGAATTGAATACTTCTGTGTATGCAGTCTGCATCAATACAATATCCCCTGATGTAAACATGCTGTTTTCCTGTAATGATTCTGCTTTGGGATGTGTCTCACTTTGTGTCTCATCAGCTAAATAAGAGGATTCTTTCTGTGCTGTCCTTTCCTGTCTTGGGAACTTATCAGTCAAGTTTGATGTAACTCTTTCACGAGGAAATTTCTTTGGGCACAGGCTCCTATGATGATTTCTAATCTCTTTACAATGCAAACATGGTTTATGCACTCTGCAGTCCTTTATTCTGTGTCCAGACCTTAGGCATAAAAAGCACTTTCCTCTAATTCTTTCCTTTCGTTCTTCTATGGTTTTATATTTCCTGCACTCGTCAGTCCAATGACATCCATCACAAAAACTACATACAGGAGACTTCACATTTCGGTCCTTTGATTCTTTGGTAGAAATCATTAATGCCTCTGCAGATGAATGATTTTCCACATGGTGATGGCTATCTAAAGCTTGAACTTCTGTAGATTCCTTAGCTGTGATGTAAGCCTTCAACAAATCTCTAAGTTTCTGAACTGTCCATTTGTCTCTGCTTCCTTTCTGGATTTCAAGCTGCAACAGTGTTTCTCTAGGTAACTTTGACGTAATCATCGACACAAACACATCCTGGTTTACATCTTGACGCAGTGCTTCCAAACTCCTCATGTGCTTCTCAAGGTCATCATATAGTTTTCTCAGACTCAGTGTATCATTGGTCGCAGGCTGTATGTTGATCAGTTCCATATAATGTTTGTTGACTACTGACTGCGTATCTCCAAATCTCTCCCGAATGATATCAATGGCTACGTCATAGTTTTCGTGCGAGAGTGATAGTCCTGATATTGCTGCTTTGGCATCTCCTGTGAGTTTGCTTTGCAGATAGTTAAATTTCTCAATCCTTGAAAGCTTACCTTTCCTGTTGATTGTAGCATCAAATGCATCCCAGAATTCCTTAAATTTAATCTTATCGCCACTGTATGAGGGTAGTTCCAGCTTTGGGAGTTTTACAGACAAAGATTCCTTGGGTACTGTGTGACTTTGAGACTGACGGATCTGCAGTTCTTGAAATTGTAGAATCTGCTGCTGCATTTTCTCCTGTAAAAATACAATCTGGTCTATTCTTGAATCTGTTGTTTGTTGTTTTGCTTTCGTAGTGGTTATTCTCTCCTGTATACTACTCTCCATCATCATGAGCTTATCTGTGCACTCAGTGGCTTCAGCTAACAATGAAAATAATCTTTCGCTGTCACTTGTAAATTGTTTTACTTCGCTTTGATCTACCTCTTTGGTTTCCACAGCAATGGACCATTTCTCTATATTTTCCTCTAATTTTCCACTAAAGTCTTTGAGCCGCCTTGTCGCCGATTCCACATGACGCAGTAGATCGGGTAAGTCCTCTTCCATGACATCCTGGGAAATTAGATTGACGCTTTTTGTCATCTCCTTCTGAATCAAATTTTGGTAACGCGTACAGTTTCCCTTCAGGTACGGAAGCGACATTGTTGAACGGTTTCCGTGTGCGTTTGTAAGTCTCTAATGTTGACGGAAGGTTCCCGGGTTCCGGCACCAAACAATGTGGCGATGGCTGTTCAATTCCTAACGAATTCACACACGGATAAGCAATTCACACATTTAATATACAATACACCTCATCATATAATACATTTACTGATTTACATAAACACAAGTAAACAAACACATTCAATGACAATGAAATATGCAAATAAATATGTAATTAGGCCCTATCTATCTAAATCACACAATTCAATAATCACCACATTGGATACAAATAAGTTGGAGCTAATAGTAAAGTATGGATAAACGCTACAGATCTAAATTCTAATGAATATAAATAAACAAACAAGATCAACACATAAATCTGTTTATAATCTGTGATTTACTTTCATATTCTTTCTTATGCCCTATTTTACTTACTTTACCTTTATCTCTAAACTCTCTGTATACTTACTCCTGATTCTATATTCAAATACTTAACCTATATATCTAAAACCTTGATTACTGTCTTCGCTACTTCTGCTCAGTTTACTTCCTATTCTCAAAAGTAACAAACGTAAACAACCGGACTAAAAATGGACATGGACTAAATAACTAATCATGTTCTGATAAAAACGGATAACCTAAATACACTACATACAACAAATAAAATAAAACTGATAATAAAGCATAGTAATCATAAATCATGAAAATTATATAAAAAGTCAAATGTCATTGCGGATTCGCAACAGTGGTCTCTTCCCGGGTACGTTGTATCTGGGTTCTCTCCTCCACCAATAAAAACTGGACGCCACCAGATAACTGAAAAATTGTTGAGTGTGGCGGAAAACAAAACAAACAAACAATCGTAACCGGGAGGTCATAAGTTGAGCTTGGCTTGTGCCCATGCCCAAGACATAAACATAGATAATGATTGCTCCTTCGCCAAACTCTCGGCATTTAGAAATGAGAATCGTGGGTCATTCGCATATGACCTTAAAAACGAAAAGAAAAAAGAGGGCGCGGCAGCCATTGGCACATCAAAGAACCCTCACTGCTGAAAGCCGTAAGCGCTAAGACATCGTTGCAAGCCACGGATGAAATGTACGCTCCCCTCTTCACCCGTAGCTCTCTGGGTGAAAATGTTCTTGTTTTTCATAAGTGTGTATGACGAGAATGATGTAATTCGTTGACCAATAGAATTCACACTTTGTCTAAAATTGAAGATCTGGTTTAGCGTATCCGAGTTTAACTCAGTAATGGCTGAGGCCGTAAAAACTTGTGCAATGAAACTGTCTTTGACAAGAAATCCCAACACGTCTGTTTGTTTATTATGTTTGTTTATTTATTTGATCGCCACATATGGTCGTTATAACGATCTATTTTTCGATTTCAACTCTCCATTAGGTCGAATGCTGTCTGACGTGTTTCATATCAATTGTTAGGACATTCTTGGCACACTGATTCTGACTACGGATCACTCCGTTTACCTGATCGGAATATAGGGCTCATGGCGGGTGTGATCGATCGACAGGGGATGCTTACTCATCTGGTATGTCCAAGGGTCCTTGTTTGCCCGTCTCTCTGATTTGTATTTGTTACAGGAATACAAAATTGAATACTGTTAGTTATCTTCACCTTTACATCTGTTTTTTTACGGGTTCTGTTTTACTTAGTTGACCGAAGAAGTAGAAAAACAAGCGCTCTGATTGGCCAAGAGTAATTTGCTTGCATTCTATACCATTCAAATCTCCGACTAATTTGGCGATTGGCCAAATTGCGTCATGCATGTTTATGAGAAACGAGAAAATTTTCACTTAGGGAGCCACGGGTGAAAATGGAGAGGAGCGTACCTTTCAGTCGTGGCTTGAGATGATGACACTAAGCATTGGTCTAAATTTGTTGTAAATCACCTACAACTGATGACGTCTCGATATGATTGAAAAATTCTCAACGGGAAGTAAACGAATAGGCCAGGGATGTTTACATATCAATAGGACTAAACATGGTTCTTTAGAAGTATCTACAAATTTGATCCCAAGTTATGGAGTCGTCCTATTTGTCGGGCAGGGGGGGGGGGGGGGGGGGGTAAATAAACAAAAACGTGAATCTAAACAGTGTTAGGAATCTGTCATGATGAAACTTTCCACTTCTTGGCCAGATGTTCGTGATATAAATAATTTTAGAAGACTCCTATTTTTTTTCATTTTCTTCATTATATCCCTTTCAAGGGACATGACTCTTTATTTGAATTTGAATCCTCTTTACGCAAAGATAATTTGTGCCAAGCGAGGATGAAATTTACCCAATGGTTCTGCATGGAGAAGATGAAATGTGAAACGAACAGATGCCAGGCAAATTGTGATCAGAAAAGCTCTGCACTAGCTGTTAAGTTGAATATTTGTGAAAAATATTTGATAAATACACGGACGTTGAACATTTTAAATATACAAGGAAGTTGGTTGGCTGTTTTATGTCCCTTAGAGAATTTTTCACTCAGACGTCACCGGTTGTAGGTGAAGTATAACAAATGTAGACCCATGCTTAGCTCTTACGGCGGAAGCAGTGAGGGTTCTTTAACGTGCCTGCCGCGACATGAGACCTCCGTATTTAAGGCCGTGTCCAAAAGACCCGTGATTCCTGGGTATGGCACAAGTGGGGTTCGACCTCACAAAACCAACGCTCTACCACTGAGTTACCGCGACAGGTAGAGGGGGGGGGGGGGGGGTGAAGTCCTGAGCCCACAAGCATTCTGTATTCCGTAATTGAAATTATATTTTAGTGTAATACGACCATTTCTCTATGGCAGGGCGAAATATTCAATTTTTTTCTACTACTTTCTGTCGTTTAATTCTTTCAATTGTGCATGTTTAAAGATATACTTTACTTCATATATCATATAGGTAATGGAACTTCGTTTCAGTTCTGTATGATGTTTTGCGAATATCTTAAAAGTTAACCTTGCAAGCATGTCATATGCAGTTCTGTATTGTACATATATAGGTATTGTATAGACGTATTATACTTATCAAGATTCGTATGTGCATGAGGTAATGGCTGTCTTTGTAATTTGTGATATCAAAAGCGAAATATTGGAAATGTAAATATATCATTTTTTTCTGTGAAAGCTACTATATGGCAATGAAATATTGTATATAATGTGAAGAAATACCGTAATCCACCAGAATGAAGTAGAGTCAATGACTGACTGCAGGGGAAAATATAATCTTCCGATTTCAAAACATGAAGACTTCTCTAATGTACTTCACTACTAAAAAATAAAAAAATAAATTAAAAAAAAATCCATGCTGTGGATATAAATGGTTTGCTTTATGTAGTATTAATTATATTTAAGGACATACGCGACGTTTCCGACATTTTCTATAAAATTAATTTTTCGTCACCTCGATATGAAGAGTTCGTGTATAATAACTTTAAATTTGTAATGTAGTAATATTACAAAGTGTTATATAAAGCACTGGTTAGCTCAGTGGTTAAATCACCTAGTAACTTGAAATGTAAGGGTCCCGGGTTCGATAACTGTTGTTCCAAATATACTCTGCAAAAAAAGAAACGCATAATGGATTTTTTAAGATTTAGTAGATGTATTTTGGATTATGATTTTACAATAAAAAATGTAGATATTCACTAGAATTGTTTCAATTGAAAAAAATTACAGTCCAAACCTTAGATATTGGTGAAAAAAAAGTCAGATCATTACAGTTAAGAACACTTCCTGTCACGTTTAAGTTAGTACCGTGTATGACCACCTCGAGCTGCCAACACAGTTCTGCATCTCCTTGGCATAGAGTCAATCAATGTTCTTACGTTATTGCGTGGAATTGTTCGCCATTCCTGTTGTAACATTTGACGGAGCTGATCGAGGGTCTGAGGCGGAGGTTGGCGCAGGCGCACACGTTTATCCAGTTGGTCCCATAAGTGTTCAATCGGATTCAAATCCGGTGATTTGGAAGGCCATGGTAGCACATTAATGTTGTTCTGCTGAAGGTAGTCAATTGTTAAGCGGGCTGTGTGAGGCCTAGCATTGTCATGTTGGAATAACTCCCTCTGTCGGTCAATTACGCGCATCAGGTGAGGTTGGAGAATTTCGTCTCTGTACCTTTGAGCCGTTTAAATTGCCCGGGACATGTACCAGTTCTGTTTTACGGTCATTAGAGATCGCCGCCCACATTATGACGCTACCTCCACCGAAGCTATCCACTTCTTGGACACACGAGGAAGAGAAACGTTCATTCCTGCGCCGGTATACACGGATTCTTCCATCACGTTTCTGTAGCAGAAAACGGGACTCATCGCTGAACCAGATTCTACGCCAGTTGCGGAATGTCCAGCCCCTCAATCTGTTGCACCATCGGACTCTTTCTCGTCTGTGTAACGGTGTCAAAACTGCTCCAAAATACGGTCTTCTGGGTCTAATGCCATATTGTCGAAGTCGGTTGCGGACTGTCTGCGAGCTGATTCTTCTCAATCCAGGTATTCCGACTGCAGTAGCTAATGCAGCAACGGTTCGATTCCGTAGATGAAAGACCCGGATGTAGCGATCTTGTCCAGGAGTCGTAATGCGAGGTCGCCCACTCCTCGGTCGGTCATTAGTAGAGCCAGTCTGCTGGAATCTGTTCCACAGCCGAGAAATTGTGCTCTGATTTACGTTTTCAGTTCGTGCAATATCACTTTGGGATACTCCGGCCTGGAGACGGCCAATGACGATATTTCGAGTAGCAGGGTCCAACCTTGGCATGGCAGCATTTTAACGTTATGATGAATTCAAGCTTCAAACTTCGTCCTTTTATACGCTTTAATATAGTGGTTGAATTAAGCACAAAGTTCTCGTGAAAAACGTAAGCCAAATTCCATGGCGATAGAGGTGATGTGCAATTTTAGAGAGTCGCCGAGCTAATTTGGCAGAGAGCCAAATCAAATGAACAGACCTTTAAAGTTTCATACTTACCTGTAAAAAATCAATTACTCAATTGACCATTTCAGTTTACCTGGTAAAATACATAATTTGCATTTTTAAAATTTCAAAAGGGCTATGCGTTTCTTTTTTTGCAGAGTATATTTCTCTCTTCTTTACTACGACAATGTCCACTGATTTTACATTTCTACTTGAAACAACCTGGAACTATCAAAATGTACTAACTCTAAACCAAACGTGGAAATATACCCTTTTTTGCGGGGGGGGGGGGGGGGGGGGGGGGGGGGGGGTTAGAAACGAGATAGAATGCAAGTGGATTGTACGTAAAATTTCACGTAAATATATATTATTGAGAAACATCGCGTATGTCCTTAATTCAGGAAATCCTCTTCTGCTTGTAAAATAGCCTTGATGGTATCAGGAGATTGCAGCCTAATTTAATGCTTTCGTCAATAAATTTTCTTGTTGTTTGCCGCCAAATGTCTTCGGCAATTGCACGTACAAAAGGATTTCGAGTAAATGTATTTGGATGATACAATTTAAACAAAACGAAAATCAAAATATGGCAAATAGCTACAATACTTAGTGTCTAACGTGTTGTATGGGTTGATACATGAAATAAAACATTGATTCAATAGCGGTGAATTGTATGATAAAGCAGTAAATTATTGCAACATGCATTGCATACGCTTTCGTATTCGGGGGAGGGGGGGGGTTAAAAAAATCTTTAAAAGAGGGACTGTTAAATCTCCTTATGACTTCCTCAAGTACATCATATTATTACCCTTAACTTAAGATGATATACATGTATATAAAGCATTCATATTCTGATCACGAAGCACCTATTTTGTATTTCTAGAAATAGCTTGAATACTCATTTATAACTATTCAGACTCATAATTACACTGTACCTCTCCTGTCGAATTCTCCAACACAACTCGTATACAGGGCAGCCTTAACTAAGGATTGTTTCAGTTAGCTCGTTCATCTCTGGATGTGATCGAAACTTCTCTAATTTTTTCCAGCCTTCATGTTGTAATAAAGATATTCTTCTGAACACCTTTCTTTTCCCGGGAAGAATTAACTTTAGTTGACACAAAAATATTTTTTTTTTAGTTCTTACACTTCCGAAAACCCAGATATAGGGTATAGCGTTTTTACTGGCAAAACAGTCGACTCGAAAATTTAAAGGGAAAACACTCAGTGGTTTCCAATGATAAAATTGCGTGTTATTTAAATATAAGACCGACGTTCACCAAGATGAATAACTGTTGCAGTTTAGCATTACTGACATTTATATGACTCGTTGTTTAAACATTAAACCATATTCCTACGTGAAATGATGAACAGTACAATATTTTCATAGGAGCAGTTATTTACACCACAGTCATATTACATTACTTTAATTCAAGCTCACTGT
The DNA here is from genome assembly GCA_024699665.1 of Ostrea denselamellosa. Classification (NCBI taxonomy): domain Eukaryota; kingdom Metazoa; phylum Mollusca; class Bivalvia; order Ostreida; family Ostreidae; genus Ostrea; species Ostrea denselamellosa. The sequence goes on from JAMZEH010000080.1 coordinate 1,370,369, forward strand.
CTTTTTATGACATGACTGCAGCATCTTCAATAGATTTCATTAGATTATCTCCCTTTGGTTTGCAATTTGAGTGTTTGAATTTGCATAAATACCACATGACAGTAGCTACAGAAGATTTGTGGTCCCCGATATCGAAGATATAGGTGGGGGCTGCATATTTGATAGATTTTATCAGATTATCTGCCTTTGGTGGGCAATTTGAGTGTTTAGATGTGCCTAAATATCATATGGCAGTTGCTACACAAGTTTTTTGTTTTATTTCTTTTCTTTTTTTTTTCTTTTTTCTTTTTTTTTTGTTGGGGGGGGGGGGGGGGCATATTGTTTTTGTCCAGTCTGGTAAACAGTTTGAACTTTAACCTTCCCATTAACTTTTGAACAGTAAATGCTAGGGCTTTGATATTTTACATTTGAATTCCTTGTGACAGACCCTTTCTATTGATACTAAGACGGGTGTCCTTGACATTTGACCTACTTTTTATAAGCTTTAATATTGGAGTGGCTATCAATGGAATTTGCTATTATTTGTGTTTCACAAACACATTTTGTTATAGTTATATCTACGTTTTGAAAAAGTTTCCCCCTCCCCCTTGGCCTATGTGTACCTATTACATGCTTTGTTTGTTTGGGCGTTACCGAAGGTCATGACTAGATGGTACCCTTGAAAAGCAGGTTACCCACGAGTTATTTGCCCCTGATCAGAAATAAACATTAAGTCGTACGTGTCATGTTCTAATGTAAAAGAAAGATAATATATTTTTGCTGTATACCATTTATCGAAATGAATTGTGCCTTTTCCGCAATGCTATGTTTGAATTCATCAATAACCGATGAATTTCATTATATTTTGTCATTTCCTTATTTTAAAAAAGTAAGAAAAATGTACAAAATGTACGCACTACAATATATATTTTTTTTTAATTTTACAATCTATTTTACTTTAACAACTTCAATTTTGCTACTGAATTTATCTAGATTTTTCTAAAATATTAAATTAGCGGGTCAACTCAGTTTTGCTACTGAATTTATATAGATTTCTCTAAAATAATAAATTAGTGGATCAACTTCCAGGCTAATACACCCGTTACACATGCATATAGGGGACATAAGATTTACTGTTATGAACCTAAACACGCATGTATATACCAGTTTATTGTGAATATATATGCATTTTTCTCTGTCATCTTTATTAGTCGACTTGTGGGAAGAAAGGATTTAATCGAATATACGTATAATTATAACTGACCCTTTATTTGGACCAATCAGAGCCTAATTATTACATATATCTCAAATACAGTCCTGGGACGAGACAATACCGGATGACCTTGTTCTATACCCCCCTCCTCCCAAAAGAACTCAATAAATTCAATTCACTCGACGTAGTTTATATTAAAAAAAAACACACAACCGGGAGGGATACCTATTGACCTTGTTTTAAATCCCCCTTACCCCTCCAAAAAAAAGATAGAGAAAAAAAACCACGCAATATATCAAATTCACTGGTCGTAGTTTTATTATATCAAAACATAAACAACAAAAGACGGGGGGGGGGGGGGGGGGGGGGTTATTGCCACGGTTTGTTTGTTTTTTTAATATTGTCTGTAAAAACCAACTATATGCTTAGATAATGGTTTCTGGCGACGATTTTTTTTTTTAATTCCTTTATTCGACAGTGCTTAAATTATGCAGTATCTATCAATATATAATTTTTTTTTATCACTTATTGTCCGGCATCCAAGTGTAAGCATGCTATACAAAACAACAACACACCCTAGACTTGTCCTTCTGTGATACCGAGTTTATTATCATCTCATCTATAAAGCGCAACACAATGGAACTGCCTTTCAGAGTTACCGAGTTAATTGTCAATGCATAAGTATTCCGACTTCTAGGCTGCTATACTGACCTGCCTTTCAGGGATACCAACTAAGCTTTCTTACACAAAGAGCAATATACCAGCCCAGCCTTTCAGGGGTACCAAGTTAATTGGCAATGTCTAGGTTACTATACAAACCTGTTTTTCAGGGATACCACCAACTGACCTTTCCTACAAAATTTGGAGATAAACTACCATATCAGAATATCATCAGTATCCCAGAAAACCGAGGTCATGACCTTTCTAACTGATGGAACAGTCTTTGGCGGGGGTGAACCAGGGTGATCTAATTCTTTAGACTGTTGTTTGGTATTTGGGGTGAAATGACAAGTGCGCCTTGTGTGCTTCTGATCAACTGTCAGAAGTCTTGGTACCCAACGGGCTGAAAGCTTTCTCATTGGAAAATTCCTGTCAGAATGGAATATACTTTTTCCTGTGAAATGCCAGCTGTATTGATTATATATCTTTCTATAACTCGCCTTTCAGTCATAACAATATCATGGATTTAATGACCATTTCTGGGTTTGCAACAGGGACAGACTTTCCAGGACGGGAGTCATCCTCAAGACTCTGCCTGTCGCTTTTAAAAATTCCCCCACCCACCTTTTTACTACAGCGTATGAAGTGGTGTCTTTCCTTAGTGTTGTTACCATATCAGTATGGATATCCTTAGGTGCTATAACTTTCTTATGCCAATTTTGGATCGTTCTCTTTCATCGATTTTGTAAAAGTCGCTTGCCTTGTTTTAGAGTGCTACCTCGTCGATATAAACTGACCAAATAACACCAGTCTTCGAGTATACGACTTTAATTAGTCAAGGAATAGTAGGGCTGAAAATTGACATCGATGTAAACCTCCTTCAATAGAAGACTCACAACATATTGATCAGCCGTCGTACTCGAATTCCAATAGACTCTACTCACGCGTCAGCCATTAAATCTCAAAACGAGGCTGATCTGACTAAAGCGTGTCTGGCGACTAAGTATAAAGGCGTGGCCCTACGAAAAGCAGTCGGCGTACGCTCGATTTCTGGTATCTGTGCCAGAGATGAACAAAGCCATCACCACTACGTGGGCAGCATTTCCCGGGTCCTACAGAAATCACTTTTAAAGGGATTTATTGCTGATTTGCGAATGGTTAGGTGCACAAAATTGAAGGTTTGTTTATGTTTTCCGACGACATAAATGAAACTGTTTGCTTTGAGTATGTTACAACTGCTGCGATTTCTTGAATGACAGACAATAAAAATACACCATATCTTGAGCAGAGCAGAGTATATCAGTAATCATTTATATAAAATCTAGCGAAAGGAAAAGATATTTCGTCCTACATTACAACCATGTGCGACAACGTAAGCCACTCCGGCTTTAAAAAGCATATAATGATAAATAAATTATTTGCAAGCAATTTTTGCGAGACATGAAGCAATTTAAAACAAGCACATGCATGTGTAGGTATGGTAATATCCTTTGATAAGTTAAGAAGATGGACAATGCACTGCAGTACAGACCAAAATGCCCATGTATGGAGTAACCAGGTACCAGAAATCTTTGATTGATTGATTGATTGATTATATATTGTTTAACGTCCCGCTTGAGAATATTTCACTCATATGGAGACGTCACCATTGCCGGTGAAGAGTTGCAAAATTTAGGCCTATGCTCGGCACTTATGGCCTTTGAGCAGGGAGGGATCTTTTACGTGTCACACCTGCTGTGACACGGGACCTCGGTTTTTGCGGTCTCATCCGGAGGACCGCCCCATTTAGTCGCCTCTTACGACAAGCAAGGGTTACTGAGGATCTATTCTAATAACGGTCTCATTCAGAATAAGAAAATAAATGCATGTATCACATATATCAGTCTACCTATGCATCAAATGTTTTTGTTTATCCTTGAACATGTTAAATGCAGCTTATAAAATGATGTAAAAGCGAACAAAAATCTGTGAAATAATGTTGCAAGGTCCAGAGTGTTGTTATTAAGTTTTATTATTGACGTGGTGGTGTCAAGAGGACTGGAATCCCTACCTTTGGAAATACTTTACCATTTGGAATATATTTTTCAAGTCTAACCCCCACTCCCTTTGTGTGATCAACTGCTGTTGTTACAAACTTAAGTCATTTACACTAGTAGTTACTATTGTATCAAAAGCCCAGATACCTGCGACCTTTGTTAAAACTTTCTAGATCTGTCTCTAGAAATATTAAAACTAATATGTTACTTCAAACAATAATTTGAGACCAAAGACATTATTCTGGGTCATCCATGAAAACAAGGAACTTTATTTCTATTACACTATTGACATTCTGCAAAACACAATAATGTACTACTAAACAGCAGATACCTTGAACTATTTTACCTATCTGTGTTTCCACTACATCTTCTTTGAAATGTTTGGAACTCATAAGGATGGATATATATACAAAGTATTTATGAAATTGAATATCTCAAATTGTCACAAGTTTGGGTTTTTTTTTAAAAATACATGCTATGCAGGATTCTCAATAATTTTAGAAGTAACAGGAACTGAAAATAAAAAAATGTGTCAAATATGTGAGCATTTAAGATCTACAAGCTCCCCTTATAAATGTTTTGCAGGCTGTTGTGTTGCAGTGGTGAAATATTTGATTGGATTTAAAAAGTCACTTGTCATAACGTTCCCTTATCCATTTCCCCAGTTTGTACATTCAGATCATGAAATGATTTTTTATTTAAAAGAAAATGAGCACGACACACCCTGGTGCGTTGCTACTTAAACCTACCCGTCCATCGATAAGTAAACGTATGCATTGACACTACAGAGAGTGTGAAACATCTCTGGCATATCCGAGAACATTAACAGCTGACGAACGTAAACAACACTATCAATGCGATTTTCAAAGCACAAACGCGAGAAATTCACAATGTCAAAAATGAATGAAAATATATGGAAATATTTTAAAATTTTTATTTCAGTTATTGTTCTTAGATGTCTTGTAGGCCTAGAGGAATTTTTGTAGTCTCTCGAAAACCTATCAATCCTGCGTCAGACACGTGAAAAACTTGCATGGAAGGGTCCTTCGTCGCGTCAAGTCATTATAATCCACTTTTTCTGAACACATGAATCTTTGGAAAAGAATGGAACGATGCTGCGTTGCCCTGACGGCTGTCCTCATCACACTAAGGGAAGCGATAGTTAGTCGCCGAGTTTGTTTTCCGTGCATCATCCATTTCTCGTATCCACACGCACATTTGATGTTTGTCAGGTCAGCCTCGTTTTGAAAACGAACTTATCGCGCGTGTGAATAGAGTCTATCACACCTCACATTCAGTACACCACGAATGTCTCGGACACTCGACATACATCTCGGATGTTCAGAACGCTGCAGTAGGCTGTGACGCCATAGAGAATAATATGTCAAATTCACTCGTGGATGCCATAGTATTACATCCGAGATCTATGTCGAGTGCACGAGGAGTTGCACTTGTACACCTCGATGTGAAGTGCTCGTGTGTTTGTGTGATTGATTGATTGATTGATTAAATATTGTTTAACGTCCCACTCGAGAATCTTTCACTCATATGGAGACGTCACCATTACCGGTGAAGGACTGCAAATTTAGGCCTAGGCTCGGCGCTTATGGCTTTGAGTAGGGAGGGGTCTTTTACGTGTCACACCTGCTGTGACACGGGACCTCGGTTTTTGCGGTCTCATCCGGAGGACCGCCCCATTTAGTCGCCTCTTACGACAAGCAAGGGTTACTGAGGATCTATTCTAATAACCCGAATCCCCACGGGGATGTTTGTGTGTGTGTGTGTATATATATATATATATATATATATATATATATATATATATATATAACTATAACACATATTTCTGCCTTTATCCCGTGGATATCACTCATTGGATAACTTTTCCGTAATCCATAGTATGTATTCCTGCACTGCGTGACGGAATGTGAATAAACGAATACACAAACCACCTCGCATGAAAACGCGTACAAATATTAAGCGAAAGTAACGTACCTCCAAATCAGATTATGCAGATAACCGGTCATGAAAACACTCAGTCCATTAACAATTACAGCAGCATCAATGAAAATCAACACAGGAGTATTTCCAGCATTCTCTCCTATTCCACGCACCAAATGAACCCGGGATACGCATTTGACATAAATTAATTCTATCACTAATACTAATACACAGAAACACGACTTCATCTAACGCTGAAAGTTTCACGACAGTCAATGTCACAGGAGGCATACAAAATTTCCTGAATGGCGATGTATATGGTGGGAAATTTATCGTTAATATCCACACATGTGAAAACAAATTCAAAACAAGACCTCGCGTCATCTGTGACACCGATTCTGATGACCGACAATTTTCATAAATAATCATATAACTTCAATGTAAAACGTTCTGAAATGTCATTCTTATTTCATATTAAATCTTTCTTTCATTAATTATTGCGATGGTCAATATTTCTTTTCTTTTATATATTTTCTTATATATATATATATATATATATATATATATATATATATATATGAGTTTGAAGGTAATGCTTTATAAAATAATCAATGTTGTATAGATCTTATATGATCCTCTTAGATTATGACAAACGACCGTGTAGCGTGTGACAGCATGACAAGAAAACAAACTATCGTTCATCGTTGTTGAAAGCTAGATTTTAAACTTCCTTTGATGGTCGAGTAGTCTAAGCGCACCGGTAACATTGGTTGCCCAGGTTAATTTCGGTAGGGACAAAGTATGGAATTTCCCATATATATATATATATATATATATATATATATATATATATACATACACACACACACACACACACACACACACACACACACACATATATATATATATATATAAAAGATAGATAGTACAATAATTGCCACTGATTATGCATCATAAAACAAAGGGGAGATACACAAAAGCGATAAGATACTGAATTAGCAAGGACATGTTTTGTTTAATTGTCATACAACGCTATGTGCAAAATTTAACATTTGTTTGTTTTTACGTGTACACGCGATAAATATCATTTTTAAATCAACATAACACGCGTGTTAAACGCCACTGGAATTTATATTCTTCCCCTTTTAGAATCAGCCACCTCAAGTATTATCTATACCTGGCCGGAGTAAGTTCCACTGCTCTATTTAAATTCCCCAGTGTGATGCACTTCGATCTGGACGATTTTCCCCCTAAATTTAAATTCCGTAAAGAGGTCACCAACATTCATAAGTAAAAATTGAACACGGGAATAAACTTCCTGCTTCCGTCACCTTCGTGTGTCTGTTTCCATGAAACTACGGGTAACCGTGAAGATTAACGTAAGGATTTGGTGACAAAACTATTTGAAGGACTCTGGAGAGAATACTACAAATGGAATTGCAGCAGTCCAACATACACATATAAGGTTAGCGTGATTAAATTATTTCGGTTTTACGGGATGACATCATTTGATACTTGTCTCTTTTTTCCTTCTTCAACAGTTAAATTGTGTCCTAGAAGGATTCTATAAAAGCATCTAAATCATTTCCATCCTTGTTTATAGAAATATATGTATATTAATTTAAATTTGTTCATATTCTGCGCATTAATATAATAGAATTGCTGAAATTTACATAGGAAAAGTCGCCTTATTTACAACATTTGTGTATAACAAGAAACTGAAATGTCACATTCTAAAAGCGGGTATGCCGATTACTCGTAAACAACACAGTCTGATAGTGTGTACGTAAAATAAAACACAACTCTCACCAACACTAAACACTCTCGTGGAGATATCGCATTGCACGCTGACACACTAGCTCTTTCCTTCTAATTCTGAATATTAAATGATGCATTTGTTAACGAAAAGAGAGAACATGGAAACAGAGACATTATACACGCAAAACAAGATGCGCAAACTACATCTATTATATCGTTTTTAATTATATTAAATAAATAGTTTTACGCTGTGTAAACGCCCCTCTTCTTCCTCAACAAGCCGTACATAAAACAAATTAAACACAAAGTACAACCCTTTCAGAGATTTTCAAAACAATATATATATATATATATGTTTATGCATGGAACCATAAAATAGATATTGCAGGCAAGGGAGATAAATAGGACATCAAGTAGATAATACTAAAAGGGATATTCCACAATATTCTATTCTGAATATGACAATAACAACTTGCTTTTCATTATTCATTACAGATAATCTATAACATATATACACCACATGATCATCAATCAGTATATCTGACTGCGTGCCTTTATTTTAATCCGGTAAACTATACTCGTGAAAAATATTTCCCTTTTTGACAGTGCATGCAGTATCCTTAACAAGACCGATAACTCTGTAAACCATGTGCCTGTAGAGTCATTGAGATCCCGAGGTCAGCATGATACAATATTGCATGATCTCCACTAAACAATGTCCGGAAAAGAAGATTATGATTGGCGATGTGCTGAATTAATAACACATCCGATACAAACTTTAATGACTATTTCAGTAATTGCTATGACATATGTCTACAAATCACCCCACTTCAATATTTTTCCCTCTTATTTCTCACCGGATTAACATAGAAATGCACCATCACTTTCGTTATTTGCAGAAAATCTGTCATCATGAATGGATTTGCTGAAGCGATACAACTGACACTTTTAGGTAAAAATATTTTTTCATGTAAGTGCGAGCTCACGTATTATCAATACCGAATCAAAGAGAGCTATCCATGTAGTATTGTTATCAAATGCTGATTTTCTGATACCTTTTGGTAAAATAATGAATAGAATATTATAACATTATCTGTGTACTTTTTTATCATCATTATTTTAATCAATAAAATTAATGAATATGTATACTTTCTGTTCCAGTGTCTTTCATATCATCATCCACAACAACAACTTCGCAATCATCTATAACTGAAATTCTGCTCACATCATCATTTCAAAATACAACATCATCTTCCTCTAATACCAAAGTCAGTGACGTCAGTACCACGTCCGCAAATGTACCGACAACATCGTTACTGGAATCTACCGCCGATTCAGACCGTACAACATCATATATAGAGACAACTAGTTTCTTAAGTCAGAAAACAACAAATCAACAAACTATTACATCTGAGAATGCAATGACAACAGGCGAACAAACAACTGAATCCATAATGACAACAGATGTTTTTCGTAGCAACAACACTGCAACAACAGATTCCACCCCGTCATCAACAACACATTTAGCGTCAACAACACCGTCATCAACATCGGCAATGACCACACAACCACCCTCCACAACAACACCGTCGTTAACATCAGCAATGACCACACAACCACCCTCCACAACAACACCGTCCGTGTCGACACAATTTGTGACAACATCAGCTACAGAACTGACAACAATTTCGAAAGATATCTCAACAGAGTTGTCAACAAGTACATCATCATTATCATCGACGACGACAACAAGAGCATCGACTTCTACCGCTGTCACTACAACAACGCCCACCGCAGGAATGACATCACAATCGACGTCACAAGTTACCACAACCAACATTAACGCAAATGAAATTGATAGACTTAACTCGAAAATATCAGGTAAGACTTCTTTAAAGAAATACATTGTAGAGATCGTTCTTGCATACCTTCGTCTCTGTCTACGTTTATCGTACGCGGAAGGGTACACGTAGGCTGGTTTTGGGAGACTGTATAGAAATTAATCACCATGCAATTTGATGTGTGTAAAGGTATATGTACAGCTATAGGATGATATCAGAAGTCTGTCATCACGATACTCACTAGCTCAGGGTGGGTATCTTCTGCTGAAGTTAATTAAATTTGATAACTCGTTTCATATACTTTCAGAAACCTTTGCTGTGATTTACATTCATTTCAAAACCTAGTGATGTAAAAATTTTATCATTCATTGATTGTTTGATTGCTTATGTTTTTTTTTATTATCATTATTAATTTTTGTTTTTGTTTTTTGGGGGGTTTTTTTTTGGGGGGGGGGGGTTGTTGTTGTTTTTTTTGTGTTTTTTTGTTGTTGTTTTTTTTTTTGGTACTTTTTTTGTTTGTTTTGTTTTTGTTTGTTTGTTTAGAGGGCTTTTTTGTTTGTTTTGAGAGTGGTTTTTTATTTATTTATTCTATTTTTGTTATTTCGTTTTTGCTTTGCATCACAAACTTTGAAATATAAGTGAATTATACATCACGTTTTTGATACGATTGTCATCATTTGCAGAGACATGTTTTCTTTTCTTCCCATTTTGACACACTGTACATTATAGAAATGTTAAGACAAATGAAAATCTGTTAGAACTTGAAATAAGCTAACAGTAAAGATGACTTTTAAAAAAAGGTATTTCTTCCTAACAATTTTTAACATATTTCTGATTGAAAAGATTTGAATTTTTATTGCAAGATCTAGATGATAACATCTCATCACTACAAGCAGCAGTGGCGGTATTAAGTGTGCTGTTAGCAATAGTCTTGGCTGTGTGTATTCTTTTCTTCATCCGGAGAAGGTTGGTTGCGTATTGTAGCTCGTTTAAATTTATTTGGGGATGTAGACTATTTGTATTATAAGGTTGTATTAAACAATGGAAGCATGATATAATCCCTTTAGCGGGTCCGGTGAAGCTGATTATGTAGCATAGAAATTTATGTTACAATATACAGATATTGGTTTTTATGTCGAGTTGAACTAATAGCAGTTTATTCTGATATACATTGAAACGGTACAAGTTTTCCACTGACAAATCATCGCTAATTTTAAGTATATTTTAGTGATTTTGAAGTATATAATCATACATAACATATTTGTACAAGTTGTTATTCGATTTATTTGTAACAATGATCTTAGTTAATATATAGTCTTCTTTCATCAGGTCAATAATGTACATTTTTCGAAAGGAGTAAATAAGTAGACTGAATGTCAGGACAATTATTAATATGGTATTATAATTTATTTATTAATGCTGAGGAGATAGATATCTTCAGAAATTAATAATTTTTAATAATGCACGAGGGTTTAAAATAGGACGCTTCACAGGGCATACTTTATGAAGAGTGTTAGCAGTTGGTGCCTTTTTGTATCTTCAAATATGAAATTTATTTCTTATGTTTAAATTTTACTTTCCTTTCTGTTGGAATTCTTAGTCGTTAAAATACACGTACTATATTTAATCAGATTCATTCGCGCATCAGCGGGGCCTCCATGGCCGAGTGGTTAGGGCACTGCGCTCAAAATCACAAGGCCTCTCACCTTCAGTCGGCGCGGGTTCGATTCTCGTTCGTGCCGATTAATGTGAGAACGTTTGCTAGTTTACTTGCGGAAGGTCGGTGGTCTCTTCCTGGGTACATTGTATCTGGGCTCTCTCCTCCACAACAAACAACTAGACGTCACCAGATAACTGAAAAATTGTTGAGTGTGGACAAAAACAACAAACAAACAATCAATCGCGCATTGTCCACAACTGTAAGTTCATTGTGCGGAAATGGCTGTTATACAATGTATAAAGAATCAAAAGCAAAAACAAGGAAATGTAAAAATTTAAAAGCTGAGCCCTTTTAATATATTCCAAATATAATTTTTGTTTTGTTCTTATACAGAATGCGTCCTGTGAAGTCTCCTTTCGACGAAATGCATGACAATGATAAAGCTGACGTAGGTCGAACCAAGCAAGAGGTGGGGAGTTATGACGGCTTCAAACTGTATTAAATCAATAGCTATCACAAACCTTCCATTTTTGCATTTCTTGTTTTGGAAAGATGTCAAAGAGTACAGCATTGTGCTTTTTATTTGATCCTCATCATTTTAATCCGAATTTGCTTCCTTACGGACAACGTAAGGTTGAAACTTCAATTCCTTGACTTCGATGACTGATACCAGTTTCCTACTTACAGGTCCCAAGAAGACCATACTTCGATATCACACACAATCCTTACAGAGAAAGCACAGCGTCCATAGGACAGGACATCGGATCTGCTCCCCTTTCTGGCACCTTTAAACCTCGTGACAATGCAGAGGAAGCGAAAGACGACCCATCACGTGATGTAAAGATGGAGGAAATACCGCTTCATGACAATGATAACCAGTTTGATTCCGCCACAATTAGTCAACATTTAGATATGGTCTCACAGACATAATCAGAAACTCTGAGCGGTGTGTGTGTGTGTGTGTGTGTGTGTGTGTGTGTGTGTGAAAACTCTCATTTCCCGTTGACTTTGATTATCCTTCATAATCTCATTGCATTATGTATTACCCTGCATTACATATCAAAGTGAAATATGATTCCGTGATTGAAAGTAAACGATTTCTTTTAGCACCAGCAAGAAAACGATTGCAATCAACACCGTGGGGATCCGGGTTGTTAGAATAGATCTTCAGTACCCCTTGCTTGTCGTAAGAGGCGACTAAATGGGGCGGTCCTTCGGATGAGACCGCAAAAACCGAGGTCCGTGTCACGTAAAAGATCCCTCCCTGCTCAAAGGCCATAAGCGCCGAGCATAGGCCTAAATTTGCAGCCCTTCACCGGCAATGGTGACGTCTCCATATGAGTGAGAGATTCTCCAGCGGGACATTAAACGATATTTAATCAATCATTAACCATTGTTACATCTTCCAAAGAGTTACGTGAATTTTGGTGTTTTTTATTTTTATTTATTTATTTATTTATTTATTTTTTTCGTTTTTTATTTTTATTTGTTGTTGTTGTTGTTGGTTTTTTTTTGTTTTTTGTTTTCTGGGGTTTTTTTTGTTTTGGTTTTTTCTTTCTCGTAATGACACTTTTCGTTTTACGTAAAGTTTACAAGGAACCAAACTTTGTTGGATTACTATGTCACTTAAAGTTAAAATATCATGTGGAGAAATATGCTGCAATTCAAAAATATAGAATACATAGCTTTGCTAAAATATGGAACAGATGGAAAAATATTTTTAACTGATGTTTTGTTTTGGTTTTATTTATGATTCAGTACTGCTTGTACGGCAAGTGACCACAAGATAGAATGAAATGTATGTGTGATTGATTGTCTGTGTGTTTGTATTGTATGTATCAAAAAACAAATAAATTATAAAAAAAAAAGTTTACTAGCTGATTAGAAAACAAGGATTTTGTTACATATTATATAATTTACTTCCTACTAAATGCATTATTTGTATTGTATGTTTGTCTATTTTTTTCTTCCATCTTTTTTCACTTTCTTCCAGCTTTGATACATGTATTAGGTCAGTTATCGACAAACTATTAATAGATGATCATCAAACATATTTTCGTTACCTAGGACTTTCCTCTTACACTGACTTTGCATTCAACAGAGAATATGGCAACTATACAAATGTGAACGTAATCTTTCATTTCTGGGTTAACGTTGAACCCTATTAGGGATTCATTTATCAGTCTCCATATTTGAAAACATCTTGGTGAGAAAATATTTACAGTTTTAATGTATCTGTGTTTGATATCTTTTAAAATTGTAATCATAGTCATTTCCTCCGACCGAAACGAAAGTAAAATTTCCTTAATCAAACATTTTTGTATTCTGTGCTTAGCTCGCTTTGACCAACTAAGATATTTACATCAAACTTCAAAATACAGATACAACTTAGTGAGGATATAACAAGTATGTTATACATAAACACAATTACACATGTTTGACTTTATATACAACAGACTAAGATGTGTTTAGCTCATTTGTGACCTATTGTTGAGATTTGTTTGATCACTTTCGCATGCAGAATCAATTTAATTGGCAGATAGAGCACGGAATAGGATTCTCGAGCACTCCTTTCTAGGTATTATGTCACGTGATGATATTTTACAATACAAACAATTAAGCCAATATGATTTTGTTTTCCGATCAGTTATAGATCATAACCGTTTTTCTATAGTTTCACATACTTTAAACCATAAATACACTATTTGATAGATAAATGCAGCGTGCATACTTGTATTTCTGTATATGAAGAGACTAAGGTAACCAGTGGCGTAGCTGCCATTGACTCCAAAACGCCCGGGAGTACACATCAATTTGACAACTAAAAAAATTATTGTTAATTTTTCATTTAATAATGCATGATTTTATAGCTAGAACAACCCATAAATGTAACCTAAAAAGCCTCAAAACTCATGAACTTCCGGAGGATTCGCCCCCTAGAACGGCCTAACAATTGGTATGAAACACATCAGACATTTGACCTCATGAAAGGTTGTACTGGCAAAGTAGATCGTTATAACGACCATAGTGTTTGCGAAATGTTGACTTTAGACGATAGTGTATAACATGATATTTAATACAGACACGCTTGTTGAGAATCACTTCATCGATTTTCACTTCTGATAACACCAATTGGTTGACTCTGTGGAGGAGATCTCGTATGGTCTTATGATCATCAGGATATGTTCTTATTCAATAGTTGATGGCAATTGAGGCATTCCGAAAATCAATGACAACACATAGAATTCAAGTAAAATTAAGGCAGGAAATTTAAGGGCCGCCTTGAGGCCTTAAGAGGATACATATCAAGACAAGGGGTTAATGACACTCAAACACACAACAGAAAAGGCGTAAGATGAAAGCAACGAAAATCTGTCTCCAAATTGAAGTAGAAAAAATGATAGTTATACACATCCTTGAATTTAATAATTTCATTACTGAATACAGGATGGTAATTATAGTAATGTATTTCATTAAAACGAAGTAGACTATTAACAAAAACGAAATTTCAACATTAAAAAATTTACGTGCTTCTGACTGGTACATTTAAGAACAAAATGGTTTATTTCCGTTTCTAATATGCCAAATTCTACATGAGTATATATATATATATATATATATATATATATATATATATATATATATATATCATAGAGAGATAAAATGATTAAATCAATCGGACTCACTGTAAAACGCATCTTGAGACATTCGGACGAAATTCAGATGTGAAGAAGTACAGGTCATTTATGGTCACATACATAGATATACAAGGAAATAAATACACATGCTATTATAGAGAAGAAGCTTTTCCCTCAGTACTTGTTAAAAACAAATACGAATCGCTTCCTCCTTACCTGATTCTCAACAACAGGGATACACCTATTTACAGTGTTAACCAGTAATTGCGAGAAGTTGTTGAAAAATATAGAATATAATATATATATATATACTGTATTACCACCCGGAAGAAAATACAGCCGGCAAAAAGGAAAGGATTTGACTAGCAGTATCTTGGTGAGTAGACATTTTCCCCTACTCTGATTATATAATTTGTTTGATAGTTGTAATAAAACTACTTTTAATGTATATCAAACAGTGGAAAGGCGTTACAGCTGATTAAACATATACAGGAGTATAAAAGGTACGTACAATATCTGCTTACTGTGGTTTCCTAACTCAAATTTCGTATCAAAATTCTTCATGTACATATGACAGGAAGGTATATGTTAAGATAAGTTTCCCCATTCATAACAAAACCAAATAGTAAATGGAGAACTAGGATTTTTTTTTTTTCATTTAAAAATGAAGAATCTACTCTCGATTAATTTAATATTAGAAGTGATTGCGAGACTATCATGTGATCAATTCGTCAATTTTTATGATCAATTTCATCATATACATATATCTTACACACAATTTAATGTGAGATATATCTCATTTTACTGTTAGCGGCACTGCACTCACAAGCGTTTTCGTTGGCACTTTACATTGCAATTCAGACTTGAAGGACTCCGTTAATCACGCACCCAAAATCTTAGATACGGAACTTAATTTCTACTGTAAGTTAATCATTCAACAAAGTTACATGTATTATTATCATTTTCTAGCGTTTGTATAGCTGTTTGTTTGTTTGGTTTACGCCTCGTCGAGAATTTTTCACTCGCAGTTAGACGTCCCAGTGTATTCCTGAACTATTAATTAAAATTTCATAATAATAAAACTCTTTAATCTATTGCATTGGTGTGAGGTAACACGTCCTTGTGTTAATAGAACTTTTAACAATGCTTAATCAATTATAAGGGCTAAATTTTAATCGAGAGAAGGAAAATCTACACGTAAAATGGAGTTTTAAAAGGGTTTTAAAGGGAAACATTCTTCTATAAATCTCCTGAATTATGTAGAGATAAAATGACAACGTAATTACAACCTGTTCTTTGAGTTATGAAACGTCAATTCTGTGTACAATTTACATTTAAATACATGCACTGGCAGTAAAAGGACTGTTCCAGTGGTATTTCATGCATAACGATTTTTATTACTTTACCTACAATTAAGGTAAACTCGCTTTGTTCTGATTAAGAACTACAATTCCTGAATAAGAAAACACCAATACAATACCTTCATTTTTGAAAATACATAAGTGGAAAATGTTATAAATGCGCTTCATAAAATATGTCGGACTGAAGCGTCACAGTTCATGCCCTTGTGTATTTTCAAAACTGAAGATTATTTCTAATATTTATACTCTACTTCCATTCCTGTCGGAATTAAATAGACGTACTATATTTATCAACATGATTATATTCAAATTGTTTACAACTGCAATGCATTCATGAGGAAATGAATTATCATTGCAATATGTAGAAAAACATCGAAAATGTAAAGCCTTTGAGATGCCTTTACTCGACAATAACATTTTCGGAAAGGTCGAAAACGATAATCTGGCATAACAGATCGAAGGTCGAGTGTTAATATAAACCACCGTGCTCTGCATTCTTTGTTTGCTAAAATCCCTTTTTGTTATTTTCAGAGAGTTTTCATGATCAAGGCGTCTTTAGTTCTAGGAAAAGTGAGATAAGGAATTTGACGGACGTTCATAAAAATTTCCTCACAGTCACTAACTATTACCCCGAAATTACCCTTTCGTTTCTTGCATGGTACATATATTACCAAGAACTTTATCTGTGTGTACTTGACACACGACAAATCATGCAACGGGAGACTTCTTTCCGCCTTAATTCTGGTAAATGTAATAACTAATTCTCTGTAACGACCGAACAAAAATTCTGAAGGGGTCTGGAACGCATGATCTTAGATTTCTATATAACTTAGCGATTAAAAAAGTACCCCACAAAATGACAGAAATAAAACATAACTTATCTTTGTGATGTATGCTTGTCATAGAAACCACGAACAAGAATGTTGACCAATGGGTGTACTTTCATTCGTAGCTAGAGTTATAAGAATATACTTTTTACAAGCCCAATAACTTAAATAGCAGCAACTCCTCTCTATCTTTAAAAATTAATATCGGCAAATGAACATATGATTGTATAAACATTCAAGAGGATTTGAGTTTTATCATTAACAATAAAATAGCTAACGTTGTCAAGGAAACAAATCTGAAGGACTCATTGTCAAATGCATAGATCTAGCATTGGTATTATGGAATAAAATCAGTGTACAAAATAATGCATAAATATACATAACGCATAAAATTCAAATTTCCCTCTTTATTAAAGAGACACTACAGCTCATTTTGCTCAAACATCGTAAAATGACAATTTTCCCAGACCTTTCTCTAATTTTGTTGCATAGGTGAATGTATAACCTTTGCAAAAATAACACATTTCGAAAGTTGAAAATTCTCGTTTAAATGCTAAAACTGTTTTTGACAACATTGACATTTTTGACAACCTTTTTTAACAACATTGAGATTTCCTCTTTCGATCTCGTGGGGATTCGGGTTAGAATAGATCCTCAGTACCCCTTTCTTGTCGAAAGAGGCGATTAAATAAGGTGGGCCTTCGGATAAAAACCGCAAAAACGGAGGTCCCTTGTCACAGCAGGTATCGCACGTTAAAGATCCCTCCCAGCCCGAAGGCCATAGGCACCGAGCATAGGCCTAAATTTTGCAGCCATTCGCCGGCAATGTTGACGTCTCCATATGAGTAAACGATTCTCAAAATGGACGTTAAACAATATACAACCAATCCTCTTTCGGTCTTCGGATGCATGCGCACGGAGGGTAATCAATCTTGTGAGAGGAAGCGTACAATGGGTAAACCCAGAATTTTGACAGATTATGCGAGAAAAGAGTTAAAATAGAACGAGATACAACTCATACGCAAACTAGAATTGACATGGGGAGATCACTATGATCCTCTAGCAAAGCAAGTGCTATTTTTATCAAAACACGTGGTGTGCTTTAACAAAAACATTATTTGGTTAGAGGGACATGCAAGGTTTTCTGATAATTATTTATAATTACTTAATTATATGAAGCAGAAAATGATCCCATACTCGAGAAGCAAGTGTGGACCCCTTTAAGGGGTATTTAAATAAGTTTTTACACAACACGTGTGTTGTCATACTGAATCACGTGATGTAAATTGTCCGAGTCAGAATGAGGAAACCATTGAATTCTGGATGATCTTTAAAGCGCAGTTGAGAGCAAATTAATGCATTCCTAATGTTCATAATTGTCAGTATTGTTAGGATTTTTATTATTTTATCGATACGTGTTTAAAAAACCACTCGATTAAAATGTGGAAAATAAGCTGTAGTGCCTCTTTAAAGTTGAATACGCTTTTATTATGGCACATATTCATAATACTATCTTTTCAAAATGATTGATTACTACAGTGAAATTGATATAAAGAAAATATAACTTCTAAAACGGTTGCTATGTCAACCAAAATCCTGAAAAAAAAACTGTACGTGTCTAATATTGAATAAAAATAAAGCCAGCCAATTTTGACAATTAGAATATCAAAATTCAACATATTTTTATTTTTAAAAAATCAGTTCAATTCAGAATTGCAGGTATCAACATACTAATTGGAAAAATTAATTGCCACAGTAACCCTTTCAACAAAATCTGTTTTAAATATGTATTCTTTTGACTCTTAGATTTAACACTGAGTACAGCAAATACATATATAATGGTACACATTAGTTGTTTCTTTTAGTATATACTTCAATTTGTAACTTTTCAAATTCTTTTAAAGGAATATTTACCTATAATTATCATAAAGCTTTAAGAGCTTAATACGAATTTCTTCAGACAAATATGTAACATAGCTACTTGTAGTTGCGTTAACTATAAACTTCTCATGTCATCTTAAATGACGGTAATTTTTCACAGGATTTTTTTATTATGTCAAGCCTTTTTTCAAAATTTAAACTAATTAACAACAAAGAATTACAAAGGCATTCTGAGAATACACGAATTAAGTTGGAATTTCCTCTGCCAAGATTCATTTCTGTATGATAATCGTCACTTTCATATTACTTGTCACATTTTAATCAAAGAGAACATTTGTTTTCAGAAGAAATGAAATTTAGATAGCTTTTTGGGAGGTCATTCATGCCAAAGGTCAAGTTCACAATAGGCACGTCTAATGGGATCAATGGGATAGTTTAAAACTTTCTTGTATGTGCACATAAGCTTCATTTCTATGAAAGGGAATTGACTTCAAATATTTTATTTTATTAAAAATTGTATAAAAAAAAATGTATGTAAAAAAAAAAAAAATTCATTCCACAAACGTTTTCCTCAATATCATAAAACTTTCCTGGAAAATATTAGCTACAATTCACACCCCATATTATCAATTCTTCCTAATACTGCTCCTGAAAAATGACAGCAAATCTCCTTGAAATTGAATCAAGTGATAAATAAGTTTTATATAATACAACATAGTACTAAAGTACATGCTAGTAAGATTTCATTTTGTGTCTTCTCCTCAATAATCACTATACACTGAAAAAATTTGAAAAACTTTACGTTTTGATCAAATCAGAACTGGGGATAATCCACACGGGATACTCTGAATTCTTTTTGACTGTGCATCGTGGTTATGTAAATTTGACCAGTCGACATTAACTGATGTAACCTAAATAATATGTAGAAACTGCATTTTGAATGAAGAACTCCATTACATACATACATACACATATAATCCCTCGGGGACCCTTAGATTGGTCCCCAGTACCTACCTCTTGCGTGTCGTAAAAGGCGACTAAATGTGGCGGTCCTTCGAATGAGACCGCAAAAACCGAGGCCCCTTGTCAAAGGAGGTGTGGCACAATAAAGATCCCTTCCAGCTCAAATGATGTAAGCGCCGACCTCAGGCCTAATATTTTTCAGCACTTCACCGGCAATGTGGCTACACCTTCAAATACACCCCCCCCCCCCCAAGTAAAAACACCCAAACGCATTCTATTACTACTATTCCCTTCATTTCGTCAGTTTAGGGGGCCTCCATGGCCGAGTGATTAGAGCATCACGCTCAAAATCGCATGGCCTCTCACCTCTAGTCGGCGCGGGTTTGAATCTCGCTCGCGCCGATATATGTGAGAAAGTTTGCCAGTTTACTTTCGGAAGGTCGGTGGTCTCTTTCCGGGAACATTACATCAGGGTTCTCTCCTCCACCAATAAAAATTGGACGCCACCAGATAACTGAATAATTGTTGAGTGTGGCGGAAAACAACAATCAATCAATCATTTCGTCAGTTTCCAAAGACGTGTTGAGCAATCAGAGGTAGAGCGTTCGCTTCGTAACCGGGAGGTCATGAGTTTGAGCCTCGCATCAAACCTAATAAGTAAACATTAGTAGTGATTACTTCTTCGCCTAACGCTTGGGATTTAAACGTTAAAATCATGGTTCTTTCGGATATGGAAGTCCCATGTCGCAGCAGGCGTTGGCACGTTAAAGAACCCTCGCTGCTACGTCCCTGAGCGTTAAGCATAGGTCTAAATCTGTGGTACTTTACCTACAACTGTTGATGTTTCAATATAGTGAAGAATTTTTAAAGGGATATGAAACAATTAAACGACCAATTAACCTTGAGTATCTGACCGTCTTGTATGACATCCAGACATCTCCGCTTCCATTCCCAGCAGTATGTTTAATGTTACAGTATCATACATTTAAAAAAAAGTCAATCTAGACCATGTTAGCTGTCTTTTAATGATCTTTGCAAGTGTTTATCGTTCATGCACACTTTCTGGTCTCCCCTGTAAGTAATATTTATGAAAGTATATTGATACATATTCATGTCTTTCTGATACATATTCACATCTCTCTCTAATACATATTCATGTCTCTCTAATACATATCCATGTCTCTCTGATACATATTTATATCCATGTCTCTCTGATACAAAGCTACAGCTGTAATAATGTTCAAACTTTGACATTGACCAATGTAGAAAGTGATGCAGCAACAAATGATTCAATCCTCTTAATTATTTCGAATTTTAAGCCTACAGCAAGTACATGTAATTATGGGAACGAATAGCCCTGTTATTGATATAAACGTGCACTGTTAGTGCAACAACTGTACACATACTTTTCAGGTGTACCAACCATTTCAAATAATACATATATACCTTATAATTGTTTTCACTTCCATTCGATAAATTCGCAAGAATTTTTTTTCCAACAGAGTTTCAATGGATCCTGTTGCTATAAAAGAAACGCACAATGGGTCAAACTTTAATGAAGCCTATCACTGAATATAAAGGCATGATTATCTAATTCATTACACACATCATTTCTTTTTTATCATAATCACCACAAATCATTATCATCACGTCATTTTATCATGAGAGAGAAGGGAGAATGAAGAGCGAACATTTCCTTTTCATAAAATGAACAATTTTCTTAACATACATGATGAAAAAATACTCGGGACACCATCAGAATTAAGATTTATCTAAATCTCAAAGTTGGAAAGTAGGTTAAATTGACAGTATTGAATAAACCAGCCAGATATAGTACATATTTTAAGATCATATCCCCCTATTCTCTATCTTAAAACCACAATACCATTATCTCTTTTAGAAAATTGTTATTTATTAACCCTGGCCCAGCTCATAGAAATCATTAACTCTCAGTAAAGCATGACTATTGTAAGTGAAGAAATATTGAATATAATATAAAGCACCTATAGAAACTCATTATGTATGAAAAGGTGAAGATAACTAACAATATTCATTCTCGTAATTCTTGTAACAAACACAAATCAGATAGATGTGCAAACATGGACCCCTGGACATAGCAGAGGAGGGATCAAGTGTCTAGGAGAAGTAAGCATCCCCTGTCAACCGGTCACATCCGCCGTGATCCCTACATGCCGATCAGGTAAACGGAGCAATCCGTAGTCAGTATCAGTGTGCCAGGAACGGACTAACAATTGGTATGAAACACGTCAGACAGCATTTGACCTAATGGAAAGTTGTACTGGCAAACTAGATCGTTATAAAGATCACAAAATTTGCGAAATGTTGACTTTCGACAAGATTGTACAAACCCCTGTAACATCAACTTCTTTGTCATTAGCCTGCCTCGATTTAAAAACTGATCATATGCAGAACAAGCTCTTGCGTATCGAATCAGTTGGGAGATATAAACACCATATGCAGATGATGATGGAATATTGCCACTTAAATAAGGGAAGCTGAGAAAAGAAAAATTGAAATCATCCCGTTTGTCATAAAGTTGAGTTGTTAGTTTGCCGCAAGCATCTATTTTCAGTAAAATATCTAAGTACGAAGCAGATGTGGAAGACTCTGTGGTGTCCTTTATATCAAGTTCACTGGGATATATCGAATCGACACATGAATGAAGATGATCTTTGTAGATAGATAAAAAGTCGTCGATATATCTAAATGTTGAATTAAAGGTTACAGCAAGAGATTTTTTCTTCTCATGTAGAAGCTTTTGAATGAATTCTGCTTCATAAGAATACAAAAACATGTCAGCTAACAAAGGAGCACAATTCGTGCCCATGGGAATTCCAACAAACTGTTACAAGACCCTATCACCGAAGACTACGAAGATATTGTCAATGAGCAACTCTAGCATCTTTTTAATATCAACTTCAGAGTACTTGTGTGTGGAGTCAGAGTGGGGTTTTAAAAAATAATTTTTGGGATGACCTATCACTAGATATAGATATTTCCTTTCACCATTTTTGTTGACGAAGCAACTGTCTATGATGTCAAAACGTCTTGTCGTTAATTTATTTTGAGCTGCGGTCGTGTAAAGTGTTGTAAAATCATACGTTTAAATGTTGTTAATTTCAGACAAGTTTTATGATTTCAAATTCATTAAATGTTCTTTAGAATTTTTTGATTTACATCACTTCTGGCATATGTAGTGGCACAATACGTTTGAAGTTTTTCCTTTACAGCAGTTAATATTTTCGTTAGGAGCAGAGATAGGGGCTTCGTAGAAGATTTAATAGATCCAGCAATGTATCTTTGTTTGAAATGGTTTTTGTGGAGCTACATCTAGCAATTTTGGAAAAGAAATAATAACTGTATTACTATACATTGTAGAAAGATATTGATTAGCTACCATTACAATTATGTACTATACAGTTATTGATTGGCGGGTGTAACCAGTTGACAGGGGATGCTTTCTCCTCCTAGCCACCTGATCCCACCTCTGGTATGGCCAGGGGTTTGTTTGCTCAACTCTCTTTTTTGTTTTCCTTATAGGAGCCATGAGATTGTTATCTTCACCTTTTCATGTCAATATGATTTTGCTACAAGAAAAGTGCAATTTTCACACAGCACGGATGGCAAGATGAATATTGCGCTTCAGGGTAGCTAAAATCATGATCGAGAAAATACTAGTATGATTTGAAACATCACAATCAGCTACTAGAGCTTACGAAACGGTACCTGTTTGTACACAGCTGAAATTCCATACCTTGATTAGTTTTCTATCGAATTTCCAAAGAAATAACCACTATTCGCATCATTTTTGGAATTTTAAATGTACTTGTGGTTTATTGTTGGAAAAATCAAATGTTATATTCACCTCAAATACAGTAGCAGTAAATATAGTGGAATGTTTAGTTTGTTGGACATCAGTCAATCATTATTAACAGAAATGATTACAAATTACTCTAAAATAGTGATTATGACATTACGGAAGGAATCATATTTTAAGGTGTTTTTAATATTTTTTCAGGCAAAAATACAATGGCAAGATTGCTGTTTATATACCTAAGCATGACATTTGTATATATGAATGCTGCTTCTACAACAACATCCTCTTCTTCAACAAATGACTCTCCAAGTACTACAGTGGCATCAGGTACACTATCCGATGCCTCAGAAATAACACCATCCACAGAAAGTCCAAGGATAGCTTCTAGCACAATTACCGCGAATTCGGTAACGGTAACACATTCTTCTACAGTTAACGCTGAGTCAGACAGCACAGACAAGTCAACTGAGGACAGTGTTTCTTCTACAACTGTGAAGGTCGACGATACCAGTACAGAAATGATAACCGACTTTTCTTTTCCAACTAAAGAAAGAACAACTTCCTTCAATCTCCCCACCACTTCACCTTCCTCTACTACTTCAGAAGGTACGTATGCCCCTTCAACGACAGTATCATCACCTGCTCTTAACATTATATCCTGAATATTACTAATATATCCTCATCAACCGCGTCCTCACCTCAAACTACCACATATCCTCGTTTCGCATCATCATCAACGAGTTTACGTCCATCCTTCTCTTTCAGGAAACATCAAAACCATTTCATTCTCAATGGCCCCATCTTCTCCATCCCAATATTCTGAAATGTAATCACGTTCTGTACCAACATCCATATCAAGTCTCTTCACTTTCAGGAATCATGCAAGTTCTCTTTCCTACAACATCAAACACTTTATCAAGTACAAACTCCCCATCATCAAGTATTATAACTTCCACAGCAGTATCAACAACGTCATCATCAGCATTAAATACATTTACCTCCGATATCCATACAATAAGTCACGTGTCAACTGTATCGTCATCAAAAGGTAACAATTCATCAAGTATAATCTCATCCACCTCACCACGTACTACCACGGCACATTTATCTTCACCGACATCAGCCTCCTACACAGGTAAGTACCAACAAATAGTGTGGTAAATATTAGATTCACCGGAACTTCAAGCGCGGATCAAGAGGGGGGTCGGTCTGGACACCCCCCCCCCCCCCGGAATTTCCAACTGAAAGAAAATATAGTCATCTTTCACCCTAGCATCGCGTTTAATATTGCTTCATCAGCTCTCTCGATCGACTTTATTCGCTCACTGGGGCGATTTAAAAATTCAAGGTCATAATATAATATGAAAATACCGTACATTCGCGACAATACACCAGATTGTGGTTTGCGAATTAATGGAGGAAGAAAAAGTACTGCTTAACCTAAAACAAGGTCACAGATCCCACCTTGAAAAAGTTGGATCCGCGCCTGTACTTGCATGTCTCAGTAATAGTTCTTTTGATTTAAACAATACAGTAACTGTAATGACTGTAATATATAATCATAAACTGTCTTGTACACTTTCAGTACTGGATGTTTGTAAAGACGTAAAGATATCTATAAATTCATTCAATCTCACAATCAATAAAACGTGCACTTCATCCAATGTGATCCCGAGTTTGATATTTTTCCTTTCAAAGAAACTAGGCAACTAAAAATCAAGTAGCTTTTGGATATGAATAGGCCAAAATGACTAACAGTATTCAATCTCATAATTCCTATAGAAAATACAAATAAGAGAGATGTAATAACTGTGATTCCCTCAACAGGGACAAGCACTACAACAGTGGCAAGCACTACAAGACCTAGCACTACAACAGTGGCAAGCACTACAAGACCTAGCACCTCAACAGAGACAAGCACTACAACAGGGACAAGCACCTCAAAAGAGACAAGCACTACAACAGAGATAAGCACTACAAGACCTAGCACTACAACAGGGACAAGCACCTCAACAGAGACAAGCACTACAACAGGGACAAGCACCTCAAAAGAGACAAGCACTACAACAGAGATAAGCACTACAAGACCTAGCACTACAACAGGGACAAGCACTACAACAGGGACAAGCACCTCAACAGAGACAAGCACTATAACAGTGGCAAGCACTACAACAGGGACAAGCACCTCAACAGAGACAAGCACTACAACAGTGGCAAGCACTACAAGACCTAGCACTACAACAGGGACAGGCACCAACTCATTACAAGCACAAGTCAACAATTTAAACAGCAAAATTTCTGGTACAAAGAAATCCAGCCAACAGTAAAATTCAATTTTCTGTTACACATTTCATATGTGTTATATGACCACGCACCGTAGTTTGTGCAGGGTCAACTTCTATTATTGTGACTTTGATAACCTTGCCAATTAAGCCTTAATAGTCTCAATTTAATACAGGTGTACCTCATCTAATGATATTAACCACATTTGCTTTATCGATCTTATTTGTATTTCAGATCTTGAGACGGAGAAATCTGATCTGTTGATTGCAGTGATTGTTTTAGGAGTCATTTTAGGACTCTTCTTCCTCGTTATGGTTGTGGTATATATTAAGAAACGGTTGGTTATAAAATTTTTGCGTTTCATTATTGAACACTATACATATAAAAACGTAAAACTTTGCAAACTACATCAATTGAAATTATTATTCAGACGTTCGCATTGTGGAAGCGAAGACAGTATATGTCTATGTTTCTTTACAGACGGAAAAGATTGAAATCACCTTTTGAGGAGTTTCAGATAGATCATGTGGGAGTGGTAAGTGAAATTCTCAATGTGATATTCTAGCAAGATTGTAGATAGATAAATAGACAGATAGATAGACAGACAGATAGAGTCGGTATTGTTGTTAAATCGTCACCTTTCTTGAAATACACGTATAGTCGTCCTGAATACATGTACGTATTTCACATCTATATGTACGTACACCACATTCAGAAGTTATATGTACAAGTAGTATGATACATCCTCCTTTGATTTCATCATTTCATAACATAAACAACGACATATAACATTAAGCGAAAAATAATGAGACCACAGTATTTGAAACTTTGTAGCCAAGAGATCCAGTTGCAAAAGCAGGCCCAATTTTCCGACCAAGCGTCGCAACATTGGGAGTCAATCAGTTACAGGATGACCTAGTACCATTAGAGACTTTCTCCCGTGAAGAGGAAAACAAACAACGTCTGAGTATGTTACAAACAATAAAAGAGGGTCTCAACTCTCCTGCCCAATATACCGTTCTTACTGAAGATCCAGTACTCGAATGTACGGAAAAGAGTACCAACAATACTGAGTCCCCGAAAATCGACGAAGAGAACACAGAGAATAAAAATTCGGAAACAACAGAGAAGAAAGATGGAGTAACAGAACCCGTGGTGCAAGGTGCTGATGATCTAGTCGATGCTGGCGATGTCTCGTTACCTTCAGAGCAAGGTGAACTTCCTATAAATAAAGTGGAAAACATTACTCCCCCGCCACACGACCTACAGGAATCCATCAGCATGGCCCCAAATCATACCGCAAGTAATGGTCAGATCAACGGTGTATCAGATGACAAGGAAGAGAAAGATACGCTACAACAAAACGAACGTCCAACTGAAAGCGAGATATCTCCAAGCACCCAATAAAAAATGCTGGGCAAGAAAATTAGTTCGTAAGAATTCCCAAAAAGAATGAACAGAAAGACGAATAGCTACTGGTACAAAGATTCTCGGGATACACAATTCAAGCAAGGTTTCAAATCTTAAAGAAAAACTAGACTTGTACATATATAGGCTCCCTATTCGGGGATATATTGCATTACTTAACTGCTAATCAAATCTATATTTTCATATTTTTATGCGCATATAGCTTTTCGTATGCATATACTATTAAGAATTATACAGTGTAATGTACGGTATTAATCTGTATGGTAGAATTTGATTGATTGATTGTATTTTGTTCAACGTCCCTCTCGAGAACCTTTCACTCAACATGAAAACGTCACCATTGCCGGGGAAGGGCTGCAAACAATTAGGGCCTATGCTAAGCGCTTACGACCTTTAAGCAGGGATTCTTTATCGTGCTACTCCTGCTGTGATACGGGGCCTCGGTTTTTGCGGTCTCATCCGAATACCGCTCCATTTAGTCACCTCTTAAGAGCAAAGGGTACCGAGGACCTCTTCTAACCCGGATCCCCACGGGATCAAAATTTGAAATAAATACTGCATATACATAGAGATCAAGTAAAATATAAGTAGATCAACAAAGAAAGAAAGTATAAGTTTAGAATGATTATATATTGTTTAACATCCCGTCCCGCTCGAGAATTTTTCACTCATATGGAGACATCACCATTGCCAGTGATGAGCTGCAAAATTTAGGCCTATGCCCGGCACTCAGGGCCTTTGAGCATGGAGGGATCTTTATCGTGCCACATCTGCTGTGACACGGGGCCTCGGACTTTGCGGTCCCATCCGAAGGACCCCCTCCCATTTAGTCGCCTCTTACGACAAACAAGGGGTACCGAGGACCTATTCTAACAACCCGGGTCGCCAAGGGGAATTTTTTTCTTAATATTAGAATGAAGGCAACCTATTGGAGAACTATAGGTATTTTAAAAGGTGTGGGTGGCTCTGAAACCTATTAAAGCTACGAAGCAGTGGTAACCTAAATTATAAATTAAACAGACATAAATCTTATAGCATACCTTAGTATTAAATTTCCTTTTCTCGGATGACGATTTCTTTCAGTTTTTTGCTTCCGGTATTATAAAATTAAACTTCAACCATTGTGATAATCCCCCAATAGGATTGGTATTTAGAGCTAGTCCTTCCTGCTTACTCATCGACCAGTCGTCCCCTCAGAATCGATCATACTTGTACATCAAGCACTCTTGTTTTCCAAGGCGTAGTTATTCTACAATTAAACCCTCGGGTAGTCCCTAGAAGGTCGTACTCTAAAAGTGAGAACTCATTCCGTCACCCGGCGGTGCTGTAGAATGGGCTTTCCCTTCAAGTCTCGACTCTAGAGTACGTCTTCTTCTATTATAAGGATCATCTCGTAGAGTCAAAATCTTAAGGGAGCTTATCCTCGGCAATGGTGTTTTAAAAAGTGAAACACTGGATATATCTTATTTCCTATGCACCAGTATCCGTTTGACCTCTACCCAGTGAAGGTTTGATCTGGTTATTTTCTCCAGAACAAAATTCAAAATACTGTAGAGTTGCGTACATGGTCTTGATCACAGTCTTAATCGTAGGATATAATCGATTTCATGTAAATTAAAACAGAGAAAATGGAGGGAAAATATACTTCATTAATTGGTTGACTAAATGGGGCGGTCCTTAGACTGCAAAAAAAAAACAAAAAAAAAAACAAAACAGCCGTGTCACAGCAGGTGTGGCACGATAAATGATTGATTGATTGATTAAATATTGTTTAACGTCCCGCTCGAGAATCTTTCACTCAGACGTCACCATTGAAGGTGAGGGGTTGCAAATTAGGCCTATGCTCGGTGCTTATGGCCTTTGAGCAGGGAGGGATCTTTTACGTGCCACACCTGCTGTGACACGGGAACTCATGTTTTGCGGTCTCATCCGAAGGACCGCCCTATTTAGTCGCCTCTTACAACAAGCAAGGGGTACTAAGGATCAATTCTAACAACCCGGATCCCCAGGGGATGTGGCACGATAAAGATCCATCCTTGCTCAAAGGCCGTAATCGCCAAGTATAAGCCTATATTTTGCAGTTTTTCACCGGCAATGGAGACGTCTCCATATGGGTGAAAAATTCTCATGCGGGACGTTACACAGTATACAACCAACCAAAGATCAGTGCATTGCAGTTCTGTTTTTCCGACAAAGCAAATAGTTTGACGTAGAAATTTTCGAAGAAAATAAAACCGCCTATAGCTTTTACACCGTGGGTTGTGCATTTGTATAATTTCATTCTATAATTCCTATGTGGTGTACCAATAACGTTGAAAAAAAAGGCTACGATAACGAACAGTACTCAATTCGTCTATATTCATCAAGGAACATATCGAGCGACAAGTATCCTCGAGGACAGAGTGCCCACCAGCAGAAACACATGCTCGACGGTTTAATAATTGATTGATTGATTTCCGCCACACTCAACAAATTTTCAGTTATCTGGTGGCGTCCAGTTTTTGTTGGTAGAGAGAACCCAGATACAATGTACCTGGGAAGAGACCACCGACCTTCCGTAAGTAAACTGGCAAACTTGCTCACATAACGCCGCAGCCAAGATTCGAAAACGCGCCGACAGAGGTGAGA
Source organism: Ostrea denselamellosa (assembly GCA_024699665.1). Classification (NCBI taxonomy): domain Eukaryota; kingdom Metazoa; phylum Mollusca; class Bivalvia; order Ostreida; family Ostreidae; genus Ostrea; species Ostrea denselamellosa. The sequence continues at coordinate 1,400,304 of JAMZEH010000080.1, forward strand.
GATTTTGTGATTTTGAGCCCGATGCTCTAACCACTCGGCCCCCTATGGTTTAAGGAAAAGGATAAGATAACGAATAGTACTCAGTGTTGTGTTTTGTGCAACAGACTTCTCTGTGTCGATATGTGATGATACAGGGAGTGACCCTTCCGACGATGGATCATCGAAGGAGATGTCTCTGTGCATACCTCTATACCTGCTTGGTGTTCAAGGGAATAGAATTTAGTGTACTGAATAGGCTATATGTACTTCATCCTACTGTCCCCGAAATACTTGAGATTACGGTACAGTCGGTACTGGATGTCCGAACAACTCCTCCGTTGTTCATCCCGTAAATTGGTTATGTTAGCCTGCCGTTGTATTTTATTCTGCTGTTGGAACAAATTTACAGGTTTTCCATTCGGGGGGTTGGGGGTTAAAATGTATTTGAAAATTAGACGGAGTGGAATCATTTCTAGGCAGACTGAAAACGAGCACTATAAGACATAGAAACTCCACTGCAGTCAAATCACTGAGTACCCTACATGTTCACTACCTAGCTACACAAGCTGAAAGACAAATGTTTTTCTTTGTTGACTTGGAATTCAAAGTCCTTTGTCAAAGTAAAAACGATTTGTAGATGATTGAGCTAATCCTGACGGTAAGAATTCTTACACACGTAGACGTCTAAATATCTAGGAAAATGTCAGTACCCATAACCTCAGCTATATGAAATAATGATACTGTAGACTGAGCAAAATTGCCCAGACATTTTGGTTTGAGAGCCTATTTTAGTCATCTTAATTGGAAAGTTTCAGACTTGGATATTTCCTAACTTTCAGGGCTGGATGTTAGGGATTCAGAATCATTGTGATTTATAGACAGGCTGTAACCCATTCTGAAACTTTATTTGCACCCCCCCCCCCCCCCCCCCCCCCCAAGTACATGTTGGTCTATTGCACAAAGTAAAAATATTCACTCACTTATACATTTCCTTCCGTCAGAATAGCATCCTTTGTCCTTTGTAAGTGAGGTGAGAACTAATATTCAAATAATTTCAAACAGGTCTACATTCGTCTCCATCTGCTTTAAGTTCTGATTACGTTCCCCATTGAACAAATTCATAGGGATATTGCTCAGAAGAATACAGCCTACAATCTGAATCACTCCTTCACTGTCTAGGACAGTGATTAGTTAAGATGTGTTTCTCAAACATTTGAACGAGTTTATATTATGTATCATAATACATTGTTGCCCCGCCTTGTTGTCATTTCTTCTATGAATGTTCAACTGAAATATTCACTTAAGTAGGTTTGAATAAATACAATACCTTTACTTACCAAATGATAGCTATGAAAATTTGTTTAAAATGACACTAAACAAATGATGTCACCATTCTCCAAATTTTGAATGGGGGTAGATCTGGAGTTCAATATTAAATCCGAAAGCATGAAAGTGCTCTTGGTCAAGATACGAAACTAGGGAATATCTAGAGAGTAACAGGTAATTAATCCTGATCACAATTTGACTCCAGCAAGTAGTCACTGAAACCCAGAACAAAATAAAATGCATGTTTACAGAAACACTGAATAGTAAATAAAACAACATAATTTCTAAACATCGAACAATTTACTTTTAATTTTTGTACAAGAATTCACAATTATAAGAAGTTTTGAGATGCATACACAGCTTAACAAGCATCCTTCCATCCCTCATAACTAACAAAATATTACAAGTATCCCACTGCAATAGATTTCAATATAATCATCAACAACTTTAACATTCGGTGTGTTTCTTTCATCGCTAATTCTACATCATAATATACTCATATAATATTGATCCTACTTCATTACTAAAACTGCTGTGGCATTCTAAAGATTAAATAGTTACACACCAAAAAGGTCTGAGGACAAAATAATCATATTCTACAAGTGTTTTTAAGAATAGTTTACAATAAAGAACATTACTTACAAAAAACTAACTGGGCTACCTACTATAATAAGCACATGAACATGTATATGTTTTTTATTCTTACTGATAATATTTTTCTGAATCAAATGTATTGCATTCTTATCAGATACCACTGGACAAAAACAAACGATAACTGAGTATTTCTCGAAAAGCAAGTTAAGTACATAAATACAAAATTAGTTCTAATGACTACTAAACAACACAATACCTGTATAATGACACCTGAAACTACGATCTATGGCAAGGTAAAAAAAAAAAAAGGATGAAAAAAAGTCTGCAACTCTGTTGCCTGATAGCTCTAACTAACAATGTGAAATTTGGTCTATCATCTAATCCAAAGTACCCCTACAGTACTATGATTCAAATAACACAAGTCTAAAGCTTAGATTTGTGTGTTACATTGCTGCATCGAAGTCTACCATCCATAACTTTAATGATTAATGAAACATAAAGGATTCTTACCATGGGATATACAATTCTTTTTCAGAAGAGTACCACAAACAGTACATAATATACCTGTCACAAACTCGCTTAGGGTGTTAGTCTTCAGGCATGAGTTGTAGAATTTTAAATTAAGACAGTATCAGCCATCACTAAACTGAGACCTACTTTTTTTTACATTCTATCATAAAAACTGACAGGAGGTAGATTGACAAACCAAGACTTCTCTGTGTGAAATATTTCCCCAAAATTGACAAAGTTTAACAACCTGTAATTTGTTCAAGCATTAAAGACAATTAAGAAATTGTTGGGAATCAAAATCATTGCAATACACTTATCTTGAAGTTATTTACAAAGGCTTTAGCTTGAAATCTGTAAGAGGAGTGAGACGGACATACCATTTATTCAGTTTGTAATATATCCTCAAAACTGAACAAACTCAACAACCTGAAGTTTTCTTAAAATTGTAATTGTTGCCATGTGTAAACATTTTTACTTCCCATACAAATACTATGTAAAAAAAAAAGAAAAGAAAAAAAAAAGGTCTTCACTTGAAAACTGTGGGAGGAGTTTGACAGATGAATCATGTACTCTGTATGTAATATATCCTCAAAACTGACTAAGTTTAACAACCTGTTATTTTCTCAAAAATTGAAGAAAATCAAAATCCTAACACTCAGTAAAATAAGGCAGTCCTCACTTGCAAATTGTACATGGAGTTAGAAGGGCAAACCATGTACTCTCCATATAATATTAAATTTCAAATAATGATGCAAAATTCCTGCAAGAGAAGTCAAAAGAAATCAAAATTGCAAAATGATCTAGAGTAACCCACAAAAAAGCTACACAGCAAGTTTCAGCTTGATATGTCACAGAGAAATGAAAATAGAAACTGAAAACCCTAAACAGATGGACGGACAACAGACATCGCTGTACCATAATGTATCCCATCTAAAGATTGGCGTATAAAAACTGCATTCAATCACTCATCGGTTTTTTGCTCAGTAACAAAAATTAATCCTGATACAATGTTTAATATCTTGTAACTCTTCAGTAACAACTTGACAAACAATTAACAAAAAATCTACCAAAACATCATTTAAAAAAGTACTCAGAGTATATAGAATAATCCTTTTCAGAATCTACCAGACTGATCTCAAAGGAAACCATCTTCATAAGAATTGTAAATTGGAAGGCATACATTTTGAAAACGTCCTTGAACAATTACCTACATACAAAATGTTATTTTCACATACATTATCCATTTATAGGGCTTCTGTTATATCTAATCTTTCCTCTCACTGGAAGATGAAAATGTTTTAAATATGAGTTCAGAGACATCAATGTTGTTGAATATCAGAAACAAAATTTTGCACAACTCCCAATGGCATGGTAACTTCCTTGCAGTCACCTCAATCCTTTGATACACTATCATTCAAATTTCTGTATACCATGATAAAAATAAACAGTGCCCCCATCTCGTCTATGGAGTAAAATTGAAATGCACTGTCTGAGGAATGAATCACAACACAAATACCTGAACAAATGAAAACATTGCACCTTAAACCTGGCAACCAACTCCTGAACTTATGAACTTTGACCTTTATCAGTTTCAGTTGGCTGTCCAATCAGATCTTTTTGATGTAAAAGGAACACATTGGATGGGATAGTTTTGTCCAAGGACTCTTCAGTACAACCGTTTTTCATAGCTGAAATTAAAACATGTGAAAGTAATTAGCCTAAAAAGAAAAACAAAACAAAAAACAAAACCCCATCAAACACAAACAGTAATACTTATTCTATCAATCCCTACATAGTCCTGTCTGAATATGTATATTACATATATATGTATAAATAAAATTTGTTAAAATGATACATTAAGCTTTTTACAAAATGTTTTCCACAAAACTAATTTAATTTTATCTAATAAGAAGCTTCTTTTTTTTTCACTCTCATCTTTGTGAGTAGATGCTCTGTGTATAATTGTCAATGTAATGATTTATATAGAAATAAAATGCACTCAAAATGTGGGTTTTGATGGGCTGCATTCCTTCAACAAAAGAATTATTTCTTGGACTGAGTTATAGATAACAATAGTATATACTGTTACTATATATAGATGTACCTAAATCATGTAAATACCATCTATTAGTTAAATGGGTAAACAAGTTACTTGGAGAAAACAAAAAAAGGGGGGATACACAAATTAACACAAAAAAATGAGACATTACTTCACATAATTTAAACATATTATATCTCATTTATTCCCTCTTATATCTAAAATTGAGTGAAAACTTGAATAATCTTAAATATGGACTTTGAACTTCCAAAAACTATCAAATACATAACTTAGGTAAATATGAAAACTAACACCAAAAAAATATAAGCTCAAAATTCAAAATATACACATGAATTAAAATAGCCACTCTTTTGTGAAAAATACATGGGCACTGAACCAGTTGTTATCTTCATTGTAGTGAAAGCTAAAGCATCTCTAAAAGCCAAATAAAAAAAATATGGAAATGCACCCAATATAATCAAGATTACCAAGCTGTATAGTGCCAAATTTTGACCTTTGACCTTGATGTACTATACATGAATTATTTCACAAGATCCATATTTTACTGTCTTTGGTAGTAAAGCCAGGGCTCTAATTTATGGTTGCAATAAAATATGAAAATCTCTATTACAATGTATCAATTATCAAACACAGAAAAAGTGATAAATTATGATTGGGCAAAGTAGTACACTAATGTGCCAAATTCTAAATATGTCAAAATAAGTTCACATACAGTATGTGCTTAAACAAAGCCAGTTCATCAAATGTGAAGCCTTTGTCTTGTAGAGTTCAAAGATTATAACCATCTTAAAGCTGCAGAATCTGATGTCAACAGACAGTCAGACAGACCAAAAACAGTTATAAACACCTCCATATCTTTGATTTCTTGGTTATGATACTTACATCTGAATCAAATATCATTTAATAATAGACACTGACAAATAAACTTAACTGATTTTTGGTCTAAATGAAAATGATGACGTAAAATGATTATCTAGGATGTATGGGAATTAGGGACAGTGAGGTCACATGACAAAGTTATGTCACAGATAATAAATGCATCACCCAGAATTCTGGCAATCCAAGACTCTGCTAAATTCTATCCTCATTGCTCTCTACTGCTTTTTCTTCGTTTAATTCTATCCTCATCACTCCTTACTTACTACTTTTCTTTATTAGGAGGTGAAATTATCCATTAAAGTGATTGATTCTATGCTTTTGTTAAAACAAACCCTTTTCTGTACAGTACACCTATAAGGGACATCATCTAATGCTTAGCTAAAACATTAACACATTCCAAGCAAAATAATACCAAGACAGTAGTGTACTCTACAGAGTCAGAAAATTCCTGTGCCTTACTTCTATATCACTTAATCTTATTAACAATTTTTACTTAAATATATTTAAGACTTTATTATGATGATTATAATCTTGTTTCTTTTTCCTTCTTTGTTACCTACCAATCATTTTAAAAGGATACCACAGAGCAAAGCAGCACTTCACAACATAGTAGCACTGAGTGAGTACCATTCAAAAATACTAACTTGCATAACAGTCGTAAGTATGAGATGGATATCTGGGTTTGTATCCTTTGTACTGTGTCTACATTCTTCTGGATGCACACATGGGATAGTTACTACATGTGTACCCAATGTACATTTTGTTCAAAGGGATAATTAAGAGTTTTCCTATCTCAATTGTGTGACAACATCCCTTTCTGGACCCAAGTTTTAACATTCACCATTTGCTGTGAAATTTTTAAAATCTTCATATGCCAAAACACTTGGAAACAAAACGCACATTACTGATTGGTATTTTGAAGTATGACATCACAAAAGTAGCAATTTTCTAACCTCTTCTTGAAAAATTGTCGGATTTAGAGACAGTTTTGTACCTATAGAAATTGTCTGCACCATGTGCCAATCAAATTATTTTCATGTTTCGCAACATTATAATCATAATGTAACTCAATTTTATCAAAGTTCACCCATAACATCAACATTTTATGAAGACTCACAGCTTATGAAAAAGCTGAAAGAAACTGGCAGGAAATCCATGTGTTTGTGATGTCCCACAAAATATATTTTTGACTTGCTGCTATAATTTAAATTATTTAACCTAATGCTTGGCAAAATATCTATACAAACACTTTTATTATTTTTCTGTACTTTTTCAAATTTTTAATTTCAAATATGGATTTGGGTCAAACTGAACTATTAGTAAACATGTCTTTTATGAATCTGTAATAAAGGTACAGAAATTTAAAGTTGTTCTTGCTTTTAATTCACTGCAATCAAGATAGAATTTGGCAATTCCTTCTCTTACCTTATATTCTAAGAATCCTACCAAACAAAGCAAAGCATATTTTTTTCTCACTTTTACTTACTTGTTTCAAAATAGAAATAGACATGAATGTCTTCTGGTAAAATGTGCATAGCATGTAGCAATGTCTATTTAATCAAATAAAACATATTTTAAGTATGCATTTGATTATTTTCACCAAAAATATTTTTCGTTTGAAATGAAAGCCTCATCATCTTGTCAGGTATATACAGAAATTCAGTTATCTACATGAATATGTACACTACAAGCTTTAATTATTTAAGTTTAAGTTCCTGTAATATGAATGCACTATATATACATCTGTGTGTCTGTGCCATGTACTACAAACCTAGATACAAAAACCAGAAAAATTTAGGCATAATAATAATGTGCATTCTCCTTGAATGACAACCATACATTTGTATGGATGTCGGGACAACAATCCCAAATGTACTGTGAATCTACCTTATAACTAACAATCCTGAATAATCAGAAAAATCAAATTCAAATTTGATACCAGATTTCAGATTCTTTTCATAATATTAAACTTTTTACAGAGACTGCTATGTAATTTAACTCCAAAGTTATCAATTATCACAATCAATGTAAAAGGTACACAGCTGAACTCAACTACCGAGTCAAATGTTGATTCCGTTGTATATTCTACATGGAGAATCTGTATGTGTTATTTGACCTGTGTATTGGTGGCCTGTAGATTTATCTCCCTTTATTCAGCTTTCCTTTACTTACTTGTGAAGATTGTGAACCCCTCCTTCCACTTGAGCTGACGTTGTTCTACGCTCAAATTTCAGTTCTCCAGAGTACATCATAGATCTACAGCAAAAACCAATTCCACAAATTGTCAACCACAATTCTTTACATTTCTTTTCACAAATCAATAACCAGATTCCTTACATTTCTTTTCTACCTGATTTTCAATACAGTGAAACTTGTCTAATCCTGGACATGCTATGCACAACGAAAAGTCATCAGATTAAACAACACCCACATCACAAAGTTTTCATGTCAGAGCTCCCAAGTCTGGTGCTAAAATGCATGTATGTGTTTACAAAGTACTTAGATTTGCACAAAATCCAAATTAGATAAGTTTCACTATAAGATTATTTCCCTACTGAGCACCTAAAGGACACATGACAGTGTTACACACACACACACTCTCACACACACATACACGCACGCACGCACACACACCTGTCAATCATACCTGAGATTGGAAAGACAACGTGCCCCAATGTCTTGGCAGCCATGCTGGATCCCAGCAATGAGGTATGGCACAAACTTGTTGATGGAACCTTTGTCGACAATAGACCCTGAGACGCCTTGAGCAACCTTGATTTTATCACTTTCACTGCAAGAACAAAGCAAGATAAACATCACCACCTCAACAAATGAACGCAAACTCAAGTAAAGGAAAGAGAACGGAGATCACTAACCATACAATGTGTAAAAAAAAAAATCATCCACATGCTACTGTACTACAAAATCACTAATTCTTATTTTTTATTTTTCTGGTTGTTGTTACAATGCTCTTTAAACCAGAAATTCAAATCCTCTACAAATACAAGAAACTGCTGAACCATCAAACTCGAACATCTTTTCTACCAATCCCACACTCAAAGACCACCACCTACTCCCAAACTCAAAGACCACCACCTCCCACCACCATGAAAACTTCACACCACAAAAACAAATGATTCTACAGATTCTGTAGATATAACGAATCCAGCTTTAATGATCTGAGATTATATTTCTAGAATTGATTGTAATTTATCCTGTAAGCTGACAGTGTACCTAATGCATCTCAGCTAATATCATAGGTAATCAAAATTGGATTTATGAAAATAAACAGGATATCAAACACACTAACAAGGAAATCTGACCTGAAATATCGACTCTGGCTGCTACGGTGTTTTTCCATGGCATCTAGTGACCCCATGCCCCGGTATTTCTTTAGCCTGACCCCATCAGCAAAGAAGTACTCTCCAGGGGCCTCAGACGTCCCCGCAAGTAGAGACCCCATCATCACTGAAACAAGTCATGAATAAAACATTCAAAAGCTCTCACTAACTAAACAGATGTAATTAACTTACTAAGTACTGATAATATCATTAAGAATCAAATAAATATTTCATAGCACATAAAAGGAAAACCATATCAAGAGAATTCAAAGTCTGCACACATGACTGAACATCCATATTAACTCAATGCATTCAATCTGGCTACTTTAATGCCAATATCAAAGATATCTAACTACATATTATAGAATTTATGAATGTGTGATATGAGTGATGTCACAATTATATAGCCATACTGTGTCCAGACACCAGATTCATAATGCATCACAGATCAGTACAACTCCTCTTGAGAAATCCCTTCGAGGTCTGCCATCCAATTAAATTCCTCCGTTCTCAATATAGTAATTGGAGCTTACTCATTCATTCTATGCAACACAGCTATTACTATTGATTTAAATTCAACAATGCATTTCACCTTTTTATTAAAAATGTAAATTTTTCACACTTCAAAAACTCACATTCTTTTTTAGATAAAAATATTGACATATCTTCATGATGATGATATTTGTTTCCCTTTGCCTTGTTATTTTTGTGCTGTTAATAAATTTGTAATAAAAATGAGATAAAATATCCTTTTAAATTATCACAACAAGCTTCACAATATCAGGATTTAAGTCTTTCAACTGATATTGGAGTCTCAGGATGATATAGAAAAGGAAAAGCCTGGACTAGGATCTCATTAATCATACAATTGTACACTCCGACGAGTATTAAATGTCTACTGATCAAAGAAAGCTTTGAGAGATGATGATTGTACACTCTGACGAGTATTAAATGTCTACTGATCAAAGAAAGCTTTGAGAGATGATTGTACACTCTGACGAGTATTAAATGTCTACTGATCAAAGAAAGCTTTGAGAGATGATGATTGTACACTCTGACGAATATTAAATGTCTACTGATCAAAGAAAGCTTTGAGAGATGATGATTGTACACTCTGACGAGTATTAAATGTCTACTGATCAAAGAAAGCTTTGAGAGATGATTGTACACTCTGACGAGTATTAAATGTCTACTGATCAAAGAAAGCTTTGAGAGATGATGATTGTACACTCTGATGAGTATTAAATGTCTACTGATCAAAGAAAGCTTTGAGAGATGATGATTGTACACTCTGACGAGTATTAAATGTCTACTGATCAAAGAAAGCTTTGAGAGATGATGATTGTACACTCTGACAAGTATTAAATGTCTACTGACCAGTGGAAGCTCCGAGAGACAAGGCTTTTATCACATGTCCTACTGAGGATATCCCACCGTCTGCAATGACCGGGACGCCAAACCGCCTGGCATACTCTGCCACTTTGTATACTGCTGTTCCTTGTGGTCTTCCAACTGCCATTACTACAGGTTCAGGAGTTCATTAAGAATTCTTATACACAAAAATCTTGTGATCCTCTGCATACTGACTCAATACATTTTTCTAACACTTACATGAAAATATTCCGTTATAAAATTAGTAAAACTTGTTAATGGAAACATATGATATTGAATTCCTGATTTTGATGAACTAATAGTCTTTCACCAAATTGTACAAGCTATAAATAAATGTATGAGTCATTTCACACTAAAAGTGCTCATGTAAAATAAGGAATCTACAGTATAGGCAAATTTACCATTCAGAAAAAATTCACAAGCTTTTTACTTTCATGCAAATTAACAATAAATATTAAATCTTGCACACAATCAGGAATCTTAAATATATGATGACATACCTTCTTGTGTAATACAGATGGATCCACTCCCCATACCAACTCTGAGAGCATCAGCTCCAGCGTCTATCAGATTTTTGGCTTGAGCTGCTGTGACAACTAAAATAGATAACAATCATGCACTGAAAGCTGTATATGTACAAATGATATTTGTATTGAAGGCACTATTTGATGTGTACTGATTGTACTTGAGCACATGTACTGCAGCATTCATGAGTACTGAGAACACCCTGTTCATGTGTACCAAAATCTCTCAGTTCAGGTGTATTGAAAGACTTCTCTTTCATTGACAGAACACACTCATCTGATACATGTATGTTCTGAACATATTGAATGCACTCCACTGAAATGCAGATAATGGAGATATTTTATATATACTAAGTAACTGCAGTCCACTTGTTAGTAACAATCTGTACTTAGAGCATTAATACATATATATAATGAAGGTAATCCAATAATAATTAAAGAACACAAGATTTATCTGTACTGGATGCAATCTACTGACATCTTATACGGTAATATACCAAGACATACTAAAGGCACTCCCACTGACCTGTATGGACAAAATTGAATTAATTTGTACTGATGTATTATTTCTATGTACTGAGGGCACTCGATTAACATACTATTATAATGAAAGTGAATGTACTAAAGGTGTATGTACTAAAGGTGACTTGTACAAAAGATATGTACTAAGGGTGGTATGTACTGAAGTTGAGGTGTGCTAAAGGTGATATATGTAATGAAGGTGATATATGTACAGAAGGTGAAATGTAGTGATGGTGATATGTAGTGATGGTGAAATGTAGTGATGGTGATATGTAGTGATGGTAATATGCAGTGATGGTGATATGTAGTGATGGTGATATGTAGTGATGGTAATATGTAGTGATGGTGATATGTAGTGATGGTGATATGTAGTGATAGTGAAATGTAGTGATGGTGAAATGTAGTGATGGTGATATGTAGTGATGGTAATATGTAGTGATGGTGAAATATACTTAAGTGATATGTACTAAAGGTGATATGTATGCCGGAGTCCTATGATACCACGATACTTAACAATTTCGATTCATTTTAATATCTGTCATCCTGATTTCACTCAATTGTTAATGCTTTGTAAATACTTTATACACTGTTGTTTTATTTCATATAAATAAACAAACAGACATAAATGTAATTGCTTGTTTACAAATGGTCAATTGTGAGACCTTATCTCCATACATTTGAAAATGAGGGTACTACGATACCACGGTATTTACAAAAAGTATTGTGTGCATTAGTTGTTTATCATTTAAAAATATCTTGCCGATAGATGACGCAGTTCATTCGTGACGTATGTAAAAGCAAAATACCTCGGTACTGTAGGACCCACGGTATCATAGGACAGGAGTATACTAAAGGTGATATGTAATGAAGGTGATTTGTATTGAAGTTTATATATGTAGTGAAGGTGATATGTAGTGAAGGCACTCAGTCAATATTAACGGATTGCAATCCATTTACCTGTACTGAAGGCTTTATTGATATGCCCTGAGGACATGATTGATATGCAGTGAAGGGTTTATTGATATGTTGGGAAGACACTACTGATCTGTAACTGAAGGTACTCATACAATATATTTACTAATGACACTCCCTTGATATGCAATGAATGTATTGTTAGAAAACTGATCTGTACTGAAAGTGTATGCTATTCATAGGAACTGAAGGTATTCTATTAATCTGCAGTATGCACAGGTACATATGCATGACTCATGCTACCTTTTACCTAAAAAGACTGCCTTGTTGTCAATGTATAGAATCACAACACCCAACACCCCCCTCCCCCATCTTCTACTAAGGATCTGCCTCTGATTCAATCAAAAAAGTCCTTATTCATTTCAAAATACTTTTTCATAGGTATGACAAATATCACAGCAATAATCTTAGTTTTTGAAATAAATATGATTCTATCATTAGAAGGTTTTTATTGAATGTACACCTTACACATATTTACACATGGATTAGATGTCATACTTCCACATTGTAGATGACATATTTACACATGGATTAAATGCCATATTTACACATAGATTAAATGACATATTTACACATGGATTAGATGTCATACTTCCACATTTTAGATGAATGGATTAAATATCATATTTACACATAGATTAAATGCCATATTTACACATAGATTAAATGACATATTTACACATGGATTAGATGTCATACTTCCACATTTTAGATGACATATTTACACATGGATTAAATGTCATATTTACACATGGATTAGATGTCATATTTACCATTGCCACCAATGACCTGAACTCCAGGATACGACTTCTTCAGATATTTGATCATGTTGATCTGATAAATGGAGTTCCCTTGTGAGGAATCCTAGTGATTTTAAATGAAATTTCAAATTAGTTCTAAAAAATAATACATTGTACAAGTTCAACATGAGGACTATGTGATAGTACAGGATTACATGGCAAAAATAAAATTTTACCCCCCAAAATTATTGACATATGAAATAAGTTTCCTATTATCTTCTAATGGTCAAGATACACATGGAGGCATGTAATTGAGAAAGATAGAGAAGATCTAGGATGAAAAATTGGAGAGAGGTTGAATTTGTTGCCAGTGAGAGGAATGAGTGGCAAAAATTGCTAATTGCAGTCTGTCTTAGAGGCAAGGTGAGGATAAGTAATTCAGTACTAAAAATTCCTAGTGTTACAGAGCGCTGATAGCTGTACCAACATTTATAGTGAGTGGTGAAATAATACCACAAAAAACTACGAGTCAAAAGAGGCAAAACTATGAATATAAACATACCTCGTAAGAAATATAATTTGTAAGAAATATTATAATACTACATTTATATCTGACAAATGCAAAATAACAAAGTACATTTTCCACTGCAGTGAAACTGAGATCACACATATACGTAAATGTCCTGACTTGCCCCCTTTCATTGTTGCCCAACTGACTGAAAAACTGATCCTTCACAATACTGGGCATAGAGACCTGCATTGTCCATGATATTTTCAAAATATACTGTAACTGTCCGTTGTCATTAGTAGTAAATGTAACTATTCAATTCTACAATACACTTGTTTTTAAGTTGGACTTCAGTAATTGCGACTTGATAATACTTTTTACTTGGACTTATAAGGACCATCGTCCTGACCATCACTCTACATTATACTCTACAACTCTACAGCACTCTTTTAACAGTTATACTTACCAGGACTACAAAGTCTACCCCTGCCTGCACCACAAGTTCCAGTCGCTTTTTATCCTCCTCGTGTGTGCTCACTGCTGCTCCTACCAATAGCTGCTTCCTGTCAAAGGAGATGTTCATTTTATATAACATTATTTCCTAAAACAGTTCACAATCCTTAAATTCAACTTTTAACCTCTGCATTCCATTGCAATTTCTTCCCAATAAACTGCATTTCAAGCTTTGTGTTTTATTCCGCAATAAAACTGAGAGTATTCTTGTCCCATTCCGATAAAACAGCTACAGTGTAAATTAACACTAAGCAAGCAGATCAAGCAGAGATTGCTGATCCTGTTCTGTTAATTTTATATACATGCATGTGTATGGATTAAGTAAGTACTGCAAAGTATTAGAGGAATTATGGAGAAAATGTAAATATAATTTTTGACATCTACTGAACGATTAACACAAAAAATTGTGTACACAAATTATCATAACACACATTATTCAATTTGTCTGTTCACCATTCTGTGTTACTAGCACCATAGATATAAATATTTTCAATACTTAATTATGTGTATGGTACCTACACCTGTAATTTATTTTTCATTCAAGTAGCAAACACATACACAGGATACCTCAACAACATATACCTAATCATTATATCAAATCAAAACCCCTGTAATATTTCAAACCCCTGTAATATTTCAAACCCCTGTAGTATTTCAAACCCTGTAATATTTCAAACCCTTGTAATATTTCAAACCCTGTAATATTTCAAACCCTGTAATATTTCAAACTGTAAGAAACTGATATTAGCTACCATTTACAGTGACACTATGGTGAAATTGACTTCTGTAATGAAGCAAAATACCATATTGAAACCTTTGCCAATATTTCATTGAAAACTAAAATTCAGAGAGGTTCATCTAAAAAAAATCATTTCTTGTTATAAATTCTGTTCCCATTGTGACTATAGATTGAAGTTTTCCCCACTCAAACTTTGATGTAACACTGATTACTTGTCATCTTTGGAAGCCAGTGGGAATTCTCGATTTTTCTTCGTATCTGTCCTGGCTATTAACGCCACTAGCTCTCCCTCGTCATTAACAATGGGAAGTTTTCCTAGCCAAAATAAAAACACACAAATTAACAGCTGTTATGTAATGAATGACATGATGTTTACAGGCATTGTTGAAACATATAACACTTCATTTTACAC
This sequence comes from Ostrea denselamellosa, assembly GCA_024699665.1. NCBI lineage: Eukaryota > Metazoa > Mollusca > Bivalvia > Ostreida > Ostreidae > Ostrea > Ostrea denselamellosa. The sequence continues at coordinate 1,415,314 of JAMZEH010000080.1, forward strand.
CATCCAATCAGTTGTACACATTATGTTCACTACACCATACCTTTCTTGCTTTTCTGTAAAATGGAGTTTGCTTCTTTCAGTGTAACTCCACTGTGTGCCACTACTAAGTTCTCATATTTCGTCATCACCTTTCAATGAAAAATTTTTAAAGATGAAGATATACACAACTTTTATACTCATACATGTACATATGATCAGAACCTGAACATATCAATGACAATTTCTGTATAACTAAAAGTTATATCCAAAAATACACCCCCCCCCCCCCCACTATTTTCACTTTTCACATTTCTCACTGCAGCTACATGAAACATTTGTTTTACATCCCTTCCAGAATTTTTCACTCAAACTGAGATGTCACCAGCTGTAGAAGAATTATCACACACTTGGATCTATGCTTGCTGCTCAAGACCCTCAACTCTCACTTCTAATTGCTGAAAATTTGGCAAAAAAGCCATCACTACCTATTCTCAGATTTATGTCTAAGGTTTGACACAGCAATGGCAAGAGAAGGGTTCTAACTGATGGCCTCCCGATCACAGAGCAAACACTCCAACAGGTGAGCTACCGAACTGTTTCTGTATGAACCTAAATCCATTCAATTTGTCAGGTGTTTGACAAGCACCCTATTTCAGAATATTGCTTTTCTCGCAGAATTTGAACACCATATCTATAACTAGTTTTTGATCATTCCTGACTACCTGTATTAATTCACATACTTATGGGCTTTATAACCTGATACATTTCTGTAGATAGTCAGTAACATTATGTATTTATGATATTAAGTCACTGCAGAAATTATTTGTGTATTATAATAAAATCCATGATGGATGATGAAACTTGTTTTACCGCAGACATCAACCTTTTGATCTTGCCCCTTACCATTTGTGATTATTTACATATTGACTGATTACACACATCCTGAATATTTCATCACTTTAAATTTCATCGACAGTCAAGAACTGCAGATTAGTCACTTTTGATATATAGAGCTTTGGTACACACCTGTGTAAATGGTTTTATATTGATTTTGTAATAAACTACGATGATTTCTTGAAGGACTAATTCTCTTCAACGTTTCTATTAAAACATTTTGATTATCATCTGTCACAGTCAGCAAGATTATCACACCTTATGGCAGAAAAAGACTTCTAAGTACCACAATCTGTATGTCCTCTAGATGAACTACAACATATCTTGTGTATGTATATGATTATCATTCAATAAAGTATGTATACTCAAACCAAGTGAAACATCATCAATTCTACCAGAACAAGCTGTGCACAGCCATACAGTGCTCCAAAAAATCAGAGGAAGTTTGTAAGAAAATCCTGCAATCTTTGGAGCTAAAATTATTATTTTAATATACATGAACATATAAAAAATTTGATAAAAACTTTTCATGTGGACATACATATTATGCTATACCGCTGTTGTCCAGCTGTTCCCTTAACTCTGTCTTCACAACTCCTTGGATTTAGGTGGGGTTTTTTTTATGCAAAATACTTTTGTCTTTGCAACTCCTCCTTAACTCTTGGGGAGGGGGGGATTTTAATGAAACTTGGAACAAAGAAAGATCACAATGTGTAGACGTGCATATTACAAGGGAAACACTGTCCAATTTTTTTTTAAAGAAGTTATGGCCCATGTAATTAGATTTTTTGGGTCAATAACATGTGCAGGTGTATCTTGTACCAGTTTAGTGGTGCTCTATTTTTATTTATTAAAACCCGAAATGCATATATATACCTGGTTCAAATGGAACAAAATTTTTATTTGTGTAAAATTGCTCACAATCTGCTAAATGTAGTTCTTCTGTATACTGTTTATACATAATGCTTGAATATTTCAAAAAATGAAATGAGTACCTCTGAAATGGGAGTGTCCATCTCGTCGTCGGTCAAGAAGTCAATGTCTCTCTGCGTGACCAGTCCCACCAGCTTCTCTCCCATGTGCCCACTATTTGTAATTGGAATTCCAGAAAAACCAAACTTCTTTTTTGCCACGATCACATCCTTAACTGTGTGTGTGGGAGACATAACAACAGGATCAAGAATGAACCCTTGTTCATATTTCTACAAAACAAAAATTTTCAAAATACAATCTCATAATCACACACACACACAAGAGCACTCACGCGTGCACACACATGCACACACACACACAGCACTCAAGCACGTGCGCACACGAATGAACAAACTATACATGTGGAAATGTGAATGTGGGGGTTATTTACATTAAATACGTGATTTCCAGACTTTCATGTCAATTACCCAAACATGTACTACATAGCTATGCAATTTATTTATAGAAGATACCGATAAAGAGAAAATAAATCCTACACATATGGTTTGCAAAGGAAAAACACATAATGAACAACAAGCTGACATATCTACATTTATGGTACCTCTTGCTGTAATCATATGCACATTTATATTTTGTAATTACCAGATCTAAGTAATAATTTGCATTTGAATTACAATGTATGTAGTTTGATCACATTTCAATATTAATCCACAGAATTCTCCTCCATTACCTCTACTTCTATGAGTATGTGTTGAATAATGTGTTTATCATAAATACAGTTTCAACATTTTTTTCTGTTGTTTTTGTGATTGTGCCAGACCACAATATAAAGTGATTGACAAAATACAATTTTTGTTCCGTCAAGAAGGCCATAGTGTACTTTCCCATGAAATTATGTATTAAAAAAACTTTATTTTTAACCAGCTGACAATATTTTATGCCCTCATAAATTCATTAAAACACAGTACACATATTCTGTGTCATAAGAAAGTGCCACCTACCTTGACCTTTCTGACCTCGTTGGCCTGGAACTCGGGAGTACAATTGTGATGTATAACTCCTACTCCTCCACAGAGCTGCAATGATAAAAATAAATGAAAAAATAAATATCCACTAATTTAAAACACTGTAATTAATTGCTTTCAAATTTACTCTGTTAAGAGCTATAATTTGTTTCAAACTTGCATATATGTGTATACACATATTATTGTGATCTTTTAATGATAATCACTTGTTTACCAGCTGACAAAGATGTCTCGTCTAATCAAAGTCTTATATTTAATAAATTTTAAGTTTCTCTCTCTCTCTCTCTCTTGCTACTTCCCTTCCTTCATTTATGCTTCCATAATCAAAAATCTAAAGACACATTGTTTTTGATTTGTACATTTGTCTGCCTCCCTCTTTGTCTGTTTGCAAATTCAAGTTTGGTAAAATATATTTCACTATATTAATGTACAACCTGGAATTTTCATACTTCGTGATCTTAAAGGTCAAGGTCAAAACTTTATTATCCCCATTATTTAATGAATTTAATGCCCCCTTAAAACATGAAAGAAATACACATGTCAATCGAAAAAAAAATGTAGTGCTGATAAAATACAATAACCACATTATGATGATTTGTTTCATTTTTATAATCATGATCTACATATTACTTTGTTCAAATCTGGTTGTCTTCGATTTTGTCAGCTTCCAAATCCTGGATTAAATTGTCTTGTACAACACAGCTACCCCACTTCTGCTTAATGCTGTCATTACCTAAATTAATCTTTGCTATCTTGCCTCTCAATTAATCAGACTGAGAGTCTCCCAGTAGTTAATTTATAAATCAATACAAAACTCATTATATGGAAACCACAAAGCTTAATTTCTTATCCACATCGCAGAATATTAGTTTGCTCCATCAAATGGATTAGTATGATAAAACTTAATAAAACAAGCAGGTATTTTCAGAATATACATGATGAAACATAGGATACAGGCACATTTGATATTTAGAGCCTGTATATTGATTTTTTTAATATCCCAGTTAAGCGGCCTATTGATGAATTCATTTTGTTGCTAAGGGTAATATTTCAACTACATTGTAATTAAGTTTGTTTCGAATCTTGGTGAATGGTAAAAATTAAGGATCCTTAATTAAACTTGCAATGTTCAATGTGTTGATAGGATATGTATGTGTGTGTATATATATATATATATATATTTACACATACACACACACACACACACATACATACATATATATATATATATATATATATATACACACACACACACACATCACACACATACACACAAAAGGATGAGAAATAAATTGTACAATATATTGCAGGGTCTTTTTGATTTCTTTGATAATCGGATTCATTTATTAAATAATGCTTATTTGGACAAGGTTTGTTTGGTACAAAATTCACCCAGAGTTTAAACAGCTAAATTGAGCTCATGTGGTTAGGATTCCAATTCTTCACAAACCTAAAAATAATAACACTCCCTTTTAAAGGAAATTGGTATAAACTTACACTTCAACCTGCTATTTCTGTGGTGCAAAAGTAGATGACAGTTACCGATGCCACTTTGGTGGATTGATTGATTGATTGTTTGTTTGTTTTACGTCCCGTCGAGAATTTTTCACTCATATTGAGACGTCACCAGCTGTAGGTGAAGTACCACAAATTTAGATGATGGGATTCAAACTGGTCATGATAATCTTTCACCATATAATGTTACTATAAACCCATTAGCTAAAGCTGCTAATAACACACCATCTTAATTTACTAAAAACCCACCAGATAAAGTTACTAATAACCCATCAGCTAAAATTGCTATTAGCAAACCAGTTAAAGTTGCTAATAACCCACCAGATAAAGTTATTAATAACCCACCATATAGAGTTACTAATAACCCACCAGATCGAGTTACTAGTAACCCACCAGATAAAGTTACTAATAACCCACCAGACAGAGTTACTAATAACCCACCAGACAGAGTTACTAATAACCCACCAGATAAAGTTACTAATAACCCACCAGATAAAGTTACTAATAACCCACCAGATAGAGTTACTAATAACCCACCAGAGAGAGTTACTAATAACCCACCAAAAAAGTTGCTAATAACCCACCAGATTATGTTGCTAAGTGAGGTACAACACTCACGATTCTTCATTATGTAAACAAGGCTTGTGTCATGTTTTTTTTTTGTTTTTTTTTTGGTTTTTTTTTTTACATAAGTTAAAAATACTAGTAAAAGTTTGTTTGAGGCAGATTTTTTTCAATTTACAAATTAATGCTCAACACAATCAAACAGTTTCTAGTGTTTGTCACATTTTGTTTTAAACATGATAATCTCTATTAAGCAATCTTTATGTAAACAAAAAAACATAGCAAGAGCCTTGTATACATAACATGGAATTGTGAGTGGTCAAATGTAACCTGTAGCTCAACAACTGACATGTGGTTAACCATTGTGAAATACCTTAGTTAACATTGTAAACAATAATAATGGAATAATAAAATTTGAAAATTTGCAGCTCAAATCGTGTCCATGCCCCTTTAATTACTTTACCTTCATATGAGACGTTCATTAAATGACCACCATTCTTTAGGCCATTTAAGATTTAAATTACTGTCATTCATTAGGCATTTGAGATGTTATTGAACTTACCAATATTCCTTTGGATATTTTGGATATTTGAGATGTAAATTAACTTACCGCCATTCCAATGGCCATTTGAGACTCTGTTACAGTGTCCATTGGGGAAGAGACCAATGGAGACTTCAGGGTGATTTTTCTGGTCAGGGCAGAAGTGAGATCCTAAAACAGTTACCCAATTATATATTCCAAACTGTTCTGTGTTAAAATTGTAGAATTAGGAAATCATGCTGCCATTTTCTAACAATAGAAGCCCATTTATAAAGAACAAAACTTTCCATTATATCAAATCATCTAAATCTCAAAGTTTTGTCCTGTAAAATTAGAAAACAAAGATTTAGAATTTGAACAGTGAATTACTGTGATAACTCTTTACCATGACAACAGTTAATTCATCAATGTTACAGTGCTAGCAATACTACATAAGCTCTCTAAATTACTTCAAATTGATATTTCAAAATAGTTTCCTTACCACTTCATCTGCTGTGAAGTCAATGAACCCTGGCAGTATCAGAAAATCACTGTAAGAAACAAAGATTCATTCATAATAGTAACAAAATAACAAGCAAATTAAAAAAGAACTGTGCCATGGCCAGTTGTGTGTGTGTCGGGGGTGGGGGTGGAGGGTGAAAATTAGTCAGTATATGAGCCGTTTCAAGTAAAAAGCTAAAGCATAAAATACAGAGAACAATCTCTCAACATATCAAAGCAATTTTGATTGCCATTAAGATATTACAATCACTCAAAGATGGCAATTAACTGGTGTTGGTAATCATAACATCTTTCTTTACAAGTATGCAAAAAAAAAAAAAAAGTGACTCGTAAAGTTTTTGCATTATGATGTTTTAAAACTTCTTGAATAAGGGTCTTTTTTTGCTAGGAGCAGCTCATATTATAAAGGTAGATTCACATGGAATATATTTCATACAATGATGCCAAATATGTAGCCCATTACAAACATGAAATTACAGGTATTTTCAAAATTTACAACTACATATTGGCCAGGATGAAGATAAGCAACACATCAGAATATTTTAATAGGAAGTACATCATAAATGCATATGAAATAAACATCAGTAGTACATTCTTTATCCCACTCAATATTGTCACCACACTAGATAACTTGCATTTGCCCACTATTCTGTATATAGAGTCACTAGGGTTTTACTATTTCTCTTGATAATATTTTGTAAAAATTGTAAGTTTTATTTTTTATCTAACAATAATCTTATTATAACTTTGCAATACCATAAGATTATCATTCATAATTATCTTAAACAATGTTTTTCATCCACTACAATTTTCAGGGGTTTTTTTTCAGTGTGTTGTACATCTTTAAATGTTTTATAAAAATTAAACTAAAGATTTAAAGATGTATATAAAAATAGAGATACACACATTTCAAGTATTATGAACAGTGGCTCAGGTGAGATTTAATGGCCCCTTGCACTTTCAAGAAAGCTAGGGATACAAAGAAATGATTGACAAAGTGAAAAGATATTTAATGAAATGATAAATACTCATGCGAATTTTTAAAGTACATGTACTTAACAGTGATAAATTGATCATGAGAAATTACGTGTAATGTTAATCAATAGTCTAGGTGTACATTTAAATTTGTGCAATCATAAATGCAATAGTTCATTGACTATGATTCCACATTCCACTATCGTTTTCACAGAACAGGTTGTTTTTTTTAATGTCCTTATTACTCTAATATTTATTTCAAGAAAATAATATCATTTATAAAAATTAAAACATACAAAAATAGTTTTATTTAGATTTTACATCACAGTTTGATTTATGTATTAATTAAATACATGTATGCATGTGTTACGTAATATTTTACAGGTCGAGGTAGCTCAGTGGTAGAATGTTTGCTTCATAACTAGGAGGTTGTAAGTCCAAGCCCCGCTTGTGTCATGGCCACATCAAACCTAAGATGTAAATATAGGTAGTCATGGCTCCTTCACCAAATGCTTGGCATTTAGAAATAAGAATCACAGGTCCATAAAAACAAAGATCCCATGTCCCAGCAGGCATTGACACATTTTAAAAAGAGCCCTCTCTGTCACAGTCGTAAGTGCTATGCACAGGTCTAAATTTGTGGAACTTCTCCTACAATTGGTCATGTCTCAATAGTCAATATGAGTGAAAAACATTCAATGGGACATAAAACTAATACCCAAACAAGGTATTTTTCTTTCTTTACTGAACATTTTCTGAATCATAAGATACGTTTAGATTAAGCAATGTCAAACACAGATCAGGAAAAATATATTTCCTTTCATTTAATATTCAGTGGCAATTTCAGTCTTAACGAAAAACTTTCCTCTGTTCTGACCATTTGGGCCTCTGTATCTGAACTGTTTAACATACCAAAGAAAAATTTACTGGTCCAAATCATACACAAAATATCACTTTTCAGTTCTGAAAAGAATTTTGCAGAGAGAGAGTTTGTTTACTCAAAATTAGTTCAAGTGTGATAGAAACACTATATTACTACTAATTCTGAATTCAATCATAAATCCCTTCATTTAATAGATATATGGTTATATAATTTTACAGAGAGTAGTAATATTGATGAATTAAAGCACAGGCCTGACAGCCTTATATATGCAATATTTTTACAAGCCCAACCCTAATTTTACTTGACTTGGTCTTTGGGTCGGTATCTAATTTCAAAGACTGCAATTTAGGAGCCATTCATAATTCCTGTAATAGTATACAAGAAAACTGTTGGCTTCTGTAAAAATATCTTTAAAGAGTAAGTATTTAATTTAACACGATAGTTAACACTGTTAACCCATATCACGACCTGTTGCACATCACTCTCCCAGTCCATGGCAATGATCTAGTAAACAAAACAATTAAGGATATTATTGAATGAAATATGTGTTTATGATAGTGTCTGATAAAAATCATGATTTCTTTGTATGAACATAATTAAAGGATTCTTTATTAGAAGTAATTGAAAATTTCATATTTGAATCCAGAAACATCTTTAATAGGCATCACATTCAACTTACATAATGAACACAAATAAAAAAAAAATCAAAACATATCAGAAGAAAAATATTTCAAACACTGAATTCATTTTTCTTTCAGTGAAAAATTGATGCTTTATCTCTCTAAGAGTTTGATTCAAAGTAGCATTTATTGAACTTAGCCAATCAGCATCTTCATTAGATTGTATGATAAGCTTCAATTTGAATTTTAAAAAAAATAAAAAAAGAGTCCAGATATTTGAGACTACCAAAATGTCCCCAAGAAGAAAGTTTGTACTGTTGTTGGAGGAAAGCAAACTAAACTTTGGAATATAAACGAGTAATAAATATTACCTTGATGAACTACTCAAAGAGAAGAGTCAGATAAACATCACAAGCCACCTGTAACTCTCAAAATGAGATGCACCGATTTCAAAGTGTCTGGCTTTCCCTGTACCCCATGGAGGTTGGTTCTCCATGCAGAATCACATGGTTCACTTATGAATGACCAAATTTATATCACTTAATGAGAGTCAGAATTAATGGATCAATATACAATGACTTTGAATTTGCCGAATCATTGGGAATTTGGAAAACTAAAACGTTAAGAAAAATAATTCTAAATAAAATTAAGTGATCCACTGTTACATTTGTTAATGTTCAGTGTGTGTGTGTGTGTGTGTGTGTGTGGATCTACAGTCTTCACAAAAATTTTTATTGAAATATAAGGGCTGATTGATATGTTGGGAGGGTTTGAATTTTGATGGACATATTGTATTATTTTTCAACATAATCCCCTTCAGTATCCATACAATTTTGCCAGCGATGTTTAAGGGTTGCAATGCCACTTTTAAAAGAAGTCCTTTTCTTGACCATTCAGAAAGTCCTCCACTGCATGTATGATGTCATCATCTGACTGAAAGTGGGTACCGGGAATGACAATTTTCAGTTTTGGAAATTGATGAAAGTCTGATGGAGTGAGATCAGGTGAACAAGGTAGATGCTCAATCAATTTAAAGCCACCATCGTTATGGCAGCCATGGCAATGACAGACTTGAGAACAAGGGTATTGTCCTGGTGAAAAAACACACCTTTATCGAGTTTTCCATGGCACTTGAGTTTAATATTTTTTGTAACTGCCTCAGAAGTGACGCATTGTTTGTAGCTTTTGGAGATAATTTACCATCACCATCCCAGGAAACTAAGGCTGTAACCTTTCCAGTTCATGGAACAGTCTTTGCCTTCCTTGGCAGTGGTGAACCAGGGTGCTTCCATTGTTCAACTGTTGTTTGGCCTCTGGGGTGAAATGATGGACTCATTTTTCATCCATAATGACAAATCTCTGAAAAATGTTAGCAGGATCTTCCTCTAAAAGGTTTAGATTAACAAAAAACAAAGTGTGCCTGGTGTGCTTCTGGTCAACTCAGATGTATTCGTACCCAACAGGCTGAAAGATCTCTCATTGCAAGATCTTTTGTTAGAATTGAATGTACCCTTTCCTGTGAAATGCCAACTGTACTGGCTATATATCTCTCTGTAACTCGCCTGTCAGTCATAACAATATCATGGACTTTATTAACCAATACTGGGGCTGCAACAGTGACAGGCCTTCCAGGACAGGGGTCATCCTCAAGGCTCTGCCTGTTGCATTTAAATTCAACCACCCACCATTTTACAGTAGCATATGAAGGGACATCTTTCCCTAGTATTGCTACCATATCAGTATGGATATCCTTAGGTACTAAACCTTTCTTATGCAAATATTGGATCACTGCTCTTTCGCCAATTTCATCCATTTTGCAAAAGTCACTTGCCTTGTTTACTTTAGAGTGCTACCTTGTTGATATAAATTGACCAAATAACACCAGTCTTTGGGTACACGGCCTTAATAAAATAATCAGGGAATAGTAGGGCTAAAAAAGAACATCAATGCTAACCTCCTCAATACAAGGCTCACAACATATAAATCAGCCCTCATACCTGCATGTATTTCTAACAATTTCACCTGCCTGAACAAAAATTGGCATACCCCCCAAAAAGATGCTTCCTGCATCCATGTGATACTTTGAATTAAGCATGTATACGGAATAATAATACTCTGTGTTGATGCTTTATTTAAACCATCTGTAAAACTATGATTTATGCATTAAATGTTTTGTTGTACTAGAAAATATTCTTATGCAGGAGTGCCCATGTTACTTTCTTAATGAGAATACTTGGCTGCATGAACTGACATTATAATCTACATTTCTGATGATTTAAATGAAAGCAATTTTCTTGCACAAAATTACATATGCCTGGTGGGCTTCTGCATATGCAATTTTTTCATGCCCACTCCAGATTTTACCAGACCCTGGGCATCGGGCTTCCAGGTTATTTCAAAGACTGCATCTAAATATAAATAAACACACACATACAAACTGATTATTCTTAATCAGATGAAGAAAGAAATTAGTTGAGTATATTCAATCAGCATTGGGGCTTTTCTTTTTAAATTAATTATACTAATATACTACTGCTTGTGTGGATGTGTTGTGTGTGTAGGAGTATACTATATGTATCTATTGGAGCATATTCCTGAAGAATTGAAGAACCTAGTTGAGTATATACTCAATCTGCTTTGTGATATTTTTATTATACTACTACTTATATAGATTTTCTATACTTATTTCTGGACTATATATATATATATATATATATATACACACACACAAAGAAATAAAAACACACACACACAAAGGTAGTGTGATTTTTTTTTATTTTTTATTTCTTTGAATATCTTATACTGGACACTGTGATTTTAATTTAAATTTATATATACACACACACTCTTGGTTCTCTTTTTGCACTGGCATGTACATTATTCCATAATTTTAACCTGCCATTAAAATCTAGTATAACATAGGGTGTTGAAAGTGAATTGTTAGCTTTGGGGGTAGAGGTTGTTCATTCAAACTATGACAGAAGTAATGTAGACAGACCCCAGTACCCTGTCATTCTAACTTAAAAACCCAGATCCGCTCCTGCTTTTATATGCCCCACGTGGATCATTGACTAGTCAATAATATATACTAAGCCTATTGTATATTTTTCAGATCAGCTGAAATCAGAATTTTACCCATCCGCTATGTCTCCCTCCTTCCAGTGTATGTCTACACTGCAGTGATTCATACCGGAATAATTTTACCAATCCTTTCATTGTCCATTAGGCCTATAGGAATCTATTTCACAATTGGCGTGTCAGCTAGTTAACACGTGCTGTCGAGGGAGTTTTCAGGTGCAACAGGTGCGCGCCGTAGCGAGACTTACTTGTATGTGAGTCCATCCCCATTGGCGAACAGCTGGGCCCCCGTGAGTCCGTCGTCTGGGACGTACCCCGTCCCTCCTGTTATCAAGTAATCTGCCATGCTGAAAACAAAACTTCGGAATGAGTTGCGATTCGATGAGAAATATATTGAGTGCAGAAGTGTTCCGAAGAAACCCTCTCAGTTCATAATGAGGGCAATAACCTCGGGGTCAGTGGCGTATATAGGGGAAGTAACGGAGGTTACAACCCCTACTTCATCTCCCTTTCGTTGATTTTTTTTAAACAAAACAAGGCCATTTTCCAACGGGAGATATGTCTTAAGAAATAAACTTCAGTTTTGAAAGTATATAGGAACATGAACCGCGCCGTTTTACGTAGTTCGTAAACACGTATACGTATGTATCTGCAACACATTGAAGATGAAAGCATCTTCTTGTGGTTACAGCTGACTGACAGTTGGAATGCATGTAAATATTTTATCTCTTAGATAACGTCGATATTAAAATTTAAAGAACAATACAGACTACTTAAATTATTTTATTAATTAAATACTCTATCTACTCAGTCTTCGAAATATCGACGTTAGATTTCTTCTACATATTGCGTGTATATTACTCTGTGTCTAAGAATTAACGGTATTGAAGACAAATATACGCATTAATTTTACTTTAAATAATTGAAATTCTATCTCATAGAAAGACCAGTGTTGAAGTACAATACCTTCTACTTTGGGTATTGATACTCTATCTTCCATACTGATGTTTTTAAGATTGATTGATTGTTTGCAGTGAGGGTTCTTTAACGTGCCAACGCCTAACCGTGACACGGGACCTCCGTTTTTAAAGTCATATCCGAAAGACCCGTGATTCTCACTTCTAAATGCCGAGCCTTTGTCGAAGGAGCAATCACTACCTATTTTTCGTCTTACTTTTGACGTTTGAGCGGGGCTCGAACTCACGACCCCCCGGTTACGAAGCGAACGCTCTAACCACTGAGCTACCACGACCGGTGATGTTTTCAAGAAATAAGAAATTAATTAATGTATACGGGGCAAGTATCCTCAGGGTCATAATGTAGAAAAAGGACTCACGGAATACCCATTATTTAAAGTAACCATTACTTGTTATTTGTAATGCAGGATATGAAATTTTAATTTTGAACTTGTAATTTTCTATTGGATGGGTCCCCCACTATTTTTAACATTTTAACAGCAGTAGTAAATAAGAAACGTAAGCTTGAAAGTTCTGATACTTAGTCAATGACACCCCCCCCCCTTTCGAATTAAGTAAATGAAATTGAAAAAAATAAAAAATTATTGAGGCACTAAAAGTAGAGGACTCTAAACCTCCCCCTCCCCCATGAATTCAAAAATATTATCTGAAGTCTGAAGAAATTTTTTTTGGGGCGGTTCAAGAGGAATTTCAGGACTCGATTCCCATCCCACCTCCATCGTTCTGCTTGTTGCACGATGCTAAGAGATTTGATTCCGCAGGTCGCGAGTTCAACTTAAGATATGGGGGCAGTAGTGGGTATCCATGTATGGCGATTCTTTTTTTGGGTGATATATATATATATATATATATATATATATATATATATATATATATATATATCACAAAGCCGATTGAGTCTATCAGATGTGTGATATCTATATTATGCTACTACTTGTGTAGATTTTCTATACTTATTTCTTGATTTTATATATATATATATGTGTGTGTGTGTGTACGTACGTACGTGTATGTGTGTGTGCGTACGTACGTGTGTGTGTGTACGTACGTGTGTGCGTGTGTGTGCGTGCGTACGTACGTGTTTGTATGTGTGTGTGCGTACGTACGTACGTGTATGTGCATGTGTGTGTGTGAGGGTAAAGTTCATTACTGAGGCACATTTGATAGTTGTTTTGAAGGTGTAACCTATCCTTAGGTACTTAAATTAATTGTAAGTAAACCGTAATTTTTTGTTGTTCGTATTTATAGAAACAGATACCCGGGCATTACAATCGAATGAAAACAAAATATCATTAAAAGGCTTACATGCATAATACTAATTAATCTATATATGCACTGATACTTTGAATTTATCGAAAAAGTATCATTTCTCTCTCATCCCACCTCCGAATTTCTTTGCCTACGCACGCGCCCTACCTATTGTTGTCATTGGTTAGATTATGATAACGTTTTCCAACAGATTCGTGTCGATCCCTGGGATACGTAGGTTCCATGACAACAGATAGCAATCCGCATTACATTTCAAGACCGAGAAACTTCCGACTTCTCTGAAAGGGAAAAATGTTGAAATTGTAGACAACTTCAATTTTGTGGTTTTTGTTTGTTTGTTATTATCATCATTATAAAATTTATTATTATTATTATTATTTGGTTTGATTTGCTTACAGTAAGTTGAAATAATAGCAGATGTATATACAAATGTAAAAATAGTCTACAACAAAATATGGTTATTTATTTATTTTCAAGTATTATCAAAACAAACAAACAAAAACCTTACATTCGTTGAATTTCATGGGGAAACCGTGGAGAGAGAGAGAGAGAGAGAGAGAGAGAGAGAGAGAGAGAGAGAGAGAGAAGTATATGTATTTATAACTTCCAATACAAACAAAATTAATCTCTTTGCGGAAGCATGGGCTTCAATTTGCTGAACTAGCAAAGGATTTTTTATTTACAAAACACTGGTGAATGTTAATGCAAATACAAAACAAACATGAAACGTCACTTCATTATTTTTCTTAAATCTGCATCTATTTATTTACATCCATTCAATGTAAATTCAGAAGTCAAAACACGATAATAGTTACTCAAAAGTCAAAACACGATAATAGTTACCCATAAGAAGAATTGATTTCCTTTATATTTCCTTTTACCTCCAGATGGTTTCCGTTTCACTATTTCTACATGTATATATCCGCGTGCGTCTGCCGCCGAGAGTTAATGCATACTAAGACAAGCCACGGCAAATTTCCACTATAGGAAATTGTGTTTATCACGACAGACAGACAGCAACATATATATATATATATATATATATATATATATATATATATATATACACAAAATATCAATATTCTAAAAATGCACAGTCATCCCAAATAATATGCTTTATCATTAAAGTATTAAATAAAAGTGTGTATGAGAGAGAGAGAGAGAGAGAGAGAGAGAGAGAGAGAGAGGGGATGTGATTTGCTATATATGTCAACATCCCTATACATACTTGTTTAATCTGCATTACTACCCTTTTACTAATCGGATGTTCTCAAGTGTGCACATTATAACTTATTTTTAAAGTGGCAGCAAGTTTGAAAGTGGCGTTTCATAAGAGAACCCATCCATAACATAATGCAGTCACCCATAGGACATTTAGAATTTCTTTTATAAAAAAAAAAATATACATATAAATTACATTATATCTCTTTTAAAGGTTGGAAAAAAGAAACCTGAATCTTGATTTTACGCATTGTCTAATTTTATCGCTTAATTTAAACCGCGATGAAGACACATCACTTGATTAGCATCTTCTGTATGGAACAAACGACATCACCGTTATTAAAATCTCTTACAAATCCATCTGTGTGTGTGTGTGTATGTGTGTCTGTGTGTGTTTGTGTGTGTATGTGTATATGTGTGTGTGTGTGTGTGCGCGCGCGCGATTCTCCATGTAGGAGTCAACATTCCTGCATATTGAATAATGTGATTACTTTTTTCAAATCTCTATGCATGTCATATCCATTTTCATTCAGAAAATCGATTCAAAGGGTTAACATGTTGCTGTTACACATTTTTGCACGCAAGGATTTGTAAACAAAAGCTTTGAATGATTCACGATGCGACAAACGACACACATGCAATGTTTTCTCATGACCATGCAATACCATTCTCGTGATCAGTGGTGGCACTCCCTGAGGGGTGGATATAAGAAGGGTTTTTCCTTACCTTTATGGCCAGCTATGGGGGTGTATCCCCCTTAATGTTCTCCAATGTCCGTTGTTTCTTGTTAGTCTCGTTTTCCTCTCCGAGATGACACGAAGACGAGAGAGATCGATATTGGCCTCCGATGCTTTGTGAACAGCAATCTAATATGTTCTGACAGTGAGTGGATTTTAGACTTATCGGAAAAAATTACATATTGCATTAATTAACATGGCCTTCGATTTGCCACCGCCGCTGTATGCACGTTGGACGTTCATGTTGCAGCGGAAGACGTTGATAGGATATACGAGATTTGATCACAATGATTTTTTATTACACTTTCAATACACTCCTATTTCATTATCACAGTATACGATGATGGTTATCGCATTGTCGGCTTTTTCATGACATCACAAGTAACGTCAAAATTCCTGTGAAGACTGGATTTAGCGACACCCCACGGCTGAACCTTTAACGGCCATTTAGTAATCAGCAAGCTTGTATAGTAGTAGGACTACCCAAATGTTCCTAGTTTTTGGAATTGTTATTAAATTCATGCAGAAAATCATTGACAATTAAAATATTAATAATAATAGCTACACCCCCAAACTATCCCCTTCGATCCCAAATTGAAAGTGCTGTAGTCGAATCTTTGTTGTTCTAAAGAACAGCGACGGTCAAACAAAGCTAACGGCCTAGGGCATTAGCTGCCAAAGTCAAATTTGCTTATTGTTACCAAAATGACTAAAACAGTTTTACAATATAAAGATTATCCCTGACAGCAAAATTCATGAAAGTATACGTCTCGCAATGTTTGTGATATAATTATGTCTCCGTTAAGGGAGATTAGGGACATATAATTTTTGGGTCCGTCTGTCCGTCCGTCTGTTTGTCCGCAAAAAAATCAACCTTGGTCATAACATTTGAATGGATGGTGGTAGGGTTTTCATATTTCACGTGTATATTCCTTGTGACGAGATCTTTCTTTTCCATGATACTAGCATTTATGACCTCATGACCTTTACCTTGTGGTTTTACTTACTTTTTTTTGGGGGGGGGGGGGGGGGGGGGGGCAGGTCACAACTTTTAAATGGTTTGTGCTAGGGTTTTCATATGTCACATGTGTATTTCTTGTGACAAGACATTTCTTTGGATATAAAATTTTTTGATCTCATGACCTTGACCTTTGAATTCGACTTACTTTTGAATTATTTTAACCATGGCAATTATCAACTTTGCTGCCATACGAAGGCATCAATGTTTTACAGACATATCTTGTTTTGAGTTTAGAATTTCTTTTGTTTATTTCGAAACAATGACAGAAACATTTAAAAATAAATTTCAGTTTTGAAAATATATCAGGTTATGAACTGCGACATTCGCCAGCATACTTTATGAAGCGCTAAATATACCCGGCATGAAGCGTTGCAGTCTGTATTTTAAAAAATGAAATTGATTTCTTATAGTTACAGTTTAGTTTCATTAAAGTCGGAATTACAGTCGTTACAATAGACGTACTATATTTATCAAATAGTTCTGTATTCATACAATCATTCTTTACAACTGCAGCTTGTTCATGAGAAAATGGCGAAGACATCAAAGGCAAGAATATTGAAAATGTAAATACTATTGCATTAAAGTAGATAATTTTGTGAAGGAGAAAGTTTAAGTAACATTCATAAAATGTGATTGAAGTTAAGATCGCTTTTTCTTCCTTTGAGATTTATTTTTCTCGTGTTTTGACATATTCCGACATTTTAATCACGGTTTAGAATTATATAAAAAGTTTTTACACCCTAGTTATAAAACAGTTAATGTCCGAGCAAGTTTGCCAGTTTACTTGCGGAAGGTCGGTGGTCTCTTCCCAGGTACATTGTATCTGGGTTCTCTCCTCCACCAACGAAAACTGGACGCCACCAGATAACTGAAAAATTGTTGAGTGTGGCGGAAAGCAATAAATAATCAATCAATCAATCAATCCCTTTAAATAATTCAAGTTTAACTGAAAACATGTACAAACAAAACTCAGCGCTACTGTATCTATCATACACTGTGCATATGGCACGCTTTAGTTAAGATCTTATAATTAAGGAGGTGTACTCTACATCGTCATAATGGCTAACTTCCTTTAAAATCATGGATGAAAATATAAATATCATCAATATTTATCTATTCGTTTAAAACATTATTGCCCAGGTGAGTAAATCAGTATGTTAGCACGTCCACTGCTGTACTATAGGTCCCGGAATCGAGTCAAGTTTTTATTATTTTTTTCAATTCACTTTTTAATAAAACTACGTTTTTTTGGACTAAATAAATTAAATTTGAAATTTTACAATTTTAAAATATTGTTGTACATATCCCCCATTTTTCATACACATCATAATTTATCTAATGTAGCATTTCTCCTTAAAACAATACTGCATTTGGAAAGCGCAGTAACATTCCCATTAAAATAACACACCATTGCTTACTGATCCGTACTGATCTGCACTGAAGACATATCATGGCCTCGACTCTTCCAGCTGTATTTGTGCTATGAATGAAGATGTCTGTATTTTTTTTCTCTGTGTGTGTAAGAAATAGTTAAATGCCATCTAAAAACAATATATCTAAAAAAAAAAAACAACTACAGTCTTAACTTGATGACATTATTATAATAAATACCCACCCTATACTAT
Source organism: Ostrea denselamellosa (assembly GCA_024699665.1). Taxonomy (NCBI): domain Eukaryota; kingdom Metazoa; phylum Mollusca; class Bivalvia; order Ostreida; family Ostreidae; genus Ostrea; species Ostrea denselamellosa. The sequence goes on from JAMZEH010000080.1 coordinate 1,433,672, forward strand.
GGAGATGCGGGTTCGATTCTCGCTCGTGCCGATTTATGTGAGAACGTTTGCTAGTTTACTTTCGGAAGGTCGGTGGTCTCTTCCCGGGTACATTGTATCTGGGTTCTCCCCTCCACCCATAAAAACTGGACGTCACCAGATAACTGAAAAATTATTGAGTGTGGCGGAAAACAACAATCAATCAATCAATATACTTAGAGGAGCCACCCCCGTAAACGCGAGATCGTCATGTATATACCTCAACGCGATCGGCAACATAGATCGTTTCTAACATGTCTATTTTTCAAGCATGTTGAAAGTGAGAAATGAATTGCAATTTCTTATCATTCAGATTTAAAAAAAAACCCAAAAAAAACCAAAATACAAATTCGCGATTTTGGAGAACCATGAATTGTTCTCGATATAATTTTACCTTTGCATCAATTTATTTTTCTTTTTATTATAATCTTCCATTACATTTCTAGCGAAACGTAACATGCGACTAATATCAAAATAGAATTGTCATGCTTTAATTTATAAAATTGAATAATTTAAAGAGGAATAATGCTACCCCACAGAAATTTGATGAAAAATGGGGGATATGGACAACAATATTTTGAGATTGAAAACTTTCAAATTTACTTTATTTAGTAAAAATGCAGTTTTAGTAGAAAATTAAAACCCCTGATGGACTTGAACCCGTGATCGCCAACGTGCTGAGGACTCTGTCCCACCAGGTTACATTCCCACAGAGTTATCACGGTGTTGTTAAATTTCTGAAATGGCCGTGGAATCGCTGGGAAATTCAAAAAATTGTGCAATTTTACTTGAAATTTGTACAAGATAAAAATATCACGGCGTCCAAACCGCGTCTGAGGCGTTTCGACGGAGCTCCCGCGGCGTGCTAATGCGTTCCCGCGGAATTCCCATCGGCGATTGACGGCGCTTCCGCCGAGTGCTCGAGTGCTAGTTGTCACTTCACCTTCATGGGATGCGATGACTGTGAGCACAGGACGTTCTTTCCTACTAAAAACAAAGGGAATCATGCAACATTCATCAGTTGCCACTTCGCTCATCATGCATGGCAACGCGCTAGCAACACTGTGGAAGCGTGTTGTCAACGTTAATAGACTCGGTAGAAACGCCATGGGAGCGCGATAATCGTAATAACAGCTCTCTGTGGTCGCCGCGTGAGCGCAGTAAAATGAATAACAATACGTTTAATCGCTGCAAATGCACCATTAAAGCGCGATAGAGACGCAGTGACATCCCAGAGGACTCGCATAGCTCTCTGTTCAAACGCAGTCGACTATCACTGCGTCCATAATTCGATCATATCAGAACGCAGAGCCGCGGCGAGTACTTTGTACATGCTCACAGTGCACGCCGTCGCATGGCGCTCTTGGCGACCCAACGCGTCAAATAGAGACGCCGTCGTGTTGCAGCGGCGCTGTAGGAGGCTCTTCCGTGCACACCTCGGCGTTCTGCGTTTTTCCTGGACGCGGCTTAATCGCCTCGAGGACGCAGCCTTTGTTTCAGGGGTTTAACCAACTGAGCTACTCAGATAGTCGTGGATTTTTAAATGCATAGACAAATATTGGTGATATTTATATTTTCATTCATGTAATGGTCTTAAAGGAAGTCAGCCATTTTGACGATGTAATTACTAAGTACTCCTTAAAAGTCAGATTTATAGTCATAAACAAGCAATTGCTTTAATTCTAGAGTGTATATAATACCCTACAACTTCTGAATAACGATTTCATTTGTACATCTCTCAAGACTTATGTAATCGGTAACAACGTAATAAGCGATTGTACAACCCAGCATAATGATAGACGTACGATCATATAACGATTAGAACAAATTATTGTCAAAATAGCAGAATACTTGTTTATCGTCTGTTGTTTCACACCTGATCATGTATGGTCGCCTGTAAACACGTGGTTTCCTTGTGATAACTGAAGTTGTAGTATATGTAGATAATCGTAATAAAATTTTGTTCAGGGGCGATTTGGTGTTTTACCATGATGAAGCTTTAGTTCACTCTATACCCCATCTACCATTTACCTGTTGTCTTTGTTTAGGCTTTGACGGAATACAGATCAGACACGCAAGTCTGTTCCCCCAAGCACTTTTTTTTTGACAATTATCAACATCTCTTATTTTCATATCAATTGAGTTACTGGCCTCTCCGGCACTATTTTTGTAATGAGAATAATGCAAGTTTGAACGAAGAGGTTAAGATAATGAACAGTACTCAATCTCGTAATTCCTACAGAAATATAAATCAGAGAGATGGACAAACACGGAATCCTGAATATACCAGAGATGTGATCGGGTGACTAGGAGGAATAAGCATCCACTGTTGACCGATCACACCCGCCGTGAGCCCTGCATCTTGATCAGGTAAACGAAGCAATCCGCAGTCAGAATCAGTGTGCCAAGAACGACCTGACAATTGTTATAAAACACGTCAGACAGCATGTGACTTACTGGAAGGTTGACTGGCAAACTACATCGTTATAACGACCATAGAATTGCGAAATACTGACTTTAGACGAGACTGTAGAAACCCATACAAAATCATGTTTGTCAGTAGCCTGACAGCAAAATATCCAAGTACGAAGCAGATATGGAAGACTCTGTGATGTCTTTTATTTCAAGTTCACTGGGATATATCGAATCGACGTATGAATGAAAATGATCATTGTTAATAGATAAAACGTCGTCTATATATCTAAATGTCGAACTTGAAGGTCACAGCAAGATAGTTTTTCTTCTCGTGTAGAAGCTTTTGAATGAATTCTGCTTCATATGAATATAAAATCAGGTCATCTAACAAAGGAGCACAATTCGTACCCATGAGATTTCCAACAGACTATTAGAAGACCTGATCACCAAAGACTACGAAGATATTATCAATGAGGAACTCTAGCATGATTTTTAATACCAATCTCAGAGTACTTGTGCTTGGAGTCAGAGTGGTGTTTTTACAAAATAATCTTTGGTTGACTGATCACTAGATATGAATTTTTTTTTTAACCATTTTTGTTGAAGAAGCAACTCTCTATGATGTCAAAAACTCTGGTCTTTAATTCATCGTGATGTTTGGTCGTGTAAAGTATTGTAAAGTCATAAGCTTTAATGTTGTTGATTTGAGAAAATTTTGCAAATTCATATTTACTAAAAGTTAACTCGTCTCTAGAAAGTGCGGGTATAATTAGATGATAACTTATTTTTAGAAGGATATACACGCACAATCTGGTGTAAAATCTGCATTTCGCATTTTCTGTGGTCGTTACAAAAATCTGATTTACAAATGCAACAGGTCATTAGGTTAAAAGCTGTCTGGCGCGTTTCATACACCGCATATTAGGTCCCAATTCTGACCACGGATTTCTTCGTTTATAAAGTGGGGGGGGGGGCCTCAAAATTATTCACTGATTGTGCAGGGATGACCATTAAAACGCCTTAATTGCTGCCTCCTTAGCCTGAGTAACTGACAGCACACCCCAACGGCTTAATCAATTTCGAATTCCCTTGTGCAAACGCGGTATACATTTATTTTTTGTTTCTTAACTTTTGATGTTCCATCTGCAGTAACCAGAAGAATTGTTTATTTTTTTTTTTTATTTTTTTTTTAGAAACTCGTTATTACCTTTTTATTAATTTTGAATAGAGTCCCGAAAATTTCGTGCGATGCTGCTCACGTAGAATAAGAAAGCGAGCACGACAGGTAACGATTTTGAAATCAGCACGATGGTGAGTGGAGTTAAGTATCAAAACATTATTTGAAAAAAAATCATTTGGAAAGATGCGTTGCTTTTTCAAAGTCCGTCAGTATACATTTTGAGTTTAGAAGGGCGATTACCACTGGCGGATCCAGGATGTGTTATAGGGGGTGGGGGTAGTAGGGGGCGGGGCGGCTCCAGGTTTTTGAGGTTTTGGAGTTTATTTTTAGGGGTTATTCTGACTTTACTTTAATTACTAGATAAAATCAATCACTAATAAAAACAAATAATTGAATTCTTTATTTGAATAATGCACTTGTTTGAACGTATGATGTCAAATCCTACATTTCTACTGTTGGTCTGCTGATTTATTTTTATTTATTTATTTTGGTGTGTTGTGTGTGTCTTTTTTGTCACAAAAATGGATGTTACGTGGCGCCCTAGCTCTAAATCCATCACTGATTTCGTTGACTGTATCACGACATATTATCATTCAGAATATTTAAAGAAATTGATTATCATGCTAGGTCTGTTTAAGTCAGGTGACAAACTTAAAAAGAAATATCATGATTTGTATTGTATATATGACATGCGTTTAAATCGAAAATTGTTCAATTTAAAGATTTTATATTTGGTGTTACGATCAGTAACTCAAGGTGACACAAACAGATTAGAGAGCCACGAGTTACCTTCCTGAGCTGAAAGTCATTAGGATATCAATTACATGTTCATATATACATTGTATGTTTCACAGAATTCTATGTTTTTACAGGTGCTTGGGTCTTAATATATGAGTATACATCTAAACTTATACATGTGCAAATAATTAACGATTATTTACATACATATAAGGTCAGATATGGTAATACATATGTTCCAAGCACCTGTTGTTAAAGAGAGAAAAGTACGTAGTGTCCAGAACCCTCTGTTTTATGCACTTCAAGTCGTAAAATCACTTGTTACATAAATGTATTGTTGATTTTTTTTTCAAATTTAAATTCACAAGCCGGGAGTAACCCTGGAGTGCAACAAATAGATTTAGCTCTATTTAGACAGTTATGGGTCGTCTGCCGTTACTCTCTTGCGTTGAAGGTAAAATGAGTTTGGAAACAAATCCCACAATTCCACGATTTTGTCATTTCCTCTTCAGTTGTGAGGAAAGCTTTCTCTGTGGAATCCAGGAATGCAAACCGATGCTGTAATTTTCGACAACTGAGCGAATCTTCCATTTATTCCAAATATTTAATTGCTTTACGCTGTGTAACAATGATTAGTGCATAACCTCGAAGCACATGGACAAGTCACCTTGTATAAGAGTGACTGAATATTCGAGTAATTACGATTGCCTTTAGGCCAAGTGTGGGGTATTCCAATCTGATAACTTTGTCGTCATTTTATTTTGAATTAAATCAATCCAGTGCAAGACTTATGAAACTCACATCATGTAATTTTCAAGCAGATTTATGAAATAACAGAACTGTTCTGAATATTGATAGATTAAAGAAAGCATGTTTAGACAATTAGGCCTGTTGGTGACAAAGTTAAAATGAATCAGATGATCGAAGAAGAAGGAAATAAAAGACAATCCTACTGAATGTGTATGACAAGGGAAAAATATGGCGGGACTGGATCAGTTTGAGTTTGTAAGACAAATTGGTAAAGGTAGTTATGGCGAAGTCACACTTCAGAGGCATAAGAAGGATAGAAAGCAGGTAGATTGTGTAACAGATTGTGTATGTGGTTTATGATATGCTACATGTCGTAAAAGAGAGCAAAGCTATGGGTTTTATGTAAAAGATCCAATTTCTTCTTGTGTGTATGGTATTTACTAATATTTAGTAAGTAAATATGTAATTTATAAGAGTGGTTGATAAAATTGCATAATACTGTTTACCTTGACATAAATGCCAAAAGAAAGTGGACAAATTTCAATGAAAAGCATGGAGCATATGTTGAGAGTGTATATGAAGTACATAAGTAAAGTGATAAATATAATATTATTACATTTTAATCACCGTACTTACCAAATGGTATCCCATAATATTAATTTAAAGTGCACATCCAATGTGGTTCAAGTATATGATACTTTATGTATTCTTTATTGTGTTGCATCCAGAAGACTTATCTGTACTGTTGTATAAGTAAGGAAATGTGTCTCAGTTATCATTATAGACAGGCATAATAAAGGATGTCCATTTGAAAATATGCATCACAAACATTGTGCATTATTCTTTGCTACGTGTTTGTTTACAGTATGTCTTGAAAAGAATAAATTTAAAGAAGGCTTCAAAACGAGAACAGCATTCTGCAGAGCAGGAAGCAAAACTCTTATCAAAGCTGAAACATCCAAACATTGTGACTTATAAAGACTCCTTCCAAGGAAAGGATGGCTACCTTCACATTGCAATGCAGTTCTGTGAGGGTGGGGATTTGTACACTAAACTCAAGGAACAGAAGGGGGTTCCCCTTGAAGAGAGACAGGTTGTGGAATGGTTTGTGCAGATAGCTATGGCACTCCAGGTAAAGAGATAAATCTTTTGTTAGATGTAACATAGTCATAGTGAATTAAACAATGCAAAAAGAAATTCTTTAAATACAAATACTGAAATCAAAATGCGTATGTGTTTGCATGATTGTTGGAGGCTTTTGTTATTGTTTGCTGTGTTGATTTGATCAACAGTTCTGTCTGTTGCATGCACATGCATGGCATTCTTTACAGCAGACACTAAATATAGCAATATGCTTTATATTTATATAATTATCCAAGCTTCATATTCAATTCACAGACTGATGAACATGACTTTTGATTATCAGTAATCATGTATATTACAATATATCAAAATAATGAATTTCATGATAAATCAGCTTTGTATTTCAGTACATGCACGAAAGAAACATCCTACACAGAGATCTGAAAACTCAAAATATTTTCTTAACCAAAAGTAAAATAATCAAAGTGGGAGACTTAGGGATTGCCAGGTTAGTGTTTAGGTCACCTGAGCTGAAAGCTCAAGAGAGCTTTTCTGATCACCCATTGTACGTCGTCTGTCTCTATGTAAACTTTCACATTTTCGGCTTCTTCTCCAAAACCACAGAGCCAATTTCAACAAAACATGGCAAAAAGTACCCTTGGGGTAAAGTTTCAAGCTTGTTCAAATGAAGGGCAACACCCTGCTCCAAGGGAAAATAATGAAATAGCAAAAGTATGCTGAAAAATTTTAAAAATCTTCTCCAGAACCTCTGGGCCAATTTCAATCAACCATGGTACAAATTATCCTTGGGTGAAGGGGATTCAGGTTTGTTAAATGAAGGGCCATGCCCCCATCAAAGGGAAGATAATCACAAAAATAGGGTGGGGGTCATTGAAATTCATCTTCAAGAACCACTGGCCAGAAAAGTTGAAAGGATATATCCGGAATATCATTAGAATTGACCTATGGGAGAGAATGATTTCTCTGAAAAATTCAATTTTGAAAATCAATGTTCATTTGTTATTTTCTACTGCATATTTTTCTAAATTTTGCAAATTTGTATTTTGAACGTAAAATTTCATGTGAGCAATTTTCAAATTAACCTTCAAAGTTGGCTAAAACAACATTTTCTCAGTAAAAATGTTAATTTTACATAAATTTTGACCCTGGAGTCCTTGAGGACAGGCCTGTCCCTAATAAAAAGTATAGTATTTTGATAGGATTTGATCTAAGGAATAAGTCAAAATAGGAATTTTTAGGGCACCCCTGCCCTGGGGTCGAAATTTACAAAAAGAAACCTACAAAAAATGTGAAAACCTATTTCTATCATTGTGGTTCACATTTATGCGTTTTATATTCATAGTTAGTATAGCTCAGATGGTTAGACCACAGACGATCACAATCAACATTTTTAGTGTCCTGGTTCAAATCCACCTGTTGGCATAGTTTTACTGTTTTAAAATTTTCGCTTGTATTGTGTGATTGTTTGTTTGCTTTACATCCCGTCAAGAATAACCACTGAGCTATTGCGACCGGTTTTTGCCCGTATGAAGACCATTTTAATTTTTTTGTTTACAGGCTTGTGTATTTTACTTCAGTTTTCTTCCTTAAATGAATGTTTGCTCTTGATATAAAAGACAATTATGAGATTGCAGGTCATAAATTCTGTGTAAATAAAAGTAAATTATACCACAGTGTAAGCACACTTTGTTCAAGGACAAGAATTATTCATTCTGTGTTACCTGATACAAGTGTCATGAAAAAATCATGCAGAGCAAAAATTACTGCATTTGCAAAGTAGGTGCTAGAATTGTTGAGTGCTGTGCCAACGTTGTATTCATTCAATTACGACAAAACTTCAAACTTTTTAAACATTCATCTACATGAAATCCCTTCATATTCAAAGCATAAAACAGAACAGGGCCCTCGACAGGTTATGACAAGGGGCTGCTAAATATATTAAAATTACATTTAAAAATTGTTTACCTTGAAGACAATACTCTATACCCAATCAGGTTTTTAACCTTTAGGGCTACATTTCAGTAATGACTGTTATTTACTTGAATTTCATTTTCATGATTTATATTTCTTTCATCAATAACTGTTCTTAAATATTATTGTTGTAAGTAAATGCATATGAAGTAATTGCATTGTTAAAAGTAAACTGAGAAATACGAAATGAAATTTTAAGATAAAGAACTAAAAATACATCCACAATTCATGCTACTCAGATAATGACTGAAATGGTTTCTTCTACCTCTACAAAAAAAATTAACTACACTCATGTGGCCTAAAGTCATTGACCGTAATGGAAATCAATAAGCTTTTTGTAAAGACTGAAACCAGTACCAGCCCTGTAGGTCTATGATATATTTACATAGAAGTGTTCCTTTACATGGAAGCTCCAGATATATTGCAGATCAAGTTTATTGAAATCGTGGCCCCCGGGGTAGGGTGGAGTCACAATAGGTGATAAAAGTTTTACATGGGAAAATATGGGAAAAATCTTTCAAAATCTTCTCAAGAATCACTGGGCCAGAATAATTCAAATTTACATGGCAGCTTTCTTATCTAGTGTAGATTCAAGTTTGTTAAAATCATGGCCCAAGGGATAGGCCAGGGTCACAATAGGGGATTCAAGTTTTACATGCAAATAAAAAAGGGGAAAGTCTTTGGATATTTCCAAGGTGACTCAGGTGAGCTAAGTGGCCCATGGGCCTCTTATTCATCATCATTTAGACAATTGATGATATGATAAAACATTCCAGAGGAATCTTCTTACATGCTGCTTTCTTTTATAATAGGATCAAATGTCAGAGTATCATAACATGTTTTAATCAATTTTTACCTTAAAGACTCAAATTTTTCTTTGATGATGATCATTGTCAATTTTCAGGATTTTTTTTTTTTTTTTATCAAAAATGAATATTCTATATGTCAGGAAAGATTTCTGAGTGGAAGGTCAAGTAAAGTCATTTTTGTCATGTTTGTAGAGTGCTAGATTCATCTAGTGACATGGCCACCACTTTGATAGGAACTCCATACTATATGAGCCCAGAACTGTTCTCCAACAAACCCTACAACCACAAGGTGCAGTATGTGTAAAAGTATTATAGAGCTGGGTTGAGTCTTGATACAACTTCAATGATGTAAGAATCAGAGATATACATGCATGTTAGGAATCATCTAAAATTCATAATTTCATCTTCTCTATCATTTTGCTACTTATATTTTTATCATTTAGATTCTGTTATTTAGAGATTTTTTTTTCTTGCACTTGAAAATTCCCAGCGCAATAAAATAATTATATTTGGAAAAAGAAAGCAAACTATTGATTTGATTAGTTGCTGCATTTTGTATTTGGTTTCAAAGTCAGAACCTTTTTATTAGATTATTTGACTAAATGGAACATAGTCATGCATATCTGACATTGTACAATTATATCACATTCTGGAAGTGATTTTATTTTGACAGTCTGATGTGTGGGCTTTGGGATGTTGTGCATATGAAATGGCTACACTCAAGCATGCATTTAATGCAAAGGACATGAACTCCTTGGTGTATAAAATTCTGAAGGGCAAGGTAAGAATATGAAATATCAAATATTCAAACATAGTCATCTGGGTGTAAAGGTTATTTTGGTTTATTAGTTGTTTTAGATCCCATTTAAGGGTTTTTCACATTAGGCGAAGTGTGATAAAGTTTAACCTATGCATTATGCTCAAAGCCATGGCAGTGATTTTTTTTTTATCGTGCTAACACCTGACGTGAGGCAGGACCTCCATTTTATAGGTCATATTACTTGGAAAAACCTGTGACTTTCACCTCTGTTGCTGGTGCTTGGTGAAGGAACAGTCATTAATACAGGTGTTGTAGATTTAATATCACTGGGATTGAGAACCTCCCAGTTAGTGAAGCAAGCACCAATAAATGCCTGTAATACAATATACACAGGTACATACACATGATGGAAGGAAAAGAAAATAGCATTCAATTTATGCAGCTATTTATGCTTCTTAATGATATATTTCCTGCAAGGAAATGATTTGGGACTTTTTCTAGTGAATCAGAGTAACTGTAAAAACATAACAATATTGCAATTAAATTTGTCAAAAATTGTATTAAAAAAGTTATTTTAAGCTATACAAAAGTATTTTACAATAGCATTATTTTATTTCTAATGAAGTTAGAAGACTATCCAAAATTTCTCAAAATAGATAGCAAGAAAATTAAACTTTAAATACAGGTGATTCTCAATGGCTCGGACTTTGATCTCTTGATGTTCTTTATCTCTCAAGGTGAAATCATGGTCCCAACTTTTTTCTCTATTTAGCTAAGCAAATTTACTCAGATCGCTTAAAGTGAAATTCGGGTCCCGTACAACATATGTAATTGTTTGTTAACTCTCAGTCTCAAAGTGGTGGCACTGTATATGCACCATTAATCAAGTGTATAATTATCTTTGCTTGGACCTTACCCAGATAATGGTGAATTTGCCATGCAAATTACAGTCAAATCTCATTACCTCAAACTTGATGGGATCGAGAAAAAACTTTGAGATGTCCTGAGTATTTGAGATATCGAGGGTAAAATACTCAAAGAATAAGCGATTAGAATTTCTGAATCACTTCGACATACCCATGGTATTCGAGATACCTGTGTTCTAGATACCGAAGTTTAACTGTAGTTGTTAACATAGATAACGCATCACCCAAGTTTCCATTTGAAGTGGACAGTTAATTGTTTAATTGGTCAGTTTTAACCTTGCACCCCACAAGGTTTGCAGAATAAAAAAATATAAGAAGTTGCTCAAATAACCCCTTATTATTATGGTTATTTTAGCATGTAGCAAAGTGAGCAACTTCTTATATTTTTAGTTGGGATATTCATGTTTAGTAAGACAGTGTTTTAGCAAATCACTAATTTCGAAATAAATTGAAAATAAATTAATAATGGAAAAGTGGTGGGTTACAAAAGCTGAGAAAGATAATTCTAGTTTCCCATACCTTTATGAACTTTTAGTAATGAATGTCAACATTAAATCCACACTAAAATTCTACTTATACAGTATGTTGTATGCTTTGGTAAATTGTTTGCAGAAGTCCTTGAGGGGAATACAGTGTTTAAAAAAGTCTTTTGTTTTCTTGCTGTATAGATGCCCTTGATGCCAAGGCAATACAGTGCTGAATTAATTCAAATAATAAAGAATATGTTGCACCAGGAGCCTGAGAAACGTCCCTCAGTGAATCGAATCCTTCGGGACCCGTACATTAAAAAGAACATCTCTATATTCCTAGAGGAGACCAAGAAAAGGTTAGAAGATAATCATATATACATTTGTATGTATATGACTACTTTTTATTCTAATTAGTTCCTTGGAATAACATTGCAGGGGGCTTGCAACTTGTCCGTGTATGTTTGTGTATGTACAACCTATATAACCTTCACATGGGAGTATTATGCACCATATATGGTACTCTTGTTTGTTTTGTATTTATAGAGGTGGCAGATAAGGGAAGATAGATACCTGTTGAAGTCATAGCTCAATGAGTATCGATTTTGAAGTTTGTTGTTAGTTATGGTACTTGTTGAGTAAAACCATATTGCAAGGGGATGTCCCATTTGGGGAAGCCCTTGTTTTCTTTAGATGTGAGAATTATCTGCCTTTACAGGATACTAAATATTCTTCGGAATCAATATACACATGTACATTTTAGTATTTATTTGGCATGCTGTGTAGTACATGTATTATTTATTGCATGTGTGATTTATGAAAGGTACATGTGTATATCAACTTTTGTTTTTTTTTCAGTAATGCTGAAATTTTAAAATATTATGAAGTAGTATTGCTATAATGCAATATATGATAATGCTGTAACTCATGATCCATTGCAACAAATACTGTAGATGCTGAGACAGGAGTATTTACTAGGATTTTATATATTTCATGGAAAATGAAACCACAACAAATTTGTTCCAGAATGCAACTTAAAAAAAATCTTCACCATTTATTAGTGTATTAGTAATGAATGCAAAGTTTATTGATGTTGTAAACTGATATTAAACCCACCATACAACAACTCAAATGATCAATATCATCATATGTGTCTATGAAACTTGTTTATTAGTCCCCTACAGACTTTGCCAAAAAGGACTATTAATCTACCCTCAGTCTGTCCATCTGTCTGTCTTTCATTTTGCTTGAGATTTTCTGGGCTTTTCTATGCATTGGATGAAGATATTCAAATGAAATGTTGTACATGGGTTTATCTTGGATAGTTACAGATTAAGTTTGAGTTTCGTAACGCTTGACCTACTTTTGGCTGAATTATTCTAGCTGTAGGGGACTTTGTATTTGCCTGCAATACACTCAGAATGCTTATTTTGTTTGTTTCTCATTTTAACATCCCATTTAAGAATATCTTACTCACATAGGGACGTCACCAGCTGTACTTGAAATGCCACAAATTTTGACCATATGTATGGTTTACAAGTTCATAAGAGGGAGGGTTCTTTATAATGCATGTGCTTACTGTGACATTGGAATCTCTTTTTCTAAGGGCATATCTGAATGACTTCTTTCTTCGCTAATGCTGGGCACTTGACAAAAGAACAGCCACTTCCTGTCTTAAATGTCTTGAGTTAGAAATGGCTGCTGGCATTGAGAATCAAGCCAAGTGGTTGTGGAGTGAGAATTCTAACCGTTTTAAAACTGATATCAAAAGTTGCAAGTGCATGGCTTGATGTAAATTCAATTATTGTTTTCATTATATGGTGTCCAATATGGGTTAAAAATAAGGAATTAACTGGTTATATGGTGATAACTGGTTATGTAGTGTCCATTATGCTTTGATAATGAGGGATTAACTTTACACAATTCATATTTATCACAAGCTGTGGTAGTTCTGTAGTCTTTGATTATTGACACATTTAAAGTCCAGTGCTCCTGATATCGCTTGCCGGCAGCATGGTGCTGCACCTGTTACGTTCACATTTACTGTCCATAGACAATAAGAATGGGGCGATTTCACTGCTGTGTAGATCAATGGTAACATTGTTTACAGGTATACATGTACAATATTTATCCACACATGGGTAAAATATGTTCAGAGTAGAAGCTGACACTTTTTTTTCAGGATTGATTTTAGTTTTCTCTATGTGGTGCTATCGCATGATTGAATTTCCTCAATTTCACGTAGAGGGACAAACATGGTGCAAATGTTGTGTTTTATGCAGTTATACTGAAAGACCCCTGATGATTCTTCAGTGTATCAGAGATAGCAAATTTATCATCTTTGCTTCTGCTTGAGTGACAGATGTCTTCACTTTTTTAATACTGGATCAAAATGTCTCTCACTCATTTGAATCTCATAGCTTCAGATGTAGATATATAGATTATGTGTCATGTTCCAGTCATTTGGAAAATTAAAAAAAAGGTGATATTTGTCTATAAGCTTTTTGTAAATAAGTTTACATTGGTTGATAAGCTTTAATTTGGAAGGGAAGCAGTGAGTTCTCTGGGAATTAAATTTTCATCACTTTCAATTTACTTTTCAAAATTTTAACAAATGGAGAATGCATAGGAAAACAAAATTAGAGTTGAAATCCATGAATATTATTTTTTTGGATACAAATCCATATAAAGTTTTATTCCTATGAAACTTTTTGCTTAACCAACAGCTGAAATCATCTTAGATATAGTAAAGCTTTGTTTCATTATCAATTTACAGCCGTCCATCCAGTGCTAGTCGTCCTGGTAGTGCTCAAAGACCAAGGCCACGAACTGCTCCGTCTAGTCGCCCCCCAGCTCCCCTCCCCTCCAGCGAGGTCTCCAATGCAAATAATAATTCAGCCAGTAAAATGCAGGTGCATGTCCCAGAATCAGAGGGGGCAGACAGTGTAGACAATGCACAGGTAATGATAATAGGCCTCTTAAATAAATGTCCAGTTTACTAATGGTAGGTAGTGTAGATAAATGTCTAGTTAACTAGTGGTGGGTAGTGTAGATAAATGTCTAGTTAACTAGTTTTGGGTAGTGTAGATAAATGTCTAGTTAACTAGTGGTAGGTAGTGTAGATAAATGTCCAATCAACTAGTGGTAGATAATGCAGATAAATGTCTAGTTAACTAGTGGTGGGTAGTGTAGATAAATGTCCAGTTAACTAGTGGTAGGTAGTGTAGATAAATGTCAAGTTAACTTGTGGTAGAAGGGATAGAAAATGTCTGTGTGATTAGTAGTAGACAGTATAGAAAATATGCATTATCTTATGGTAATTTACGGTAGTCAGGATAGATAAGTATCCAAGTGTTTAGTGGTAGACAGCATAGATGTCCAGTTAATGCAAGGTGTAGGATGTCAAGATGGAATTTTTTGTGTCATGTTAGTATACATTAATTACCACTGAAAATATGTACGAATTAAAGTCAATAAAGGATAATTAACAAACACTTCCCCGTCTTAAATTTTCTCCTAAATTCTTTTATTAGCTATTATTACTATTACAGATACAGTGTATGTAAAAATGGCTCCATTTGTTTAATTGAGGTAAGAATAATTAACAAAAAGAAGTTCAAGTGATGTATAAATGTACATGTTTTACTGTAGGCCAAGCCACAACCTGCTATACTACGGAGACATGGTCATGCAAGGAAACCCTCAGATGGAGCCAAGCAGGATTTGTTTCCAATTGTGGAGGATAAAGTTGTGAGCGAAAACCATCACAAAAATCTGGAATCCTCCACTAGTTCTGAGGATACTGTGAAGGCCAGCACAGTCAAAGAAGTAGGTGGCTCATTGGGTACCACACAAGTGTTGAATAAATCTGTGTGTAATTTGTGATGTGGGGATATAATGGGCAGTGCTGAATTATTGAAGTACTTAATGGTGAGTGAAGATTGGAATGATATCTGTGGGCCTGAAAATGCTGATGGAGATTTGAACCTGAAATTTCAAAAATATGTTATTTCTGTACAGGTTCTTTCAGAAAATTTGCAATCATTTTAGTTGCCAATATCTTAAATGTTGATACTGCAGATCTTGTCATTTGAAAGGACATGATATCCAGAATTATTCATACGTAAATCAAATTGTCATTTAAATTTGCAGTTGCTCACTACCTTGTCACTGAAAATTAGAAAATTATCATTTTCTTAATTAACTATGCTGAAGATGACAGCATAATACATTTCTGGTTAGTATTCAGTGCAGGGTAAAATTTGTAATGAGCACATTTGTCTTGAAAATTGGGTTCAATTTCATGTAGAATGACTAGGATCTATGGTACCCCTTTAAGAGAGAGGAAGGGGTATATTGGGATTTTTTTTTATCCAGAATTTGAAAAGAAATTGTGATATGTTTCTAAATCCTTTGCCATAGAGGGGAAATTCCTGCTTAGAATCAAATGATGTAGAAATATGTCTCAGAAACCTGGTAAATGTATTGATTTCAAGTCATATTGTGATACTTAATAAAATTGCCAAATTTTTGGCTTGTATCATAAACATTTTCTGACATCCTTGGAACCCCTCAACATGTTTCTGTAGAAAGAAAAAAGAATTAGGTGCCATCTTTTGCTACCCATTTTTAGCTTGTCAGAATGAATGTGTCAAAGCAGCAGTGACGTATTTTAAGGGAAAATACTCAACTAGGGTGTAACTTTTGAATCAAGAGGAATTAGGATTTGATATTTCACATGACCAGGCCCAGACCTTTCATTGGGGATGGGTAAATGGAGTCACACTTCCTAGTCTTCTGATAACTCTTTTTGTTTACTCCTTCTCTTAAACCTTTGAGTAGTATGTTTATATATCTACTTGTTGAGATATATTTTTTAATATTCCTGAACCAATTATCAAAAGACAGTAAGTGATAGGTCTTCAGTATTACAATTTCAACAACTGTAACAGTTGTAAATTTCCTTGCATTGAAAATTCAAAATTTCACTGTTTTTAATTTCTGTCATTCATGTATATGTTTCACTATTAAAATAAAAGTAAGGGTATAATATCTACTAATGCTAAATATTATTGTCCATTTTAGGTTTCTATATTTTTTTTTTTACATGTAGAATAATTGGGTTCATGTTTTCTGAAACTCTGTATTTCATGATTTTTTTTTTTTTCAAGTGAGTGTTTTGGCCCATGGACCCACATTTTCTATAAACTAACATAGCTTTCATTTAGCATGTTGATTGAAAAACAAAATTATAGATTTCGGAATCATATGACTTTGGAGGGATTGAGGAGATAAACCTCTGTTTTGTTTGACAGAAAGCTGATTCTCAGTCTCAACTAAGAAAAAGTGGAGATTCACCTCCAGGGAAAAATTCACCAAAAAAGAAAAAGAATATTCTAAAAAAAGGTGGTCGTGACAGTGATAGAGACTCGCTGCCAAGTGCGAGGTCTGAGCCCAACTTTAGTGCTAGGTCAGACTCAAGTGCTTCAAGTTATGGTGCCAAAAATGATGCATTCAAAAAAGTAAGTATAGAACTGACAGTCTATTTGGCAATGAGTTTCTCACAATGAAGCAATTTTAATGGATTTTGTGGGATGCTGAAGACTATAGATTACACAGTATTTGTTATCAAACTTGTATAGTTGATATTTCATTACATGCCAAAGAAGCCTCTTTTGCAAAATTGAAAGTCTGGTGGGTTTTTTTTATTATTATTTATCATTACATTCATTAATTCACTTAGAATATTGGACATTGTGATGTAACATTCTGGTGTTTCATTGTGATACACTGATTTTTGTCTGATAAAGTACTCACATAATACAAGTAATCTGCAGTAGTTTCAAACAGTTTGGATGTTTCTTATGGAGGTATTAAGATATATTCTGTAGGTGTATGTTCCAAGGGAGAGCAATCTGTCTCCCAGAATAAGAAAGGGAAATAACCCAGTAAGTACTTGGAAAAGGATTTTTTTTTTTTTTTACTGGGATTAATGTACATGTAGAAGGTTTTTGTAAACAGAAATTGTTGTTGGGTATTCTAAGCATGATTTAATCTGTGTCAGCTTTCCATGTGAAATTGGTCCATCCTTTCTATAATTTTGGAGTAGTCCATGTCGGAACAAACTTGCATGGAAGAAGGGATCTACTGATGTGTGTATGTAACGCCAGTCATGTTGTTTCCACTACTTCATGTGCATGTTGTGAGAGCAGTATTGTCCAAGTGAAGACTTGTAGCAGATTCAGTCCCTATAAATAGACAAATTGACACATTTCAATGAAAGAAAAAAAATCCAGAAAAGTGATTAGGTCAAAGGTCTTTTTTCTTTTTTTTTTTTTTAATTAGAAGAGAAGTACATTTGCTAATAAGAAAAAACATGAAAGAATGAGATTTACATATAACAACAATTTGCATTGGTGATTTGTATAGGTATTCCTACAGTTTCAGTCTGTTCCTTGGGATGTTTTTAGGGTATTAAATTTGTCAATAGATTTTTACGTGAAGTTATATTTGCTAAATGAGTTTCATGGTTATTTTGTGAATTTGGGTGGGGGGGGGGGATTAAATCTTACCCATTCATCACATCAGGCAGAGTTATTTAACTTGTCCAATAACTTTGGATATAAATTCAGTTTAGGCTTCATATTATTTGGTGCTTATGATTCCTGTCACAGATTCTCTTAATTGATACCACCGTTAAATGCAATAAAAAAAAAAAATGCAGAAAAGCAATAATAATAATAAAAGTGATAAAATATGCAGAAATTGTTATCTTCATTGGTAGGCAGTTCTTGATCCCAATAATTTAAAGTCTCATTAAAATGAATGAGGAAGAAAAAAAACCCAACTCAAAACAAGTCCAGAAATAAGTGATTCTCAGTATGGATTCACCTAACCTGCTAACTTGATGCATGTAGGGATGTTCCATACAGACGTTTCTCTCCCATGAGCAACACAAGGTCTGATGATGATACAATAGCACATTTTCGATTTACTGGTGGAACGCCCGAATTTTACACACTCTCTCAGATTTGGTTACAATCCCTCAGATTTGGTTAGCCCTACACATTTCCAGTTTTAAAACCAAAATACAGCGGCAAGTTTGAAAATGATGGAAACTACTTCTTCAATCAATTTTTTTTTCATTGGAAGTGCCAGAACTAAAATCCTTTCTTTTGGATCGAGGGGTATCATGTTTCTTTTTTCATAGAATTGATTTAGGTAAGTTGTGCGAGCTTGCAGTGGAACTGAAGCTAGGGGTAATTTCAATTTCTGATGATGGATCCTTTTTCTGTGTTGGAAAGGGGTAGAATGTAATGTATTCCATGGATTCCTATTTTCCTTGTGTCAGCACTACACCCTTCCCTTGAGCAGTAGTGTCTCGCTTTTAATCCCTCTGTTTCTTTATAACACTGGTACTAACAGATGCTATTCTGCTGGAAGTATTGAAGGCAAACCAAATCTTGAAATCACATGATCACGGGTATAAAATCTAGAATAAACATATGTTCCGACAGTATCTCGAAAATGTGCTATTATCATTGCATGTGTTGAGATGAATAATGCAGAATAGATGAAAAAATGTTTAGATGTTTTTACTAGTAAACATCCATATCTTCTGTTTTATGTAAGCGAAACATTCCCATGATCACATAAATCATTGAAATGTAAGTGCACCGAGAAGAAATGCATGTAATTTAACTTTTCTGAAGTTTTAAAAGGATAAGCATAATTCTAAATGAAGAATGAATGGAGCAAGTTTAGCTTGGGCACTCAAATCTACAGGCATGTTGATATTACATCATACATATAAAATACAAATATAATAACATAATGATATAATTATGGTATAAATCTTGTTAATTATCTTTGCACACATATATTACTGGAAAGGTAGCTCTCAACATAATGGTGATAGGTCTGCAGTGAAAAATATATAATATAAAGATTTAAACAACTAAAAATGGTTTATTGTAAATAATGTAGCTTAGCATTTAAATTGTTTTGTCCCTGGGAGTGAAGGTTGGAAGCATGTTGCTTTTCTATGTCATTTTGCCTCTTTGCTACTCTGCAACTTTAACCTTGTTCATAATGATGCTAAATAAAGACTGTATTCTCGGTGAGCGGAAAGGTCTAGGCTTTGTGACAGATAATTGAACATCTGCCGTTAGAAATACTGCATATCAATACAAACACTTCTTGTTTTTTATTTAATATTTCTAAAAGGAAAGATAGGACTTGAAAATTTTCAGTGATAATTTATATTTGCAAATTATCATAATTTAGGACACAGTTGAAGAGAGTGATGAATCTGGGGGCTATAGTCGCGTAAGTGAGAGCATTTTTCTGTGTGGCTTAAAACTGACATCATGAAATATGCTTAGCTGTGATATTTTTGTGGTTTGCTTGCTTTATATTTGACTAAAGATCTAGAGATGGTGTTTGTTAAATCTTTTTCTATTGTGACACCTGGCAGATGGACAGACAAATTGATGACAGAGATCCCAGTGATATAGCTATACCTAATCATTTTGTAATGCCCATCAAATTAGACAGCATCAATTCTTTTTCTTTTTTTTCATATTTGGTGAACATACATTTCTTTATTCAATAGTTAGGTGTTGTGTTATTGTGAAGTGGCTCATGTTTCAATGACTTTGCCATTGCTCATAAAAAAAAAATGCAAATAATTCGTAGACATTAAATCGTGAGAACATGAGTTCTCAAGTGGAATGTTGATGAATAGTATTTACATGTATTTCAGCAATATAAGGATAAAAATGAGCAATGCTTTATTTAGCAAATGGTGCTTCTCGTTAAATTACACAATAATGAATTCCTCACATGTATAGGTTTGTATTTTATTTCATTAATTTGTAAGTATGATTCCTGAGCAATGTTCACAGTGTTAGCCAATGCATACAATTTATTCATTGAGTACAGGCAATATCTGCAGTAGGTTTATTTGTTTGTTTTGTTTTTGTTTGTTTGTTTTTTCATTTGAAAATTCATCTTTCTGTGAATTGATTTATTTCACCCCCAAAATACAATAATACCAAAATTCTGTTAACTTATTTTTAAGGAGGGAATACATCTTCAAAGACTTTGTGCATATTAAACATATTGCAGCTTTTGAAGTGTTTGTCAATTCTGGAATACATGTACTGAAAGCAAGTTTTGTTGTTACATTGCAGCCTAAACCAGTTAGTAACCCTCGTCCATTGCCCACTCCCCCAAAGGTCAGTGAAAGTGCTGGGATCCCCCTCAGACGACCTTCGTATGAAGAGAAGTTGGTAGAAAACAACAAATCCTCTAGCACCTCCAGTTCTAAAGATGAGTCCTGTGATTTAGAAACGCCCAGGGTGAGTAAGAAGTGGTAAAGTGATGTTAGTTATTTGTTTATCTAAGTATGTCATATAGGTATACACCAAAAAGTCTCTTTTTTTTTGTTCCAGTGCAAAACAAATTTGAGGTTAGAATCTTGACATTCATTCCATTAGTTCTTTAATATATATACAGATATTTCAAAAAATGTTGATGACATCAGACAAACTCAAACTAAAGACTGAGTTTTTACACACAACTGTAGTTAGAAATTTTCACTGATCTGATTGATGTAGAGCATATCTGATTGGCTGTCTAGAATCTGCTCTTCAGCCTGAGCATATTAATTACACGGTGATACTGCTTCAGTAAAAGATCCTTTAATAAGAATGTCTCTGTTATTTTGAAATTCAAGATGCTTTAGGGGAAAACAAGAAACAATTACCATATCTCTGTGAAATTAGATTGTTGAAGGAAACCAAAAAAAAATTTAGAATGAAAGAAAATTGTATGTGGAAGATGAATATAGTAAGCAAATAAACAATGATAAAGAATTGGAAAAGACATTGAAGATTAAAATATGAATTTGATTAGTTAATGTATTTTAAAGGTTGATCTCATTGAATAATATGCAATGATAGGGTGGTGAATAATTAAAAGTTGATAGCTTGCTTCCTGCTGAAACTTGATCTGGATACTGTTTCCTGATTTTCTATTTTTAAATGTTGGCATTTCTAAATACATGCATGTCATATGTTTACTGTGAAAAAGTTCACCACAAATTATACATGGTATATAAAGTATATTTACCAAAAACTAAGTTACTTTGATATCAAATACTGATGTATTGCAATATCATAAACTATGGCATATCAGCACATTTTGGCATAAGTGTGCTG
This sequence comes from Ostrea denselamellosa, assembly GCA_024699665.1. Lineage (NCBI taxonomy): Eukaryota > Metazoa > Mollusca > Bivalvia > Ostreida > Ostreidae > Ostrea > Ostrea denselamellosa. The sequence continues at coordinate 1,455,033 of JAMZEH010000080.1, forward strand.
AAAGCAATAAATATTCATGTAATTTTATTGTTCATATATATTTTAGGAACCAAATTTATCTGCACGACAAAGACGTCGAGAGAAAAATCCTGCAGGGTCATGTATGTATCAACCAAATTAAAATACATTTTCATGAATTTTCAAAATAATAAAAGTAAAATATGATATAATTATCAATATCTCAATTTTTATTGATATGTGTAAATGTGTGTACCGTAGTTTATGATTTCATGTGATTATATAAAGCAGATTCTACACTGTGGAGCATTTGATAACATTTGTTTTTCATTTGTATTGCATGAGGATAATTTAGAGAAAAACGTTTGTGTGAAATTGCTCCATGGTATTTTTAGCACTAGAGAGACCTAACTCCGCCCGCATTCATTTGAAAGCCCCATCCCGTCACGAGTCTCAGCGTGTTACAAAGGCTGAAAAGAGTGAGGTGAGTGTATTAATAAAAAGTACTTGCATGATGGCTTGTTCATCTTGTCACAGATTAAAGTGTCTTATACATTCTACTTTGAAAATCATCTCATATGAATTGGTTTTTAATATTGTGTTTAATGGTGGTGGTATATAATGTAAAATACAGTTTCAAGAATAAAAAATTTCAATTTCTATTGATTCAAGTTCATTCACATTTTATTATAATTACATTTTAATCCTTCAAACCTTAATTAATAAAACCAGCAGATTCCGTTTATTGAAAATAGTGTACAGATCTAATAATATATAGGAAATTCCAACACAGGTAGATTACAAAAAATATGTACAGATCAAATAATGCATATAGATTACAATGAAAATAAACATTTTTTCTCTGCTTCCACATTGACGTAATTATTGTAAACATTTTAATATATTCAGCACAACACACTTATAACAAAGTGCTGGGCATGATTAATTTTGATTTGTTATCAATGTAATTCTATGTAACCAATAAGTTCACGATATGTTTTCATATTTCATGGAATAAAGTCACTTTACTATAAGCATGAATTGATTATAAATGTGTTCGATGTATCCGTGTATTGCTGTATTCTTAAACTATCTTGATTTGTGCATTGAATCATTCAAACTAGCTTAAGCCAATGACTTGATTCATTTTGTGATACATGTACTTATGAAATGATGATAGGCTTATCGTCACTGGAACGACCTCTCAACTCCAAATTCGGCACGAACACCCAGAAATGAGTATTACAGTAGACCGTATAGTGAGAACAGTTACACCCCACGGGGGGAGGTCGATAGTTGGGAATCCGAACCTGTAAGTCACATGATTGGTGTCACCTGACCTGATCACGTGGGTGTTGGAATCCACAGTGCACTAATGAATGCGATAGGTTGTGGTGTGAGAGTTTTACTCACTGTTTTATCTTCATTAAATGTGTTTTATTGAATTTGAAAAATAAAAGATACCTGGGTATTATAAAAGTTACCTGGGTTTTAAAAAATATACCTGAATATTTTAAAAGATACCTAGGTATTATAAAAGGTACCTGGGTATTATATGTTTCATTGAATGATGTATATATAATTATATTAACTTCATGTATAACAGTTAATGCTTTCTATTTTCTAATCTAACATCAGAATTTGTTTTCACTTACTTTTAGTGTTTGTGTTTTATTCCTCATGTGTACCATACGTGTTGAGTGATTGCAAACATCATGCAGTTTTGAATTGACATATTACATGTAATTTCATTTTGAAGAATTATTAAATATTTATTTTAAGACTGTGTATATGGTATACAATGTAAATGCAGAAATTTAATGAATTATGTGTCACAGTTGAATGTGATAATTTTTTTGTCATGCAGTATGGACCAAAAATGTCCAAGTCCAACTCCAAGAGAGTGCGGCAGCCCTCCATTAAAGACAGCTCAAGTTCTGAGGAAGAAACCCTCAAAGAAAATGAAGATTTCAAAAAGGAGAGAGAGAAACACAGGTATAAAACGTTCCAGTTGAACATTACCTGTGGTTTGTTCTATGTAACCTCACAAAGCAAGATTGCAAGAATGAATACTTGTGAAGTATAAAGGGATTTGAAGTAAAACATTTTATATGAATTATACTGGCATGTTTCAGTGAACTTAATTTCTTGAAGTTCCAGAGGCACTACTTTTAAAAATGACACGCATACAGTGCATGTTAATGTACAAGACATTTTCATATGTTTCATGGTAATAAATACCATCTGGACTTGTGTTTAATATATTTGTTACTGAGTGCAGGTAGATAGAGATGAATGGAATAGATTTCATTTTGATTGTCGTCCTGCTTCAGTGCATTACAACTCCACTTGTCATCTTAAACTGATTTTAAATAGCTACCTGATCAGAACCTGTTCTACTGAACCACATGGTGGAACAAACAATCAGGAACCTGGGATTTTTTAATTAATTAGATGATTTCTGTCTAATTGTTTTTTAGAAATGAAAGAAATGACATATCACCCATGTTAAAGAGATAATAAACAATGGGAAAGAAAGACAACTCCTGTACCATCTTCAACCACCAAATAATATGCTATTTTTTCTTCACACTGTGAATGTGCTATCTTTTCCCACATTGCAAATATTTTATCCCCCCCCTCCCCCAAGTAAATGATAACTCCTAACTATATGGAATTTTTCTTCTTTTTTTCAGGGAAAATAAAGAAATGAATAATTTTATTTCACTCTTGGATACGACCTTAAAAATGAACAAAGATGATGACAAATCTGAGGAGGAGGAAGATGTTAGAGAAGACAAGGGTCATCGGCGGGTCAGTGAGCCATCCAAATTAACAGATGCAGAAATCCACAGGAGTGCTTCACTGCCTAGTAAATATGTTTTGCAAAAAATAATGGGTTTACTACACATATTGTCTTGCTCTAGAAAGGTACTGGCTACATTTCCTTGCCAAAAGCTGCTTCTCTGTAATGAATGTCTTATAATACAGGGATTTCATTTCCACTTTTTAAACTTGCAGTCATAAAATTTTTGCAATTTTTCTATCAATTTGGTCACCATCAACCAGTCTTAAACAAATTACAGTTTCAAGCCTGTACAAAATGTATGGGACAAATGTGAAAATGTTGCATTAATTGTAGATGTGCCCTTTATGCTGATTTTTCACTTGCAGGTGTGGAGACTTTGTGTAACGCTGACAGACTGACAACTAGAATTCAGATTCTACACAGGTAGGTAGTAGATATTTTAGGTAGTAGGCACTTCATAGGATACAGGGAGGTGGGAGGTACTTCATAGGATACAGGGAAGTGGTAGGTACTTCATAGGATTCAGGGAAGTGGTAGGTACTTCATAGGATACAGGGAGGTGGGAGGTACTTCATAGGAAGTGGTAGGAACTCATAGGATACAGGGAAGTGGTAGGTACTTCATAGATACATAGAAGTGGTAGGTACTTCATAGGATACAGGGAGGTGGGAGGTACTTCATAGGATACAGGTAGTTGGTACTTTATACGATAGACAAGACATGGCGAATTGAATATTTTAATATTTACATGTAATGTTAATGAATAAGTAATGTAGCATCGAAATTTCTCAACACTTTCTTTTTGTACAAAATTTATTCTTCATGTAAACACAGTTGAGAGGCAGAGAAGGAATTTTCAGAATTGCTTTTTGCATCCTTGCAAATGTATTATTTGAGATACTTGTATGTTAAGTGAACTATTTATTGAAATAGAATTGTGTACTATAACCTTGCAAATCATTGCAAGGGGGAACCATTTGTGTTTGGGTGAGTTTGTGCAATGCTGAAATTGTAGACACTCTAGAGGTTCATTTTTTGTGCAATTGATTTGATATTTCCCACATTGTTTTGTTGTCAAGAGACTCAAGAGAGGAAGAACTCTATTGATTTTGGGGTGAAAAGGTCAAAGTCACTAGGGAACTTAATAGAAAAAACCTACATTGCGAGGGAATACCCCACGTTCCAGAGCTCTTATAAACTGTCAAGATGCACTGAAACATGAAATGAGCTGTTTCTGTTATAGTATAAGACAGTGTTAAATTCCACCAATATTGTGAATTGAAGACCGTTAATGTTTTGCTTGTAGGGACTGTGTTCGTGGAGTTGGATTTGATATTCTACATAAAGCATTTGAGATTCTCTCAAACATTGAGGATGATGAATTAGAGGTAAACTTTAGCCAGATTAAAGTTTGTTTGTTAGTTTGATATCTTTTTTATATTAACATTGAAAGCTTTTCCGGTAGTATATTTCTGGGTTTTGGGAATCGAATGTGTCATTAGGAGTACTACTTTAATGATAACATTTTTCGTAATTGTTAGATTAGATGGAACTCCATTATTTTCTATGCTTTGTTTTGATATCTTACATAGTACCTGTAATGTTATCTCTGATTGAGATACAACATTACTCTTGTTGAATTTAGGCATAACGAGTTATTATCAGGATAATGTTTCTGGTGTATTAAATTTTCAACTAAATTATCTTTGTCCTTAGCAATTTGCTTGTTGAAATTTGACATGAAAATCATAAAATCATGGATATAGAAATTCAGTGCATTTACAGCATTCAGAATGTGCACATTACATTATACAGTATAGAATTTTAACTGCCCAATATCAACTTGGTTCCTTTTGACTTGAAATTTTAGGTGGCAGAAAAAGTCTTGGTAATCACTAATAATAACTGCTTGGTTTTTCACTTCTTTTTTCAAAAAAGTCTGAAGGTCACACTTTGTGCTCATTTTCCTCTGTCTTTATTTTATTTCCTTGAAATGGATTGTAAGATCACTAAATATTAAGTGGCAAGAAAAGAAATGTACAACATTCGTGATTTTCGACCTTTACAGTCTAAACTTTTGACATCCCAATGCAATGGTCAGATACTAACTCAGAGCAGATTGAAAAGATCTATCGCCACATGGATTAGAACATTTTGAGTGCCAAATTATGCATTGTGACATCAAATGTCTTGACAGTTATGGATGAAAATCACAAATGCTGTATATTTCATTTCTTGCCACTTAATGTTTGGCAATCTTATATGATTATTTCAGTTCATATTTTCACACACACACAGTACATATTCTTCCATAGTACATGTGTAATGTAAGACCATTAGTAACTGTTCAAAGCATGAAAATATACATTTAAAATTAAGTGTATTTCAACACACAGGTAATTTGTGTGAAACAAATTAGATAAATGTAAAATAAGATTTTCTAAAACTATTGTAGGCCCTAATGAAAGGAATTTTTCCTCAGTTCAAGTGCAGAAATCTTAATATCAGATTTGCTCTAGAACCCCAAGAGGTTAAATATGCTTGAAATTAGGACATGTAGATTGTTGATGGCAATGTACTGTAATGATGTTGCGTACAGAGTGTACGAGTGTTTCAAATGATTTTAATAGTAGGACTGATCTTATTACCATTGCTAATTAAAGTTATCATGATAAATATAATTACAGTAATTTTTCATCAGATTACAATTTTTGTTGTTGTTATCCTATTCTGTGTACTGTTAGACTGCAGTGTTTCTGTAATTTAAGCATGCAATTCTAAGTGTTGTGAAGTGAATTTCAGTTTTTGATTCTTAATATTCACTGCTGATCATCTACACTTGATCTTACCAAATTGACCTACAGATACAAACTCTAAAAATTCTAATTGTTAAACATTTTTATGGAGTTTTAAGTCTTAGCCATGTATATAAAAGTATGCTTACAGTTAAAGATTTTGTGGGGTACTTTTAATCATCTATAGGATGAATATAGATATAGTTTTATCAAATTTATTGCTCAATTTTTGGTGTTGTTTTAAACAGCCTCAGTTGGTGGACCTGATGGGAAAGGACAAGTTTGATCAGTATGCAGGGAAAATCTGGCAGCTGAAATTCTGCAATGAGTGTTTTGAGCAACTCCCACATTTACGAAGCTAACAGGAAGTGCAACATAGCTACATGTAGCTTCCATGCATCATTGATGTAAAATGGTGGCACTAGAGCAACCTACCTAATATATTAAACCACAAAAACTCACGAAATCAGCACTGCTGTCCTTGTGTTGTAACAGCAGAATTATTTTCCGGTACTTGGTATTATGATAATGGATGTTATGTTGCTTATTTGTGTAATAAACCATTTTGACAGATTTTTCATTCAGAACACACATGTAGTTGCTTCTCAGGTTCATTAAATCTTATGTGGGAACAACCACAGTTTTATAGTGGTTTCTTGTTGCCATTTCCTCCTCTGCCAAATTATCACTGTACTATGATAATAAGTTATGCCTCAGATTTCTTATTAGGTTAACATATCATTTAAAATTGAAAAACAAACACTCTAAACACGTTTCTGAAATATTTCAACCGTGTTACCGGTCTTCATCAGTCGTGTTTATTGATCATAGCAACGTAACACGAGACTACATGCACAAAGTACTATGACATCACAAAACATATTACAAATGAAATGTAACGTCATAATTGATGTTGCGGGTAAAACATATGGCCTTTTTCCATATGTTTTACCCGCAACATCAACGATGACATTACGTTTCATTTCTAATACGTTTTGTGACGTCATAGTACTTTGTGCATGTAGTCTTGTGTTACGTTGCTATGATCAATAAACACGACTGATGAAGACCGGTAACACGGTTGAAATATTTCAGAAAAATGTTTAGAGTGTTTGTTTTTAAATTTTACTCCAACAAAAGAAACTTTACATTTAAAATTGATATATAGATATATACATGTTTATCTACATTATGGTATATGAAGATGATTATATGAATTTGATTGAGGTTGTAGACAAGCGTTACTGGTGTGACACATTTTAAAGAAATTTCAGAAGTATGTAGTGGTTGTGATTGTATGGAAACCATGTTGCTTTGGAGATAAATTTATACAGTATGATAATGTCTGGGGGGAAAAACTTGATATTTATTTTTCAGTACTGAATTTATGTAGATAGTGGTTGTTTTTCAGTCAGCTTTTAAAGTCCTGTCAATGTAATGTATTCAGTATCAACTTCTTACTTCTGTCTCTCCTTTTTGTATTACAAATGGAAGAAATATTATATTAATAAATTATTGATCAGTTTCTTAACGTTTTCTTTTCAATCATAAGTAACAACATTTTTAACAAGCATTGATATTACTGGTCAGATTCACAAACTGATGTAATTGCTAATATTTCCCTCATCATATTTTTGTCTCTTGTGAAAATTTAATGCCACACCAGTCCATCAACAATCTCAGTTTTCTCTGCGACATATCAATCTCGGTGTTCTCTGCGACATATATGCATATCACTTCAGGAGGTCGTTGAAGACCTGTGTCTTGTCCTGTCAGATGCAGTACTGGGGGGGGGGGGGGGGGGGGGGGGGGTTGTAAGACTTTTTTGCTCCCTTTGTCAAGAAGGAGAAGGCTGAATGGTGGTTTTACTCCAAACAATTGGCTAGAATCAATTTTTAGTACATCGTAAACATTGTCATGACACCATAACAGTGGGCGACTGGAAACATCCTCCAGACGTGTAGGAGTGCAATTGAAGATGTTACATTAACATGACTGTTGATTGTTCGTTAGGTTATAAACGTGATTACAATTGATGTAGAACATTACAACATATTACAATTTAAAAAATGTTCAGTGTACAAATCCTATACCAATAATACAAAACCTCCACATTGTCTTTCCTTGGGAAGTAGTACAACTTGTATATGATTGGTTACATAGTAAGAGGTTGTGTATTGAAATATACACTATATAGTACATGTGTAATAAGTATCAGTCATACACTATACACATTTGTAGTATAAACACCGTATATTTAGACAATGAAACGCTTCATTTCCTGTATCAACATTTCAGCAGTTGACCCTTATTCATTACCTCCAGTCACTTTTCAGTATCGGATGATGAAGGCATTGCTGAAAAAAAAAATTGATAACGCAATTTTAAAATTTTTTTTTGTTTTGTTTTGTTTTCTGCAGTGATTGCTGCCTTCATCACCCAATAAAACAACAAAGAAAGACGTTTTATTGTTATATTTGTAGGTCTTTTTCAAAAATATAAATTAGATTTAAGTACTAAAATATCATAGCTTTGATCCATTCTTTGCTTTAAACAGAACAGTCAATACAACCTTGACGATGTTCCAAAACGGATCGAAATAGTTTGCTACAGAAACGCGAAAATAACGAACAGTACTCAATCTTGTAACTCCATCTGAAGATCTTATGCCATTGAATGGCGTGAAGTGTGTGATAGGGACAATATCTTTGAAAATCTTTGGCCTTATTGATTTTGAGGAATTTGGTCTATTTTCTCCTTGGATTTAAAAGCTTTTCCCGTAAAACAAAATTAAAAGTTCAGCTTCAAATCAAATGTAGATAATTAAGCTACAGAAGCATCACAATATAACAGTATAATGTAGATATGAATTTGGTCATGATAAAACACCACAGGGTGGTGGGAGTGCCTTTAAGGAAGATTTCATCCTGATAAAAAAAATACTCAAGTTTAAAATATTTGTGCTAATTATAACTTTGAAATGGAGTAACAACTTTCAACTTGGTACTGCAATGAATGCGTGGGACCAGCAGGCATGCTATCGAAGCTATCTTCGGACTAAGACATATCTTAAGATAAACTTAGGATGCATCTTAGTCCTAAGTGAGGCTATCGAATATGTCCTAACTTAAGACATATCTTAAGATTTCTCTTAAAGTTAAGACATCACTAGGCCTGTCCTAAGATAATCTTACGATATGTCCTAACTTTGTTTATGCTTAAATATAACAATGTTTGAATGCCTACTAAATATCAACTCTTCGTTCTTCTCCACTTCGTCTAAGAGTATTTGTAGCTCCATTTCTGAGAAATTAGGATTCCGTTTGCGACTCATAATTGGACGATGTCTATTCAATCGTAGTCTACCAGTGAATGACAATACAGTGCCAAGCGGCACGAGATTTTTTTCGCGGTATAGTCTCCAATTTAAAACGTTTCATGTTTATAGATTGTGTAAAGTTGAATTAAATAGCTCGTTTTCTATACTCAGTATGTCTTCTAGTAACATATTTGAAAAAAAAAAATGGATAGAGAGTGTATTGTTAAAAGTATGCATATTTTTTTTTAGAGTAGTCAGTGGTGGATTTAAAGGGGGCGCCCCCCTCTAAAATTTTCAATTTTAAGATAAATCATGACCTCTTTTTTAGAAAAAAATAATATTAAAGATTAAAGAACCGGTTTTTTTTACTCAGAGAAATAAATGACAAGATTGTTTGATTTATTGTTACTTTTATTGGGAAAACATATTTTATTCCGAAAACCCTTAAAATTTGTGTCAATCAATTTCATCTCATTTAAAATAACAGTAAGTAGTAGGGGGGGGGGGGTCTTATTCAAGAAATTTACTTTTTAAAATAAAATTTGATATTACCTTTTATATCTCCATACAATTTTACAAGAAATTAAAACAGTATATGTTTTAAGTCAATAGTATTATCGTTCATTGGTCTGTGATGTGATAAGAATTCTCTTAAGAATCTCCTAAGTCTATCCTAGATAAGATAGTCCTAAGAGAGCTTCTATGTCCATCATAAGATATATCTTAGGACCATCCTAAGAATCGTCGTAAGACATATCTTAAGTCATGTCTTAGGACTTATGGGGCCATTTCACCAAGTACGATCTGGAAACATCGCACGCGACCACGCGCGACCATGGTCGCACCTTTGTTTTTACGTAGTCGCGTGAAAAATCCGTGCGACCTAGACATTTATTTTCTCTCTGCGCTCTACGTTCGATGTTATCTCGTATAACTTTCGTTGTAAACGTTCTTGGTGCGTCCTACACGCTCTATGGACGCTCGGTGCACGCTCTACCTGCGCCTTTCCACCCGATCTTAACACGATCAGGGATCGTTGTGTTCGATCAGTCTACCATGTAGCATCGACCTCTCGACGACCTATCTTCGCAAGTGCGCGACCTCTGCCGACCAGTACTCGACTTTGGCCGATTTTGGCGCGTACGAGTTGCAATAAACACTCGATCAATACGATTTAGATACGATCCAAACGTTCTAGCCTCGATCTATACGCTCAATTCTAGTTCTTTTCTCAACTACTTCTCGTCCGAGTTACGCCAAATTTGCCCTGGTCGTTCAGATTTACGTGCGACCTACTGCTATCGTATAAAAAGACCCAGCGATCAGTGGGCGACCATCAGTTTTGACCAACCTGAAAGAAGCATGGATCCTATCGCTTTACATCATGCAATGCTATTGCAACATCATGCCCTGAAACTACAGCAAGACTCTATGATCATGCTGACGATGTTGAAGACGAGAAGAAAAAAATATACTAAAAAGAAATATTGGGTTGTTCCGTGGTTACGTGAACGTCAAAGTGATCATTATGGCCAGTATACCTCCCTCATGAAAGAACTGGGGCTTGGAGATGAAGCTTCCTATCGGAACTATCTGCGTATGCCACCGGAGATGTTCGACGAACTGTTGGCCAGGGTTGGCCCCAGGATTGCAAAGATGGACACTAACTATAGAAGAGCCATAGAAGCAGGGGTGAAGTTGACCGCCACCTTAAGACACCTTGCAACTGGCATAGATTACCCAAGCCTTTCTTATGACTTCAGAGTATCGCACCATACGATAGCTACATTCATTCCACTTGTGTGTCAAGCTATTGTGGATGAGTACAAGAATGAAGTTATACCCTGTCCAACCTCAGCTGCTGAATGGAAGGCCATTGTTGATGAATTCGAGAGAAGATGGAATGTACCACATGCAATTGGGGCTCTAGATGGTAAGCACGTGGCCATCAGAAAACCAGCAAGTTCTGGATCTCTGTACTATAATTACAAGAAGTTTTTCTCCATTGTCCTTCTGGCTCTGGTGGACGCGAATGCCAAATTCCTGTGGATCGATGTTGGTGGTTTGGGACACCAATCTGATGCTCAGATATTCAACGCCAGTGAGCTGCAAGAATGCATTGTTGATGGTTCAGTTCAACTGCCAGCAGCTGAACCTATGACCAATGATGACGTTGATGTACCATTCTTTATCCTGGGTGATGATGCTTTTGCCTTAAAACCCTACCTTATGAAGCCATACACCCGGAGAGGTTTAACCAAGGAAGAAACCATCTGTAACTACAGAATTTCCAGAGGCAGGCGCGTGGTTGAGAATGCGTTTGGAATCCTGTCCTCACGTTTCCGGTGTTTACTGACAACTCTACAACAGAATCCAGACAACTGCAGATTAATTGTGGAAGGTTGTGTTTGCCTGCATAACATAATGAGAATGAGGTACCCGGCACTCCAGAATGCAGATATGGACATGGAAGATTTAGATCACAATATGATTCCTGGAGAATGGAGAAACTCAGGAGATCTGCAAGAGTTGGCCTACCACTTGGGTCGTAATAGGGACAACGCCGAGGGGAAGAAAGTACGGGATTACATAAAGAACTACTTCAACAGTCCTGTTGGTTCTGTTCCATGGCAAGAGAAAATGGTGTCCGCAAAACACAGAGTTTTCTGAGTGTTGTTGCTAATATGATATATCTCTAACTTTTAAACTTTTCATAACTATGTGTAATAAACCACAATGTGTAAATGATTTTATATATTTAATGTATGATTAGAGATTAAAATACAAACAAAACAAAAGGAAACGACCAATAAAATAAAATAGAACAAAATGAAATTAAGAAATAAAAGAAATGAAAGAACAATAAAACCAAAACCAAAAAAAAAAAAAAACAAGCAAAAAAAAAAAAAAAAAACAAAGACAAAAAACAAACAAAACAAAATACAAAAAACCCCCCCAAAACAAACAAAAAAAAACCAGTAACCAACAAAAACCCACCAAAACTAACAGAAAAAATGGGGGAAAAGAAAGAAAAATATAGAAAAAACCCCCACTGAAACCAACAACAAAAACCCACCAAAACTATCCGAAAAAAATGGGGGAAAAGAAAGAAAAATAGATAGAAAAAACGCGACCGTAGCTTCCGAAAAAACATTGCGTGATTGTACTTATCAATGGCAAATTGATTTATAGCAAAATTAAACTTTAAAGAGGCGTTTAACAATACAATATCTGTGTTACAAACGCCTGCAGTCATTAAAAATATCCTCAGATACAGACATAAAAGGAAAGAATATCAAGATGCAAACATTCATAATCCATGACAACTGATAATATAGCGAAATTAGGCTGCTTAGTTACTCAACAAATTACAATTACTAAGGTAAAAACGATAACAGCCATTTAATCATCGTGTACTACATGCTCCCTGGCACATAGTCGACGAAAACTAAAACTGTAGCATCCTACTTAACATCAATAATTCATAGCAAATGTCAATATTGACAATATTGCAAATTAGGCTGACGAGTCTTTTTCAGGGTTGTCATCAGTTCCTGTTGCACATGGTCCTGGCCGAGTTATTCCCAATGAACTCAGAAACCTATCTGATAAACTAGGATCCCGGCTAGCAGAAGGAGTCTGCAGATTGTGGAATACTGGCGATGATGACTCTGGTGGGCAGCTGGAGGACCTGTAACCAGGGTAGTTCTGCTGTATATACTCTGCATTCATGGAATTCCATACAGATACTCCTGGAGTTGGGTTTGGGTTCCATTGGCTGGGGAGAGGCTGCCAACCACAATCCGATTGCTGACACTGTTGCTGCCGGACCGGAGGTTGTTGTTGCTGCTGAACCCGAGACTGTTGCTGCTGCTGGATTTGAGGCTGTTGTTGTTGCTGAAGACGTTGAGATTCAACCTTTGCAGATTTGGTGCGGGCAAAGACATCGCTGACCAGACTGTCGTAAACCGACTCGGGCAGCTGAACTAGAACATTAGTAAACCATTGCCCAAAAGAGATCCGCTCGTTGACACCCGATGGCCGCAAGGTCCTCATAATCTCGTTGGATTGCTGGAGGAGGTCAGTGGTCCTGATCGATTGGTCGTGGATCCTCAAGAGCAAATCATCTTGAGACGTGTTAGCTGTGGCCTTCCTCCTTGGCGGTCTGGCTGTACATGTGGGTTGGGTCGACGTCCCAGGAACTGGGTCGTTGAGGTCAGGCAAGGGACCAGGGAATTCATCATCTTCATTATCAAGGTCAAGAGGTTCCTCGACAGATGCCTGACTGCTGGCTTCACCATCTGGCCTGCTGGTTGCCTCGGTGTCCACTGGTCTACTGGCTGCAATCTTCTCCTTCATAGAAACAGCATTGCGGCGGGACACCTCGACTATGTGTGAGCACAGAAAGTCAAAGGCTCTGAGAATCCATCTGAAACACAAAAGGGAAACATATATAAACAATACAAATGTAGTTTAGTATTATAATCATATCCTTTATATGCATTTAATTATTTTTGAGGGTTGTTTTGAATTGTTTTATTTGTTATTATGCATCAGTAGCCGATCCAGAAATTTCGAGGGGGGAGGGGGGGGGGGCACAACTATTTTGGATGCCAAATCGGGAATACTATTATAATTTGGTAAATTTGTTTTGGCGAAAAGGTAGGGGACCTCTACATCCGCCACTGTACATGGTAATTATTTCATGACATAAGATGATAAATTTTAATCTGACAAACGTTTCACATTATCTGTAAAATACTTTAATAGAGTACACATGTCGATATAATGCTATATAAATATTTGGAATTACAATTACAAATTAAGACAAACCCTTAGCAAATTTCCAAATTTCATTTTTCATAGCTAAAGATTTATTTTTTAAACAAAACATCAACGGTGTCACGAATCATAAAATATGGCGTAAGATTACCATTGTGAAAAGAGAAATCTTATATAAAAACCAACATATTTTTAAATTCACCTATCTCTGTCCGTGACTTTTGGAGATCCTTGCCCAGATTTGGTCTTCTTGAGGCGTCCAAACCTGGTTCTCATGGAGTGGAACCAGTTGCTTACATGATCAGCCGGCAGATCCATTTTCGTAGCTATCTCCTGCCATGTCTGTCGCCTGAGATCTTTATTGAGCCACTGTCTGTTGGACTTATCATATAGATGAACGTTCTCCTGTATGAGGCCGACTAGCTGATCTTCCTGGTCTTCAGCAAGCCTAACATGCAGCCTCTGTTTTTTCGTTGCATTAGTAGTCTCCTCCTGGTTATCCTCCGTTATTTCACCTGGGATGTCTTCGACTTCAGCCTCAATAGCGGTGGGAGAATCCTGTTGAGGGGATGGGTCCCTTGGTGGGGCAACTTTTCTTTTCCTGGAGCCAGCTGCAGCCTTGGTTTTTCCCGCCCTCGGCATAAGTCAGACTTGTTCAAACGCTAGTCGCGTAATGATCATCGCATGAGCTTGCACCCTATCTGCACGGTTTTCAGTAGGCGTGGCTTAATCGGATTAGGCGAAGGTAAATCGCAACTTCAGCGAGAAATGATCTTTAGTGGTTGAAACTTAAACGCACATAGATCGCACCTCAATCCTGTGATTATAATCAAATCGTGTCCATTTCGCAAACAGTGAGTGCACTGGTCTAAGGAAAATCGGGAGCAGGTAGCATGAAGCGATTCTTGATCGCAGCGGATCTAGGCTACATCGCATGGATCGAGCGAGTGTTGAGAATTGATCGAGCAGCACGACCGTGTGCTCGATCAGTTTTCGCTCAAGAAGACTGAGCCTCGCTCATCCCCGCTCTAGCCTCAATTGCCCCTCGATCAATACGTCTTTTCCTCGACTGTGTTCGCTGTTTCGACGCTCTCTTTGCGACTTTTAAGTCGAGGCTCAGTTTTTTGACATGTCAAAAAACCGAGCTGCGATCAATTTTTCAGGAAGACCATTCTTCGACTTTGAGCGACCACAGGAGACCGAGGCGTGACCACTTCGCGGTCAACCTTCGACTTCGTGCGATCTTCAGCGATCAAGCCACGCTCTTAGATCGCAACTCAGTCTTCCGGGAAGAATTTTTGGTGAAATGGCCCTATTAGGAAACGTTCGATAGCATGCATGCCTGCTGATGTTTTCAGTGAAATCCGCGCTGAGTTAGTATCCGCCCATTGCACTGCGACGTCAAATGTTTTGATCGTAACGGATGAAAATTACGATTGCTATACATTTCACGTCTTGTCAATTAATGTTCCGCATCTTATCCTTTCACAAAGAGTGTCTACAATCCTTTCCTATGAGGTCCCATAGTGACTAACGACGTTTGGTCCCTCAATCAATAGGTTCTCCTCTCTTGATAACAAGGCTACCTGTGAAGTATCAAATCATTAGAGCAACACATGTAACCTGTAGAGTGTCTACAAGATTTTTCTATGAAGTCCAGAAGTGACCTTAAACTTTTACTCCAAAACTAATATGGTTCTTCCACTCTAAATAACAAATTTAAATGTGAAGTTTTCAAATCCATTAAGTGCAATTCATAGGAAAGGAGAAAATTTTGGGCTAGATGGGGAATTGAACCCATGACTCTTGCATTACTAGTCAGGTGCTCTAAGCACTGAACTATTTAGCAAGATGTCCACCTTCCATACAGCCCTAACTATTACACAAGCAAACAATGGGGCCTGTAGGGAGTCCCATAATGACCTTGACCTTTGGACCCCAAAATCAATAGGGTTCTTCCTCTGTTGATAACAACACTTCCTGTAAAGTATCAAATCAATTCAGCAAACATGTGGCCCGAGTCTCTACAAACTCTGTTACCATACACACACATATGCACTCGCACGAATCATCCCCATTACTATATACCCTGTCACAATGAAAAATATAAATCATGAACTAAATGCAGCATGAACAACCTTTAATTTGAAAAATAAACAACTCTATAATGATATAGTCCCCCCCTCCAGTAATAAGGATATTTTTAATTCATGATAAAAATGAATGATTGGAATGAAAAACAATGTTCAGTTCCACTGGAAAAAAAATCACCTGAATTTAATAAAAATAAATATATGTTAAAATAGTTACATCCAAGGATTCATATAAACATAGGTAAAGCTTTCACAATAGAATAAATAGTTTGTGATCATATTTTTTTCCCGTGCATGCCACTTACGGACATATGTGACGTTTCTCTATAATGTATAATTTTTTTTTGACATTTCATGTACAATTCATTTGCAGTCTATGTCATTTCTACAAAAAATCTTGGGGTATATTACCAGCATATTTTAATAGTTCCTAGTTGTTGTTCGGTAAAAATGTAAAATCAGTTCATATGTATTACAGAGGGTTGTATAAGGACATTACTAAGTTATTGTAGCAAATCTTTGGAACATTTGTGGATCAAACTATTTAATTACCAGTTAGGTGATCTAACCATTGAGTTACCTAGGCTGATAAACATACTTTGGTAATATTACTACAATATAGTTTTATTACTAATTTGGGAGTCATACAGCAACTCTTCATAACAAGATCAAAAAATAACTTTAGAGAAAATGTCAGAAACATTGCATATGTCCTTAATAAATGGCATTCACCCAGCACTGTATAAATATTTATACAATACACATTTTACTCACAATATTCATTATGTACAAAATACATTTTGCATACACAGAATACTCTGTATGTTTAATTACCCATGATTACTTGTACAATGTATACATATATACTTTGTAAATTGCTCATCAAAATCCACACAAAAACTACTCACATCCGAACTAAAACTTTTGTGTGTATAGGTAGAAACTACATGCATACATAATTAAGTTTTTAAAACAAACTAAATAATTTGAAATAAAACACCCAACAATTGTAGAATTCAACACAATACAAAAACAGTCCTAAAACTTGTATATGTAATTCCCTCATCTCCTTGTAAATTCTATTTTTAGCTATTTTTGAGCTGGCCTAGTGCCAATAATGATGTCGGTGTTAGTTTTTTTCCCTGTTTAGTGTCAGGTCAGGATTGATAGCTGCATCAGCCAGAAAGAAAGGGAAACAAACAAGACTAAAAAAACAGATACAGAATTATCACAGTCTGTTCCAATATTTGGAGTATGGCACACATTTCAGAACAAATGGTTAAGATAGTAGAATTTACTTTCACTGAAGTGGGTATTTTTACCATATTATAACAATAAGTATACTATTGGAAGATGGGAAGTACAGATGGACTACAGAATTGTTGTTTTCAAACAAGATGTGTTTTTAAATATCAATAATCCAGATTTAGGCTAAGTTCTAAAATGAATTGCTTTTTTTTAAAGGACCAATACTGAAAATGGTATTATTGATATCTATATTTAGTAACAGAGGACAAGCACTTTAACTCCAGAGGAAACCACAAAAAGAGTTTTGAAAGGTCAACCCAAAAATAGGAACATCCAAGTCCAAACCCCTACTCATATTATTATTTCTTAGAGACAAATTATGTATTTTCAGTGACAGAAGCAATAGTCTTTGACCATGTGACCCCAAAGCCAATCCAAGTTAAGCTTTTCATTGTACCCACATTGCAAACATGACATTTGATGAAGTACTGCTGTTTATAATTGATAGCCAAGGTCAAAGTTACTGAAAGGTCAACAAAAAATGCAATTTTTTCCCTGACTTTTTTTTTTATCTCTGGAGCTAAAAAAAAATGCACTAGTGTACTGTTTGAATTTAAAGTTTACACAGCTACTCACAAGCAAACACTAAACAGAAAAAAAAATGACTGGCTGATTGTATGATTACATTTACACATCATGTACCCACACCAAACTCTAAAATCTGCTAATTCATGATTGTTCTATTAAATTCATTCTTATACTATTATCAATAGTCTACAACTTATAATTTGCTTCTTGTTGTTTCTAAAATCTCTTATTATGATTGGTTGCAAAGTATAACAATGGAAGTGGAGAGACCATGTTCTTAGACTAGATCACAAAAGCAACCTAAACTCAGAAAAAGTGGAAATGTGGACAACCTATAAACAGTGGAGAACAAAGGAAGATCTTGGATAGAAAAACTGGAGAGAGGTTGAGCTTGTTGCCAATGACAGCAGTAAGTGACAAAAATGGCTAACTACTGCCCCAGAAGCCATGGATAGGACATTACAATCAATGCAGTTTTAATTTGAGTTGTTTCTACCCTACAGTGAAAATCAAATTCCTCTGTATGAGCAACCTCTATTAATCAATGGTTTGTTCGTATTAATCTTGGGTTTGTATATATTAATCAATGGTTTGTATATACTAATCAATAGGTTGTACTACAAAAATGCACACATATACAATTCATGATAAGACTCGCACAACTAACTGTAGTCGCATAGCTCTTCAGAGATACATGTATGGGTGTAAAATGACGGTTTTCAAAAGTGTTTTTCAAGAGTTTGTCAGGTGAAACAACAGTGGAATGTCTTCCCCAACATGGTGAAAACTTCAAAATCTCACCATTTTTTTTTTATCCCACATTTCAAATTTTCATCAAAACTGCTTGGTAAAATAGTGCTGACTCAGCATTAAACATTCAATCCTTCATTTAAAAAATATGTCTCATATTTTGTGGCAAATTCTGTGTACTAAAATATGTACATATAATTCTCCTTTAGATGGAAATTCATGAACACACAGGTTCGATGTGAAAATTGCTTTTCAAGATTTCGAACCTGAGCCAACGGAGGCTTTTGGCAAATGGTTTTGTCAGTTGTATGGAGATCATATCAAAGCAGGAGTTATGACTTGACATCTGTTTGACTTCCATTGCTGACTGACCTCTGTACTATTTCTGTGGAACCTGGAGTGCCATCTATTGGCGAGTCAGAGTCACTATCCTGAAAAAAAATAAATTAAAGTACCAAATTAAAATAAAATACAGTGTCAGGTATATTGTAAAAAAAAAAAGTGGGGGGATGGCTTGTGGCAGTAATATCCTATTTATCAATACTTTTCTGGTATATGGGAAATAAATAAACAGATATTAATTTAATTTGAAAAGCATTCAGAAATTACATGTACAATGTATATACAGAAGTTAAAAACATATTCTCTAGGTCTATCCATTACAAATGATGACCTTCAACAAAGTCAAGCTTAATTCCTGTCTAGTAACACTGCTATGAATATAGTACAGTTAACCCAAAAATTATAGTGTATATTTAAATAAATCAATTATGAAAATTATATACTTTATTGTCCATTGATACAGCATGTACAGAATATGTCACTATTTATATCATTTTGAATCATTTCTTTTTCTGGAGGGATGGTTGATTAAACTGACGTAAAATAACTTTTCCTCACTTGTGCTATATTTGTACTCTGTAGTTGAGCATGTAAAACAGCATCGTGTACTGTCACAAACAAATTGTCTCTATCCAGGCAGACAAAGAAACCGGTCTTCTCTAGCATTTCTCGGATTCCAGCTGAAAATACATAGCAATATAGAAAACTACGAATTAAGTTCCAAGTGAAAAGTGAAGTCTATTGAGTGCAGTCATAAACACAATACATGGTCATAAACACAATATCATTTCTATATCAAATATCTTATTTGATTAAAACACATTTTTCAGATGGATGTTAACTTTATTTAGCACAAACAACTTGCTGTTCAGACTTCAGTATAATATAAAAGATGTTTTACACTTGTATATGTATTTGCATATACTTTCACAATGATTTCATTTCTCAGTGAAAATACAGCTTTCGTTTTTTTGTTTTTTTTTTTGTTTTTTTTTTTACATGCCAAAAAGAATGACCTCGCTGTTCTCGTTACCTTTACAATAGGCCAGGTGAATTTTGACACTTATTTCTCTGAAGTCATTGACAATCTGAAAGAGAATACATCATTCATCATCAATACATTTGTATAATTAAGAAAGTTAAAGTTGGGGGGACCATCATCTATAATCAATTTTTGGATCTTTTTCAAAATTTCATATTGTTAATCTGTGAAAACTTGTCCAAGAGTATCTTCTTCCCTTCTCTCACATCATTATAACTGCATTACACAAGCCTATGATGTAAAGTTGAATATTACTACATACATCTGTGACAGTAGCACTATAGTAGGTTGATATTATTATATCATACAATTAGTGATACATCCATTATCAATTTTTCCTTATTTCACAGGAATCTTAAGTTTGTTATCAGATATTTACAAACATCGAAATTTCTTTTGGGAATGAAGTAGAATTTTCAAGACAAAGAAATTAAAAAAAATGTGTTTGTGAGACACAGTGCCCCTGAGCATGGATAGTTTCCTTTAATGTGTTTGTGAGACACAGTGCCCCTGAGCATGGATAGTTTACTTTAATGTGTTTGTGAGACACAGTGCTCCTGAGCATGGATATGTTTACTTTCATGTGTTTGTGAGACACAGTGCCCCTGAGCATGGATAAGTATACTTTAATGCGTTTGTGAGACACAGTGCCCCTGAGCATGGATAGTTTACTTTAATGCGTTTGTGAGACACAGTGCCCCTGAGCATGGATAAGTTTACTTTAATGCGTTTGTGAGACACAGTGCTCCTGAGCATGGATAAGTATACTTTAATGCGTTTGTGAGACACAGTGCCCCTGAGCATGGATAAGTTTACTTTCATGTGTTTGTGAGACACAGTGCCCCTGAGCATGGATAAGTTTACTTTCATGTGTTTGTGAGACACAGTCCCCTGAGCATGGATAAGTTTACTTTAATGCGTTTGTGAGACACAGTCCCCTGAGCATGGATAAGTTTACTTTAATGCGTTTGTGAGACACAGTGCCCCTGAGCATGGATAAGTATACTTTCATGTGTTTGTGAGACACAGTCCCCTGAGCATGGATAAGTTTACTTTAATGTGTTTGTGAGACACAGTCTCCTGAGCATGGATAAGTTTACTTTCATGTGTTTGTGAGACACAGTCCCCTGAACATGGATAAGTTTACTTTAATGCATTTGTGAGACACAGTCCCCTGAGCATGGATAAGTTTACTTTAATGCGTTTGTGAGACACAGTCCCCTGAGCATGGATAAGTTTACTTTAATGCGTTTGTGAGACACAGTCCCCTGAGCATGGATAAGTTTACTTTAATGTGTTTGTGAGACACAGTGCCCCTGAGCATGGATAAGTTTACTTTAATGCGTTTGTGAGACACAGTCCCCTGAGCATGGATAAGTTTACTTTAATGCGTTTGTAAGACACAGTCCCCTGAGCATGGATAAGTATACTTTCATGTGTTTGTGAGACACAGTCCTCTGAGCATGGATAAGTTTACTTTAATGCGTTTGTGAGACACAGTCCCCTGAGCATGGATAAGTTTACTTTAATGCGTTTGTAAGACACAGTCCCCTGAGCATGGATAAGTATACTTTCATGTGTTTGTGAGACACAGTCCCCTGAGCATGGATAAGTATACTTTCAAGTGTTTGTGAGACACAGTGCCCCTGAGCATGGATAAGTTTACTTTAATGTGTTTGTGAGACACAGTGCCCCTGAGCATGGATAGTTTCCTTTAATGCGTTTGTGAGACACAGTCCCCTGAGCATGGATAGTTTCCTTTAATGCGTTTGTGAGACACAGTCCCCTGAGCATGGATAGTTTCCTTTAATGCATTTGTGAGACACAGTCCCCTGAGCATGGATAAGTTTACTTTAATGCGTTTGTGAGACACAGTCCCCTGAGCATGGATAAGTTTACTTTAATGCGTTTGTGAGACACAGTCCCCTGAGCATGGATAAGTTTACTTGTGACCTTGCACTGCCACACAGTCTTTAGCTTTATTACTCACACTGCTTTGACCTTGTTTTTTTCAGTTCATCAACATCAAGTTTCTCTCTAGGATAAAGTGTTATATATAATGACCAGGGAAGCTAAAGTTGCAGGCTGACAAAGACAGAGGTCAAGCAAAAAAGAGACCATACACATACACCCTCAATCTTCGATCTCAAGGCACATCATATATCAGATGTTCTTACCGATGTGAGAGCTTTCACTCCCATTGAATCAATGAAACTCCATGTGGAACAATCCAGGATGATAGTGTCGAAGCCGATATCTGGGACATTGATGTTGGGCTGCAGTTCAGTAATCTGGGTCTGATCTCCATTTACAGTAACCTGAATCTCATTTGTGTCACTCTGTAAAACATATACTTGTCATGTCAACATTTTACCTGTATCACTTAATGAAGGAAACACTAACTTCACATTTCCAAACTTAAATGCCGTTTCTCAATATTCTTTCCATTTTTGTCACCTTTATGACTACTCCATTTGAGTGATTGTTGCTGTATTGGGGATTAATTTTCACACGTTGTATATTTTTCAGTTTCCTTATTTAGACACAGTTGTGAGTTCAGGAATTTGCAGATTTGAATCACTAAAAAAAAAAATCACACACCCCTCCATTGTTCTTATTCTAACGAAATGTGTAGTATTACAGAGAGACAACTCCAATTTTTTCCCCCATTGCATACGTGAATTGTATTCAGTTCAGTAACTAAACAATTACACTACAGCATTTAGTAATTTTGGTGAAGAAGTAGGCAAACAAAAGAGGGATTAATTCACTCATTCAACAGGGCCAGTTTAGTGCATAAGTTCATCACAGTCATGTCAATCAGAGATATTTTTGTTTTGTCATTATACAGTTTAAAATGACATAGAAAATATTTTTTCTTATATATAAAAGCATGAGTAACACAAATATATATATGTATATATTTTTTTGGGGGAGGGGAAAGGGTTGTGGCCCGTTATGCAATTTTGATCAACAAGTAGGCCACTTGTGTTTTGATTAAACACCCTTTTATAATAAAGGGGTGATTAAAAGATCAATACTGATTTGAGTAATTACATGTAGAAGTAAAAAAACAATACATGGCAATGAAAAATAATTGACATACAGTACGTAATTATCGAAAGTGTCTTGTATACTGACTACGTAAAATCCCGATATTTTCAGGTAGCCTTAGTGAACTAAAAAAAAAATTATACCTCTTTTAAATAAAACTTATTCACAGTTTCTTAAATTCACGGATGTGTCTAAACCATGAATATAGTGAATATTTTCACACAAGTTATTTTCCCCTATATATACTTTCCTTTTGTGACATGTGACAGTTTAAGGAATATTCCAGTTGATTCAAATCAGTGGAGATGCTTACATATTTAATTCAAACTATTACATGTTTTACAGTTATATATACAAAATAAGCTTTGAATGTGAACACAAATACCATGAAATTTGTTGTACCTTGTATGTGATTTTTTCTGACTTTTCTTTCTCCTTTTGCATGCGACGTTCAGCTGCCACGATATCCTGTTTCACGTGCCTGGGATTACACGTGTACTTGAAGAGCATAGTTTTGAAATATTCCACACTCACAAAGAATATCGCATTTTCAAAACGGAAAATTTTTACCCGAGGAATTTCTGTTGCCTGAAATACATGTACAAATTCACATCTTTTTTCCCTTTCAATGTGAAAATAAAATACAGCAAGTGATATCTCTATCTTTAGCAAACAATTTCATTGAAGGATGTGCATCTAGTGTTATTGAAGAGGATTTAATATGAATTTGCATTTATTTTGTGAGATGGTAGTCACAAATATTTCATTGTTACATTTTCTATTGTTTAGTACATGTACGTGTAATGCATCTATCAGTATAATATCAAAAGTGTTTCGCATGTTTAAATCATCCAAACCATTCTTGCAATATTTTGGCAAATATTTTCTGGTCTACAGAAACATCATCACTTATATGATTCTAGTAAATTCTCATTTTTTAACCAACTTTGATTATCAACTTTAAATAAAACTTCACACTTTTTAAAAGATTCCATCAAGTTTAAAGTTCTTTATGAATAAATTAAAATCCTGTCTCACCTCTTTATAGACAGAGACATCTCTGTATATATCTGTTCCTGGCATTTGACCCAGTACACACACATAAGGCCTACATAAAGAAAGAGATAATGATTCATTAACCAGATGTATATATTTACATGCATTATAGTTTTATAATTATTTTTTGAACATTACTGTCTGTGTACTTGTACTTATGATGTCAGAAATGAGCCGTATATTCCACATTGTGTCTTTGAAAAACAGCCAAAAGTTCAAAATACCATACATCATTAATATTGATCATTGTACTACATTTGTGACTAACACCCAAAATATCTCACACATTAACTACCATAATTTTGTTGAAAATTGTAAAAAATAAATAAATAAAAAAATCACATCATTTTCCTAGTGTCATTACTAAATAGTGACATCATGAAAAGATTTTTTTCTATTTCGAAACATGCTAGTAATCCAAAGTTTTAGATAACGATTATGTACTTCCATCTTGAAATATAATGTAGAGGGCCAGAATATGATCACATTTGATGATGTAAACAATCCTTACCTCTGTACTCTGTAAACAATTGTAAATATTGCGACAACAACACCGAGCAAGAGCCCAAGATCGACATCTAATATCACAGTGGCTAGGAAAGACAGGATCCATATAATCTGTAACAAAAAACAACAGTCACAACACTCAATGCTAGTAAATCGCAACTTAAATATCTGAAATGTAATGAAACACTTACATATATCTTATACAAGTATTCATTTGCATGCTACAAGTATTTGTTAATACCTGTTTAAAATTCTTTTTACATGTGTGACACATACATGCTTGTGAAAATTTTGATAATGGTAATTCACATATTAGAAATAGTAAAAACTGATACATGGATATTGTGTGTGACAGTCTGATGCCAACTACTGTAAAATCGCTAATTTCTGGGGTGTCTGATTTTCCAGGTGAGAACATATCCATGCACAAACTTTGAATCTTCTATGAATAGGAAAAACAAAAGTGAATTCAAAAAAAAGGAAGAAAAAAAAAAGGCCCTAATCTCATCATTTGTCACAAATTCCCAAGTTTTCTCGACACCAGAAGTAATGTTTTGGGGAATAATTTTGCTAAAAAGGTTTGAATAATTCCATGCTTTCAGACAGGCTGAAATCCAATCTAGGAAAAATACAATGTTATGTTTATCTCTCTCTCTCTCTGTGTGTGTGTGTGTGTGTGTGCATTCAAAATGAATTCAACACTTCATTTCTTTAACATCCAATCAAAAATAAACTGGCAATTTCAAAACTGATACGATTGATCATTATTTTTTGGTCACAACTCACTTTCGTTCATCTTGCACTATAATTGTAAAAAGATATTTTAACCTCAAGGTGTTGGTCTCCAGTCTTTAACTTTGTATGATGGCAAAAAAAAAGGTGGCTTCTATCATGAACAGCAGTAACAATAAATCAGGTATTGATTTGTAAGTTCCATAAATTTAATAAACTAATGATATTATAAATATCAACCATTATTATACTGTATCAGCTACTATTATACTACATTATAAATATCAACTCTATCAATATATAAACTAATGATATTATAAACAAAACCTAACATATTGAATCACTTTTATTTAGGTATTGCAGACTTGCAGTCTAGCAGTATACAAAGATGGCTGACCAGGTAACAGTACATAGACGCTAGCAATTAGCTTCAATGTTCTAAATTATTCAATTACGTGTATTTAATAAAACAAATACTGACATTTTTAAGGTCAACATAAAGCTTAAGATACCCTAAAGTACAATAGTCACCCTGCAGACTCAGTGAGTATTGCACTTCTCAGATGACCTAAATATATAAATAACTGTATATATGAAAAGGTGGAGATAAGTAAATGTAGTAAAAAATCAGTATATGAATAAAGTGCACTGCCACGGCACATATGACACCCATCGGATGTTTATTCATATGATTATAAACAGACAAAAGAGCATGACAAAATCATGTCAATCTTAATTTGTGCAGTATCTTTGCTTTTACATGTAGGTCTGAGGTAAATTCAAGATTATTTCTTGTGATGTGTCCATTGCACATTGCAAATGACTTGTCAATATATCTCATGAATTGTTCCAGTAACTGCAGAAATATTCCAAAACATACTTTTATTTTGTTACATATATTCAGATAATTTCTTTTACATGGTATGAATTACTTATCTGGGATTATACAAAGAAAAGGAGTGAGTATTTCATAGTCTTCTTACATTTTACTCATTAATTAATCTTTAACTGGACAGTGTAATTTAGCTCTTCTCAAAATGATGTTTGAATCTCCAGCTGAACTCTGAAACACCATGGTTTACTCCCAAGGGGCTAATGGAATCTTAATTGGAGAGAAAAAATTGCTAGAAACATTATCATTCCCATGAAACAGATTCCTCTGTTCAGTGATGCTGCACATATTTATATTAATGTTAGAAAAAATAAGTTAATTATTAATTATTACATGTATGTAGCTACATTTTATGAAAAAGAAGTATATTGATGTAATGTGTATTGATGTAATGAATCACATTACTGCATCACTCTCTAACATATGTAGGGATTACCTCCCTTAAAACATTTTTTTAAATACACATACTTACCACTTTATAAGTTTTAATGACCTGGTTTTAAGCTACAATTTACATTTCTATACAAATGCACAAACTGACTGAGTTTGTTGATTCTAAGATTTACATCTACATGAGCCATATATGGCCATATCATCTTAATTATAGGTCACAGTGACCCTGATTTATAACATGACACTCCTTCTTCCAAAGATGCATTAACTGACCAAGCTTGATGATTCTGGACCAAATAACTGTCCAGTTACGAGTCAGACAGGACTTTGCCATATCGTCTTGATCATATGTCACAGTGACCTAATTTTAAATTGCAACCCACCCTCTGCCCAAGATGTATCATCTGACAAAGTTTAATTATTCTAGGTCTCATAGTATTTAAGTTACGAGCTGGACATGAAGCAAGACAGACAGACAGACGGACATTATTGCCATAACATAATATGTTCTATCTTAGAAAGGCATATAAAAACTGAATATTAATCAGAATGTCTCGTTGAAGTCTGATAAGGTGAGATTGCAGAAACAAAGTTGTGTGAAATAAAAGTGACTTGCTGTAATCATGATGTTTTGTCTAATCTGTATAATAAATAGATTGCATATCTATGTGGCTATCAACAACACATGCACATAAAAAAATTCACTTTAATAAAAAACTATTTTGTAAAACTTACAAAGTCAATTTTGGACAATTTCCAGAGTTTGGGAAGCTCCAGAAACTGACGGAACATCCCCTTCAGGGCTACAATAATGATTGCGGCTAGAACACACTGTAAAAATGAAAGTATCATGGAAGATGCAATGTAATAACTGCAACTAGAACACACTGCAAACTCAAACTGATCGTCTTTTAATCAGTAAATGCACAAAGAAATTTTTGTGTAAAGTCTCTTCAATCACAGGCATGTACGATATCTCATAAATACATTGAATACTTTTGTTTTCAGTTTATATGAGTAGCAATCAAGTCATGAAATACGTTTGTATTATAAATATTTATCCAAAGATCATCAAAGACATCTCATTGTGAGAAATGTTACCCTCACTAGACAAATACTGTATCACTGTGTTAGAGATTCATTACCTTAGGTAGAGATTTGAAGTAAGGCCCTATCACCAGAAGAACTAGGAGCAACAAAGCACTGGATACCAGACCTGTCAGCTGCAGATGGGAAAAAATCATCCAGGTTTACAACTTAAAGAATTCCTAGACTGCATGTATACAGTTATCCATAAAATATCAATTAATAGCTTTTCATAAAAGTTGCAGTTAACTTTGATAGTCCCATAGAAGTGCTGACACTTTCCAAGATTTCTTTTGGGGGTGGATGGGGCTTTAATAACCTTTGACCTACTGACCTGCGTTACTCCACCCACATGTTCCTGAATGAGACTCCTAGACAGAGAAGCTGAGGATGCAACAGAAGAAAAGAATGAGCTGCCCACATTGGTGATGGCGTACGCAATCAACTCCTGCAACAGGCAGAAATCATTATCAATATCACCCAGCATGTCATTTCTCTATATCAATCCAATACAGTCGTAACATGAAGGTAGGACCTTTGACACAAACATTCTTTGTTTGCTGTTCTCATCAATTCATCATTATATGCTTTGCCATACTTTAGTGTTGCACAAAAATTGCATGCTCTAATTTCAAAGATGAAAAAACGAACACATGTGTAAATTGGTTTGTTTTCATGTCTGTCTCTTTGTGCACATGTCTATGAATTTGTTTGTTTGGACCTATCCATCTGTCACAAAGCAAAATAACACAATGTGCAACTTTGAGTTTACATACTTAAATAATGTTGTATTATACTTTACAAATGGCAACATTTTACATATTGGATCTAAAATCCGATACATGTACCTGGTTTGAGTCAATTTCGTATCCCTCTTTTCTGGCCAGAATTTTCCCCATGGAAACGGAGATTGCAAATACAACAATGGCCAAGGCAAAGGCATCACTTATAACAGCAGGCATCAGAGAGAAATTTGGCACAGTCGGCATAGGAAGTCTGCAAAGGTCAAAAGTCATTAACAGTGTAATGGGTATCCTTGTTATTGTTATGGCCAATAAACACATCAAAACATGGAAAAGTTACCATAAAATGACATGCAATTACGTATATATACCAGATGATGGGGGTATTAATTGTGTATCTTTCCTCACCCTGTGGGAATATCTCCGACAATTTTGACACCATAATTACTTTCAATATCCATAAAGTAGGCTATCACAGTTCCCAATACCACCTATAAATAGACAGTCAAAACACACAGTTTGAGCATTCCGTAAAACACATACAGGTACAGAAATGAAGACAGCTATTTAGATGTGAATTTCCACTACTTCATAAAAAACCATAATTTGCATGAAATTTATTTCAAATATGAAACTCTATTTTTTTTTTTCACCTTAATATTTTCAGATTATAGGAATTAAGGGTTTGGTTTTAATCTAATCCTACATATTTTCCTGTGTTCAGCGAGTACACTCACAGCTATGAGCTCTATGGGGACAGGCATTTTGAGCTTGGGTTTTATCTTAGGGTTATTGTTGATGTACTCTTTGACGAGGTAAATCATCACCATGAACAAAACAGAGGCTATCAGAGTAATGGCGTTCGTTTTCGGAAGGTTCCCAAAGAAATCACGGTACGTCTGAAATCACAACCAAAAAAAAAAAATCACATCCTTGAGTTTTACTTGTATGAATAATTTATGTATATTTATAGTAGCTATGACCTTTAGCACTGACTATTGATGCATGTACAAGAGCTACCTGATCATGTTTGAAAACATTTAGAAAGTAAATTTCATGTCTGAAAATACATGAGGGTATGAACAGCAACACTTCATGCCAGCACACTTCATGAAGCCTTTCATAAATAAAAGTATGCCTGTATAAAGCATTGCAATTCATACCCTCATGTATTTTCAAAAAATTAATGAAATTCAATTTTCCTAATAGTATTCACATTCCACTTTCATTTCTGTCAGCACTGCCAAAGTCGTTATTTGATGTGCTAATTTATCAAGTTTCATATGCACATTTTTCACACCTGCTATCAATACAATTTGTAAAGATATCACTTATATAATCATTTTTCCATGCAATATTCATTTTGTAAAATAATTTTAATTTAATTAATTAATAATTGCCAACATCGTATTGATGAGGAAACATTTAAAAATTTTTAGAAGTTAAAAAGAAAATGTGTCCATTCATGACGGATCTTAAATTATCAGATTACAGAACAGCTTTTTAACACAGCTGCATGATATGGAGGCAAGTAGTTACAATGCGATTTGAAATTCTATCAATAAATTTTAGAAATTTGCTTTACACATATGTCTGACATTAGACATTTGAAAGCGCATCAAAGATAAACCAGACTGTGGTATCAATAGCTAAATAAAAAACTACATGACCTTGAGCACTGCACAAGGACATGTCATTTTATTATGTGCTTATGTACTACATAGCTTGGATATCTGCCTTAAAAATACTGAGGAATGGTTAGAGTGTTATATATATATATATATGGAAATGTAAATATTGTATTATGTCAAATATCCTTTAGTTTATAACTTACATAAATGAGTTTGAAAGCTCCACTGTATCGGTCAGTTTGGATTCCAAATACATGTTTGATTTGACTAGTAAACACATGACATGCAGCTCCCGTAGTGAACCCACTGATCAAGGGGTCTGACAGATAAGTTGTCACAAAGCCCAGGCGGGCTAAGCCCATCACAAGCTGAAAATGAAAGTAAAATCACAGTCTACTATAATAAAAAACTAAGATAATTCATTTAATTACTGGACAAAGGGCAACGGTTATTGAATAGTATAACTTTTGGCCAAATTAAACAAAACACCCTTAAAATGTACAACAATATGCTGAATCATTAGGCTAAGCGTAGTTGAAGAAAACTGCTGTATTAGATAGACATTTAAGTACTGTGCATTGGGAAAACACATGTACAACTGTAGGATCTGCAGCTTTAAATCAAAATAGTCAAAACTGAAATTGCTAAAATGAGAACTTTAAGATTATGTATATTTACAATGTAATTCTCCAGAACAGCAGCTAGCAACACCACGCTTACATGTGCAAGATGTTTTGAAACTAGTTATACACCACAAATTGGCTGGAGAATAGTGACAATCCGCTATGTTTGTGTTATACGACACAATAACTATGGAAGGATTTGATAATTATCCCCCCCCCCCCCCCCCCCACAAACAATAAATTTTGACTTGTCCTGGGTGCATGTCCGAGATTTACCTGTATAATGCCGACCATGAAAGTAACTGCCATTGCTATCTCCAGCTTGACCGCTTCACTGTTGTCACTGCACAACTGTGTGTACTGGGGAATTGTCTGATTAGTCACATTAGTGGTCACCATGGTGTTGGTAACATTGTGACATGTTGTTATGATGGTTACACTGGGGGACTTCAAACCCTTCTCAATGGCTGATCCCATCATTAAACAGGCTACTGCAAATGTTCCTACAACCACAAAAATCTTAATCAGTCAACATTTTCTACAAGATTTGTAGAAGTGAAGTTAAATCTATCATATATATCACAATTGTCCAAGCTATATGGTCTTACCTATGGAAATGTGCCTCGAGGTTCCAAAAAAGAAATATATTATCACAGGAAAAAAGGATGTATATAGGCCATATACTGGGTCCAGGGTGGTCAGCATGCCATATGCCATACCTATAAATTAACAGAAGTCAGCATTCCTAACAGCTACAGCATTTTATAGTAAGTGACACCTCTACAAGTTTTTCTTCGGTCACAGAAAATTCAGTAAATCTGTGTATGATTAAGTTGTCAAAAATTTTCAAACTTAATGGTTATGGTCTCTGTCTCTGTTTGTCTATAGACATATCATTAGCTTATTGTATTTAACCTCTCAGATGCCAGATACCTCATGTGAACATGACAACAAAATAAACCTTTACGATATCCTTTTCAGAAAGTTTTCAATCTGTTCTTTAAGAAAGTATACACTTCATTTAAAAGTAAATAACACCAAAACAACAGAGAATATGCATCTATTATATGTTTTTAAATTACTTGATATACATTGATTTCTCTGTCATGTAAAGGGGTTACAGGGCAATGCAAGAAACCGAAAAGACTAATTTCAGAATCAATCTGGCTAAATCACTCTCTTATCTCCCTTACCCTGTGGAATGTGCATGATCCCCACTGTCAGACCCGACACTATGTCCCCAGTCAGATCTGTACGAATGTTGTAATCCTTCATAATCCCAATGAACGGAAATATCTTGTACAGAAATCCCAGGAAACAGTCACAGGAACATTGGCACTTCCTACAGGACTTGAGGAGGGTCTCCCTGAATGTGGTCTGGGGTCGTGACCCGGGGCTAAATCCCTCATCAAATTTCTGTTGTGAGAAGACAGGGCGATCGATGACCACTTTGGCATGTCCATTGGGCTGTTCATTCAACAATGATTCCCGAGATTCCACGTCATCCCTACTCATCTTCTTTTTACCTTAAATATCAGAAAGCCATGAATAACACATGTTGCACAATATCAGATGCCATCTTTTACAATGACAAATTAATGTGAATATATTGCAGTTAAAAATTCACAACAAAAAGCCTTGAGGTACTGATCTCAAAAAAATTCACAGCAAAAAGCCTTGGGGTATACTGATCACACACACACACACACACACACACACACACACACACACACACACACACACACACACACACACAATTGCAATAAAAGATCTTTATAAACAATTACTGTAACAGCATTGTATTACAAATATGAAACATTCACATTACATACATGATAGCTGATTCTGTGGTTAATTCTGTTGATACTAACTATGTATGGTACTTTTGTCAAAAACAATTTGTTTACATGAACAATACCATCAATGCCAGTATATGTGTTTTCACAGCTTCCAATATCCTTCTCAATATCCTCCTCTAAAGTGTGATATTTCATTTTTATGTCAATGAATATTGTGGTCAACAAATCAAATCTGGACTTCAGTAAACCTGTATTTCTTATTTCTCAGCTCTTTAATAACATGTCCACACTTCCGTAATGATGTCATGGATAAGTGGCACATTGATTATCAAGTGAGAGGAATCTGGAGAGACGTCATCACTCTCAGTGTAGATATGGGTGACCATGGACACTTAACATCAACGTCCCAGTGGATGAAACGATTAAGACTTGTACATGTCAAGAGATAAATTGTCTAACATTTTACAAAAGAACTACATTACCTTGCCTCTTCAGATTTAATTACAAAAATATATAAAAGTATGGCCCTCACATGCATGACAAAAATGGGATCAAGTGCTTGTAGTTTGATTAATAACTAAAATTAAAAACAAGAATGTCTAAACACAGTAGAGCTTGTCAAGAGGGGTTTAAATTTGTGAATCAGAGCTAATGCCATGTCAGCCTCCTAGAATTACCTAAAATTATCTATATCAATGCTAAAATTATCTATATCAATGCAAGAATTATCTATATTAATGCTAGAATTATTGATATCAATGCTTAAGAATTATCCATATCACTGCTAAAATTATCTATATCAATGCTAGAATCATTTATATCAATGCTAGAAATATCTGTATCAATGCTAGAAATATCTGTATCAATGCTAGAATTATCTATAAACCCTGAAACTTTGACTTGGTCACTTAATTATCCCAAAAATACAGGACAGATGCAGCATTGTAATCATGAATGGTTGTGTGCATCCAGATTAAGCATCCATACCAGTTGTAGATTTATTTTCAGGTTCAAAAACATAACCACATTCAAAAACTTTAACTTGCTTTGTCTGTGAATGGAGACAATCATGACATATCCCTAGATGTATCACAGCATAAGCTTGTCTGAGACACAGATCACGGTCAGCTAAAAATAGCATTTCATTTCATGTACGTATGTTACAAAAAATACTACCGCTGAAGGGAAAAATACAAATGTAAAATGAGAGAAAAGTAGACAAAAATCATGAAGAAACATTTAAAACTGTTTGAGATGTACTTTAAGTCTGTAAATCAGCAAGGCGATAGGTGATATATCAATATATATACTCTAAATAATGTCACGTTCAAACGAAAGTTCTTCTGATTTACAACAATAGATTTAAGACCACAATGCTTCTGACAATAATCCTATCTAAACATCAAAGATAGATCTACCTGGATCTAGTTTGTTGAGCAGCTTTTATCCATCAAGGACTTGTATAGAGTGTACTCAGAAATTTTCGACCAATATTTTGATTTGGGGAGTAAATCATGTATTATTTATGGTTTAATCAAAAGCTCTTTATATACCTTTGATTTTTTGTTTATACCTGTAACATAAATTATGCAACAAAATTAATTATCACAATGTTTGTCCCAGGATTCTCTATATAATGGGAGATGTGGTTTTTTTTCAGTCTGGAGATCAAATGCAGCTGACACCTTATTTCCTGTCTTTTTCATTTCTAGTCTTTATCATGTTTGACACTGCTGATTGTTTGTTTTAAGATCAACTTCTATGAGGTCTTTTCCTAATGTCTTTCTCCTTTCACTTTTGACTAATTTTAGTGCATTGATACATTTTAAAGTATTAAAAACTGCATAAATATCAAATTAAAGTACATGCTCTCTCTCTCTCTCTCTCTCTCTGCTTGCAAATCACATACATCTTTCTTTTAATATATGCTACACGTATATTTACAGTTACCGCAATATTTACCATTGGAAATATTTTGAAATGATGTGTATATAACATAAATTGCAGGCTTATTTTGTTGGTGTAATTAGTTATTGCATCATTTAAGTTGAAAGTATTCCTTTCACAATCCCAAAATATTCAGTGCAGAGAACACTGCTTTACTGGTACATTGGATTCGTTAATTAAAACCGCACAGTAAATGCATACTTTATATTTATTTTCCAATATACAAACCACAAATGTTTGTACACAGGGATAAAAACCCATTATATATACATGTACATGTAATCTTTACCAGTATCCATGGTAATTAATTTCATTGAATTTCTGTATGTGTCCTTGAATTTTAAAGTTACATATGTAAATGACCTATGAACTTTAGCTATTTTAAGTTTCCAAAATTACTTTTCCCATTAATACTGTAGAAAAAAAAAGTTCTACATATCTACAAGAAACATATATATCATACAATGAATAAGCAAATACCTCTTTCTTCATCACAGTGAGACAGACAATGGAAATACTATTTGAGGACTTAAACAGGGGGTGATTCTCATCGACCCATAAATCCGACCTCTTCACAATGACACTCATAGACCATTAAGAGAATTGATGGGCCACCTTTTGCATGTATTACTAATTCATTTTCTGTAATCGCATGTATCAAGCTGTGGGAGAGCTTCACAGTGCAGACATGTTCACATGCATGGAAAATAAATCTCTGTTCTACATTGAAAGGTCATGTTTAAAGGTCAGGGTCAAGGAGGGGTATCTCCTAATATAAACATAATAATTAATATCCTGAAAGTTGAAACGTAACACAGCATCGAGATGCACAGGAAGTGTGGTAACTACTGTCCAAATTCAGCGAAGGCCGTCATGTTTCATGGTACCCTGTACATGTTCTACTATTAAATTTTCAAATACCTTAAATAAAAGTTTACAGGAAGTTAATCTAATTTGGCAATCAAATAGCAAGCAATACTTTTGTGTATATATATATATATATATATATATATATATATATACACACACATATATATATCAATATCAGCATTGGAGAAAAGATCTCATTATAATACTGCATTATAGTCTAATCTGCCACCCCCCCCCCCCCCCCCCCCCCCCCAAACTCCCGATCTTAAATATAGTTACATGTTAGTCTGCACAAGACATCAACCAACTCACCAATCTAAATGATCTGTAGAGCAGCTTGGAGTCTAAATAACTACCCAATATGTGCTGTATCACAGCTAGAACACTGAAGACGTAATCAAACTCTTCTGTATAACACCTAGAACACTGAACAACTCATTAAAATATTCTGTATAACAGCTAGAAGTCAGAACAACTCATTACATTTTTTAATGAACAACTGAAATTCAAAAATCCTGAAACATCAGTATTATCTGTGATCTAGGAATGAATCCATAAATGGTAATGTTGTAACCCATCTTCATAAATTGGCTGCTCAAATAAGGGAAATTAAAGACCCCAAAAACAAAATGATAAAAAATGACCATTGTTAAAAATTTTCAACAAAAGAGGAGGGGTAACACCCCCTCCCATCCTCTAGATTCACCCTTGTGACCAATGGTCTGCTATGCTTTTTAATTTGCCAGTTACAATCACATCATAATTTCTAGTACATTATTCAGTACAATACTTGAACTTCACATTACAAAAATTTGCTGCAGTAGGCAGACTAATATTCTTATCTTCATAACACAAAGTATCTATGTAGGAATGCACCTGCAGCCTTATCTTTTCATTAAGAACATACACACTTGAAAAGTTTACAAGACGTTAAATAAGTTTGTCAAGACTTACTTCAGCATGTTCAGTTTTAATTGCAATACAATACGATGTTTCAAAAAGTACCCACTGCATTAAGTCATCAGATATGATCTGAATGTCATAAAAAAATGTGTTCACAACAGAAGTAAAATCAAACTTACAAAAATTTGTGTATGCACGTAAGGAACTACTAACGGAAATTACACATGTACTTTAAATACTATACTTAATAGAGTACTTCAGTCTTGGTCATACAGTGTTTCAGTATATCTAAATTTGAGAAACATCACATAAAATAATTATACTTGTTTACTAATCTATTTCTTTTTAATTCCGCTAAAACACTTTTAATTTTCATCGCAATCAATCATATAACATTACCTTAATGTATTACTTCCTCGCCTTGATAAAATTACACCTCAACCTGTCTACTGTATTGGCAGCCTAGTTATCAACTGCACAGGTGAGTTTGCAGTCATAGAATGACCAGGTAGGTTAACAACAATCTCGTATATATCTAAACTCAGGTAAGTTAAAAAAGTACAATTATTGAATACTACAGTGATACATTTATAAACAATAGTGACATTTCAATATCTTATAAACAGGTAAAACCATTAAGGTACAACAAAGATGAAAAGGACATGTATCTTTTTTTTTTAATTGCGGTGTATGTTAAATATTTATTACACCTGACAAAGTGTTGAATGTTCAGGTCAACATATTACGTCACCAGTGTCATTTCTAGACAAGCATTGATGATATCAAAATCTTTTCAGAAGAAGAAAAATAACAAAAGGTAACTTCAAGTATAGAGGTAATTTCATTTGCAGGAGTTAATAAACAAACATCTTATGATGTTATTTTCAAAATAAGAAAACATTTGAAAGATAACACGGTTATATCTAATCTCATAAATTTCCTTAAGAAACCTTTAATACAGAAAATCTGCATGGCATCTGTTGTATATACAGCTGTTTTCAGTCTACTCTTACACTAATGCGTCAATTCAAGATGCAAATATATATCAAATTATATTTATTTTATTCATGAATTGAATTCTAGAAAGTTTTATTTTGTGATTTTGCTATCCTGATTTTCATTAGAAGTTAACAATACATTTCTCATCTAATTTGCACACTCCCTTAATTCATACATTAAAATAAAAAATATTTTTTGCAATAAAAATTTATTTATTTTTTTTTTTATATGTGAACTTTGAACTTGTGCCTGATCGACGGAAAAAAATCTACAATTTCTAAAGTTTATACATACATTAAATTTTTTTATCAATATTCACACATCCAATTCTCATTTATCTCATCAAATTATGATCATTAACAGACACAGTTAATATATATAGCTATTGAATAACTGAATTTATTAACTGACAAACATAGTAATATGATATTTATAAACCAGAAGTTATGCCTTGTACATGCAAACATTAAGAGTTAACTTGCGTCACTAATATTCTCATTTGTTTGTAAAATGATGGACGAATGTCCTATTCACCTTTTTAATAAAAATATTTTAAGGTCTGTGCACTACATAATAGTGGTTCTGACAGGCACCACCAGCTAACTGATGTGCCATCACATCATGTAAAGTGTTGCATTTATCACCCCTTAATCCGTAAACATTTCTTTCAAGGTAAAATTATGAACATTCTAAATTAATTAGTTAAATTGTACCTTTATCAAACATGGAATAGTGCAATGCTGTTCAAGTTCAATTTAGTAACTGCTAAAAAACATAATATTTCATTTTTCAAGGAAATATATGCTTCTAAAGTGTAAAACTTAAAACTGCATGCAAATCATAAACGTTAAATACATGTAAAGACGCAAGTTCTAAAATGATCAATTTATAACTACTTAAACAGAAACAATTCAGATTGTGGAAAAAATGTCCAACATATTTTTCCAGTTTCATGTTATCTTAAATCATGGGCAGGCTGATTAAATCATAGGCAGGTTAATTCAAATGATTTTGTATGCATGGATTCAGGTTCTGTGTATGAACCCGTAGGACTACCTTGTAACGAGTATTTTCTGTGGTTGGAAATTTTTGTGATTAGATCAGTAAATGGTAGAAAATAATATTCTGTGTTTCCAATTTCTTCAGTTACATTATACCTTATACATGCATAAATATTTTACGAATGTAATGATTAATTTTTTTGGATTTTTCCTATCTGCAAAAAATAGACTGTCATTTGGTCCTAGTAAAACCTCAAAATTTTAAAGGCTGATTTCGTGAAATACTCAGACCTCTTACTTCTATAGTAATATGGAGTGCATGACATTTTTTTTAAAACTGAGAAAAAAATAATAGTTTTTGTGAATCTTTTATCACACAGCAGAGAATAGTTAGTTTTGGACAAACAAATTTTTCTGTCACCGTTTTGTACAGTATTATAGCTACATTGTACTTAAGAAAGATTTATCTATGACATAAATTAGAAGCCTGTCCATTGCCCTACACACAGTGTTTTCTGGAAAGAGAAACTATAAAGAATAATTTAGTCACTTTCCATGTATGTAAAACTGAGAAAAAAATAATAGTTTTTGTGAATCTTTTATCACACAGCAGAGAATAGTTAGTTTTGGACAAACAAATTTTTCTGTCACCGTTTTGTACAGTATTATAGCTACATTGTACTTAAGAAAGATTTATCTATGACATAAATTAGAAGCCTGTCCATTGCCCTACACACAGTGTTTTCTGGAAAGAGAAACTATAAAGAATAATTTAGTCACTTTCCATGTATGTAAAGCACCAAAAAAGGGGAAATAATAATTTTCAGCCTTAAAAATTGAGTCTTGTGTCATGGTAGATGTGGCACAATTATAAAGCTGAATTCTCACTGCTACAGCTGCTAAATACAACGCATGCAAAATTTTTGGCATGTACTCCATCTAATATATATTGATTCATTGTCGATGTTCAATAGTTTAAAATTGATGAAAACCATTAGAAGCTTGAATGTAATACAATAAAAAAAAGTGAAGCAATGTAAATCTGGTATTTACAGTCATCAGAATACAAGTTGTCAAAATCAAAGAGAAATAACCCTCAACAAGTTTTTAAAAAAAAAAATTCTAGAAAAAAAAATCTGTTATTGTTGCCTTGAATACTTTTTATGATTCCTTTATATCTTGAATAACTGTGAGAGATATTAATAACACTGCACATGAAGATTCTGAATACATTACAAACAATGTAATCTATGAAGAGCTGGAAAAGGTCGTGACTGTGGATGAAATATTGACTGCAATTTAAAACCTTAAAAGAAGTCAATCTCCTGGTGAGGATTATAGTTTAAATGAATATTTGATTGAGTGCAAAAACTTCTTGTTGCCTGCTCTTGTAAAAATGTTCAACAATATTTTAGAGTCTGGATTTTTTCCATCCAGCTGGTCAAGGGCTTTTTTTTTTTTTTATCAAGGTCAACAATATATTATTGAACAAATTTCTAGGTCATCAAAATGTGACCCCTACAAATACTTGATTGATTGTTACAGCTTACAATACTATTTAAGTAAAACTACTCCTCATATGTATAAAAATATGTACTGCTTGAATTCAACTGATCTGCTCATAAATTAGCAGTGGGAGTTGGAAAATAAAAAAACCCCAAAAAACCAATAGATAAGGGTAGTAGAAAATGTTTCAGTTGTAATACTTTGGTTGAAGATGAATTTCACTTTATTTACCAAGTCCACTTTATAATAATTTGAGAAAAAGATTTATTAAATCATATTATTGGAAGAAATCTTCAGTATTTAAGTTATTACAATTATATTCTGTTAAAAACATTGAACAAATGTGTAACCTAGGTAAATTTATACATATGGGCGTTTAAGATCAGGGATGAGCATATATGTGCAATTGTATTCTCCACTTCCTCTGTTTTGTTCTGTTGTGTCTGTACAGGTATGTATGCAGTGTTCAGGTATGGCTTAAAGGGAATAAAGAGTGAATCTAAAGCTGGTGGCATTTCTCTTGGATTGGGATGTAAAACAACAAACAAACAGACAAAACTGTCTGTAAGCTCATGAATACACTGTACATTAGACCCAGCAAAGAAGCACCCCAGCATGGGTCCATAATGTCCCCTGCAAAAGTCCATATCAAAGCATTTCAGATTAATAAGGCACAGTTTTCTTAAAGTTTCCTCTAGAGTCTCACACATTAAAATTCCTTCATACACATGTATCTTGCAGTGGCAGTTTAAATATCTCCTCCACCACTTTGGATACAGGATTCCTTGGTGAGTCATTACTACAGTTAAAAACAAGAGGTCCATGGGCCACATTGCTCACCTGAGTCACCTTCGCCCTGATGTTGTTCAGCTGTTGTGATTTTTAAAAGATTTTTTTTTATCCATTTTTATTGCCATGAAAATTTTGAACCCATATTATGGTACCAAAGGATCACAACATAATTGAAAATGAATTCGCATAACACAGAGATGCCTCAACACCAATATGACTAACATGATCTTACTGTTCTGGATAAGAGCATGTTCATAGTTCATGGTATGATATGAAACATGGCTGGTTGGTTGTATATTGTTTAATGTCCCACTTGAGAATCTTTCATTTATATGGAAATGTCACCTTTGCTGGTGAAGGGCTGCAAAATTTAGGCCTATGCCCAT
The DNA here is from genome assembly GCA_024699665.1 of Ostrea denselamellosa. NCBI lineage: Eukaryota > Metazoa > Mollusca > Bivalvia > Ostreida > Ostreidae > Ostrea > Ostrea denselamellosa. Next base: position 1,495,679 of record JAMZEH010000080.1, read on the forward strand.
CGTTTATTAGATGAGTAGGGAGGGATCTTTATTGTGCCACACCTGCTATGACATGGGACCAGTTTTTGCAGCTTCATCCAAAGGATGGCTCCATTTAGTTGCCTCTTATGATAAGCTAGGGCTATTGAATTCTCATGGGCCTGATATGAAAGAGGTTACCATAAGAGATCTATATACAAAATATCAAAGCCCTACCTTAAATAGTTCAGAAGATATTGAATAGGTCAGTTTTTTTTAAGTAGGTCAAACTGCAATACCTGAAATAGTTCAGGGCATATTGAATAGGTCAGATTTTCATTATAAGTAGGTCAAACTTCCAGGTCAAGGTCACAAGATCACACACCATTGCATCACATGAAAGGTCTTTCTGTAAAGAATGTATATACAAAAGATGAAACCCTTAGCTTAAATAGTTTACGAAAGATGTCTCTTCTATATCAGCATATAACACCTTGATCCTCTATTGTCGCCCTACCCTACCCTTGGGGGACCATAAATTGCACAAACTTGGATCTACTCTTATGTCGGGAAGCTTTCATGTAAATTTCCACTTTTCTTCCCCTGTGGTTTTTGAGAAGATTTTGAAACAGTTTCCCTATATACTCATATGTAAAACTTTGATGCCCTACTGTGGCCCCACCCTACCCTCAAGGGCCATGACTTGAATCTGCATTATACCAGGAAACTTTCGTGCAAATTTGAAATTTTCTGGCCCAGTGGTTCTTAAGAAGATCATTTCATGGTGGGGACAAATAAATTGTATTTGTTGTCAAAAGATGCGAGGAGGCCTTGGTGGAAGGGGTGGGAGAGGAATGGGTTGTGACAGGAGCAGACGATAAACTAGTTCCCATGTTCAGCAACAGGTGCGAGAGAAAACAGGATGTGTCTTCATTGTATGGGAGTTATTTTTGGTGGAAAGACTTCATAATCATTCCATGTTTTTTTTAGATATATATAAACAATTATCATTTCAATATTTGTCAGTACATTGAATAGTACGAAATAAAAAAAAATAAGCATGCAGTACAAACAGTAGCGGCAGACAAGTTAATGACGCTGGCAACTTCCTCACTGTCTATGTTTAAAGTTAGTGCATTTAAAGCTGCAACACATGCAGTGTCAGATTGAGACAATTAACCTTGTGACTGAAATTGAATCGCAGAATTATACTGCAATAAAGCTGGCGCTTCTTAAACATGTTGAACACAGACACCTTATGATAAGAGTGGAGAATAGATTTCAGGAGGTATACTACATCTTTATAATGGCTGACTTCCTTTTAAAACATGAATGAAAATATAAATATCAGCAATATTTGTACACTTCTTTCAAATTTAATCACCCAGCTGGTTAGCTCAGACACATAATGTGTCAACTGCTGATCAGTAGATATGGGTTCAAATCCAGCAGTGGTTTCAAATTTTCTTCAGATTATTTTGTACTAAAACTGCATGTTTCGATTAAATAAAGTACATTTAAAAGTTTTCAATTTCAAAAATACTTTATTATATATCCTCTTTTCATCCACATCCATTTTAGTGGTGTTATTTCTCCTCAAAGGGCAATGTGTCAATTCGGCCACAACAACCATGGGAACATTTACGCATGGTGAGATTCTCAGTTTATACGGATACATCATATGTGGTCCTACTGAAAACAAACTACATTTGGTGGTGTGTTCTTTTTAGTGTTTTTGGAAGAAGAAACCTGATAAATCAAGTGCAATGCTAAATATCCATTCTTGTGGGTATTAACTTATGTATGATTACAAACAATATTAAATACGATCCAAGCTAAACAAGCAAAATAAATATTGTGTATGCTAAATATAATTACTTCTTACAGCATCATTGTACAGGGATCTGTAGATACGTGACTAGGGCATTTATTAACTGAGAAAATGCAACAGAGGGTTGATCAATTCATGCTAGATTCACAAAGTATTATAATAATATAAAAATGTACTGCCTGTACTGTGTCCATCTATTTTATTTCTTGATAAAAGCTATGACCTTTCAACTTGACATAAAATCCTAATAATAAATAATCATAAAAAGAAACAATGAACAAATCAAAATATATATGTTTCAGTTATTTGTAATATGGTGGACATAAAAAGAAAGGAAGTATGAGGGGGGGGGGGGGGGGGGGAATAAATCTCTGTAATCATCATCTCCAACATAACCTCAACATTTATTCTTTAAGGAGGTGCTCTATACTGTCATAATGGCTGACTTCCTTTAAAACCATGAATGAAAATATAAAAATCACCAATATTTGTCTATTCACTTCATAGTTCAATTCCTATAGCTAAGTACCTCAGTATGTTAGCACGTCAACTACCAAACTGTAGATCACAGGTTCGAGTCCAGCAGGGGTTTAAATTTTTTTCAGATTTACTTTCTACTAAAACTGCCATTTTAAATTTTTTGACTAAAATACATTAGAAGGTTTTCAATTTCAAAATGTTGGTTACATATCCTCCATTTCTTATCCACATCAAATTTCTCTACTGCATTCCTCCTTGGTTTTGTTGAGGAGATAAATTGACATTAGGAAATATGCTGCATTATGTAGGTTTGTGTTTATTTATGCTGGACTATTACTGAATATCATTGAAAAATATTTGTATAACATAATTAATGTACACAATGTGTTGCAGAATACAAAATATTAAAATCAATAAGTACTTATAATCAACAAAAGAAACCTTCCACAATGAACACAGTCAGTGACACTCGAGATCTGTGTGAAATCCTCGAGTACTAGTGTGAAATAGTGTTTAGTACATACCAGTGCAGTGCAGAGACAGCTGCATGTAACTGATAGTTGATATATATTGTACACTGTTCACACTTGTTCTATCACCTTGTACTATTTACTCAAACACTTTTACCAACCAGCCTATACAATATAATTATTTTTTCATGTCATAAAAATGATCAGGTTCAACTGCCCCCTTGACCTACATATCAAATCAAAACACTGCACACAATTCATACAAGATCATTGTTTCCTGAAGACAATATTTGTATCTAGTGATAATGAAACTTCGCACAAGATTTAAAGAGTAATGTCCCTTTAGTGTGATTTTTGATTGATTGATTGTTTATTTTCCCCCACACTCAACAATTTTTCAATCTGGTGGTATCCAGTTATTGTAGGTGGAGGAGAGAACCCAAATACAATGTACCCAGAAAGTGACCACCGGCCTTCTGAAAGTAAACTGGCAAACTTTCTCACATATTTCAGCACAATGTGATTATTGTTTCAAAAACAAACCTACCAAAAATATGGTGGATCCATTTTGAGTGTGGTTTACTATAGTGTCTTCTATACATTATGAATTCCTGTTCTCAAGAACACACTCAATAAATAGAAAATTAAATATAAAGAAAGTCTGTCTTCACAGTCTGAGTCAATTAAATTTCCCACACTCAGACAGCTCTGGAAAAATTCCAAAAAAATTAATAGACACGACACAGAAGAGCTGTTTTTGGATTCATTGAGGAATAAAGTCTTGTCCAAGAACACTCATGCCACTTAAAACTGTACAATACAAGTGTATAGTATTAATCAGAAGACAGCTAATCTCCTTGTCGCTGTATCACCACTTCCGTATTTTCAAATACCAGCACCGACAGAATTTCCTCTATAAAGAAATAAAAACCTCCATCTGTTGCTAATAATCTATAAAACACCTGCCACATTGCTACAATGTATATATCACCAGAGGCACAGGTACAAATATATACAAAACGCTCCAAGCTTTAAACAAGAGCATTGATGCAGATATTAAATGATGATATTGATCAGCATTGAAAAAAATCTCGTTCTACACTACATAGTCTAAATTCAGTCATTTATGAATTGGCTTTAGCCTTACAGTCATGAACAATGTTATGTTACAAATATATTGATTTGTGTGGATTGTTCAGATGTGTAAACTGGACTCCAAAGAAATGGAGCTGGGTAATTATGATATCTTTTTGTCTTACTATAAAGTTTGTTATCAGTTACTTGATGCATGTGTAATCTGTTGACTTTCAATAATTTTCATGCACTTTATTTTCCAGAATGTTGCACATTTTAGTTAGCACTTACTTTATATGACTGATTAAAAGAGTAGTTGCATAGCATTAATATCAATCTTTAACCCCCTAGGTCTGTGTTATTTGTGCTCAATATATAACAATTTTTAATTTTATTTATTCTCTAATGATTAACAAACAAGTTTTACAGGTTATACTATTTACATCTTGATTTCTTTGGCTCGGATATTGATGCAAGAGATTCACTGGCATAGGATAAAACCACAGTGCCCATAGGAATCCCACAAGTCAGAGTGGGTCAATAACCTCAGTACCCTCTCATATCTCCCATTATCAGAATCCAATTCAGGGTAGCTAGAGCGAGAAGCAAGTGTGTCAACTACTACCATGACATCAAATATATCCTAAAATGGCATTAATCAAAAATCTGTAGCAATGAACAGTTTTAAGAGTCAGAGGGAAATAAATGGTGAAAGAAGGTGAGGTAACCCTATTTTGCGCAGAAAAAAAATTTAAGATCACAACTCCCCTTTAAATTTTTGGATCTGCCCCTGTCAGATATATACACACACAGTCATCCATTAGAGGAGTCATATTCTCATTACTTGCACGTTGCTTATTGATTTATGATAATAAACAATATGTCAACCAAATTTTTACTATAATGCACACAAAAATTCAGGTTTTAATGGTAAGTAGATATAAATAGCTCTGTTTGTGTTAAAAACTAGATGTGTTGGAGTGAGAAGAATTGCTCTATCTAAGGGCTCTGCTAGAAGTTATCTGATTGGACCTATGTATAAGTACTTGACTTGCATATTCTTGTGATATATCTGTATCACACAAATTTAAATTCAAAATGTCCATGTATGATTGTGATAATGTGAGATAATGAGTAGAAACTGTGAATTGTTTGAAATTGTTAAGTCCAAGGGGCATAACTCTGCCAAAAATTGTCTAAGAGAAACTTAGTACTAACTCAACCCGTTTATAGTCAAGGCATATCTATATATCCTAGATTTCAATTCAAATGCCTATGTATGACTGAGATAATGATTAGAAACTGTAAATTGTTTGAAATTTTTTAAGTTGACCAGAATAAAGCATAAATTTGACCTGCAAATTATCAGGACGTATCTACATTCCAAATTTCAATTCAGAATGTCCAGGTAAGACATAATGATCAGACACTGTGTATAAATTGTTTTTCAAAACACACTTCATCCAAGGGACTTATCTAACCAAACCTTTATTGAAAATTGACCTGTATTTTTATGACATATATCTACATCCCAAATTAAATTCAAAATGTCCATGTATGACTGAGATACATGTACAGGGCTCAAAATAAATGATGGCCCAAATTGTCTGGGGCCAGTAAATTTTGCTCATGTTTTGTAAAGAGCATGTGTCCTTGGGGCTAGTTAATTTATTAACTAAATCAAAATTCCTCCATGATTGGACTAGTATATATTAGATGTGTGCGTCCTGGCTTTTATTGCATGCAAAATAATTTCTTGATTTCACTTTTGTTAAGTTGTACTATGAAATAACACAATGTAGAAAAATTCACAAATGTTTCCAAAGAACGAGTTGTGTTAAGCAGAGTATACAATCGGCTATCCTCGGATGATTCCTCCAGACTTCACACAAAGGCATGAGCCACAGGAGGAGTTCCGGGTTCATATTATGCACATCTTCAGCTGCAATTTTCTTAGAATTAGCTGTCAAATTTGTGATGCTTTCATAATATGGTGACATTACATGTTCACAAATGACAAAGAGGTGAAGACAGTTTAAGTGAAAAGCATGGATAACAGCTTTTTTTAAACTCAGTGTTGATGCTAGTTTTAATTAACAAGATACTAGGCATAATTGTGAAAATGTTTCATTATTATTGAATATAAAAATTTGGGCCAGTCGTTTTTATATCAACTGGTCCAAAATGACAGTAAAAATTATCAGTTGACCAGTAAAAAATTAAGTTGACAGCCCAAGTGATCAATGAATAAATATAATCATTTCTTGCCCTGATGTAATATGTGGAAACTAAGAATTATTTGAAATTTTCAAAGTCCAGTTCGCATAACTCTATCAAATTTTTTTTTCATCTGACCCTAAAACAAACTTGACCTGTGTGTCTAATGTGACATATTTATGTCATGAACTTCAGTTCAAAATGTCCATGTATTTAATTGAGATAATGAGTGGAAATATGACATGTTTGAAATTTTCTGTCCAGGGGGGCACAACTCTGTTAAAAATCATTCTACCAGAACCAATAAAGATCTTAACCTGGATATTCTTATGATGTATCTATAAATGAAATATCCACTGAATATGTGCATCCATAAAAATGAATTATGATGGAATGATGGAGAGACAGATGGTATAGATAAAAAAAAACAAGAGGCCCAGAGCCCTTATTGATCACCTAATCATTAGCTGAAAGTACCAATAACCCTAGGAAATCTAGAATACTTTTCTTGTTCTGAATATCTAGTAAGCTAACTTCTAATTTTCAGCAACAGTATAAAACAAGATGTGTTCTTAAAACACATCAATGGCCCAAAAAGTGCCCATACTGATGAAAGATTTTAAATAATACAATACAGTTTTGGTCATGTTTTGGCAGTTTTTGTCCCACCACAAGCTTATGAGTCATGAAATTTACACTTTATGCCCCTTGTCCCTTGTTATAAATTGCTCAATAGAAAATAGCATATTTAAAACAAAATGAGATGTGACAAATATTAGAAACCCTTAAATTGTGTTTAGAATTAACTTTTAAATTGAAATAAATCTGCTTTACTTGCAACTTTTAATAGTATATTTAACTGGTGTAAACAAAAACATGACACAAGCCTTGTTTACCAAATTTGAAAAATTTCAGCTCAAATTGGGTGAGGTCCATGTCCCTTTAACATTTCTGTAAATAAAATATGTACTTAGGCAACCCCATTCACATTGCTCAGATAAAATATACCAGCCCCTGTACTATTGTGTAGTACATGTACCAGTACTAATGATAACAATTAAGCCAACATGTCCAGGTTTAGTGTTACTTTTACATGAACATTTAATAGCTGGTCTTTACAGAGTCAGCATCTTTGAATTTGACATGTTCGCCATGAAATGAAGTTCACTTGCGATTTCTGAACTCATCATTTTCAATCATTTCATACTGCAAGGGATTTAAAATGCAATAATAAAAAAGACTTATGATATGATAAATAACTGTTAAAATACTGTTGAAATGAAGGGTATTTTAATATATATGGGATATGTTGAGTGACCTTAACCTTTCCAAAATGCCCTTGAATGATTTTTGTCTGAAAGTCATTTACCTCTTAATTATTTGTGTGATATATACGATCAATACCTGTTAAGAAAAATGTTGAAATAAGGAGCATTTTCCTTGTATAAGGTACATAAATATTCTGAGTGACCTTGACCTTTCCAATATGACATTGAGTGATTTTTGTCTGAAAGACATTTGCCAGTTACTTACTTGTGAAATATATGACCAATCCCTATTCAAAAACTAATGAAAAAAGGAACATTTTCCTTATATAAGGTACATAAATGTTTGGAGTAACCTTGACCTTTCCAAATGACCTAAAATGGTCCAAAATGTTTGTAATTATTTAAGGAGATGGGAACTTTCATATCAAAAACTGTTGAAATAAGGAACTTTTATATATGTTCTGAGTGACTTGACCTTTCCAAAATGACCTTGAGAGATCTTGGTCCACAAGTCCTTGTCTCAAGGAACATTTATAATCAATAATATTCTGATGAAAGGTTTAGGAGAAAAGAGCTCGGATGGATGGAAAGATGGACATGACAGCGACTATATGCTCCCCGAAATTTTTCAAGAATGTGGTCACCAACAAATATTTACTTTTCTCCCAGCTGTTTCAACAATATCCTGTGTGTTTACAATTGATCTGCCCTTGTAGATGGTGACTTTGTCAGTAACTAGACTAAATAAACTCCAATTGTCAGAGTAGTTACACATGCTTTTGAAACAAACCTTAGGTTCGATAATGATCTTGGGAGGTATCCCAATAAATATGATATCTAAGATTAGTTCTTGAAAGTTTACAGTTACATTATACCCTCAAAAACTGCGGATTCCATTAATGACCATTTTCGATACATATAGGAAACTCTAAATTTTTTAAATTACTTGTATACTGATGAATACCTTGTTTGCGACTCTAACTTTTTTCTACACCTACAATGGATTTCCATAAGACACCAGACATACATGTTTTAACCTTCCTTCTTTAAAATTAAATTATTCACCGAGCAATTATATAACAACGACACAGATAATGAATATTCTCAATCTAAAATAATACTTGCATGCATATGCTGTATAAAATTCACCTTCCAAAATGCACATATATATAAATACACACTATGCCACATATTACAGCAAAATTCAAAGAAGTCTTCAACTGTTGTCAATTATATCACTAATACACGTCTGTCATTTTATATAAAAACCTACCGGTACCTTCAGTTTCATCCGTGTTCATCTTGACATGAATACGCGTACTTGTAATCTTCAAAACATTTACATGACTTTGTATTTTCTATCTAATGATGTGGAATAATGCCGAGTTCATTCACTGCTTGTTTCTTGCCTTCTGATTTTACCAATAAAGTCTTAGATTACACATATACAGGTATGACTACGTATGGACAGGCAGATTATATACAAGGCATATCACTTAGCTGTAAGACCTGCTCTTACATTGTACAAGTGTTGTGAGGAAGTCAGCAGCTTAGTGACTTGCAGCCAATACACTGAAATCAAAGATAAGCCCCAGTAAAAAGACATCAGTATTTAAAATTAATTTCATCGCTCCAGTAAAAGGGGACATTAATGTATTCCACTGATTAAGACAGTTCAGGGAGGGTTTATCTAACATATGTTCCTCTGGTTGAAATAGGTCAGAAAGGGTATATTTAGCATATATATTCTACTGTTTGAAATAGGTCAGGTATGGTAATATTTTACATATTCAACAATTTGAAATAGGTTGGGGTGTGTGTGTAATATTTCAAATATTCAACAATTTGAAATAGGTTGGGGTGTGTGTGTAATATTTTACATATTCAGTGGTTTAAAATAGGTCAGGTATGGTTATATCTTAAATATTTAACAGTTTGAAATAGGTCAGTGAGGGTAACATTTTACATATTCAACAATTTGAAATAATTCGGGGGAGGGGTGTGTGTGAGTGTAATATTTTATATATTCAATGGTTCGATTAATTAAATATTGTTTAATGTCCCACTCAAGAATCTTTCACTCATATGGAGATGTCACCATTGCCAGTGAAGGGCTGCAAATTTAGGCCTATGCTCGGCGCTTATGGCCTTTGAGCAGGGAGGGATCTCTTACATGCCACACCTGCTGTGACACAGGACCTCGGTTTTTTGCAGTCTCATCCGAAGGACTGCCCCATTTATTTGCCTCTTACGACAGGCAAGGGATACTGAGGATCTATTCTAATAACCTGGACCCCCACAATGGTTTGAAATAGGTCAGGTATGGTAATATTTTACATATTCAACAATATCAAATAGGTTGGGTAGGATAATATTTTACATACTCAACAGTTTGAAATAGGTCAGGTACCGTAATCAGGGCTCTGCATTACCTTTTTCCCTACTTGTCCATTCGGACAAGGGACAAAGATATTTACTTGTCTGAACTTCAATTTCACTTGTCCGAAAATTTTCAAAGAAGATTCAATAATATTGGCAATATTGTAACCTTAAAAACTGTATTACTTTAAATATAGTCCATTTTATGCTTGCTTGACTTTTTATCTTATTCAATTGATAAAAAAAACACACACATAAAAACAAAATTTTATCCAGACTTCCAGTCTTGAATCAATGAACGTGTTTGCTCGATGATGATCTAGAGAATCCAAAGTTTGCAAGACCCATGCCTCTTTACAAAATTGAAAGTGGTACGCAAAAAGTGAATATCAATCCCGATTGAGTGTGACTCAGTTAGTTTACATAACGATTGGTATTGGGATCAATGTTCATTTTTCATGCACTGCTTCCGACTCTGAACTACCGTTAAACTTTTCTTTTATCAACCAATCGTTCTATTTATTATTTGGAGACTTCTTTATATAAAAAAGCACTTGTCCAATCGGACAAGTGCCCAGTAATATTCACTTGTCCAAATTTTTTTCCACTGTTACCGGAAAAGCGTTAATATTGAGCTCTGGTAACATTTTACATCTTCAACAGTTTGAAATAAGTCAGGGAGGGTATCATGGTTATTAAGGCATATATGTAAGTTGAGAGGCAAGTGAATTCGTTATACCTTAGATGACCTTGAAATTGATTATAATGATCAATTGATATTATGAATAAAACTGTCAAAAACCTCACACCTAAATAGCAAACACTTGACATGGAGCCTGGTTGGAGACTTAGTGAAATTATGAGCCAGTCACCGGGCTAGCTATACTCAAAAGTTGGCAGCCTTGTTTAAAATCTGCCAGTCCTGATTTTCAGTTTTGTGATTTTTATTCTTATTTGGGGCATTTGTTGTACACTGGCAAATAAAATAAGACCGACCACTACACTATCATATGAAATTTTGACTCTGCCTGCCTGAGAAATAGTAAACTGGTTCCCCGCTGATTGATGCTATGCACAAACAACAGTTAAGTGGTAATTTGATCAGCTGAAATGAGCCAACTTCATTCGTCAATTGATTTTTCCGTTGCATGAGAGAGATTTTGAATGGTAATGTTAGTCTCCTCGAAACTCGTACTTCACCGCATTGTAACATAGGGCAGTAAACTGTGATGTAACAGTTATAGCATTGTTAGTTACAAATAGCACATTTCAACAATATTATAAAACCAGTGAATGATAAAAAAAGTCGTTTTGGCATCAATTAACTAATTTGCAAACAACGCAATATTCTTAGCAGCAGTTTTACAGTAGTCATTTTGTTGTGAGATAATGGACTCTCATGCTAGCCATTAATATGCATGAAAAAATGACACAGCTCAAATCCTAGCTGTCTAAAATTGGCGCTTACCTGTTGCACATGAGAGAAGCAAGGTCAACAGGGTACCAGTTTAGAGAAATAGATCACCTCAGTCTGTAACTTTCAACTCCACATGAAGTGGTTCTTTTTTCGAGTAGAGATAGCTACTACAGGCAGTTTAAGTGTCTGTTATTTAACAAGTATGAATTCAGTAACATTGTACTTGTGTAACTAACTGTACACTACAAGATGAATAAAATACATAAGACTAAATCATTACAAAAAGTTTCCTGACTTTTTTTTTTGGGGGGGGGGGGGGGGGGGGGGATTTACGTACCTAGTAGACAGTGAGTAATGCAGCATTAATTGTTATAAAGAATTTGTTTAACAGTCAAATTACTTATCTGAAGCAAACAATAACATCATTTAAACATGTTAAGTTCACATTGATTGCTTGAACTGGTTGAAGTTGAATGTGAATTTCCAGACATGAATTATGAAGGGAATACAACAATCAAAATAAAAAAGAACTAGTGAAGGTCTGATTTTAATCAGATTGATGATCAACAAATTCATACTAAATTTTGATATCATATGTACAATTTGTACGTTGTACATGAGATCCTTTTCAAAAATATATTGAATTACATCCTTCAAGAAAATATCAGATTCATCTCTTCTTTACATGTATTACCATAGTACAAAAAATTCTAAAACCTATTGTCTTTTCCTGTTTCCAGTATAAACAAAATATATACAAATCCTGCTTTATATTTAAGAATATTTTTAATACTCTACCTTTGATCATAACTTTTGCTACAACGTCTCAGAACACTTTCCAAGTAGTCTAATTACATATATTACATAAAATGGAACTTTTAAACATTGTCGTTCTACTTTGTCACCTATTTTATCAACAATGAACATTGACCCTGAAGCTGAATTTAAATGAACAAGCTGAAAAATCCCAAACTCCTATTACAAACTGCCATAGTTTCATCATCAAAGTACTCTGCTGTAGAAAACTCTGCTATCCTTGAATCTGGCTACGCAAATTAAGGCTACAGGGACGGTATGAATTACAAATTGTTTTATTTAGGGATCTAGAGGAAATTCGAAATGTCCCTGAAACGTGACAGTTCCATACAGGTGGTATACTTACAGTATTCGTGACACGGGGTCCTTAGTGATGACTTGTTTCACATCTTAGTAGAACTTTTCAGTGTTTAAAGTGACATGGAGAAGCAAATAACGTCACTTAGCATGTATAATTATGTAAATCTTCATTTTCTCTGAAACTTCTGCATTGTTTTGATTATAAACACGAGTAGTTTCCCTTTGAATTTGTTAATTCTTACCAAAGTTAATTCATATGATTTGATGATTTATCAAGAATGCTTTAGAAAACTAGTATTCCTTGTTTAAAGAGAGAGAGAGAGAGAGAGAGAGAGAGAGAGAGAGAGAGAGAGAGAGAGAGAGAGAGAGAGTAAAACGTATAAAGTGAGGACAATGTTTAACCATTTGACGGAAATTCTGAGGAAGTGAACTACGAGGACAAATTTCTGTCCTCACAGTTACGTCCCCATAAACGTGACCACCAGCATGTGAAAGATTTAGGTAGGTGGGGCCAAGTGGTGTGGGGACATGTCCATACTGTATAAATATATTCTCTCTCAAAACCATTTTTTTTCACAATTCGAAAGAGAATATTATAGATAAACTTTTATAAGTGCCCCTGAAGTTATCCCTAGCATAATTCATTGTGGCCTTTACAATAACACGTGTGTATTCTTTTCTAGACATTGTGAGGACGTCCTCACTTCTACTTCAACTCTATACAATTATAGACATTAGACGACTTTTGATTTGGGTCTATTCGTGACTATACGGGCATGGCCAGGTATTTGCCGCGGCCTGACCAGTTCCGTACAGTTACGAATAGACCCAAATCAGAAGTCTGTAACCGCCTAATTAATAAATAATCAGGATTTTAAAAAAAACAACAACAATTTATTCAACAATATCAACATATTGTAAATCTCAACAATATCAACATATTGTAAATCTCAACAATATAAACATATTGTAAATCTCAACAATATCAACATATTGTAAATCTCAACAATGTCAACATATTGTAAATCTCAACAATATCAACATATTGTAAATCTCAACAATATGATCTCGTGGGGATCCGGGCTGTTAGAATAGATCCTCAGTGCCCTTTACTTGTCGTAAAAGGCGACGAAATCTCAACAATATCAACATAAAAAACATTAATGTAAAATTATTATTTTAACTGAACAATCGATCTTGACAGCCTTTTCAGTAAGTTGAGTTACTGTAAGCATTCCGAATTATACATTTATGTTTTATTTACATTATAATGCACTGTGCTTTGTCCATAATGGGTGATGTTGGTATAGGCATATTAAAGGCATTAATGTCGATTTTATGTTTGTTGATGCATTTTGCATTTGACTTGCATGATTCAATCTTCTTGGATTTACATGTGCATTTTCTTTTCCAGAGTCAACGCTACACGTATCATCGCCTGTTTGTACTACACTGAGTCAAAAAAGAAACTTCACATTCTCTTGTCAAGGCACTTAAAACGAACAAGAGATAATAGGATGGTGCCAGTGATTTTATTTCATTGCTGAGATGTGTGTGATGTAATCAATACACTGACAGTGCCACAGATCTGTTCAGTTAGGCTACACGCCGTTCCAAAACATTTGTACACAGAATGTCAAGTCACAAGAATGAAACGTCGAAATGTCTCAGTTCAATATTGAGTATGGCCGCCTCGCGCATTCACCACAGCCATGCACCGTCTCCTCATCGACTGCCTGATGTTTGTGAACACATGGTTGGGGATTCGGCGCCATTGATCTTGCAAGGCAGCGCCAAGTTCCTGCAAATTCTGCGGTTGGTTCCTAAGTTCACGAAGCCCTCTCCCTAGTGCATCCCAAACGTGCTCGATGGTATTAAGGTCAGGGGACCTCGATGGCCAGTCCATGACGTTGATGCCAGCATTTTGAAGGAAATTTCGTGTCAACAACGCGGTGTGCGGCCGTGCATTATCATGCTGGAACTGTAGACCTGGACCATGAGCCGCCATGAAGGGAATGAGTTCAGGGGTGAGTACCTGATCGCGATAAGCAGCAGCTGTGAGGTTTCCATGGATGACCAGAAGTCTGGAACGGTTGTTCCCACAGAAAGCACCCCATGCCATGCAACTCCCGCCCCCGAATCTGTCCACTTCCTGCACACAACACTGGGCATACCGTTCATTAGGTCGTCTCCAGACTCTTAGCCTGCCGTCCGCAAATCTGAGGGTAAACCGCGATTCATCACTAAAGACGACTCGATTCCAGTCTCTCTGGGTCCATCGGAAGTGACGTTGGGCCCACAGCAGACGCTGACGTCGATGAAATGGCGTCAAAATTGGCCCACGAGACGGACGTCGAGCATGGAGATTGGCAGACCGCAACCGATTTCGGATGGTCTGTGCGGACAGCCGACCTTGAAACATCTCAGCTCTGGTTCGTGCAGCCGGCAGAAATCGGTTACGAAGGTGACGTAGGACGATGTTCCGGTCTTCAACTCGTGACGTTACACGTGGACGACCCGACCTTGGGCGATCAGCAGTGGTGCCAGTTTGTTGTAGACGATGTCGCAAGTCATACACAGGACGACGGCTGCATCCCATTGCTGTTGCGATGTCAATAACTGATCGCCCCGCTTGCAACATGCCAACGTTGCACATTTGACAATCGCGGCATTTCAAGTACTGTTACAAATGTGGCTTAAAAGTGTTTTTTTAATGTTTGAGGCCATGGCAAACATGTGCAAATGAATCCAACTTCGATGTGGAGTTCACAACATTGAATGCACGTGCAAAACCTGATTTGGCACGAAAGGCATTTACACAAGAAATGGATGGCTATGAGTGGGTTTGGCTAACGGTTTTCCAGAGTCGACAGATAGGGATCCCATGTTGGCTACACAGGTGTATCATCAGGGGGAAAGTATTCAATATTTTACAAAATTAATTTTGTGAGGTTTTTTTTGACTCAGTGTAATTCAAGTTCCCCTGTACTTATCGTTGAAAAAATCTGATCAACACTATCGAATTCACTAGGAATAAAGTATTCACTTAAAAAAAAATCAGTGTTCATAATAACAGTTACGTCACTAGTTTGAAACAAAGCGCCAATCTCTGGTGGTTTTCCCAAGGTTGCTGGCTTTCCAAGGTGACTCATTCCTACACAAAGATTGTCACTAATAGTATCAGACATCAGCTTCTTTGTCCCATCGTCAGCAGAACCCCTGTATGCCTTGCGGCCTGATTCTGCCTTATGTCCAGTCACTGTCATAATGTGCCTGCTTTCAAAATGTGTCTTGTCCAGAATGGAGACTGCAGTGACCGTAGAGAATGGTTTGTATACACCCTAGACAGTCACGCTTTCTCACTGATGCTTTTCATCATTGTTCCTAACGTATTGTGACCAACTGGCACGTTATCATACCACAATGTATCACGTATCTTTCTTTTTGGCCGTTGAAAAAAAAAATCCAACAAATTCAGGGGATTTCTCCTCTTCTTGCACAATGTTTTCACTGGACATAAGTGGTCATCTGGTCTAGAATACATTCGGCCTTCAGCAGTGTTTCTGTTGTTCTGATGGTTTTTAGCCAATTCGTCATTTGACCATATAGATGTACATGTTCCCGTCCTCATCTTTCTGGCAGCAAAATCTTTCAAGTCACGCATGCTTTCCCTTCCACCACGCCCGAAGTAAATCACAATGTCCGCAAATATCTTTTCTAGAAAATTGATATCATCACTTACATCAAAATAATCCATCATTTTTTATGCCCCCTTGTTGAATTGTTTGATGATGTTTGAAGCCACCTTTTCCTAAGTTCCTTACAAATTGCGTCGAAAGCTTTATTGGACTCCTTGAAACCCTGACCGTTTACAATATCAGCTGTATGTAGAAATCTGTTAAGTCCATGTCTAATTGCAATTAAACTGTTCTTTTTGTACTTTCCCCTGTTTTCCTGTCGCACCTTCGCATAGAATTTGGATAACACGGATTTCAACGTCAGCTTCTTCAAACTTTTCGTTGAGGGGTTTTACTTTCAAATAACTCCGTAACAGTTTCACTGCAGAATTTGTGTTCCTGTGGGTATTAACAGCATCCTGTTGCATTAAAATTTGTTGATTTAATGATTGATTGTGGTTTTACGCCGAGTTGGCAATATTTCTGCCATTTTATGGCGGTTAAGCAACTGAAATACGTTTGGTTGTGAAAGTTGAAGTTTCCCTGACGACCCACAGTGAGCCTACTCTTATCGAAAATCAAGGAAACGAATTTTTACCTGTCAAAGGGGTTGTAATCCTTGACAGAGGGCACCCTTTAACGTCTCATCCCACGGACTTCATTAAAATTTGTAATTCGCTGTTGTATACCGTGACGAACGCATCTTCTGTCATTTTCTTAGTTTATCAAGGTCACACTATTATAGCAAGGGGCGATTTCATTGGTTAAAAAAACGGACTTATTGATTGGTCCACGCTAAAAATCTGAATAGGTCCCGCTCGAGAAAGTAACATCTTGACCAATCAGAAGGATAAAAACTGATAAAAATCCCTGATTATTTAATAGAATAAATTGGTGCAAATTAATGTCACCATGATATTACAAACATACGATAACCAGCATTGAATTGATTCATTGTTTGTTGTTTTCCGCCACACTCAACAATTTTTCAGTTATCTGGTGGCGTCCAGTTTTTATTGGTGGAGGAGAGAACCCAGATACAATGTACCCGGGAAGAGACCACCGACCTTCCGAAAGTAAACTGGCAAACTTTCTCACATATATCGGCGCGAGCGAGATTGGAACTCGCGCCGACTAGAGGTGAGAGGCCTTATGATTTTTGAGCGCGATGCTCTAACCACTCGGCCACGGAGACCCCATCAGTATTGGAATTGAAATTAATGTACTAATAGAAAGTTTGTACATGTGTATTTAAGAGAAACTTTAAAAGATCCAGAAGAAAGAAAAATCATCGATTCATTCATCTTCGCTAGCCAAGTGTCTAGAAGAAGAAGAATAGTTTAAGCGAATCGAACACTTGACTTGCGAAGATGAAATTCATTGGACACAGCTCAATATGACATGTTCGTCACTGTAGCCAGTTTGATAGTAACAACAAGAGGATCATATTGTACGCGCTGTATATTATTTTTCTCCTTGAAAAAGTAACTTAATGATTTCAAAGACAGTAGGTTAGTTTTACGGGAAACCCATTAGTGCAAACCAAAACTAAATAAAACAAATAAAATTAATATATAAAAACGAAATTATTAAATAAAAATGGAAAATATCGAATGGCGAAGTAAACAATGTGCAAATCGTAATCATAAATCCCCAAGACATATACAAGTTCGAGTTTAGGGCAACACGGACCTCCGACAAAGCGAAGGTAGGATCAGGTGCCATGGAGGAGTGAGCATCCTCTGCTGACCGGTCACACCCGCCGTAAGCCCTTAATCGAAAATAGGTATACGGGATTACCCGTAGTTAAAGCTAGTATGAAAAATGACAGTCTAACAAAGGGTATGAAGCAAATCATTCAACATATATCCCTGAGACACTTTGTAATCGCAAACAAGGTCTTTATAGCGACCGTAAAATTTGCGAAATGATGACTTCAAACGAGATTCGTTATAACCCTGCAACGTCAATTTTTTTGTCAGTAGTTGACCTCGCTTTAAAAATTCTCATACGCATGGCATGCTCTCGCGTATCGAATCAACTGGGAGATATACACACCATAAGCAGGCGAAAGTGGTATATTACTACATAGATATGGAAAGTTGATGATTGCAAAGTTGAAGTCATCACGCTTGTCATATAATGTAGTTGTCAGTCTGCCATTAGAGTCAATATTAAGTAAAATATATCAAATGGACATAATTATGAAAATTATGATTGTTGATTGATAAGACGTCATCTATATATATATATATGTATGGTTAAAGGACACGGCAGGTTTTTTGTTTTTATCCTGTAACAGTTTCTGAACAAATTCCGCTTCATAAGAATATAAAAATAAGTCCGCCAATAAGAGAGCACAATTAGTGCCCATGGGAATACCAATTGATTGTTGGAAGACTTGGTTTCCAATCACTACGTAAATGTTATCTACAAGAAAGTCAAGCATACCCTTAATGTCTGCTTCAGAGTACCTGTGCGGACTATCGGAGAGGTGTCTAACAAAATATGTACCTTGTTTTCCAATCACTAGAAATTTGTATTTTCGAGTGCCATTGTTGTTGAAAAAACAATTATCTATTATCTGAAAGTCTAGATTTTAATTTATCGTGAGGAATTGTTGTATAAAGTGTGGAGAAATGATACGTTTTGATGCTGTCAATTTTAGAAAAATCCCGAAACTTTTGATTTTCCAAAAGTTCCTTGAAGTTTTTGAGAATCCACATCTGATTGACAGCACTTCTGGAATGTGTAGTGGAACAGTATCTCTGAAGTGACTCTTTAATAGCTGTTAGCAGTTTAGTTAGTAATAAAGATAAAAGCTTGGTAGAGCACTTACTGGAACCAGCAATGTATCTTTGTTTATAAGGATTTTTATGTAATTTCGGAATCCAATAAAGGTATGGCAATTTAAACAGATCCTGATTCTTAGGAGTGTCAAAAGTATTTAAAACTGAAAGATGATTATGAAGAATTTCATCCTTTGTAAGATTGCTTCGAGTATAAGTAGGATTCTCAGATGTTGAAGTAAATCCCAGTTCATTTAAAAGACATTTATAATAGTAACTTTCAGAAACAAAGACAATGATGTTACTTGCTTCATCCGCTGGTACTAGCAAGAATCGAAATTATTAAATAAAAAACGACAATATTGAATAAAAACCCCAACATTAATAAATAAAAGACGAAATTATTGACTAAACATGACAATATACGAATTTTTAAAATAAAAAATATCTATATCATGATCCCTACCTTCTTTCTACCCACTCTCTGTCTCTTCTCCTCTCTCTTCCTCTCCTCTCTCTTCCTCTCCCCCTTCTCTCTCTCCCCTCTCCCTTTCACACCCTATCGTTCTCCCATTTATAACTTAAAGCTGTCAAACATATTCTCTAATCTATATAATTCAGATCTTTTGTACTTAAGAATTATCTTTTACACATTCATAGTTAATAAAAATACTACCCTTTGCTTTACTTTCATTAGTCACTTAAATTCAATACAGATATGTCCAATTACAGTTCTTACAAGGCGAAATCATTTATGTGTTACGTAGAAAATAAACGGTATAAATTTTACATAAGCAGTAAATGTCTTAAGGGGAGGTAATTCGGTGTAATACAACGAAATGGCACTCCTCTCGACATTAATATTCCAACGTTCCAGGCACGTAGAACCAAGGGGCTACCCCTTCATTTTCTATAACATTCATTTTCCGTTATTTTTTTTACGTGAAAATTAGTAATTTTCACACGCAAAGTAAGATATATTGGGCCCCATTCCATTCTCTCGGGGGTAAGAATATTACCTTGAATGAACTGAATTGTTAGGGGGTATTATTAGTAACTATGCTTCATATACTATTTCAATTTAAGTTAGATTATGATGTGTATTTGATTTGCAGTGATCCCCTGTTGTAACGCCAGTATTTGCACATCGGCAATTTCGGCGTTATAGCGGGGGTGACATTATATCGGGGGGGGGGGGGGGGGGGCTGGAGGGGGTTTATAGCATTGTTACATTGTTACCAAACTCAAAGTCTTAAAAAAAACTATGTCACTGTTGACTGCTTTGATGGAAAACGAAATATCGTCAAATTCTGATTCCCGAGCTCTTTTCCCCGACGTTTGAAGAAAATCTCCTACAGTCCGTCTTTTCACGTCAATTTTCCATAATTCCGTAATTTTGAAATTTCTTGCTGTGAACACTTTGGATTTCTTTTGTGGAATTTAATGATTTCCAATTTTTTGCTTTATATCCAAGAGAACACATCTAGATTTCGGCGTGTTCGGCATACTCAGATTTCCAAAACAAGGCTACAGATTTGAATCCAAATAATTATGATTTACGTAACTTATATTTATATCCGGAGGACTATCGGCGGATAGTTGCACGTGACTATCCACTGAAATTTTGTCACCGTCGATATACGGTAATTGTCGATAATTAGCGGGGGGTGATTATAACGGTAAGTGACCACATCGCTCCTGTAAATACATTGGCGGATGGCAGTGTGCGGGGATGGCGTTATAACGGGGGTAAGGAAAACGGGACTTTGAGCATTTTGGGGGGATAGGCGGGGCTGGCATTATAGCGGGGGATCACTGTTTTCTGTCCCCCCCCCCCCCCTCTTACTACATTTATCAGCAGGATTGTTTGCAAGCTAAGTCATGTACACATACATAACATAATAATAAAAAGAAATGCATCTCTAAAGCTTGCAAAAAGCGTGAAACGATTACATAAATCGAAATTGGGATGGAATAGACAGGGAATCTTCACATTTTGGAAAAATTATCGCAATAAAAAAAAAATAAATAAATACAATAAAATAAAATAAAAAAAAATTAAAAATCAGAAAGGGGGGTAGCAGTATTCATACTTCAGGTGCCTGTGTTTTTTACGTCCCGTCGAGAATTTTTCACTCATATTAAGACGTCACCAGCTATAGGTGAAGTATCACAAATTTAGACCCCTGCTTAGCACTCAGAACCGTAGCAGTGAGGGTTCTTTGACGTCCCAACGACAGCCGTAGTACGCAACCTCCGTTTTAAAGCAATATAAGCTGTCAAAATTGTTATTTTGGGGTCCTAAAATTTAATCGAAAATTTTGTAAACATCTACCTTCTAATACCTGATTTTATCGATTAAACTTTTGATATGTTGTATTTTTTGCATTAAATGCAAAAATGTTCGACAGTTGAAATTAAGTCTTCCCGTACCTTAATTTTCCCGACATTATTTCCGTATGCAATGACCTAAAGTTGAACTCATTCGGCAAAGTCAAATGCGCAAGCGCAATATTTCCGGTAAGCACGAAAGATGTCTGACACGAAAGGTTCGAAGCGAGGGAGAAAGCCGACTTTGGAATTTTGCGTAATGTTTCGAGCGATCCCTTAAAACTATCATAACTAAAAAACATACTATCATAACTTAAAAACATATAACATCGTTAACAGTGCCAAAATAATGATGGTAACTAGAATTTTATCTCATCTCGCCGTCCATATTTTAATGACCCGGATACAACCCGATCCACCCCGATCAACATCAGAATCATTCGTGTCAACATCGGTTATCTTCGGGATTGTCGCCGACGATTAATCAGCTGCCATTGTTAGGGTCAAACGGAATGTCGAGGAATATATTTTTCATCACGTAAAGGTGTGTAAACGATGCATAAGAGAGGAAATTCGATGCAGTTCTTTTTTTCAATCATATCAACGTTCATTTAACCTCTTTTAATGCCACTATAAAAAATTGTAATTTTGGCAGCTTATATTGCTTTAAGGTCATAATTTAAACCCAGGACTTGGAGTGTGTCAAAATGGATTGACAGGGAGTAAATGTTGAATTCCTCATAAAAGATGCATGCATTGATGTTAGAATTGTGGAAATAAGTAGTCCATTAGGTAAATCCAGGCAAATTTGAATCGAAGTGTAAACCGTCACCGGTTCCCGTGGGGATCCGGGTTGTTAGAATAGATCCTCAGTACCCTTTGCTTGTCGTAAAAGGCGACTAAATGGGTCGGTCCTTAGGATGAGACCGCAAAACCGGGGTCCCGTGTCACAGCAGGTGTGTCACGTAAAAGATCCCTCCCTGCTCAAAGGCCATAAGCGCCGAGCATGGCCTAAATTTGCAGCCTTTAACCGGCAATGGTGACGTCTCCATATGAGTGAAAGATTCTCGAGCGGGACATTAAACAATATTTAATCAATCATTAAACCGTCACCTGTTAAGGATACGTCTGTATGTCTAAAATTCAAATTGATAACTGAAACTGAAACTGAAACTAGTTTATTTGATTAAAACGCCTAATTTTACATACATGTATTCACTGGCGTTGTACAATAAAATAGTAAAGGAGATGATATGCATAAAAGGTAATAGTAGAAGCATAAGATAGGTAAGTAAATAAGTAAATAAAACATACAAGTACATACATTCTACAAAACTGAATTGATGTATTTCATCCGATATTTGTATTAATAAATAAGTGAAATTCGTGTTGAGGTTTTTGATATAATACAATGTGAACATAATTCATAAGTGATATATGCACTAGTCAAGTGTATAAGATTTTATTAATAATAAATAATAATAATAATAATAATAATAAATTTATTTTGTAAAGCGTAAAGTCCATACTGCTCTAAACGCTACTATTTACTGATTAGTAGTCTCAGTATCCGTATGGTCAGACTCACGAAGCCTGGAAAACATAATAATACTTTACACTTCGGATTTATACACACCGTAGTACTGATTTAGATACCAACAAGGTGTTAACATTGTGTAAATGTTTTATCATTACGTATATAGGAGAGGTAGGAATAAGCGGAATGCCTGGTCTGCCCCCACCCCCCACTTTTTGATATATATTGACATGATGACTGCAAATATAAAACAAAGTTTTTTTTCGATTTTTTGTCTACTTTATCTAAAAGTTCAGAATGCTTTACTATTATGCAATATGTATTTTGTAATTTTGAGCATTGCATAATGTTTTACAACGTGATTTCAATTGTTTCTCACGCCCTATACATTCCTTTCGAAGATGCACACTGGTTGACTCCAGCTAAAAAATCACTCAGGTGTGACAATCGCATTTGGGATATATACGGATATACTATTTGAAAGACATATGACGGATTAAATGAGAGATGTTTACATATTTATTAATTCATGTCAGCTTTAATGTAGCGAGGCACGTCATTTCGTTGCATTACATGGAATTACCTCCTCTTGAATCATTGGCTGATTATGTAAAATTTATATGTTTATTTTTTTTAGTAATTTTGGCTCGGAAGAACGATTATTGCATATAAATGTATTGAATTTAGGTGATTCATCAAGGTAAAGCAAACGATAGTATTTTAATTTACTATGAATGTGTAAAAAAACCCTTTTTAAGTACAAAGGTCTGTTATAACTTATGGGGTATGAGAGAGAGAAAATGTGAGAAAGAATGTGAGAGTGAGTGTGAGTGAGAGAGAGAGAGAGGGAGAGAGAGAATGAATGAGATTGAGTGAATGAAAGTGAGTGAGTGAATGAGTGAGAGTGATAGTGTGAGAGAGAGAGAGAATGTGTATGAGAGAGTGTATGTGTGAGAGAGGGAGTGTGTGATTAGAGATTGTGCAAGAGAGTGAGTACAACACAGGATAGTATATTTATTTACTATGAGTGTGTAAAAAAAAAGTACAAAAGTACGAAAGATATCAGTTATAAGCTATGGGAGAGAGTGAGTGAGAGTTAGGGTGAGAGAGAGAGTGTGTGTGTGTGTGAGATAGAGAGAGTGTGATAGAGAGAGAGAGTGAGAGAGAGTGAGTGAGAGTGAATGAGAGAATGAGAGAGAGTGCGTGAGTGAGAGGGAGAGGAAGATATCTATATATATATATATATAGAGAGAGAGAGAGAGAGAGAGAGAGTTAGGGTGAGAGAGAGAATGTGTAAGAGAGTGTACGGTGTCAAATTTATTTTTAAGTTGTTGACATAACAGTTCTAATTTAATCGAGACGAAATATAATTTTTAACTTAAATATTGTAATTCTAACCCCCCCCCCCCGCCGCAACTTTTTAATACCAAAAATCTGTCGACATCTCATTGAGATGAACAATAACACCCATTATAAAGATCTAGGTAGAAAAATGAATTTTTTGACACAAAAATCAATTTTATTAAGTCACATTCTCAGGGGAGAAATCTTTATTATAAATACTACAATAAATCTGATGATATATCTTTCCTCGTCTCCAACAACATAAAGAAATTGCTATATATTAGTAATAGATAAAGATTTCAGACTCGATTTTGTGATGCTTATTTATTCTCTTATGAAATGAATAGCTTTTATGCAATTAAATTTTTATTGAGCTTTCTAATGTGCTTTATACTATTTTCTTTGTCTTGACGAGACAACGAACAAGTTGCAAATTGGATTCTATCTAGGATGAAAAGTAAAAATTTTATTTTAAAAACAAAGCAAAATAAAAAAAAAACCAATAGCTTAGATAATTTTCACCGAGTAATAATAAATATTTTTTGGCTGTGATTTTCTTATGTTTATTGCAATCTAAGTTCTGACCTCACAAAATCGCTTAGTTTCTTGAAATCAGATGACATGCCGCTTGAAGACCATGTGGAAAACTACAATTCCATCGTGCGCGAAGTTGTCAATCTACATGCGTCTCTGTTAAGTAAAGAAATTACGTTAAGACCGAATAAAAAATGGTACTCCCCAGACCTACGTAATGCAAAGCGTGAGAAAAGAAAGGCTGAAAGGGTCTGGAGACGCACAAATCTAACAGTGCATTATTTAATTTTCAAAGAAAAGTGCTCAACAAGCACGAAACTGCTCTTTGAAAGTAAGCAAGACTACTTTTTGTCCAAAGTAATGTCTTGTGGTAAAAATCAAGGACAGTTTTTCAAAATTGCAAATTCATTGCTTGGAGATTCCGGTGTTCCAACTCTTCCAGATTGCTCATCTGATCTGGAATTGGCGAATGGTTTTGGATCATATTTCAGCAATAAGATCAATAACATACGGAATAGGCTGGTCATGAGAGTGGTGGCAACAAAACGGATGTCATGACATTTGATAAACCGTTTGAAGGTCAACCCCTGGCAAATTTCGATCGTACCTCTTGTGAGGAAGTTCTGAAAATTTTATCAAATTCGTCATCTAAAACATGTTGCTTAGACCCGTTAGCAACTAATCTATTCAAAGAATGTGAAAGCTCGGTGTTAGTTCCCCATATTACTAATATCAACAGATCCATATCCGAATGTTCTATTCCACCGAGTTTTAAAGAGGCAGTTGTGAAACCTTTGCTGAAAAAGCCTGGTTTGGATAAAGAAAATTTCAAAAATTATCGGCCTGTGTCTAACTTGCCGTTCTTATCTAAAGTTTTGGAAAAGGTTGTTGCCATTCGGATTGATCGTCATTTAGAACAAAACCATCTCAATGATGACCTTCAATCTGCCTACAGGAAATACCAATCCACCGAGACAGGCCTTCTTCGAGTTCATCATGACATTGCTGTTGCATTAGACAACAACGGTTGCGCAGTTCTCGTTATGTTGGATCTTTCGGCAGCTTTTGATGTACTGGACCATGACATCCTGCCCAAACGACTTGAGCACACGTTTGGTATCACGGATAACGCTCTTTTGTGGATCGTCTTACATGAGTCAAAGAACGCAACGTATATCTATCGGTTCCGAAAATTCAAATTCGTTGCCGCTTGATATTGGAGTGCCCCAAAGCTCAGTGTTGGGACCAAAGATTTATTGCATTTTTTCCCGTCCTCTTACTGAGATTTGTTTACACCACGGTATGCGCTATCATGTATACGCCGATGATACACAAGTATACCTTGTCGTTGAGCCGTCCGACAATTGGCAAGATGTGTCTTCAAGGTTAACACGCTGCTTGAATGATATGAAGAAGTGAATGTCGAACAACATGCTGAAATTAAATGAGGAGAAAACTGAAATGATTATATTTGCTCCAAGGAGTCGTATAAAAAACTTGACAGAAACTAGCTTACACTTTGGCGAGAACATAATTCATAGTGTTCCTAGTGTAAGAAATCTTGGAGCAGTTTTTGATCAACTCCTTTCTTTTGAAAAACAGTGCAGTGCTGTCTCAAGGTCTTGTTACGCACAGATTCGAAAGATAGGACGCATTCGGCATTTTCTCACGGATGGAGCATGCAAAACACTTGTCCACTCTCCGGTAACATCTAGGCTGGACTATGGTAATGCGCTTTTATACAACATAAATAGCACCCATTTGAGCAAACTGCAGAGGGTTCAAAACACAGCCGCACGACTCATTGCAAGGAGAGGTAAGCGTGAACATATTCAGCCGATTTTGGCTGATTTACATTGGCTACCTGTAACATACAGAGTGCATTACAAACTTTGTGTATATGTATACAAATCGCTACATAGTCTAGCACCGGCGTATCTATCCGAGCTAGTTTGCCAATACAAACCCGCAAGGTCTCTTCGTTCAGAGTCTACAAACCAACTAACTGTGCCACGAGTCCGATCGAAAACGTACGGCGATTGTAGATTCGACATGGTCGCACCAACACTTTGGAATCAGCTTCCCGTAGAGCTTCGAACAGCCGCCAGTCTAAACATTTTTAAATCACAACTAAAAACTCATCTTTTTAGAAACGCCTTTCTTTAAGTGTATTAATATCAACAGGATTTATAGTGCTTTTAAGTTTCTCACATTTTTATAGTTGGAGTTATCTTGTTTTATCATGTGATTTGCCATACCTTGTAAAGCGCTTTAGAGTTTCTTTTAAGATAAAGCGCTATATAAATGTTATAATTATTATTAATGTATTAATATTTTCATGCCAAATTTTTCTCTCAATCTTTATCATACAGGTAAATACTACACGAAAACTTATTATTTATTTTTCCTTGTCTCAACAAGACAAAAAAATTTGTTATAAGCATTTTTTGAATATGTAATTGATAAACAAATTCAGAATTAATTTTTACATGTAATTTTTATTTACCTGCCTATAAAATGAATAGCTTTTAAGCCATGAAATTTTAATGGATTGAGCTATGTTAATGTGCGTCATACCATTTTCGTTGTCTCATTGAGACGAAGAAAATGATGCATTTGGATATTTTCTAGGATGAAAAATAAAAATCCCATTCTCAAAATACTGTCATCATGTGGACTTTTATTTTGCCAATTAATAAAAATAATAAATGCTCTTAGGCTCTTTGCTTTTAGGCTCTTTTAACTTATTGTAAGGAGGGGCCTCCGTGGCCGAGTGGTTAGAGCATCGGGCTCAAAATCACAAAGCCTCTCACCTCTCTCGGCCGCGGCGTTATGTGAGAAAGTTTGCCAGTTTACTTGCGGAAGGTCGGTGGTCTCTTCCCAGGTACATTGTATCTGGGTTCTCTCCTCCACCAACAAAAACTGGACGCCACCAGATAACTGAAAAATTGTTGAGTGTGGCGGAAAGCAATAAATAATCAATCAATCAATCAATCTTAGGCTCTTTACTTTTAGGCTCTTTTAACTTATTGTAAGGAGGGGCTTCCGTGGCCGAGTGGTTAAAATCATACGGTCTCTCACCTCTAGTCGGCGCGGGTTCGAATCTCGCTCTCGTCGATATATGTGAGAAAATTTGCCAATTTACTTTCGGAAGGACGGTGGTCTTTTCCCGGGTTCTATCCTCCATCAATAAAAACTGCTATAAAATTTCATTGTAAGGTATTATTGTTTTTATACCAAAGTTAAATGTCACCATGAACAAACCTCTAGTTAGAACAATAAAATTTTTAGACCTGAAAAACAAATTTCTTGGCTCACTTTAAAATGATTAGGTCCAAAATCACATTTTCAGGGTAGAAATCTTTATTATACATGCTGCAAGAAATCTTATCATTTATTTTTCCTTGTCTCGACAAGAGAAGGAAATTGCTATAATATCTTTTAATGTGTCAGAAAGAAAAATTTCAGAGTTGATTTAGTTAAATTATGATTACCTCCTAAGTAAAAGCATGTACAAATGCTCTGATGTAGGTAAATAAAATTGAGGGGGGGGGGGGAGAAAAATGTTTTATAAACAAACATTATCCGTTATTTTGATACACAAACAAAGATATATTGAGTGTTTCCCCACCCTACTATTTTTTTTAGTAGTAGTGAACGAAAGGATTGCAATTTAAGCGCTTGGTGTTAGAAATAGAAAATGAGCTTTAACAGCATAGAATACATTTACAACGACCTACATTTTCATTTTTTATAGCAAATACATTGTGTCCCCGTTTGGACAAAATTATTTGCTAAAAATGTGTGAATATTAATGAGTGTAAATCATGTCTAGTTTGATTGATTGATTGATGCAATGTGTCTGGGAAGAGACCACTGATCTTCCGAAAGTAATCTGGCAAACTTTCTGAAAATTGTTGAGTGTGGCGGAAAACATCAATCAATCAATCAATCAATCAAACTTCCTCACATATATTGGCGCGAGCGAGATTCGAACCCGCGCCGACTAGAGGTGAGAGGCCTTGCGATTTTGAGCGCGATGCTCTAACCACTCGGCTACGAAGGCACCTGTCCCTGTTTGCATTGTAAAATGTACGTGACTTAAAATGAAGAAAATCAATACATTCTACTAATATTGGTGATAAGAAACCATTTGAAAAGGCATTTTTGAACTCTTCTGTAGCATAGAATAAAAAATAAAGAAGTCCCGGTTAGATCATCTCCAACACCCATCCCCGTTTGACACGGTACACACGTGTGTGTGTGTGTGTGTGTGTGTGTGTGTGTGTATGTGAAGAAGTTACACCATTACGAAGTCTCGGGTTAGAATAGGTCCTCAGTACCTCTTGCTTGTCGTAAGAGGCAACCAAGTGGGGCGGTCCTTCCGATGAGAGGCCCCGTGTCACAGTAGGTGTGGCACGATAAAGATCCCTCCCTGCTTAAAGGTCCTAAGCGCCGAACATAGGTAAAATTTTGCAGCCCTTCACTGGCAATGGTGACGTCTCCATATGAGTGAAGGATTCTCAAGCGGAACGTAAAACTATATACAATCAATCAATCTTATGATGACTACAATAAGTACAATTTATATGAAATTAAAATATATCATCAAGTGTCTTATATAGTGGAGTAAATTACAATATTGTGCACTATGTCTCAACACATCATGGGCTCAGCATCTTATATAGGATGCAAATAGTATCGTAATCTTCACAATTCAAAAGCCAAGCAAGTTTATTAGATAGGATCAATTTGTTAAACAGCTGAGAAGTGCTCTGTATTTTCAAAAAAGAAATTTCTCTCATGATTACATTTTATGGAGAATTGAATAGAAAATGTGTTTCATCTTCAACCTCATTAAGAGCACAATTCATGCAGATGGGCCAGATTCAATTCCAAGTGTGTGTCGAGATATTCGAAATGTAGCTAAATGTCTTTCCCTGAACAACTTTATGTATAATTGCCATAGTGTTCGAATCCAAAATATTACTTGATTTTATAGTAGTTATCAAACTTAATTTTACAGTAATTATAAAACTTTCCAATGGAAGAAAAAAGATCTTTCTTCCTGCACCAATAGCCAAAGAAATGAAGTTGTAAAAATTTCTTGCACTGTACTTTAAAAGACCAAAAGTAGAGTGCTGAAATTTCATTAATTATGGAAAGTACTTCAACAGTAGCATATTTATGCTTCCACACCAAGAAGGTATCTTGTTTTGACAATTAAACTTAGATGCATTGTATTAAGCCTGTAACTGGAAAAATGATTCATCTAGGTTTCCTAGCGTATACCAATAACGTAACATGTCGGGTATTATATTAAACCCAAGAGATACCACCCCAATTCAGCACGAACTGTAAATTTTGCTCTCTTCTTATGAATTCTAAGTATATATCAACAACATTTAATATTTAGTTTTACACAGAGCTTTAAAATATATAAGTGACTCAATGGCTCGAACTTCTCTCTCTTGAAATTCTTGATCTATCAAAGTGAAATCACGGTCCCGATTTTATTTTATTTTTTTCCCTTCTAATTATAACTAAGCAAATTTACTATCAATCTTTCAAACGTTCGATCTATCGAAGTTCTCGATCTCTCGTAATGAAATTTGAGTACCGTAAAACATATTTCTCGATCTCTCGAAGTGGTGGTAGCGTCTACACACCATGGACCTTATCTGGATTCCCGGGGACAGCTTGACCGTGTCAATCATTTCGAGATTCATATCTGGTCTTCTGTTTGCGGTGGACATTTTATCGTTTAATCGGCCAGTTTTCACCCTACAACTGCATTTCATCTTGTTACGTAACAGACGATAAATGAAACTGAAGATTTGGTTTGACAAAGAGACGGTAATTTTGAAAAACTAATTCACAAACATGCCCATGAAACATCGTCATAAGAATATGTTTTGTGTATTGTGACTAGAAATTGTGACGATTGTGTTTTGTGTAGTTAGTGACTGTGAAAGTTTGTTATTTACGAGAAATGTATCTTGTAAATATGCACACGAACGTCTATTTTAGCATATAAAAAACCAATAAAAAAACAAAAACAAAGCCAAATAAATAAATGAATAAAAAAACAAAAACAACCAAACAAACAAAAAAAACCCAAAAAACCCCCAAAAACCAAATTGACCCCCCCCCCCGAAAAAACAAAAAACCAAAAAAACCAAAAAAACCCCCAAAAACACAAAAAACAAAACAAAAAACAAAACAAAACAAAACAAAAAACAACAACAACAACAAAAAAAAAAAAAACAAACAAAAAAACCAAAAAAAACCCAAAACCAACCAAACAAACAAACAACAAAAAACTAAATGCGTAATTTTTTTTTTAAAAATTATTTATGCAAGATAATTCTCCTTATTGTTGCAATCAAATGAATTATCTAAATATATGAAGGAAATCGTGTCAAAACAATCTCAGACTTTGATTCATCTGAATACATGATATGTGCTGGGTTCTCTTGTAAGCCCTTTCACTCTGTGATAGATACAAACCCTAGTGTAGCTTCACCAATTACATTCTGACTCTCATTTCGTTTCCCATATTCTGATTTCCATATCTGTGAATGCTGTCGATGTAAGGAAGACAATTATCATCAGCCTTGCCTGTAATTTAGTAGAACACACTATATCACATATTATCATTCGGGTGTATTCCCATTGCCTCTTCATCTATTGGCAGACCAGTGTTCATGATTGATGGTTCATAACCATGGTTTATGGGGAAAATTGCGACAAGATGAATGTATTTCTCGACATTTTATTGTCAACTTCTCAA
This sequence comes from Ostrea denselamellosa, assembly GCA_024699665.1. NCBI lineage: Eukaryota > Metazoa > Mollusca > Bivalvia > Ostreida > Ostreidae > Ostrea > Ostrea denselamellosa. The sequence goes on from JAMZEH010000080.1 coordinate 1,526,894, forward strand.
AGGAAAAACATTATCCTCTTAATTTACGAAGGCTTTGCTCGGTGAACTCTTTCCTGGCATTATTTTTTTTTCTGGTGTTGCACATCCACCAAAATTTTCTTTAGAACCTTAAACTGTTTCATTCTGTTTGTTAACTTCTTTAGAGACTTTGTCTGTTTTTTCCTTGCCATCTTCTTTGGACCTTTTGTCTGCTTCATCTTTCTTGTTAACTCCTTCTGAATCATTTTCTGCTCGATGTTTCTTACCTCGTCCACAGATCTTTTTCTTTGGAATATAGTTGGTCTCTCTTTTTTCTCTTTTGAAGTCTTGCAATTTTAGGCGGCGTCTGTGCTATGTCAGCAACTCTGCCGAATTTCCATTCATGATGGCCAACATGAATGTCTCCCTCTTCACCGGTACAACTTACATCCCTATACCATTTCTTCCACGTTCAAAGTATTTTTGTCATTATTTTGTTGAAATGTCGTTCTCTTTTACTTCATAAAGATGCACAGCTGTTCCTTGCTCCTGTACCTTAGAAATGAAGGTTGGTTGTAATCGTTTAACGTCCCGCTTAAGAATTTTTCACTCATATGTAAACGTCACCATTGCTTGTGATGGGCTGCAAAATTTAGGCCTATGCTCGGCGTTTATGGCATCTGAGCAGGGAAGGACCTGCTGTAACACGGGGCCTCGGATTTTCCGGTCTCATTCGAAGGACTACCCCATTTAGTCGCATCTTATGACAAGCAAGGATTACTGAGGACCTAATCCAACCCGCATCCCCACGGGGTTAGAAAGGAAGGAAACAGCATTAGTAATATCATGGCAATGCAACTCAAATTTGTTAACTATCCGATTTAATGTACCTCTTACTCCGTCTGACACCCATGGCCATGGCCACTCTCGTAAAAATTCCATGTTGGTTTTCATTTTATGGTTTCGTAACATTGTATCTTTTAAAGCATGTAGAAGTTTCCTCTTTGTTTATACTGAGATGCTGCCCCATCGCTGTAAAAAGTGTGAAGTGTCAATCTCTTTGTCTTGCAGAAGTGTGTCAAGATACTTCCAACCTGCTTGTGGGCCATGTTCGAGGGAGCTGAATACTCCACATAATGTGTTGGACGCCGATATGAAGGGTTATTTGATTCGTAGATGCTTGTAAACGATGCTTTTTATACCCTTGACACTTTACGGCCATAATTTTCAGAGAAATCAACATGTATTTTTCTTTCATGTTTTCTTTCAAATGTCTGTAGTGCTTGAGTAGACTTTCAATGTTAATACAGAGATGGACTTTGAATCTTGTCATTTCCTCTGTGAATCAGTCAATTAAAGTGGACCATATCGTGCAAATATTTAGATTTCATATTTTTTCCAATCTTTTCTTTCAAACCAGCATTCAGAGCATTGCCTCTATATCATTTGGCTATTTCTACCTTCTTTTTATGGGAGGTGTGCTCTCCTTCGAGTGAAATTCCTGAGAGGTGCCTTCAGGTGACTGGTGAAGTGTTCATTTATAATCTCTCCTGTTCCTTCTTTTCCTTTGTCTATATTTTTGTTTCCTTTTCTTAAATCCTTTCTATTGTTTGCGTTTCTCTCTAATTGACATTTGATCCACATAGTGCAGATTTCGATTCAGTAAAGTTAGTACCCTAAGGGATATGGTGGGGCCACAAAGGGGGATCGAATTTTGACATGCCATTATATAAAAATTTGACATTGGAATATAAAACATAAAAGGGTACCAATTTGATACACCAGATTCGCATTTCGACAAATAATGTCTCTTCAGTGGTATATATTATCGTATCAAAAACCATTGGCAACGATTCTTTATACTGTTTATCAATCATTCCAGTGTAGTGTAAATATATTTTGAAGAGTTGCAGGGCCATACTAAATCATGTCAATACTCAAACATACTAAATCATGTCAATACTCAAACATACTAAATCATGTCAATACTCAAACATACTAAATCATGTCAATACTCAAACATACTAAATCATGTCAATACTCAAACATACTAAATCATGTCAATATTCAAACATGATAAATGTGTGAATTCATTTTTCTCATGCAGTTCAGCTGAGGTTAAAATCGGGGATCAAACTTTACTTAATATATGAAGATACGGGGAATCTTTAAAATCCTGAATAAAACTTCTTTTCCAAAACAGCAATGACAGTGATATTCATATATATATTGAAGCATACACAGTGTTATGTAGATTTAAGTTGGAAAAAGTCATAATCCCATGTGACGAGGTTGGGGTCATAATATTTCGTCGAAATTTGTCATAGGATTAAAAAGGTTAAAATCTTCTGATCAAGAGTAGCAGGACCTTGGTTACTCGGGTGAGTGTTATGGTTCAAGGGACTCTTGTTAGAAGAGCAGCTGTTTATGATATCAATAAACTTACGGTAGTCTTTAATTTATCATGAGGAATGATTGTGTGAAGTGTTCAAACGTTTTGCATTTTAATGCTGTTAGCTTCATAATTATGATGTTTATGTCTCTCAACTGATTTTTATTGGCCAACAAGTTGATGTTACAAGGGTTTCAAAAGTCTCTACTAAAATCACCATTTTGCAAATCCTATGATAGTTATAACGATATAGTTTGTCAGTACAACATGTGATCGTGTCAAATGATTGTTGCAACAGTATAATATATAATCAGTAGTAAGGAAATTACTTTGACTAAGATTATAAGTCGAATATATCTACACATATATCAGTGGCATATCCATAATTTTACGAAAAGGGCTGTATATTATTTCGTGACTAGAAAAAATGTACATGTATTAAAAATATACATGTAAATAATTGACAAATTAATGGGATACACATTGAAATTGTTATACTTGGGGTCTGGGGTGAAGCCTCTGGAAGTCGAGGGACTTTGCGATATTTGATATAATGAAAGATTAAAGAAATTTCGTGCCAATATTCGTGGCGATATCCTTCCCCTAAGTCCACTTATCTTATATCACTATATATTTAGTTACTTTCAGTTATGTAACTTATTATTTACGGAGTCCGTTATTAGAAGAAATATCTCTCTAGTTTGTAGGGATCGGGCTAGGTCAGCGTGGTCAAACATCCAACTCTCTTGTAAAGCTTTTTTCTATCAACATGCAGTCTAAATGAAGTAATATGTACTTTTTATTCGTTCATTGTAACAAACAGGATGACTTTTGCATCTCCATCGTCAATTTCCCATAAACAAATACCATTATCACCTTTATATGGTGTTTATGCTTCTCAACTGATTCGAAGGGACCTCCGTAGACTCGCGCCGATATATGTAAGAAAGTTTGCCAGTTTACTTTCGGAAGGCCGTTGGTCTCTTCCCGGGTACATTGTATCTGGGTTCTCTTTTCCACCAACATAAACTGGACGCCACCAGATAACTGGAAATTGTTGAGTGTGGTAGAAAACAACAATCAATCAACTGATTCGATACGCAAGAGCTTGTTCCGTGTATGAGAAAATTTTGAATTGAGGTAGGCTACTGGCAATTAAATTGATGTTACAGAGGTTTACACAGTCTCGTTTAAAGTCAGCATTTCACAAATTGTATGGTCAGTACAACGATCTAATCTACAAATACAACCTGTTGAATGCTGTCTGACGCGTTTCATACCAATTATTAGGCGTTCTTTACATTACTGATTTTAACTAATGATTACTCCGTTTTCCTGATCAAGATATAAGGCTCACAGAGGGTGTGACCGATCAACAGTGGATGCTTACTCCTTCTAAACACTTGATCCCACCTCTGGTGTATCCAGGGGTCCATGTTTGACCTACTTTTAATTTCTTTATAGGAATTATGAGATTGATCACTGTTCATTGTCTGCCCTTTTTCATTTTATATAAATGCAATAAACGAGACTAATTAGACTGGCCTGTACAACATACAGATTGAAAATCGCAAATTGCAGATTTAAAGTGTGTAACCATGTTTGTTTTGACAAATTTTATGCAGTAACATTTTCTGCAGTAGATTTGATGATGGATGATGTACCTTTTCAGAAGTATTTTATCGTGTTTGTGCTATGGCTTATCTATATCAATGTGGGGATTCCTAATAAATATATCAAGAGAAAAGCTGCAATATATATCTATTTCTGTTGCCATCTGTTTATTGTTAGAAAATGTCCCCGTTTCTATGTTGATGACAGGCGTCTAAAGTGCCCACATTCTGTGTATCTACAACAACACATTTTGAAACCCGACATACTTCCTCGATATTGACGAACTACATTAAAATGTGCCTTCACGAAAAAACGAGGATGTATAACACATTATCCTCTATTTTAATGTCCAGTTCTTCACTTTTAACTTCGGGACCACAGTATGTGTATTCTGGATCCATATTCATGAGATGACATTTCAAACTGAAGTAGGCCACTGACAGTATACAGGATTTTCAACAAACTCCTATGAAGTAAGCTTTTCGCAAATTTGATGATCTAATTTGTAATTACAACCTGTCATATGGGCTAATGATGTCTGACATGCTCTTTATATACTGATTTTGATTGATTGTAGTTTTTCGCCACACTCAACAATTATTTAGTTATCTGATGGCGTCCAGTTTTTAATGGTGGAGGAGAGAACCCAGATACAATGTACCCGGGAAGAGACCACTGACCTTCCGAAAGGAAACTGGCAAACATTCTCACATATATTGGCGCGTGCGAGATTCGAACCCGCGCCGACTAGTGATGAGAGCCTTGTGATTTTGAGCGCGATGCTCTTACCACTCGGCCACAGAGGTCCCTACTGATTTTGACTACGTTTTTTCCGTTTATCTGATCAATATATAAAACTCACGACCAGTGTGACCGGTCAACAGATGATGGGATGCTTGCTCTCAATTTGGTATTCTTTATAGGATTTATGAGAGCATTTTTTTTTATCAATTTGTACTCTATCATCTTTACTGTTACATTCAGTATTGTCTTTACACTCTCCGTGGTTTTCTCAAAAACATTTCATGTGGTTTGCTTTGGTTTGCGTAATTTCTTGAACACTCGTAATCGGCCTGTCATGAATTACAATTACAAAAGTTTCAATTTTAGAGATTGCATCTTTGACCCTTTTGTGAGATACAAAGTTAAATCTAAGATCGTTATCATCTGCCATAAACCGAAGTCAGTTCAATTGATCGTCGACTTTCAATTGTTCACTCGAATTTCGTGTAGACTCCGAGCAAGAGTGCCAACACTTGAATTTTCAGATCATACAAATCATTGCGATGGATTGAAAATAAATTGAGGCAAACCTTATTATTTTTTTTATCAATTTGTACTCGATCAGTGTCCAATGTCGTTTTGAAATGAATATTGTGATCCATGGATGCACGAATCCTATCACGAGATTATTTTTATTGTAACATTTCAAAATCATAATTATTATTATCAATATTTTTCAATGTTTGATTGTACACAAACATATTGGTTTCTAAAGAATTCTTACATGTAGTAATCACCATAGCGTTTTAAAAGAAAGGTTACAAATACTACTTATGGTATATTGGTTATGAATTTCAAGTTACAAATACTACTTATGGTATATTGGTTATGAATGTCAAGTTACAAATACTACTTATGGTATATTGGTTATGAATGTCAAGTTACAAATACTACTTATGGTATATTGGTTATGAATGTCAAGTTACAAATACTACTTATGGTATATTGGTTATGAATGTCAAGTTACAAATACTACTTATGGTATATTGGTTATGAATTTCAAGTTACAAATACTACTTATGGTATATTGGTTATGAATGTCAAGTTACAAATACTACTTATGGTATATTGGTTATGAATGTCAAGTTACAAATACTACTTATGGTATATTGGTTATGAATGTCAAGTTACAAATACTACTTATGGTATATTGGTTATGAATGTCAAGTTACAAATACTACTTATGGTATATTGGTTATGAATGTCAAGTTACAAATACTACTTATGGTATATTGGTTATGAATGTCAAGTTACAAATACTACTTATGGTATATTGGTTATGAATGTCAAGTTACAAATACTACTTATGGTATATTGGTTATGAATGTCAAGTTACAAATACTACTTATGGTATATTGGTTATGAATGTCAAGTTACAAATACTACTTATGGTATATTGGTTATGAATTTCAAGTTACAAATACTACTTATGGTATATTGGTTATGAATTTCAAGTTACAAATACTTCGTAATATCACAATTTACTAATTCACAATAACAAATTATTACTTTTGAATTGAAAATTATTACTTGATGTAAAATGTAAAACGTACAATGTATTTTTTTTCTCTGTGTGTTCATTCTGTAACGAAAAAGTGGAATAAAACTAACTAGACCGGGATTCGAACCTGGAACCTCATACCTTTAATTCAGGCTTGGAGGTAATAAAACTTTTTTGAGTTCGTACTCCTTACTCGAACTCGAAATCCTTACTCCAAAGTCATACACATACTTAAATATTATGCATAAATTTGAGTATATTTTTGAGTATGAGAATGGTTTAGAATACAGAGTATGAGTTTGAGTACAGAGTACATACTAAAAAAGTTTTATAACCTCCAGGCCTGGTCTTAATCAGGTGCTCTCCAACTGCGCTACATGAATTTGATCGTGTGGTTGAACCGGCATGGCTGATACATTCACTGTTGAATAATTTCATGACCCCCCCCCCCCCCCCCCCCCCCGAATCATACATACACTTCCCTACGCAGGCATCTTCATGTGTCACGTCCAGGAATATATCGCAATATCAAACACAACTCGGAAAACCCCCGGCAATGACACCAGAGGGAGCTTGAAATTTCCATGTAGGTTACCAAGTACCATTTGAGCTTCTTGAATCTCGCTGATCAAACTGGTCTGACCATGCTGCGTTTTCGTGATTAGAAATGGAGTTTTTACTCCTCCTAGACACCTGAACCCACCTCTGGTATGTCCATGGGCCCGTGTTTGCCCATCTCTCTGATTTGTATTTTCTGTAGGAATTATGAGATTAAGTACTGTTTGTTACTCCAGCCTTTTCATCAACGTGACGTGATTCATACCGAGATGTTTTATACCAATTGTTAGGCCATCTTTTTACACACTGATTTTGGCGTTTACTTGATCAAGATATAGGGCTCACAGCGGGTGTAACCGGTCGACAGGAGATGATTACTCCTCCTAGACAACTGATCCCAACTCTGGTATGCCCAGGGGTCCGTGTTTACTCAACTCTTAATTTTGTATTCCATATAGAAATTTCGAGATTTGATCTTCATCTTTTCATCAACCAATGAACAATCTTATTAAAACTGGGTGTTCTGGATCCGCTATCATCAGCAGAACCAACACATCTAATATTGATCAGAGTTAGACTCACCGAATTATACAATGAATTCAAAGTAATAATTTGGAAATTATTTTCGAAAAATAAGGATCTTGTGGGGATCCGGGTTAGAATAGATCCTCAGTATCCCTTGCTTGTCGTAAGAAGCGACTAAATGGGGCGGTCCTTCGGATGAGACCGCAAAAACCGAGTTCCCGTGTCACAGCAGGTGTGGCATGATAAAGATCCCACCCTGCTCAAAGGGCCTGAGTGCCTAGCATAGGCCTAAATTTTGCAGTCCTTCACCAGCAATGGTGACACTTCCATATGGATGAAAAGTTTGATTGGATGTTAAACAATGTATAATCAATCAATCGAAAATTCTTTCTAGGCACCGAGATATAAATCGTAATGACAATTGGAAGACTGCACAAAGCATGTTTCGATTTTGGACAAGGATGGCTAAAATAAATATGTAAACAAAAATCCTCTGAAACATGACTTTTCTTTTAACAGCACGGTGGTGATTTGTTAAATTTTATGCAAGCATAATTATTTAACACTGATCAAGTCTAAACCAAGTTTAATATGTCAAAATGGGACCATTTTCATTCATTAAAATAATAATTCTAACTATTTCAAGTACATATTTAGAACAATATATTGCAAATATATTGCAAACACTGGATAATTTGAAAGCATTGTCACATGTTTCAGTTTTGCTAAGACAACCCATCCAACAATATTTCTGTAGCGACTCTTTTAAAAATAAATTTCATCAATTGTTTATTCATTACATTTTTAATGTTAAAAATATTATATACACACGTATAGGGTGGGGGTTCAGGTGAGTGTTGTGACCAGTGGACCTCTATTTAAGCGATTTGTATCATTCTACAGTCAGCATATTGTGACTAGGGATTGGTTCATTTCCATTTTAAAATTTTAGACGGTTTCATACCACAAGGTATAAGGAACTTGTCATTGAAAAATTGCAAATAATTTTAACATTTTACACAAATTTACAGTTTGTGTTAGTTTAGCAAGATATCATTAAAACATATTCTGTTGCTGTTTTGATTTACAGGAGATCTAGAATTTTTCACTCATATCGAAACGTCACCAGCTGTAGATGAAGTGTGACACATTCAGATCTGCATGTGCATACATTACAGAGTCGTAGCAGTGAGGGTCCCTTTCATGTTAACACCTGTTGCGATATGGGTCTTCAGTATTTTTTTCATTTCTCATACTATTCTCACTTCCAAATGGCGAGAGTTTGGCGAAGGAACAGACAATACCTATTCTTTCGTCTTCGTTTTAACGCGACCAAGATATGACTTGACTCAAACGCACGACCTTCCGGGCACAGTTCTTACCACTGCGCCATCCAGACTAGTACAGTATCAAGATTAAGGACTCGTAACAACGTGCATAAATGATGTTCATATACTATAGCACTAGTTATTATATCTAAACATACGAAGTCAAAATTTTAGAATGATGGTGTCTATCATAAATGAGAGTACAAACGAAACTAATGGCGACAACAAACCAGTCAATCCAAGGTTTCGTGTCTGCTTGGCTTTGGAATTGGTTGATCTAAGCTAATGACTTGCTAAGAGCAACAACCTGAAAGCCATTTAGTCAAATCAGTTGTTTCCTCCTCTACAATGAAAATCTTCAAAATTGCATCTGCCGGTGGAAAGGAACCAGTCAGAAGGACACACCAGAAAGGAACCAGTCAGAAGGTCACACCGGAAGGGAAACAGACAAGAAAGAAAGCAGTCAGAAAGACACACCGAAAGAATAAAACACCTCTCGGAAATTTCTGTCACATACACTGGCAAGGTAATGGGATTAAAAATTCTGCACCTTAGCTGTGAAAATTATCGAACGAGACGTTAAACAGTATATAACCAACCAAGCTTTGCTCAGCGCCTGGTATTAAAAGTAAAAGTCACGGTAGGCGTTATCACAGTAAAGAACTCTCGCTGCTTCTGCCGTTAACACATTTCATAGGTCAAAATTTGTGATACTTCACCTGAAGCTGATGGCGTTTGTACCTAAGTGAAAAATAAATTTTCAAATGAACATACAGTCAAACAAACAAAACTTGTAAAGTAAATGGAACTTGAAACAACGTACATTCAAACCAACCAAACCTGTAAAGTAAATGGAAGGCACAGTACTTAGTACAATGTCTACGATTACTACAATTCAAGTACAGAAGATTGTGAAACTTGTTGTTTTGAATGGAATAGACAGAATTTATCCAGAAATTAAAGGGACATGGACACGATTTGATCCGAAAATTTTCCAATTTTATTTTTCGATATTTAGTGTTTATAATGCTTAACTAAGGTATTTCTGATGGCCAGCAGAAATTTGAATGTCAGTTGTCGAGTTAAAAGAGTTACAAGAGAGATACAAAGTTCACAAGTTTTTTTGTTAAGTAAACAAGACTAGTGTCATGTTTTTGTTTACATAGGTTGAATATACAAGTAAAATGTTCGTTCAAAGCAGTTTTTTTTTTCAATTTACAAGTTAATTTTGAATACAGTTAAACGGTTTCTAGTGTTTGTCATATTCCATTTTGTATTAAACATCATATTTCTATGAAGCAATCTATATGTAAACAAAAGCATGGCACGAGCCTTGTTCACATAACAAAGAATTGTGAGTGTTGTATCACATTTGTAACTAAACAACTGACCATTGCTGACCATTAGAAATAATTTAGTTAGCATTATAAACATTAAAAATGGGAAAATAAAATTTTTAAATTTTCAGCTGAAACCGTGTCCATGCCCCTTTAAGATAAGACTGAAATCCACAAATATATAAAGTATAGGGAAATTATACGTGAATTTGACATTGATTCCGGCCACGCATAAAATTTAAACGCTTTTCAAACCCATTGCCGTGATCAAGAATGGAACCGCTGTTATATGTACAGTAACTGCCGTAAAGTACTCCGATTTTTTCATTTCACGTGTTTTAGATTGACTCACTGACAGAGGTTTTATCTTGTAATTTCGGAGAGTCGGTAATATATCTGATGTAGAAATAGATATCAATCGATATCACTACACAGCAAGCAATACATGTTTTATCATCCGCACAAAAATAGATCTTCTTTTGAAAGGCTGTTTATAACATGGTTAGGTTATTGGTTGATTGTTTGTTGTATGTTCCGTTGAGAATTTTTCACTTGAATTGAGATGTCACCAGCTGTAGGTGAAGTACCACAAATTTAGACTTATGCTTAGCGCTTAGGATTGTAGCAGTGAGGGTTGTCTAATGTGCTAACGCTTGCCGCTACACGGGACCTCCGTGTTTAATGTCAATCATTATCTTTGTCTATGTGTACGTTTTTGGTTTGGCACGGCCATGGCAGGAGCGAGCGGGGCTCAAACTCACAGTTAAGAAAGTGTTTATCTTTTTACTTTTATGATGACGAAGTAATGAAATGAATCAAAGGCAATTGATAATTCAAGACACTAAAACGGATACATTTACCAGAATTCTTTTCCAGAGAGAGACAAGTGTGGTATCATGCCAAGGTTGAATTTTCTGGACGAGAGTAATCACCCATGCATAACAAACATCAAAATGAGAACATGATAGCAAATCCCGGATCAGACCACTCTTACAACTCACCATAAGGGTGATAAAGGTGGCAAAACGATGACAATGACATTGATGATTTGACGATGAAGCGATGACTGTGCGATGGCAAGAGACAATGCTACCCTGACAATAGTGCAATGACTCAATAAAGATATCTCACCATCGCATGATAAGTCATTGTATCAACATCCTCTCCTCGACCCATGCATCAACTCGAAATCCATCTTAATGGTACGATAGTGAGCTGCTCAATTATATTAGATTCCATGTCCAAAACCTGATGGTGAGGGTAAAAATGCTTAAACCTGACGGGAAATCAATACATGCGACTGGAAATTGTTTGAATTTTCAGTTTCATGATTAATTATGTGAGGGTAATTGGTTCCTGTGATCTCCAAGCCTTATTGTTGTTTCGTGTTACATAATACAATTTTGTACTCCATCTTATTGATCTCGCAATTAAAGCGTGGCCAGTCATCTTATCTCTTGTTTAACGAAGCCTTTCTGGAGAAAACAGCGAGTTGAAAATGATGTAATTGTCAAAGCTTTCCCTGTTAAAATCTCTGCTTTAGCCGATCGATTGGGCAAATATTCCGTTTCAAGATTTCACGTTTTCAAGAAATACTACAAAAAGAAACCTAACATTCTTTTTTAAAAAGGTACATATTTAATAGGAATTAATGTAGAACACATATTAAACATAAATTTATTACAACTGTATCGAATTGATATGAAATAATTATTCGTAAATATATATAAGAGTTTGATAGGAAATTATTGAGACATTATATGTTTTTATTACTGACAACCAAAAGTTCTTCATTCATAAAAAAAAATATAAAAAAACAACAACAAAAAAACGCTACACAAGGATATAAAAACACTTCAAACGTCACAAAAACAAAGACAAATTATAAATTTTTCAGCTGTTGTGTAATAATGGTATTCTTGGAGTGTCCGTTTTTATCTCTTTCCATGTCCTCGTACTGTTCACTGTCTGTTTCATTTCCGAACATGCTAGTGTTATAAAGCGGATATTATTATAAAGCGTACAAATTATTATCAGATCAATACACATTACTTCAAAAATTGCTACATTGCCCAAATAGTTCTTTTACATTGTAAATTCAGTAAGTACATATAAAATCATTTTGAGATATATACGTTATCACCGTCTATGAAAATACTAAATCGATAAAATTCTGTAGCTCTTTCTTCTGATCATTCCATTATGAAATTGAGAGTTAATGGTACTACATTTTCGTTTGAAAGATGACAGAGGCTACTTGAAGTATATAAACATATATTCACTTGTAAAAGATTCTCGAAGGAACGCACAGCTTGGAAGTAAATTCACGTAAAAGGCTTCAACACTCTCACCTACACTCACTTCTATCTTTTCAACATTGAATTATGAACAGAATTTCAAGGTATGATGAAGATACATTAAGCACAATTTGGAGTCTAGGGTTGTCTTTGTGGACAGTGGATACACAAAAAATTTTATCATGGAGATTTTGATATAAATTATAATTGGTCTTTATTAATTCCAAATCGTTCTATCTATGGTAATATTTTTAAGCCTTGCATCGATAGTACATGCTTGTAGTTTTTATATTCTGATCAATAGCGTGATCTTCGCATGTGTATCAAACATAATTCAAATTGAAATCTACTAAAAAGTACCTCATAAAATTGATACTGTAAGTTGGGATATTTACGGGATTTAATTTCACTATGTTCACGATTTATTCTTTTTCCGCCAAATTAAACCCATAGTGAATAATATATTAAAATAATTTCAATGCTTTTATAATCGCAAATTTAAAAGTATATTTTCATATAACGTGAAATGAAAACTATTGCGACTGTACCTTGTAAAAATTCATGAAAGTTTAGAACCGTGGAATTAAAGCAGCTTACATAATATATTTTCTGTTTATGTGATTGTTTCACATTGTAAAACTAAATAAAGTCGATGATATAAATCTTTCTAGTAATTCTATTCGTATCCACTGATCCTACCCAAGAACTTAATGTGCTCAAGTTACCTGTAACATCTTCAGATTTAATTAGTAATTAATCATTAGATGTACGGATTTTAACGTGGTTTGATTCCCTTAAAAGGGCATGTACACGATTTGGGCTGAAAATTTCAAAATTTTATTTTTTCATTTTAAATGTTTAAATGCTCAACTAAGATATTTCTAATGGTCAAGCAAAAATTGAATGTCAGTTCTTGAGTTACAAGTGAGATACAGCACTCACAATTCTTTGTAATATAAACAAGGCTCGTGCCTTTGGAAATTGTTTAATAGAAAGTATCATGTTTAAAGCAAAATGAGATGTGACAAATACTAGAAACTGTTTAATTATGTTCAGAAGTAACGTATAAATTGAAGAAAAAAAATCCGCTTTAAACAAAACTTTTACTAGTATATTTAATCTATGTAAACAAAAACATAGCACGAACCTTGTTTACACAACAAAGAATTGTGATCTCTGCATCTCCTTTGTAACTCAACAACTGATATTGAAACATTTGCTGACCATTACAATGTCTTAGTTAAGCATTGTAAACATCAAAAACGAAAAATAAAATCTGAAAATTTTCAGCTCAGATCGTGTCCATGTCTCTCTAAACAGATTTACTGTCCATTCATACACACCTGGCCAATGGTACTACAACAGAAAACAACACGCATTCAATGTAGCTCACAGAGATATAATTGCGATTTACCGTAATCTCCTTCTTCTGCTATAAAGGCGCATGTTACTTCTCAAGAGTCTTCTGTAATGAAATGTAAAAACGATGGGCGAGACGCATACTTGGAAAAATGTTGCCCAGGTTGTGATTCGTCGAACACTTTTTGGAATTACAATACTTGAAAATATAAGGAGAAACGATTGAATGGAATATAGAGACCACAGGCAGTACACGAACGAGGTCACAGCAAAGAAAAGTCGACTCAGGTGTTCATTCTTCCTCCGTCCCACGGGGTCAATTGATCCGTTAGCACTTGATAAATTTTGGGTGATGGTAGGGATCGGTCGAAGAAGACCTCCAGCCCACGTAATCGGGAGCACATTTCGCAGTCCCGGAGCAGCAAATGTCCAGTTTGAACTCATGGCAGGTGGATTTTCCAGAGGCTTCATTCTTCGATGTTCTCGGAGGAAAAGGAAAATGCGAATATAGATGAAAAGCGAGCCGAACTGCACGGCTGTTAGGACGAGCAGAAACCCAAAGGTGTCGCTGTGTTTATAGGACATGTGTTTGAATGTGCACTGACTCTCCTCTTCAACAAAGGTGTACGATCCGTTACCAAAAACAGGCGGCAGCGACACCAGTGCTGACAACAACCAGCCGACGGCAACCAAAACAAGACTCGTGTGTCCATGTAACCAACGTTTGTGTAAATAAGGGTAGGTGATTGATATATAACGGTCAACTGCAATGGTCATGAGCGCTATGAATGAGTTGAATACAAAAAAGAAGTTGGTGAAAGCAATCACAGTACATGATATCTCTCCATGACTCCATCCGACATTTTCAATGGCAGAGGCAATCACAAATGGAATACAAAAAAGACATCGGCATAAATCGGAAATTGAAAGGTTGAGCATGAAAAAGAATGGCGTTTTATGAAAAGTTGTGTTGCGAGCTATCGTTATAATAACTAGCAAATTACCAAATGTTCCAATTAAAATAATTCCAGCTAGTAAACTGACGTTAAGCACTGCGTCCATAATTTCAACTGATTCGGGTGTAGAAATTCCTGTAGACAAGCTTACAGAGTTATTTCGTTCTTGATGCGCGACGTCTTCGACCGACACCCATCCATTGGAGGAGTAAAATAATACGCTGAAGTTCATTCTTTTCGAGCTCTTCACGTAATTGTTTACAAAAGTGTCTTCATCACAAGGACGATTACCACGTGACTTGGTCAGAAAAAAATTTCTCAGATCAATATCGAAAACCGTTTGGAAAGTCAACAGTAGAGAGGCCCCTGCCAAAAATATCGATCTTCCATGGTATCCTTGCTTAAGCATTGATAGAGGAGATTCAGGTTTGATTTTCCTTAAATTGTTCTCTGTATAACGGAAAAAGCAATTTCCAGAGATATGAAGACGTTACAACTACAATTATACGATTCCGGGCGTCAGCTTTCCTGACAAGCGACCCCAATGAATCTTTGAATACCGCTAAAAAGCACTATCGGTCTCCCAAATAAGCTAATTCTTAATTTATATTCCACATATAATAATACCTAATAAAACATCAAATGATTTATGGTTTAAAAGCTTGTCAAAAGCACAGAAACATGTATTTGTCGTTAATGCAAATTCAATATAAATTTCGCGTTTTCCTGGAGTGGGCTAAGTCTCAGGGGAAATGTTTATGAAGTTAGTGCTTGTATCCATGGAATTTTTCGACAACCTTCACATGGAATATCAGTTACATAGAGGGTTAAAGGTCAAAGACAAAGTCATTTACAGCAACTGATTCTGACAGTTTATCATTTAATTCAAGCATATTATTCATAAAGATTATACCAATCTTTACATGTGGCACAACAACTTTATACGAAAATCATTTTATATGGATAGAAATTAAAGTAAAGCCAATGTATTCTTTTTAAATGAAATTTTGAAATAGAGGCCATCGAAATTACTATGTTTGCACTATTTCCACAAATTTGAGAATATTGCCTTTTATTACACATTTCACTCTATCAAAGAAAATATTTGATATGACTTGCTATTTTTCCAAATTTTATTTGATAAAACGAAATATATTGAAAAGGACAATATTACTGCATCACGTGTGTATATCGAATATTGGTATTTTTTATACAAATTGAAAATGCACAAAAGACAGATTTAACCAACACTGATAAAATAACATTAAGATAAATATGGTCTCGCTCTCTTTTCCCCACCTTTTTGCACAAAATGTTGTACGTATTATGAATGGCTGCTTCTAAGGTTACCAAAATCACGAAGAAATTGACTAGCGTAGGACGAAAGCTTACACACGGGATGAACTCGTAAATAAAGTCAAGTCAGAGCAATTGATAATGATTTGTCAGTGAAAACACACACACACACACACACACACACACACACACACACACACAAATATATATATATATATATATATATATATATATATATATACAGTGTATATTTAAAAGAAAACTTCTATTATTATACATCACTTTAATACTAATGGACTTTGAATATGTTATGTACTACGAACATAACATAATGATATTGTGCGGAAAAAGAAAACCCATCTTGAAATTTCGATATCAAAACAGTTGCCACCAAAACATAATATTTAGTATAATATTTCGGATATCCATGAAAAGGTGAAGATAACGAACAGTGAGCAATCTTATAAATCCTAGATGGAATACAAATTAGAGAGTTGGGCAAACACGAACCCCTGGATATACCAGAGGTGGAATCAAGTTCCTAAGAAGAGTAAGTATCCTCATATCGACCGGCCACACCCGCCGTGAGCCCTACATCTTCATCAGGTAAACGACGTAATCTGTAGTCAGAATCAGTTTGCCAAGAACGGCCTAACAATTCGTATGGAACACGTCAGACAGCATTTGATGTAATGAAAGGTTGTATTAGCAAACTAGATCGTTATAACGAATACAGAATGTGAGAAGTGCTGACTTGAATGGAGACTGTTGAAACACATGTAACATCAACATATTTATCAGTAGCCGGCCTCGATTTAAAAACTGATCATATGCAGAACAAGCCCTTTTGTATTTAATCAGTTGAGAGATATAAACACCATATGAGGTAATAAATATGGGAAGTTGACGATGGAAAAGCTGCAATCATCCCGTGTGTCATAAAGTTGAGTTGTTAGTTTGCCGTTAACATCAATAAAATATCTAAGTACGAAGTAGATGTGGAAGACTATGTTGTATCTTTTATTTCGAGTTCACTGGGATATATATCAAATCGGTAAAATCAATGAAA
This sequence comes from Ostrea denselamellosa, assembly GCA_024699665.1. Classification (NCBI taxonomy): domain Eukaryota; kingdom Metazoa; phylum Mollusca; class Bivalvia; order Ostreida; family Ostreidae; genus Ostrea; species Ostrea denselamellosa. The sequence goes on from JAMZEH010000080.1 coordinate 1,543,867, forward strand.
ATGATTATTGTTAATAGATAAAGCGTACTCGGTAAATGTAATATTCCAGTTAAAGACCACAGCAAGAGATTTTTTTCTTCCCATGTAGAAGCCTTTGAATAAATTCTGCCTCACAAGAATATAAAAAAAAACCCAAACAGGTCAGCTAATATAGGAGCGTTGGAAGACCTGATCACTAAAACCTACAAAGACATTGTCAATGAGAATCTCCAGGATTTTTTAATTTCATCTTCAGAGTACTTGTGCGCGGAGTCAGAGTGGTGTTTAATAAAGTAATTTTTTGGATGACTGATCACTTGATACGAATATTTTCTTTTCCCATTTGTGTTGACGAAGCAACTGTCTATGATGTCAAAAAGTCTGGTTTTTAATTTATTGAGAAGAATGGTCGTGTAATGTGTTGAAAAATCATACGTTTTGATGCTTTTGATTTGAGAAAAGTTTTGCTATTTCAAATTTACTAAAAGTTTTTTTTTTTTAAATTTTAATATCCTCATTTCATTTACACCACTTCTGGCGAAGCCAAAACATATTCCTCATATTAATTTTCTACCTCGATATAGCCCAATGATGAAAGTTGGAATCTTAGTAGCATTACATCTCAGAATTTATAATGCTTAGATAGCAGAGTGAAATCCTGCAATTGTGACTAATAATAATGAAATATAATTTCATTATACGTCAAACACAAAGATGTTCGGGGGAAATAATCTGATTGGTTTATTCGGGTGCGTTACTTGGCGGGGAGGACTATTTTCTTTGAATAAAAATCGTATCTCACGTCTAGCAATCTGCAGAAGCTCAAGCATTTTCCCTTCCGATTCCTGGTTATATTGAACACACAACGCTAGCCATACATTAAATGTCAATATACTCTATATGCTCAGGATCGTGTTACAAATGGAGTTATGCGATATGGACTGAGAATGAATGTGGGTTCTATATGGTAATTAATTCATTACATGAATCTTCAGGATATATGAAGCTTCATTCATACTTTGAAAAACCAGGTGTTGCCTTTGGGAGGGTTTTTATTTTTTCTCGGATGAGTAATGAAAACTTCATATTCCCCCACTATCATGAAATAAATTAATGCGTAAGACATGTAACAAAATGCCAGTTTCTGCATGATTTGGTTCTAAGAAATCCAGAAAACTTCTTCGTTTATTTTTACAGAAAACACGTTGATCAAAATATTTTTTTTTTCAGTTTGGAACCGTCAAGTCGTCGATCCCCTGGGAAGAAACTAAACTGACTGCTCCAAACCACATTTCTAATCCAGTATGTGTCGAACGAATTTGTCGTAAATCTTCTCGCGTCGCTCGCGCTTGCGCGGATTTTAATTTATTATTATTATTATTATTCATTAATTTTTTTTTGTTTTTAAAAATAAGTTGCTTATATCTACCAGTGTTACATATGATTTATACTTAAAAATGAAATAGGAACGTACAACGCAACATTCCTGCTTGTTTGATGAAAACCACAAGGTGGCAAAATCTTGTACACTAGATATAAAACTTCGAAGTTTTCATGTGATGACATCCTCTTAGCTTTACTCCCTCTCTCTCTCTCTCTCTCTCTCTCTCTCTCTCTCTCTCTCTCTTAATTGTGACCCCATTCCGACTCGGGAAACCATGGCTAACAGAATATGCGAAGACCAATACTGTGAAAATTCGTGTTTCTCTTTTGGAATATGAGATACTTTGTATGAATTGTAGCTTATTGCGGTTCTACCAACAAACAAAAATTAAAAATATAAAAATGAATAGATGCTTCCTACATGTACCTGTATATATTTAGTTCCGCCCAGTCAACTGAGGACACTTGTTCCTTTTGCCTTCTATTGATGTGAATTAAATCCGAAAATTAGACTTGTCAAACAATCACAGAAAGTTCCTAAGAACTCCACTTAAACGAGAATAATATATGATATATACTCTGCAAAAAAAGAAACGCATAGCCCTTTTGAAATTTTAAAAATGCAAATTATGTATTTTACCCGGTAAACTGAAATGGTTAATTGAGTAATTGATTTTTTACAGGTAAGTATGAAACTTTAAAGGTCTGTTCATTTGATTTGGCTCTCTGCCAAATTAGCTCGGCGACTCTCTAAAATTGCACATCACCTCTATCGCCATGGAATTTGGATTACGTTTTTCACGAGAACTTTGTGCTTAATTCAACCACTACATTAAAGCGTACAAAAGGACGAAGTTTGAAGCTTGAATTCATCATAACGTTAAAATGCTGCCATGCCATGGTTGGACCCTGCTACTCGAAATATCGTCATTGGCAGTCTCCAGGCCGGAGTATCCCAAAGTGAGATTGCACGAACTGAAAACGTAAATCAGAGCACAATTTCTCGGCTGTGGAACAGATTCCAGCAGACTGGTTCTACTAAAGACCGACCGAGGAGTGGGCGACCTCGCATTACGACTCCTGGACAAGATCGCTACATCCGGGTCTTTCATCTACGGAATCGAACCGTTGCTGCAACAGCTACTGCAGTCGGAATACCTGGATTGAGAAGAATCAGCTCGCAGACAGTCCGCAACCGACTTCGACAATATGGCATTAGACCCAGAAGACCGTATTTTGGAGCAGTTTTGACACCGTTACACAGACGAGAAAGAGTCCGATGGTGCAACAGATTGAGGGGCTGGACATTCCGCAACTGGCGTAGAATCTGGTTCAGCGATGAGTCCCGTTTTCTGCTACAGAAACGTGATGGAAGAATCCGTGTATACCGGCGTAGGAATGAACGTTTCTCTTCCTCGTGTGTCCAAGAAGTGGATAGCTTCGGTGGAGGTAGCGTCATGATGTGGGCGGCGATCTCTAATGACCGTAAAACAGAACTGGTACATGTCCCGGGCAATTTAACGGCTCAAAGGTACAGAGACGAAATTCTCCAACTTCACCTTATGCGCGTAATTGACCGACAGAGGGAGTTATTCCAACATGACAATGCTAGGCCTCACACAGCCCGCTTAACAATTGACTACCTTCAGCAGAACAACATTAATGTGCTACCATGGCCTTCCAAATCACCGGATTTGAATCCGATTGAACACTTATGGGACCAACTGGATAAACGTGTGCGCCTGCGCCAACCTCCGCCTCAGACCCTCGATCAGCTCCGTCAAATGTTACAACAGGAATGGCGAACAATTCCACGCAATAACGTAAGAACATTGATTGACTCTATGCCAAGGAGATGCAGAACTGTGTTGGCAGCTCGAGGTGGTCATACACGGTACTAACTTAAACGTGACAGGAAGTGTTCTTAACTGTGATGATCTGACTTTTTTTTCACCAATATCTAAGGTTTGGACTGTAATTTTTTTCAATTGAAACAATTCTAGTGAATATCTACATTTTTTATTGTAAAATCATAATCCAAAATACATCTACTAAAATCTTAAAAAATCCATTATGCGTTTCTTTTTTTGCAGAGTATATTTCATATCTTCATATCTCGGTGAAGGTTGAGAAATGTTCCAAGAAAGTTTGAATATGTAAGCGTACTGACATTGTGCAAGATAAAGATCATCCAGATTGAGTGCTTCATGAAAAATAATTAATTAATTAATTAAAAAAATCCTGACGTAAATCAATGTCATATTGTATTCTCTCTCCCCCCCCCCCTTCTCTCTCTCTCTCAGGTCGACCACGACCATCACTATGGATGAAATTATGACAAATATTTACAAGTAAATTTATTGGCATAAGCATCAAATTCGATCACTACTTGTTGGTATCCATCAAGGCTATCTTAGAGGCATGAGAGGTTTCCATTAAATGTAGCAAATGTATATCGAAGCTTATGGTTTTTTTTTCCTACAGTCACTTCTTCACTATTGTTCATTGTGACAGAACTGTAGTATTAAGGACATTCTATATGGAGAGAAAGAGAGAGAGAGAGAGAGAGAGATATTTGCATTTAGCCCTCTGAAATAGTTTTCAAAGACATATTTAAAGCAATATTAACACAGGCATGTGATTGTATTTATCAATGCTTAAGAGAAATTTGATTCACGTACTACACAACAGCTATAATGTAGGTTACAAGTTTTTTCAATGCAGATAGACATGGCATGCTTAAAGATTTACTTTTAAGGCATTCGTAAAAAAAAAGTCTACAGTGCAAATATCGAATGCAAAACTGAAATGGAGTTTTTATCCGAAAAGCTTTTAAGTTGATATCAGTATACACATTTGAAACGCGCACATTCCAAAATAACAAATCATTTGCCTTGTTTTTGGAATGAGACATGGATATATTACCAAAACAAAACGTATCCCCCCCCCAACCCCCCCCCCCCCCCCCCAAAAGAAGTTGACCAGGACTGCAGTGCGAAAATTCCCCCTGCTTACCGGATTCACAGAAAAAAAACCTGTGATTAAATATATGTAAACACTGTAATTTTATTCAAAAGAATAATCAAATAACAATGATAGCTTATATATATATATATATATATATATATATATATATATATATAAAATTAAGATATAACTGTCCGCCTTCTGGCAACCAATAATGGTATTTCTATGCATATTTCATCAAGTTTCAATTTGATATCATTAATAAACCAACAGCTACACGACTGTAGTGATTTCTCAACAAGCGCGCAATTTCTCTGTGCCAAGTTAAAGGAACATCATCCCTCTGTAAGGAAGATAACCTTTACAATGTTGTTAGCTGATTTCACTCATAGTAATAATACTAAACTCAGTGATCAAAACATTTCATATGCAATGGGATAAATCCGTGTAAAAAATGACAACGTTTGATATCCGAAGCAGTTTCAACGCTGTCTCGTGATTGACTTCTCTAAAATGTATTTTTCGTAAATGGATACGATGATGAAAGCGGGTTATATTTAGCAGGATCTGAAAGGGGAGCCTATTGTCACTTAGTAAATTAAGGATTTGTGCAAACGTCATGTACAAATTAAAAATTTTATCTTTTCTAAGTCAGTAAAGTGACCATATAGGAAATCGCTTCCATTTTGACGGACGATACATTTGCCATTGAGAGCATTTGGATAATAAATTAACATTCATCAGTCACAAGTGTTTTACTTTTTTGCAGAAGGACTGCCGATACGTTTACTGGCTTAAATTTGCCTAGTATTGTGGGTTCTTTAACGTCCCAAAATCTGTTGCGACACTTGACCTTGGTTCATAAGGTCTCATCCAAAAGACCCGCGATCGTTACTTTTATATACCGAGCCTTTGTCGCAGGAGCACTCACTTTACCTTTACATTCTAGGTCAATCCCGGCCAAGGAACAAGCGGGAGTGGAAACCACAACACGCTCCAACGCGCACCGTCGCAAAAAAGTACATTTAGTCACTTATCGTCAAAGGATACTAATTTTTCCCCAGTATTAAGCTGTTGGGTCACATTTTGTCCAGTGGTTAAAAGCAATGTTTTGATCAAATATTCAGTTTGCATGAATTGAATATTATGATACGTATTTTTCTGTTCTGGGGTGATTATACCTTGACTTATAACATTCAATGTTTCATTTGTTTTGCAATTCAGATTTAACGAGGAGTCTGGTAAATTTAGAAAATCCCATGTGCAGTTTGATCAATATCAATCTTCACTAGTTCGTTTTTAATTTGATTGTCGCGACAATCAAATAACAAAGAGCTAATGAAGGTTTGATTTTATTCAGACTGTCCCATGTAAATCAAAGTTTTACTTTCTAAGTGAAGAAAATTTATTCAGAAAAATGGTCTCTTTTACCTCCCCTGTATGACTGTACCTGAAAAAAATATATTAAAAAAAACACCACTCTATACTTATTTTCATCTCGTAAACAAAACTACATTAAAATTCATGTCTTCCACGTGTGTAAACAGCCTGTGTGTATCTCAGGAAGTAGTCTCACCTACCAACATAAAAATAGTTTCTATGTAAACAGTTGATTATTTCTACAAATTACACAAAATTTCTTCAGTGTGGTACAAAAATGAAGAAAAAATCTTTTATTTGGAAAAAATTTACTTCATGTACGTGGAAGTAGAAATGATACTACAGTACCTTCAATACACACAGTGCTCGAGTTATCACTTTTGAAAAAAGAAGAGCACTTTTAAAATATTTTCATATTCACATTGTACAACTACTTCAGAGAACAGCATATTTCTTCGGATAAAATCTTGGCAAACTATGGTAACAACGCAATTTAGATAATTTGCAGCAGTAGAGTAGGCAGATTGAAACTCAACTTCTTGCTGTCTGGTTTTTCACACACAGACTCGTGAATTTTGAAATCTTTGCCATGATCATATCTGTTTCTGTTCCAAGTTTACAAAAACAGAAATAATATATTGGAACTCTTTATTTGAGGAGGTATGAAAACCTCACAAACTACATTGACTATGTCGTAAACAACTGCAATATTATCAGATAAGTACAAAAATAATCAAGCTATTTTTTAATTTTTCAGATGATTTATTTTCATAACATTATCAAGTACATGTAAGAAAAATACAGAATAACAAAATTTTAATCACAACGAAATACTTTTAAAATATGAATAGTTCATTTTAATTTGTGAGCGCCTTTTAATATTTTGTTCGATTTCCGGAGTCACTCGTCTTCCGCCTCGTCACTACGTCTTCCAGTCCATCCTTAGCCTCTCGAATTTTATCAATCCACTTCAGCTGAAACACATAAATTTCGAGTTAGTGCAAAAAGGTCCCTCCAGTCTACAACCGTCTTTGAAAGGTTTCGCAGAACGTACATGGCAACATGCGATACAGTGCAATGTTACTATCGTACACTAAAGATGACAATTTATGCGTTCCTTACGCGGCCAGATTCCAGCAAAAAATCACTACACGTAGTTTTAAAGTCCCCTACCGGCTTTGCCAATGGGGACTAATAGTTTACCCTCGGTCTGTCCGTCCGTCCGTCTGTCATTCCGAATCAGTTTTCCGGACTTTTCACCGCATTGGATAAAACTATTCAACTGAAATTTTATATATGAATTTGTCTTGAATAGTTAACGATCATGTTTGAGTTTCGATACGCTTGACCTACTTTGACTGAATTATGCCCCTTCATGAATGCTGGAGGTTTTTCGGATTTTTCTCCGCATTGGATGAAGATATTCAACTGAAATTTTATACATGGTTTTGCCTTGGATAGTTATAGATCAAGTTTGACTTTCGTTACGCTTGACCTACTTTTTACATAATTATCCTACCCGTAGGAGACTTTGTACTACCTGCAGTACACTCAGAATGCTTGTTTTTACTGCATTGAGATGCTCAGAAACACACTTAGGGATCCCAGACGACAATCTTCCTTGATAGTGACGCAATGTTATAATGAACACAGTCGACTAAAAATCAAGTCGGTGTGTAATTAATAAATTAGTCTGAAATACAATCAACAACAAATGTTAGAGGATTTTTTTAAAACAGCATATTGCACCAGTTCCTCAAATCTCTTAATTGTTGATAATTTCAACTAACTAAACTACAATGCTATAACAAGTACATTGTACTCTTTTTATATTTGTATTTTAAAATGTTACACTCTTAAGATCCAAACGACACGACGAAAGCGCTAAGGGACATTAAAAGAGTGGATCGTGTGTACTTAGTCATCGTTGGATATATATATATATATATTACCAGCACAGTTTTGGATCATACGCTCAACGTGAAATAAGATAGATAAGATATACACATGAATAAAATGGCTTTAATATCTTGTTCTATCCTGACAATTTCTTACCACTTCAATAAAACTATTTTTTCGTGATCCGAATGATTAAATTATTGCAAATTGCAAATACATGGCCATCTGGTGTTACCACGTGTTTCCGTTTCTACTGAAAACAGCAACACAGCAAGCGAACGCTTCTTTGCTCTTACGGAAACATTCATTTTTGTATATACCTCTAATCAATTTTAATGTTGAGGCACAATGTCAAACTACCTGTCACCTGTAAACTAGGATGCTGCAGAGTGCACCGATATTGATGACACGTGTAGAATTCCATACGTTTTAATTCGCGCGCTTCCATATAATACAACAGAATAGATGTATTTGATGATAATTATACTAAATTTAACGGTAGAGAACGAATTAAGGACTTCAGTGGATCGAAATAACACACCACTGAAAATGAAAGACTAACCCATCTAAGATATCCTATGGTGAACGTTTATAAAAACCATAAAACATTACATCCATTTTTAAAGTTTTCTTTTTTGATTACACCATTCCTGGTTTTGAAAATTGGTAGTGTACTAGCTATTTAAATGACGAGATTTTCATAAATACAGAAGATCATTTCGGTTCTGAACAAGAGAGCGGATGTATGGATACTTTCAAACTACCATCGGGATCGCTTTAAAAAAGTTTTCCGGAATTCGTCAGGGTAATAATTTGTTAGTAATAAAATGTTCTTATATTCTAAAAAAAATTTAGGCCACGTTTTATGAAATATTAGATTTGTGCTAAAATGATACAAGTTGGCAAACTTTTCAAATCCACCTCGGTCAATATTTACTGATAAACGTTCAATAACCCTGTAACATTTTCTGGTACTGTATGTATGGAGCAAATCAGACGGATGACCTGATTGAACCAGTTCATATTTATGTGTTATGAGTTACTAACATACAGGGTGTTTCATAATATATGTCCCCAATACAAATACCTGTAAAATCTTAATTTTTATCACATCTTAAAAATTCAAACTTTGCTTTTGAGAAGAAAGAAATTAAATTTACATTATAAATAAATATGAGAATTTTCTTTATCAAAATGAAACATTGAAATTTCGATATGTCTATGTCCAAAGAACACTGTACTGAAGTTATATTTTGAATGTAATTCACTAATAACATTAATAAAAATGATTCAAAGGCAGTATCCAAATCAGGAAAAATTTCAGGAAAAAAACCCCAAAACAGAATCAGGGTTTTTGAGAAGTGAAAAAAAAATGCAGTCATTTGCACTGCAATGGTACAGAATTTCAGAGATTGCATGAAATTTGTCTGATCACAAAGAGGACGTCATATAGAACATGTGATGTAAAAACAAATCATTTTTTAACATAGCTCAATTTAAAGAATTGTGACAGAAAAACTATAAATGTTCGAACAAAAAAAAAAAAGTTGTTAAACTCATATTTTATAAATTTGTTTAAACATTTTGAATTAATAAATCTTATATATTTTTTATACCAGTTTGTAAGGGGAACAGTTATAATGAAACACCATGTATGCAGATCTTTTTATTAGCGTATTTTCCAGGAAAATGACTGGGTCACTTGCAGATATGTGTTGGAGCTATTAAGACGCTGCTTTTGGTAACTGAATCTAGAACAACTACATATCATTCACCTGGTGATTCTTTGTTAACTAGTTCCCAACCATCCCTGTGCGTTTCACCTAGTTAGGAAACGACATATGTCATATATCTCTGAAGAATGGAAACCGATTGAATATTCACGACTTCCATTTTTGTGTCTCATAGTTTCCAACATCCATTGGGAGGGGGGGGGGGGGGGGGGGGGGGGGGGGCTCCGTGGTCGAGTGGTTAGAGAGCATCGCGCTCAAAATCACAAGGCCTCTCACCTCTAGTCAGCGCGGGCTCGAATCTCGCTCGCGCCGATATATGTGAGAAAGTTTGCCAGTTTACTTTCGGAAGTTCGGTGGTCTCTTCCCGGGTACATTGTATCTGGGTTCTCTCCTCCACCAATAAAAAACTGGACGCCACCAGATAACTGAAACATTGTTGAGTGTGGCGGAAAATAACAAATAATCAATCAAACCAACATCCATTGAGGAATAAAAAAAACAAAACAAACAAACATAGCTGTCTCGCAGATCTAGATCTGCAGATTCGTGAAGTTAACTATCTTTAATGGGTCTTGGATTCACAAAGACAAAGTTGAATATGACCTTGAATCTCTTTTATTTTCCTACGCATTTTTTAAAGGGACGTAAATCTATTTAAATTCTTATATTTTTAGGTTCTGCTAGAATAATGTTTTGTAAGGCCCGCATGTATTCTCTTAATGGCTGGATCCATGTTTATATGGTCTCTATCGTTCTGAGGCAGAGAGTCGGGCAAACAACATTCAGGAGTAGCTTCCAAAGACCATCTTTTTTTGGGTCTTGTGCATGTGTTCATTTGATATTAATAACTTTAATTTTCACGGTTTATGAAAATTGTCATTCCTTTTAAAGTCTATGAGTCTACGGTTTTCATCTTCAAACTACACTGTATTGCCGTGTTACTCAATTTGATTTTGTCATCAGCGAAACGTCAAATACAGCAAAAGAAGTTACCTTCGTACACAGGTAAACATCAATATATAAAGCATCGAATCCGGAAGATACCTTTGATTTCTACCTTTGGAAAAATTTATCTAAATATTTCTATTTGGTTGATGGAATATTTGTCTTAGTCATATTCTCGTGAGAAATATATCATTATGTTTTACCATTTCCATGCTTTACATTTCAATCACAAAAATCCTTTCCATTACAGTAACTGCCTTTCTGATGTTCTGTGTGGTGAAATTGTACGATGAAGATATGGTGTGGGGTCTAATAGGATCTAAAGAAACAAATGTTGATATGTACTTTTGACTTCTGGTCTTTTTGCTTTTTATTGTTTCTTTTAGTACATTACCATCATATCATAGGTTAACAATACGTATTAAGAGGGGGGCAGGGACAACGTGACTCCCATACTAAACTTCTTCTATCATGAATCCTGATCGTTGGACCCGATTCTAGAAGTTGTTGGAAGCGCTTGCGCTTACAGACAGGGAATAAGTCATTCTGCCTTGTGGAAAAACTCCTATTTAACCTTGATCATGTTAAAAGTTTGACTTTCTTACTGCCGTTTATGCAGTGCCCGTACCGAAAAGCTTTCTAAATACTAAGATCTCATTCACAAAATGTTCCACGCTGGTGCGGGTAAAAATATATAAGTAGAGAAGAAAACACAAAATGGTGATATTTTGTGTATTAGTGCGCCATGGTGATGTAATGATAATTGAAAGATCTACAGAAGAAAAAGATATTATGACAGATCTTTACAATTACATGTAATCATTTTGGTTTTATTTTTGCGTGACCTTTAACGTCCTTCACTAAAAACCATGCAATCACCTTACATGCATTATACGACCGATCAAAATTGAAGGTGCACAACATTTTTCTTGCAAACAGGGCCAAATGTAGTCATGTGTCCATTAACGTTGTGAATTTACCGCACTATATTATATAGCGGATGTGTCTTTAGAGCGGTTATCACAAAGGATACTAACTCCAGTGATTGATTGTAAGAAAGTAGTGCAGTAACAAATCCACAAGGTATTCATTATGTGTGTGATAAAAATGCATTTATGATTTCTTTTCCACAGATATATTGTTTATGACGCTAAGTTAAGCACCTATGTGTGAAACTGTCTTATTTTCCGCACATCTATGTACTCTCAAATCTAAGAATTTGAACCAATTCGATATTAAGAACATGACAGTCAATCCAGGATACAAACCTTCATGGCGTCATTTGTGCATTGAAACGTGAAAACTCCTATAATCTGTTGATACCGACTGATTTGGACTAGAACAAAAGCTGACTTGATCCCGTTGGCTGAAAATATAATGAGTAATGAGTAAAAGATCACTGTCTTTGATAAACCTCGATATTCGAACGGGATTACAACCTGAGCGAATTTCATCTATGTTTGAATGTTACAGTCACAATAATTCTACAATTCCCTGCACAAAAGTAATGAACCACAATGCATTTCTGTGACCTTGAGGTGTAGTAACTGACATTCATGGAGAGCCAAAACATTCAGGTAGTCCAAAGCAACCTTTCAGTCGAGTTTGATTTATGAACTGGACAAAAATCCGAGTATTGCAATTTTTCCTGAGTAACTTTTGAAGCTTGATCTAGGGTCTTGACACATGCTGTTTAACCTTCGTGTTTCGCATGCTTTTCTAAACTTGCTATGTTCAAAAGATATATTTGGACTATAAATCTCAATTCTTCTCCTAGTGACTTTGACCTTGGATTTATCTATGAGATATTCTCACAAAATGACCGTACCCTCCAATTATCTAAAATATTAGTATTTTATATTTGTGCAAAATTTAAAGTCATAAGACCGATTCCAATCTTTTTTCCATTGACCGATTTCAATATGGTAACTTTTCAGCCCCAGAAGTGGGTTGTTGATCTCAAATTGCAGAAAATGGCCTTTTTTGTCAATACTTTTCAACCAAAAGGGTGGGGTGCAACGCCCTTTTAGATTCGTCATTGAGTCAGAGTAATGTGGCCACACATTTAGTCATATATTCAAATAATATTGGAAGTACGACCATCTACAAGTTTAGTTTGCTGTCACAGAATTATGACTTGAACATCAATTCTAAACCCTTTCTCCCTTTCACACTAGTTGCGGTAGCTCAGTTTTTGAGAGTCTTTGATTCATGACCGGGGGATCATTTGTTCGAGTCCTGCTCGTGCCAAGACCGAGTCAAACCTAAGGCATAAATGTAGGTTCTTCATCCAACACTCGGCTTTTTGAAGTGAGAGTCGGCGATCTTTGGGATACGACTTTGAAAAGCTAAAACGGATGCCCCATGTCGCAACATGCGTTGACACGTTAAAGAACCCTCACAGCGAAGGCTTTGGGCGCTAAGCAAATATCTAAATTTGTGCTAATTCACTTACAGTTGGTGACGTCTCAATATGAATAAAAATTCTCGAACGGACGTAAAACAAACAAACTAAAAATCTCCTTGTCACCTTTACCTTCTCCAAAGGTCATGGCACATCATTAGGCAATACGTTTCTTTTTTTATGTAAGTATGAGCATTTACTGCCTCTTTATTTTGAAGTTATTGACCGGACACGATTGTATAGAAAGATGGAAGGGTAGAAGAACAGATATATAGGGTGATGCCAGTATGCACTTACAAATTCAAATATGGATAGAAAACAACTTTAATGCCGTTTTTCAAAAGGTATACATATTTCAAAACAATTATGCTTTTTTTTCTAAATAGGGATTTATTAAAATAAATCCCGATAACCCCTCTACCGAAAAAAGAAGACTTTTAGTGCTCGGCCCCTCATTCACGTTTGGTAATCTTTGGGTATTTTATTAAAATGCTTAGTGTGTATGCGTATTGGTTGTCTAGAAGTGTTACCATCCAGAAATCGGTAATGATGGAGAAGAGAATCTTTGTTCGTTAGAGTGAGTTCAAATACTACTGGATTACATGAACACTTTCTTATTTTCTATTTTGCAAAATCTAAATTGTCCAAAGATCCCCCCTAAAACCAGCTATATCATTCTTTATCATTTGAGTGATTTGTCAAGCAGGAGTTTCATTTCGGTTGATAACTATGTACACTATGTACACATTAAAATAACACATGGCGGGTACTTATTAAAATAAAACATGACGGGTACACATTAAAATAACACATGACAGTGTACATATTAAAATAACACATGACAGTGTACATATTAAAATAACACATGACAGTGTACACATTGAAATAACATATGATGGGTATATATTAAAATAAAACATGACGGGTACACATTAAAATAACACATAACAGTGTACACATTAAAATAACACATGACAGTGTACACATTAAAATAACACATGACAGTGTACATATTAAAACAACACATGACAGTGCACACATTAAAATAACACATGACAGTGTACATATTAAAATAACACATGACAGTGTACATGTTAAAACAACACATGACAGTGTACACATTAAAATAACACATGACAGTGTACACATTAAAATAACACATGACAGTGTACATGTTAAAACAACACATGACAGTGTACACATTAAAATAACACATGACAGTGTACATATTAAAACAACACATGGCAGTGTACACATTAAAATAACACATGTCAGGTATACAGTAAAATAACACATGACAGTGGTCAGTACTCACCCACAACTTCTGTTGGTGGGATGTCGTGTACGCAGATCCGATCTAGGGATATAGGTTGTTTGTACACGGTATAAAGACATTTATCCCCCAAGCTCGGGACCTTAGAATCGCCCCCAGATGCCTGTTGTTTCTGTACAACAAAGAAGATTCGTTTACATCGTTATTTTTTTTAAATATTGCGTTTTACTTTAATTTTGGTAAAATATAATATCTTGCGCTCTATTTTTTTTTTTTTTACATGTATATATTGGGAAAAAAGTACTTTAATTTTCATTAAAAATGTGCCTTACTTTTTTGGCAGACTTTTTCAGCCTAGTAAGTAAGAAAATATCGTCAAACAGAAATAGGTACACGTCAACCATTTTCGTAGATTCTGAAATGTGAGCAAAATGTCTTAGACAATTAATTTGTTTCGAAGTTCCATTTTTAAATCAAGAGTTATAGTTCTTTTCTTTTGCAACTCCGAAAAGGGGCAAGCTCAAGATCAGCTTATTCTGTCAAACCATCATTGGTATTTAAGAAACAATAGTAATATGTGTACATTATGAACAACTTAACCAGTCAGAGGTGCCATATACAAAAAGAGACATGACAAAGAGCAGATTTAAAATCTAAGAGTACAAACAGGCACTATACCTATTAAAGTTAGCTGCCCTTCATGAAGAAGCTGTCGATCTGCACAAGCCGCCAGTAGCCGGTCACAAGGTTGTTTTGATAATGTTGACTTCAGGTACTGAAAAATTAATTCATATCAGTATATTTACATTCAATGACTCTTTTCTCTTATGTTTCTTCTGATATTGACATTGCTTTCATCATAGACAGTGAATAGAGTTTTGTTGAAAACTAGTTCTATCCGGGTTTTTTTAGTACCACTTATCCGCGTAATCATTACCAAATATGGAGCTTCGTCAAGGTCACAGGGTGAATAAGCTTTTCTGTTTAAGTAACGAATCGGTCAAAGGTACGATCTTATGGTACTTTTAAAATCTAGTTTATATATTTAAAAAAAAAATACATGGAAATATTAATATAAACAATAAAATGCCTTTCTTTGTTGTTTTATCTGGTGATGAAAACAAAATTGTATAGCCTACTAACGCGAGTTATGAGTTTTTATTTCTGCAATGCTTGCTACCTTCGTCACCTGATAAAACAACGAAGAAAGAATTTTATTTGTTTAGTTGGAACACACACACACACACACACACACACACACACACACACACACACACACACACACACATATATATATATATATATATATATATATATATATATATATTATTGAAGTTTGGTGCACAAATTTCTTCCTGATCTTGTCAACAGTGAAGTAATAGTTTTTTAATCTACAAAATTTTGTTTTTATTTTAAATCTAATACATATGCATATGGCGTCGGCCAATTCGCTTTTAAATATTTATGAACGCAATATTTTTATTTCCCTAATCAACATGCCTCTGGAATGAATACTCTCGGATCCAGGTCGGTAACCGGCGGCCATGACAACTGTCGAGCGATTTCCTGAACTCTCTCGTAATTCTTCGCCCATTTCATCTTGTCCTCCATCTTTTCTACATATATAAAAAATAAAAATAAACGCTAACTACAATCAGATTACAACCCCCTCAGTTGTAGATGGAAATTTCGGAAATGTAATGGTTCAATTTACACATGAGATTCAATGACAATATCGGTATCAACGGCTTTACTCAGTGCCAAGCGTTTCGTCCGAGTGAAAGATTGGTCTGAGCATAAAATCAATGTAACGTCAATAAACAAAAATACACACGTAATGACATTTCCACTCTAGATATAGACTCTGTTAATTTCTGCACTTCGTCCTCCACTTCTGTATATTTCCGAATATTGCTAAGCAACAGAGGTAGTTTCGTACAATGTTGTAATGGTGCCACCAGAAGATCTGTTAACTTCAGTCGCTGGCACCGTGGATCCTGACAACATGCCTGTGTTAGGGAGAGAAAGTGGCCAAAATTCAAAAATAGAAATGATCATCAAGATTGTCATCTACTTTTATGTTACGAATATATTTCGCCATAAAGAACTAAGACTGTTAAACATTAATATAAGTGAATTAGGATTCTGTTTCATGGACTTTGGCAGAGCAATACTTAGTCTATCTTGGAAGTTATTGTTATTATTGTTTTAGCAATAATACTAAATTACCAAAGTTTCTTGCCATAAATTGCTTCCGTGCACGTCATACAACTATACCTTTTCAAATTCGTTGAAGTCGTCGTTTCTCCGCAAACGTTCCAAATACGTCAAGGCATTGGTGTAATTTAAGCAATATGTGTGGTAAACGTCACCATCTTTGGAATGTGAAGAGAACTGCACACCAAAAGGAAATTAAATTTAATCAGCCATATTTAGTTTGTACAATAATTTGTCTTCAGTATCAAACTATTCCTTGACTCGTTGTACAACACTATCTTCAGTAACCCATGACCACCGACCGTGGATGTGTAAAAGCAATTTAAAAAATATATATATAAGTTGTTAAATTAAAGTTAAATGCTTTCTTTGCCTAACAGAAATTGTCCCTAAAAGTGCCAAGATCTTAATTTACCCTATCAAAGGCCTTTAGAAGGACAGTGGTACTACCAAATTCTGTAGAACTCATCGCCTTAACCAATGTCGCAATGAAGTCTTTACAAAATGTATAACTAACCTGCAAAGAAAGATCATCCATTTTAGTAACCCAAGTATCTGGTCATTTAATAATTAAACATGACATGCATAAATATTTCACAGCTGTTTTCAACCTACATAACATAGTTCATCCAGGTTACCAAACAAATCTTCGGGCTCGGCGTACATCAAATGCCCTTCTACTTGACACTTTTTTAGCGGTTCCATAAAACACTACAAAAAATTGAAATTGAAGATATAAATTTACGCATTGTTGTTTTTTAACAATTAACACATGTACATATCTTGCTCTTGATCAATTTTGTCTTGATCAAAATCACAAATAATAAATAGTAATTAATCTGACAAAAATAAAGTTAGATGTTTGGTATGAAAGTTATTAAAATGAAAAAGTATGTTTTCCGAAAGTGAAATTTCATGTGCTTATCAATGAGCAAAATGGCATTAAATCTGGCACTTAGAATTCAACATCTGTCTTATTTTTATTTGGTTTTTTCACAATTAAATCCCCGAAATATAGCTCTTATATATAAATTAAAATCACATTTACAAATACGTCAAATTATAGAAATATCTCTTTTGAAATCAATTGTAAGCTTGAATTTGTCTCATCATCAAATTTTCCATAGTCAACTTTTCAAGATAGATATCTAATTTACATCGCTTTCCCGTGAAATATAGAATTGAAAAGAAACCATAGGTGGTCTTTATTTCAATTATTGATATAGAGAGCTAGATGTTAAGGGCGTGCAGTTTGCATAGAATTTTCAAAATATGTACAAAGTATCATTAAACCCTTCTTCCAAATATGAATACTTTTCAGAAAATACATGTACTAAATCTGTAGAATATCTGGTATCTATTTCTAGAAGTTTATATTTTGTCTGTATTGTAAAATAAAATAGCAAATGGATGGAAAGCACTATGAAAAAAAACAACCCCTTGTATATGCACTTTTAAAAAAGCGAGTGAAGTATCTCAAATTTCGGTCATGATGATCTGGAATCTTTGAGTATGTGGTCATGGAAATTTCATTCTTGTTCGTACAAGAAATGTATCTACCGTGATGATGTCATAATCAAAGATATCTTTTGATATTATTTACTTCACTTAATTCATAGCAAACCATTTCTTGAAATCTTCGTTTAATTCCTTATCGTTTTAACAACCGTGCATTAGAATGGGGCAAAAACTGCAATAATAAAACCTTCTGCTTCTATAAAATCTAAACCATTCTGATGAAAAGCTTAAATTCCCCATATTCAACCCACACGTACGTGCTTGAGGACCATCAAATGGTTCACCAGGAACACACATTCGCTTTGGAATAATTCCCACACTGCCTCGCGGCGCTTCCTTTCCACATCCGCCAATAGTAGTTGCTTGCTAGCCTTGTCGTTGTGTGTATCTGTGCTAGCTATCAGCTCAGACCAATGCAAATTCTGGAGGAATTGTTCAAAACATTACTGAACTGACGAGTAGCATGAACGAATTTATGAGAAATATTTAGTTAAAAGTTTTTTTTATATATATATTTTTTGGCTAATAAATAATGTACAAGTACCAACACCTGTGTTTAAACACCTACATTCGTTACAATTTTTCAATAATATATCCTTCTATTGGGAATTAATTAACACACACCTTCACACTCATGATTTCTTTTAATATTACCGCATTAAGTAATTAAATCTAATAGGCGTCACTATTTATCGTACTTTGTATGCCAGGAGGTGATTGTCCTTAAATTCGCTGGGTTTCATATTGGCCAGAACGTCTTCAAGCTTCGCAATGGCCTCTTTACTCCGCGATCGCATCTGAAATCCCAAAATTGAAAAGTGGGGTTATCTGTTATAGATCAATCGAACACACTTTGACTGTGAAAAAGAGGTCAATGTACTCACAAGTTTGAGGAGAGAAAAAGTAGATTGACGTCCTTTCTTCGAATCTGAAATAAGTTTCACATTTGCTTAGTTTTCCACAAACACTCAAATAAACCGATATACAGATTTCTTGCCAAATGCCCAAGAAAGACATTTTTTGAAGATACGGGTTTTTTTTTTTTACTTGTCCGTAAGAAGAAACGTAGCTATATATGAATCAGAACGCGTAAATCATGTAAGAATGAAATAAAATATATATTATATAAATGATCGATGGAAAATATTGATAGACCATTAAAATCCATTTCAATGTTGTATGTTAACATTTACCATCATTTTGATTGGTAAGTGCGGAATAACTACGGTTGAGAGGAAATTCGGAGATGGTGTTTCTTTTAAGTAACTTCCGATGATGATCTGTGGCTAATAAATCACTCGGATGCGTGTACATATCTGTCTCCAACGAAGAACGATGGCGAACAGTTCGACCGTTAACGCTATAAATAAAGTAATTAATGATGAAATAAATAGTTACTAAAATTTACTGAATGGCACAAATAATTATTGACTAATATACATCCTTGTGACAGAGACAGATAGGGACGTATTCGATCATGTCATTTTTATAATTCTGCAGTTTCCCGATTTTAATATTCTAAATTGAGTGTTACATAATGTTATATTAACGTAATAGATATATAAAATCGTGCAGCTGTTTTGATAAAGGCCCTGCTTTTACCCATACAATTGCAGAATACGGGGTAAGTTAGTGTAACAAAGGGCTAGGTTTAACACATCGTTCAGACTTCTCATGAATAAAAGCTATAGAATTCACGTATGCGTAACAAATTTGGGGTGTTAGAAAACTTTGAAAAGTTCTGCCAAATGAAGTAATACTGTGCAATTTTAGTGTAAAATCACCAAGAGAAAAAAAATTATTAGAATTTCTGAAGGATTCGAATGCCTGACATACAGATTGTCCACCTAACACTTAAAAAAGTCTTTTATTACCAAATTAATGCTTTAAGCCATTGAGCTAACGAAATAGATATACATTCAAAAGAATAGCGAATATTTATGTACTAATCCTTGAGCTAATTTGAACTAAATTATATTGAAAAAGTATAAAATAATTGTGTCTCAAAGTTCTCTATTGACATGCATCTCTTTCTGACGAGGAATTTCTAAACTTAGTGGTGTATTAACTTCATAAAGAAATGCCATACGCGGGGAAACCTTATTTCATGTTGGAGTTCAAGGTCTGAATCCAAATTTTGGCATGACTGCGATTTTTCTTCTTCTATACCTTAACCATTTAATGTTGTAACAAAGTAATTCTAATTAAATCTTTGATTATCCATTGGCATACAAAATAAAAGATGTGTACAACTTTCAAGAAATAGAAATAGAAATCTCGTAAAAATAAAGCCAGCATTTAGAATTCTAAATCTACTTCCAACCTACCTGCGAGTTTCGCCCTCATCACATGAATTCGATGGGGATCCTTCAGGTGAGAGATTTGTCGGAGATACATCGCCCACATTCTGGGAAAACATAAAGACACAGGAGTGGAACCAAGACAAGACAACTCGCATCCCGAGTGATCATTCGCACAGGTTAGTGTAATGTTATACTAATCGTAAGACAATAATTGCGGTTATGCATTATCCATTACCGTCGTTTATGTCAAGCAAATCAGATATACTGTATCCATTTTTTCACAGGGAGTAGTCATTATATTTAATACCTTTGTATCCACGATCGCTGCCCTTCGACCTCTACGTGATAATGGCGGGGAAGGTTCATTATCACTTTCCTCCGAACAGCTCGCGCTAGCCGACGTATGGCGCATTCTCCCTCTATGCAACTACATGTAATAACGATCTACAGTTATTTCCTTCATTGCAATATTCAATAAATTTAAGCATTTATAAACCTAGAAAACTATCACAATACTATGACAAATATTCATCCAATATTAATGCACATATTTCCAACAACGAAGCCGTATAAAAAATTCATGCATTGAAAAATCCACGTACTTACAGTTATATATGCAATTACCTATCACACAGTATACAATTCTTGTATTCAAACAAAGTGAATGTTGAGATCACGATCGCTCGCACCATTTGTTTTAAAGAACTAGGTCTTAATTTACACTATATATATACGAATACATGTATATATATTTATCAATTATCACTTTTCAGAAATGCATCATAAACTGTGATCACTGACACAAATTTCCACTTATTGATTTGCAATAACGACTATTTCTCATCTATGTGAGTACTGAATGATGCAAATAATGCAATACTTTAAAATAACAAAAGTTAAAAGGATCAGCGACAACCAAAAATCATTGAAAAATGTATCATGGGTGCTAATTGTAGGGTGACAAGTGCTTATGTACTCTTCGACATCTAAGCCACTGTTTTCCAAATAATAAACTTTAATTTTTCATTTCTGAAAAATGTTTGCCAGAAGTCACAACTCACTAAGGCTTTTTTACACTCATTCGTGAGTGCCGGTACAAAGACTGTTTTGTTTTGCTCCTGTTCGCGTATCTGGTGTAAATTGCCCACACACGTAAATTTCCACATTTACCGTGATGTGTAAATCGGTCATAAAAGCTGCCAATTGTGCACATCTAACTATTTTGCACCACTCATTATATGGTGATGAACTGAGATGGGAATATAGGTCAATTTCATAAATTGGAATCGTTAAAAGTTAGGCAATTAGTAAAAATTCATTTAAATTTTGTACCTAGTACGACCTTTTCAAAATTTCAATACCAAACTTTTGTAAAATTCGTTTGATTGTCCACTAAATATGATAACGGATTCAAAAAAGATTTAAACTAGAAAACCGCTCGTTATTAAAATCACAAGAATAATACGGTAAAAAGTCATAATAGCCTTGCAGAATTAAAGATCTTATAAATTGAAAAAAAATATATATCAAAATGCACTTTTTTTTATTCGGCTGCGTATGCATGTGTTTTTAAAAGAAAAAGAAATGCCCTATCCAACCGTAGTGCCATTTGAATGCCATATTACATTTACAGGGCATATTAACATAAAACACCACCGGGTGAGAGCACCCCTGTTCTGTTTTTGTTTGACTTATTTCTTACTGGGGTGTATATATATACCTATATCAACCGTGTCTGAAATTTTACCAATTTGACAATGAAAGCTGCCCAGAATATTCTTTAAGAAAAAATACGACAGAGATTTCCAATCATGCAGACATGCATACTTTAAATAGAAATTCCATTTTTTTTTTATATGAGAAGTTGTATGGTTACAGCGATGGCAAGTTCAATCAAATTTCTGGCTTGTTTGATAATAGCTTCTTTCTTTTTTTTTTTTATCTATTCTCCCTCCTAGGTCTATGAACAAACGTAGCAGTCGATACTAACTTTTCTGGGAACGGCTAGGAATTGCTGTCCTTTTTGTAAGTGTAAGAGAGAGCCGATGATTAAGGAATCTCCTAGATCTGAAATACGAAATATAAATAAAAATCTACTCCATATGATGATTCGTGGATTCAGTAACTCTCCTAAAAATTTAAATAAGTAAAAAAAAAAAATGTTATATTCTTTGAAGGACACAGTGTACCTAAAAAGTTTAGAATTGTACGTGCATAAAACTATTTGTAAATGTGTTGGTATTGCTAAAACCCATATATACCACAAAAATTTCCTTTGAATCATTTTCAGATTTGTATAATTCACAAATCTTTCCTTGAAAAATCAATGGAAAGCATTACCCACAAAACGAAATCCTTCAAAAACTCCTTTGTATTGGTGCATCTCATGTATTTTTTTTTTATTTGACCGATTTACATTGTTGGTTAATTGAATCCCACGTAAACACAACATTTTCAAAGTTTCTTTTAAGGTCATAGGATAAGGAAGATTTCTGATGCATCGAATGAAGTAGGATTTTGTTGTGGTAACATGGGATTTTCTAATATTTGATTAAACAACGATGTGGTTAATATACACGAAGTCCACCAATAAAAAGACGCTTTTGAGGGATTTGAATATTTTGGGGGGTAATGTTTTTCTTTTGAAAAAATAAAGGTGGCTTCGTAGAAAAATTTCTTGGCAAATGTGGGTTTTTAAAACAAAACAGTTTTACAAAATTCTAAAGCAATCTTCGTTGGGTATCCTGTGTCCTTATACATTGTATGTCAAAATCCAAAACCGGTGTGGAAAACTGGAGGACTTTCTGTATATTACACAACTTACGCTTGAAACAAAGGACGTATTGATGGTAAAGGAGCCCATGACGTCAGAGTGATCGTGGTCATTCTTCACATTTTTACCTTATCTCTGGCGTTTAACGTTACAAAAAATTAGCCGATACTGAAAATCATACATTAAGAGAGTCATCCACGATATACAATCAAAAATTGCTGATTTTCGCCTCAAATTCCTTCATTCAAAACCAACACTTTCATTAGTATCCGTCGAGCATACATATTTAGGTGACTCAACTAATGTAGAATCCACATCGGCACAATGGATGCTTTCTGTTTATTTGGAATTTGACTCCAAACTCGTTCTATATGGCCATTTATGCTATCAGAGAGACGGAAGTCAATGATAGTTTTCTAAAGCTGATATCTGATTGGTCGACATAGCTAAGGCTAAAACCTTTAAAATTGTGATGAGAACACGTTTGAAAACATGGAATAGGAACATTGTTTTCCTGGTAGGGTACAAGAATGAATTTGAACGCTTTGTTACGAATACATCTGTTCAAATACATAAATCTATCCGAAACATGATCCATCGCTCTTTTCTAATCAAATTTTGATAAATAGAATGCTTGTGCTGTGTACTACTTTAGACATTACACAAGTTGGGTCTACAACGAAATGCAAGCTCGACAAAAATAAACGAATAATAAAAAAAGGTTGGCATTTAAAGAATTTGAAATAAACACCGAATCTTACAAAAGGCGCTGGCACTGAACTCTGAGAAAGGAAGTGAACTGTCAAATATTAAGGAAGGAAATTGTTCACTTTACCAGGAATACATTTTTCTACACTGTAAATGGAAAAAAATGGATGTTTTAGTAGCTTTAATAATTTCTGTTTATCCTGTTCCGTCGGAATTCCACACATGGATTGTTTTGCAGACACACGATGCTTGGAAATATACACGTATATCAATTTCTTGAACGCTATTAATGCACAGACACCCAAAGTGACGACAAACTACAGGGCTACGTCATAATAAACTTACATCAGGCCTGGAGGTTATAAAACTTTTTGAGTACGTACTCTGTACTCAAACTCGAAGTCCTTCATAAAAAGTCATACTCATACTCAAAAGTTATACATAAATTAGAGTGGAATTTTGAGTAGGAGTATGATTTGGAGTACAAAGTATGAGTTTGACTACGAAGTACATACTCAAAACGTTTTATAACCTCCAGGCCAGAATCTTTTCATTTTTCTAACGATTTTATATATCATAAATATAATTTATTTTTGATTCAAAATTAACAGTAAAGTCTATTTTTTAAAGTACATCTGTTCAGAAACTTTCTCGACAACCCTTGCATACATACGAGTATACTCACTGTACAAAAAATATCATAAAATATAGTTGAAGATTTCAAACAAAAATTCTGCTTTCTGCAATAGCAAATTTATATTTAAACAGAGCTATATTAATCGCGATATATAGTACATACCTATATCGTAAAAGATTGCACCCCGAGATTTGATCAAACAATTAAACGCGTAAGTGCATCTATCAATAAACTTCAAATACCATGTGTAAACATAGATTACATGCAGCTAAATTTAAACTCGAGCGTGTCTATCCAAGTTAGATTAAAACACTTCAGTTTAAATCTGCATTCACTATCAGTATTGCTTAACATCATATATAATCGAATTCAACTAAAGGTAAACACGAATTTATTACATGTTCAATTAATCTAATCGCTAATGCATACATACATATTATGTACATGTATTCAATTTCTTTAAAAGTACAAGAATTTTACCCGAGTTATCGTCCGATTCTGACGTCACAGCAAATCCGGGAATGTCGTGGAAGATGTCCGGTGACACACGAGGAGACGGTAGAATGTTAACCGACCCGGTTTCAAAGTCCAGCATCCCGCCATACACTGCGCGCAACTCGGAATCCGTCTGCAAATTGTTTTCGCGCGAAATATCAACACCACTGAAAAGAAAATAACAATTCAATAATTTCAACACGATGATCATTTTCAATGTTACAGATTTCGTCTCCATTTATACTCCAAATCCATACTTAAAGTCAGATGATACGCACCAATCCGGAGAGAAAAATCTATATCATTGGGGTTTTCTCATGCAATGTAAATCAATCAGAACCTTTATCAAGAACAAGAGCAATCTCCTGTGGAAAAAGACGAGTAACGACACAGGAGGATAAAATATAATGACGATGTCGTACGGTTAAGACGCAGTTTATATTGTGATTTGTTACCATACTGACATTATGCTGTTCCATAAACACATTTTGTTCTCAATTTCAAACGAAAATGGAGCAATTTCAATTTGTGTTTATTAGAAAAAAAGGATCCAATACCCGAGAAAAGGTCGATCGTAATACGAAGACACTTCTGTGTGTGTACACGCACTAGTTGCCGTGTAGTCACTGGTTGGAGTATTTGAGAGAGGACACGTGGTATTTACCAGAGTCTGTCGAAAAAATAATTACCGTTTGTGGCATCTTTCACAAAGGTTACAGGGGATACGAACGTTCTAAATTACTTTTTACAGTGACATTATTACAATTTTTCAAAGAAATATATACCCAACGTAGCGAGACAGATTCGGATGCCAAATGCAAAATCAACGTAAATAATGTACCTCTGAGAGTTGATCTTTTCAAACTTGTACAGAATTATATATCAAAGTAATTCGATTGGTGGTTTTTAAATTTGAGATATTGATTTTTTATATTAAATTTGCGCAGTTAACAATGGTTCAGTAAGAAACTCAGGGGTGCTATGTCTTAACCTTCAATCCCTCTAATCAGCGATGAACTCGTCCATATCGTGAAGGGCCTGCAAATTCGAATAACGATGGTCGTTTCTAACGCTCATGAAAAGTTAAACTGAACTTTATCTTGTTTATGAATACATACTAAATTGAATAAAATATCTTTGTTTCGTATAATGTTGATTATATTTAAAGAAATATTTTTTTTTCCGTATTGGAATTGAGTTTTGAATATAGGATTATATGTTTTGTATTATGTTTGAAAGGGAAGGATGATGTGTCCCTCGCAATTTATCCTTGTGCCCGATGACTTAAGAAAATAGTAGTGCTCCTTGTGCTCAACAGTAGCGCTCCTGGTGACAGCCTTGTGGTCAATAGCAGCGCTGTCTGGTGACAGCCTTGTGCTCCATAGTAGCGCTCCCTGGTGACAGCCTTGTGCTCCATAGCAGCGCTTCCTGGTGACAGCCTGTGCCCGGGAGATATATGTAAGAAGAGTAACTTAAAAGTAAGCACTATTTCACTTCACTTTAGAAGAACTGTATGAATTAGGATCTATTCAAAGAAAAGGGTAAGCCAATGTCCAACATTAACCAGATATGAACCTGATTAGTTATCATTAAACCAGGCCTTGATCTGACCGTTTGAATGGAAAAAGACGGTGACATGCTGTTGAGTAGATCCTATTTAATATATCGTCGATGAACACCGCAGATTAAGATTTCATTTAAGTCAAAGTGACATGGTTCTTCTAGATCAAATTTCACCTCAAAATATTTGGTTAGTAAGCTGTTTTCTTCTTTCATATACAGCTGTCACCAAATTATGCTTCAATAAACAAATTTTTATCCCCTCAGGTAGAAAAAACAACAATAGTGTTTAAAGACAATGTTCCAAATATTACTTTATTTAGTGACATGTTTTTTTAAACGTTGAACAACTGGGTTTATTGAACTAAAATGTGAATTGAAAGTATATATTTTATACTTTTCTTTTCAGTAATTATTTCTAGTCATGTTCTCTTTTAATGTGTAAAGGTATTAAGGCTTGCTTTTGTCTTAAAAGTATTTTATTTTCTATAAATCAGATCATCTTTTGGTTGTTTGCATATTGTTTTATGTCCCGCTTGAGAATTTTTCACTCATATGGAGACGTCACCATTGCCGATAAAGGGCTGTAAAATATTTAGACATATGCTCGGCGCTTACGGCCTTTGAGCAGGGAGGGATCTTTATCGTGCCACACCTGCTTTGACACGGGACCTCGGTTTTTGCAGTGTCATTCGAAGGACCGAGCCAATTAGTCGCTCCTTACGACAAGCAAATGTGTACTGAGGACCTATTCTAACCCGGATCCTCAATTGGAGTTCAGCTAACAGACAGGGTTCACGAATATATTCATGTATCGCATATAATGATACTGGTATTGTGCAGAGGAATGGGAACTGGATTAGATCATTGTAGAAAAAATCAAACCATTTAAAGGTTCTAGGAGAAATCTTACCATATTAACAAACATAGACTTGTCAAATTTTCCATCATTCTATACAATGCTTTTTAACAGCAAAACTACAATTCTTGTAATATAATCTTTACCATTTTATTTTGGATTGTTTGAAATTGTTATAATTACCAACTGTACAATGATTGTGCTGTACATACTGTGTTTGACTTATCATGACCCTGGGACTCGCGAGTAACAGCTACTGTTTTTTTTTGGGGGGGGGGGGGGTAAATATATTGAAGTCTTTTTTTCTGAACTACAAATCAAAATTTTACGAAAAACTGTCGAAATTTGTTCCAGGAAGAAAAAGGTAAAATACGTAAAATCAAAATAAAATGGAGAAATGGGCCACTTATACAATACATATTTCAGTACAAATTGCGTGTCCTAATCAGGTCATTGCCGGATAACATCCGGGATTTTATTTAAAAATTAAACAGCACTAATGGAATAAGAATGTCAAAAATATCACACAACAATGAAGAATGACATTTTAAAGATAAAAATCTAAAGTCTAGGTTTTTTTTATAGTTTAACATAACTCGGTCTTCAAGGTGCCGAGGAGACACTCTCACGGCAGTGTGGACTGCTGTAATCACAACAGGTCACTTACAAACCGTATAGAAGAAAATGGATAAAACACTTTCATAGAATTTCAAATCATAACAAAAATATAAGACATTTAAATTAATAAAAATCTTAGCAATTAACAATTTTTTTTAAATTTTAAAATATATATTTTTTCACATTAAATTGTTTATCTAGTTTACCTTCTAATGGAAAGAGAAAAACAGAAAAAGCTACATGTGCATGTAAGCGAAGTGAGACGCCCTATAGCTTGTAACTCTGGACGGGACATTAACAATGGGTATTTTACTTATTCTGAAAATCAAGGTGTCTTAAAGTTTACATTAACTTATGACATAATCATGCTGATAAGGTACTGGAGCTTGAAATTCTAAATTTCATACATTAAAAAGATTTTTGCACTGAATATTTAATTACGAAAATATATATTGTCAAGTGATTTCTCAGTATATCAAACTCTTTTCGTACATCCATTAAAATATGTTATGTGTTTATATTAGATCACATCATGGAAAATAAATCGATTTATTTGAATTTGTACATTTGAACAGCAATGAGGTGAATATGTCTTGCATAAAGAATTGAACTGTTGAAGCTGTGTGCATGAAATTTTCATTTACTTCGGTAGAGAAAAAACTCCACAATACTGTCAAAAATTAACATTCATAAACTTAATGCATATGAATTTCACTAAAAATTTTCAAAATCTTAAATCGATTATAAGGATAAAATTAACTATCAAATATCAGCTGAAGATGACAAGACAATCATACGAATTGCATATTCCCCCCAGATCTCGCAAACATAACGAATAGAGGAAGTAATCAGGTCCCGCGTTTATAAGGGACATGAAAAATATTCATCTAAGGCTTACCTGTTCAAGGTTTTGTAAAATCTTTTCTCAAATTTCGGAGGTCTCATTACAGTCGAGGTATCCATCCGCGCTTGAGCAGAATCAATAGCGTCTGTATCTGTCAACAGTCCTCTATCACGTAGTCCGTTGAATGAATGCGGTCTGTATCCGCGGAACTGACTTTGTTCTCGTGACACTGTGTCATTCAAACTTTTAGATCTCGCTACACTTTTGTCAGTTTTTGCAGCGTCCATGGAATTTACATGATCGCAAATTTCATCGGCTTCCTTACTATCCATTGGGTTCATTAAAAGACGAGGCCACGAGTTCGGAGATCGCCGGAGATCTGGAAAATCCGATGCAATTTGATTTGAATTCAAACTTTTATCAGAATTTGTTGATGTTAGTCCGGAATGAAAGTCCCCTCTATTTATAACGTCAGTCTTAGCGGAAAGCCTTCTTCGGAACTCGTGGAAGTTTTCGTTAGCACAGTCTCTCGGGTTGATTAGTGAACTCGATGACCTCGAGGTCATAAGGCGGGGCTTCACGTGTGGACTAGTGTCTGTCACATTGACCTGAGGTTGGCCAACTGCAAGGTCAAGATTACATTGTTCATGCATATCTGTAACCAAACTCTCCTCTGGATTAGCAACCCGTGTAAACTGAGGGGATCCCCATTCCGTTCGGGTTTGCCCCACACTCGTGTTCGGCACACCTTCACAAGTTTCCGGATTTCCTTTCCATTCTCGTTGTGCATTATGGGACCAACTGTTGCTAAGAAAACTAGAATTGGATTTTTTACTTGACCTTGACCTTCGAGGAGGAACGGGAGGCGGTTTGTCTTGGTCTGTCGTCTGCTCGTTCTTGTCGTCTGCTTCTCTCTTTCCACATTCCCTCTGTTCGTCTCTTTCTGCAAATAAATGCTTTATCACTGTCTCCTTGATATAATTAGATAGTTGGGATGGAGAAAGTACGTTTATCTTGGTTGAGTACTCGTAATAGGTGCATTTAAATATTATCAGTATTCAATGGTTCTGTATTTCCTTCAACAGCTGTTGAAGCAATTTGATTCCAAGGCACTTTAGTTGTGCAAATCAAATTATTTGGACTGAATTAATAAATTAAGTTTTTCTACTCTAAAAGCATCTGGCCAAAAAACATTTTTCCTAATTTTGCTTTTTCATTATTATCATCATTATTTTTTGACGAGAAGAAAAGTGTGCACGGATTGGTTGATTGATTGATTATTTGTTTGTTTTACGTCCCGTCGAGAATCTTTCACTCATATTGAGACGTCACCAGCTGTAGGTGAAGTAGCACAAATTTAGACCTATGATTTGCGCTCAGGGCCGTAGCAGTGAGGGTTCTTTAACATGCCAATGCCTACCGCGACATGGGGCATCCATTTTTAAGGTCATATCCGAAAGACCCGTGATTCTCACTTCTAAATGCCGTGCACGGATTGGAGTTATGTGGCTATGAACTACATAATAAGTGACTGTTTGTTTTTGTTTCATGTTCCTTCGAGAATTTTTAACCCGTATCGAGACGTCACAAGAAAGATCATAAATTTAAACTTATACACACAGTGAGAAGACTTTATTCAGCCAAAACCTACTATGACGTAAGACCTTCATGTTTAAGGTATCACCTAAAAGTCCCGCCACTTTCAGTTGTCTGGCGAAGTCGAAGGAGTAGTATTTTCCTAACTTTGCGTATAAGTTCGACTCAGTTAAGGTACAAATGGAGTGGCTCGAACCCACGACCTTCCAGTAACGAGCGAATTTTCTGTTATAATGAACCCACGACCTCTCAGTAACGAGCGAATTCTTTGTTATAATGAACCCTCGACCTCCCAGTAAGGAGCGAATTCTGTTACAATGAACCCATGACCCCCCCCCCCCCCCTTCCCAAGTAACGAGGGAATTTTCTGTTATAATGAATGTACGACTCCACAATGACGAGCGAATTCTACATGTATGTTATAATGCCCATGATGAGATACAGTTTGTGATAACAGTAATTATATATCATGTCTATTGTATAAATTTCCTATTCATATTTACATTTGTAATATAGTCCATATGAAAACAAATATAGACTGAAGTAGAAACGAATTTAAATTTATGTAGAACCTTGGTTAAGAGGGATCAGAAAATGAAAAGGAATACTAAATGCATTTGATTTAAGTTTTGTCTCTGGCAAGTACATGCATTTTTAATTTTCCTTTTAAATCCGAAGTGGAAAATTATTATGTAAATTGATATGCAATTATTTTCAACTTTGAATTGCAAACTTGTAACGACACGAACATCAAGTTTTACATGAAAATGACTTCCATCACACGCTTGCTTCCATGATATAACAATGTTGTCAATCAGATTAATCATGAACGAAGACATCCAGCTTGACAAAATAAAATATCAATAACCTAAGTCAAAATCAAACGTAAATCAATCATGTTTTAAAATCAAACATACAAACAACTATATTCTAAATGAGCTTAATCCGACATGAATTGCATGCTTCTATATTGAGACATGCATGGTGGGTTATACAAGCTTGACATACTAATTCATTTGGTCATGATAATCAAACTTTGTCCAAAACGCCATCGAGAATCTTACTTTTGATGTTTTGGATTGTTTCAAACTCCATTAAAAGCACTTGCAGATCTCAAAATGAACTTTGGTTTTCCGAAGGGGTTCTCTGACTTTGGCATTACAACAAGGGGGCGTGCACAGAGATCAACGCTCAAAACGGCTTACATTTCGATTTCATGATCTTTGAACAAAGTGAAATCAACTCAGAGAAGCATTTTAGGTGCAAAACTTTTCCCATTAAAATTCATTACACCAAAAATTCCAAAGCATTAGTAAATATAATGAATCTGAAATTGAATTCCGACCCTCTGCAAGGTCTACGTACAGAATTTCTCAGCACGGAAGATCGCCTACCCTTATGTGGTAAGAGCTCCCAGCGAATTTTCCCTAATGTTGCCGACACACGTCTGGCGATGCGAGTGTTCTTAAAATTCCTTGGCAACGAAGATTCACTATTTCTGCGATGCACAGTGTCAGTTTGCATGATGGAAAAGCAGTCCAAATATCAGGTTAAATTTGCAATGATGAACATAAGTTTATGGGGGGGAAAAACCTTAAATAAACACCTCTGGTCGTTTAAAATAAAAACACTCAGAAATTTCTTGACAAAAACCCCTTAACAAGGGAATTAAAATAAGTTGTTTTCTTTCTTTTAAATGTATGGCCTTCCCATGCGGCTCTATGGGTTTGGAATTGTCGAGTAGTTCATTTCATGCACACAATGGAAAGAAGAAATATTGGTATTAGTATATCGAAAATGAAAACAAACCTTTGAATGATCGCATTATCCCCAACACAAGGAATGTTCGGTCGTGAACAGATCACACAAATGGTGACTATGAAGGCGATGCAGTATACTTTAATGGACAATTTTGCTTTAGGAGACAAAAACTGAACGCATACTGTTTATTCAGCTGGGATTTCTACAGAAGATATTTGTTTATACTGCAATTTGTTGTCCTTAAGGTGGAGACCATTTTCAATATTACACGTGTAATCAGGTCATATTTCAGTAATTTTAAACAACTCAAACGACAGTTTAGCTGTGATTGCACTTACGTTGCATTCGTTCAGTAATGTGTATGCTTTATCCCATTTAATTATCTTCTTCATTACAATGTACTATATAAGTATTGGAAGGTGGTTGGGCGTATTTAGTTATACGAAATACTTTAATCATCATTATCATTATAACTTATAAATCAGTAAATAAATAATGAATTCTCATGCAGATCCGGCCGGCCTCCAGAACTTCTGTTGAAACGAATCCTAAATCGTCTAATATATAACAATTACACCTGATAGGTTTACTCGATCTTGAATTCGTCAAGACAAATATTTATACTTGAAGATTACAATACACAATTAGAGGATTTGTGGCGGAGAATTCATCGAGGTATGGACTCGCGCCACTAGACTCCTAGCAGACGTTAAATGTTTTCATTTCGGCGACGAAATTGGAGAGAAATTTCTGTTTAGGAATTGAAATGTTAAAATTTCTAAATTTACTATGAGAAATAGACGAAGAATTCAGTTCTTTTACAGTGTTGACAAACCTAGACCTATCAGCACTGCATGACTGAATAATTCAAATACACCTGTTTGCAAAATTATCTTTAGGGTCTATTTTATTTTTTAAATAACTAGTGAATGCCGGTTAAGCATTGTTGACATATGCATTGTAAGAGATGAAAGGGTAAGCTATTTTGCATTCACTCCTAACCGAAAAGTCCCGGGTTCGACCCCTAGCGGCCGCATTAGACGTAAGACGTGACTCTTCCAATGCAAAGTGCCCCGCATCACGTATCTTTCGAATGCAATTTTAAATGCATTTCACGATCGATGTCGTGAACACTGATTTCACACTGCAGGCGAGGTCGTACAAAAAGAAATCTTGAGAAATTTTTGCTCTTTAAAATTTCATGTCTGTAAATTTTAAATTAAAAACAATTATCAAAAATTTTCTAGAATTCCTATTTATCATATTCTAATATTTCAATTCTGTTTTGAACAGAATTCAAAATATCTTACGATGTTGTGATCAGGCATTTAGAAAAGCGAAACTAGATTTGTTATTTAAAATTCAAAGTTGTAAAAATTGCAAACTTTAAATTTACTGGGCAGCAATAAATACTAAATTTGTATTCAAAATTTACAAAATGACAAAGCATGACTTTGTATATTTCTCAACAATGAATTCTCCTAAACAGCAAAAATATATTACACTTGTTTAATTGCTAGCGTTATTTTATAAGGGCTCCTTTATATTGGTATAACCCGTTTCTCTTCACTTTCAACATTCAATAAAATAAGAATTATCTTCATTTTCGTATAAATTGGGGACGTGTGTGGGAATATCAATTCTTTATGAGTCCTTGCTCTAGAACAAAATTCAATATTGTTATTGAAGGTCAGAGAAAACACGGAATATCAATTCTATATTGAAAATAAAAAAATCTTGGTATTCTAAATATTCTGTATGCCATTTTTATTCAGTCTTGTGTTTTTGCAAAACAGACATGAAATCGTACAGCAATATTCAATGAAATCTATGCAATAAGTACAAGTAATTTCAAATTTAGCATCTTTAGACTTAATTCATTTAGTTTTTTTATTCTGTCAAAAATATTTTTGAAATAAGTTTTTTACACATTCATATGAAATAAATTAATCTTACTTCTTAGATTATTCCATTTCAAATGCAACCACTTTTGTGCATTGATAAATTTTTCCTTTTCCGAGTCGACCATTAAATCTTGTCCACCATTCATTATCATGTAATTAGCTTTTCCATGATATATCGTCCGCTGTACGCACTCCTGTTTTGTCCTTAACTACCCCGAGAGGGGGGCCACTTGACACATTAGAAAGCTTTTAAAAATACATGACAATATTGATCACTGTTCCGTCAACACACTGTCTGAGCACTAAACAAAGAATTCGAGCAGTCTCCGGTCTATAGGCTAATCTTCTTTAATTCCAAAATACGGGGCCATTCTGTTCAATTTTTTTATGGATTCTCTGTACTTATCTCGTAAAAAGTCCAGACTACTGGTTTTTTTTTAAAAAAAAAAAAAGAAAAGAAAAGAAAATATGGGTATTATATTTTTACAGCTTGAGAGACGATATCTCTTCCGGTTATTATCGAATCAAGTACGATGCGAAGCAAAGAAGTCCTGATCGCTCAAAGCTATACAAGTTTGTGAACTTTCGGGGGGGGGGGGGAGAGATTCTCAGGGAGTGCATTATTTCAGAGACTTAATTAAACTGGTAGATATGGTAAAATAAAATGGGTCTAAAATAGTTCCTTCGTCCGCTTTAGTGAAGTTCAGAACAAAAGAAAATTTGAAATCCTTTATAATTGATATTGTATCAGATATGCATTGTCATTGTACATGAGCAAAGAAAAGTGTGGCTTGGCTCAGTAAGATTAATTAACTACTTCTCGATAAATATGTATATTTTCTGTCAAAGTCTCCGATACGATAGGCGATGCTGCATACCATGCTGTACACGTGCCTGTGATGTAATCCAGGTGTAGACATTTATCGGTTTCACCGCGTTATTGGGGGCGCGAGCAATGAATACTTGGCAGTCATTTATCTTACACACTTTACTTAACTCGTTCGGTATCTAATATCAATGGCGCATTCTGGTGCATGATTTTATTCTATTTACCGAATAGGCGCGGATTCAGACGGGAGCGCTGCTGGCGACCCCCCCCCCCCCCCCCCCCCCCCCACCTTTCCTGTGAGAGAGAGAGAGAGAGAACAGCTGTTGATCAATGGGGGTATTGAAAGAATCATACAGCGACAATATTTAGTTCCAAATATACATTTCTTCTGTTTTTTTTATAGCGTTGCCCTGCATTTCAGATCATATACATGTAAAACGACCGGTTGTTTACTTGTTTGTTAGATTAGACAGTAGTGAATGTACTCTATGTAATTGGATATAATGTTGAATCAAGATACTAAAAAGTCTATGGAATCAATTATTTAACAGTGGTGGATCAAGGATTTGTTAAAAGGGAGGGTGGGGGCAATAAGCTGGGGTCTGGGGCTCCATATGTTTTAAGGTTTTTTAGGTTGATTCTATGTATCATTTTACATATACATTGTACATGATAAAAATCAATAAAGTAACAATAAATAAAATAATGAATAAATAAATTAAAAAAAATTGTTTTTATGCACTTAATGTCAAATCTGCAACTTTTGCTGTTGTTCCACTATTTTTAATTTTTGGTCACAAAAGCCCCCTCCCCTTCCTTTCCTCTAAATTCGCCACTGTATAATATAAAGTATGCAACATTAATATTTTCCAGGTTTTCTATTTCATTGCTTGCACAACATTATCCTGGCGGCACTTCTGTTACTTCTTTGCAAACTTAGCATTTAAAACATACGAATCGTTTTTGTGTCCGACGGAATTTAAAAGGTGTGTTGAACATTCAACGTTTTTCTCGATTTATTATTCATTCAGATATAGTTTCACTGTTATACAGAGCGCCCCCTCCCCCGAAAGCTTCGCCCTGGACCCACTTGGGACCTCGCAGGTTCCACAACTCGATCTAACAGTCTCCCTCCCTGCACAATCATGGATCCGCGCCTGCCGATGACATAAACTCAGCGTTATCCAAGCTCAGATCTTGTTCTAATTGTATATGAAATGCGTGTACAATCTAAATATTGTTTAATAGGAATTCCATGACAAATTTAGAGATTGGACCCTTTTAGTGGAAACATCGACCGGTAATACCCCCTTAAATTATTTTGTGTGCCAGAGGCAACAAACCACCTTTTCAAAGCAAAACTTATCATCATATGTCAAAATCACCCTTTAAAAATTTCTTGATCCGTCCAAATAGTGCATTTAGTATAATTTAGATGTATACTGTATCTGTCACTTGCTGGGTCTAACAATTTATGACCAAAGCTATACATGCACAAGTATTCAGATTAGAGAAATAAGAAATAACCTTGTAAGCAATACATATGATAAAGGCTTAATTTGACTTCTGAAAATTGTGAAATCTTCAATTTTTTTCAGACTTCACGTACTCTCAAACAGGACGTAAAATTATAAAAAAAAAAAAAAAAAAACCAAACAAACAAACAAAAAAACCCCAAAAAACAAAACAAAAAAACCCCCATTATTGTGTGACAAATAATGTGATAATAATTTCCATATATTTTTGTGTTATTTCATAAAAAATTAGTACATTTTTATTCTAAACCATCGAGTGCAGAATTGGATAACTTGTCATTGAAAGTTACACGCACAGGTAGTAACAGATGCACATGAACTCAAATACGCTAAATATTTACAGAAACGTATTTCAAAATGAAATGTGCAGTTTCGTGAAAAAATTCATGGCGTCAAATTTTACTATCATCAGTATTTTTTCATAAAAAAACATATAACAAAACTGTGCATAAACCCTTCCTCAGAAGAAGGTAAACGTTGCTCACTGAAGTCCTTTAAGGAACCAAAATTGGGCCCATATCACATAGACCTTTCAAGCCAATGGTCAGAAAAAAGCAAGCCAATTCGAAATTGCGCGCAGTCTCCCACATCGTTTTTGTTTGAGTGGAGAGTGGAACATCCTGGAGTAAACAAAGAGTCCTTTTTCAGAATGAGGTTTGTAATGACATACTTACCTACGACTGACGAAATTGTCTGCACTTTTGCAAAATGGCAACAATGAAATATTGTCTTTAATTGATAAACAATTTTCATCTGTCAGTGAATAGTTGACCAACTAACAACTGGAAAAATTATGAATTAGTATGACGCCATGAATGAATGGATCTCTCACCTTCCTCCAAGGCTGATTCAGATATTGTCCTGACACGGGGATAAAACAGCTTCCCATATAACCTTCGGACAGAATCGCCGTTCAGACCGTCGTCTTGTGATCCACGCCTGTTTATCATTGGATCCGCCTCATCTCTCTCATCCCAAAATTTTGTTCTCCTTCGTAAACACGGAGCGCTTTTCTGTTTTCGCAAATATCGCAACCTCACTGTATCCATCTATATTTTTAATAAGAAAAACGTTGTCGTTGGAGCTCTCAATCAGAAGTTAATTAGTGTCACAGAAAAGTTGACAATCTCTATCGTCTTCGGACCGCAGATGTAAGAGGAAAAGGGCTTTTATTTTTAATCCTTGTTTGAAAGATTTCATCTAAATTCACTGGTCCAAAAACACATCCAATCCCGTGAGAAGCATTTGTCAAGCTTTAAGCATCATTTCATAATGTCTCACCGATGTCATAAAATATTAATTCCCAAATAGCTCCCCGTTCGACTGCCACAAACGTCGATTATATCATACAATTTGCATTTGCATGTGGCGGATCTAATCTCATTACGCACCCCAGTGCAATAAAAATTAGACCCCCAATTTATGTTCCCACACGTTGTTTGCCATCTAATGTTCTCAAATTTGTTCAAGTCCACATAAAAAATGGCAGCATCACTCTATTTGTGTGCAAAATAATAATATCAGGAAAAGTGCTTTCATGATTTGCGGGACGAATTAACACGACAATAGTCCATTGATCGCGGAGAAAGAAGAAAATTGGATTGATGCGGCCGTCTGGATAAAATGCAATCTAGCAGACCGGTTCTATTGTCACTGAAATTGAGAGGTGTACGTATACATGTAACTTTTGACTTTTGCAGAGCAGGACTGGACCCGTAAAAGCCTCCGTAATTAAGAAAAGTCACACCAAAAAATATTAACAGACCAGGGATTATCGTCTTGATTGTTTATGAATTTCAGATCAAATCTGTGCCTCTAGCCGAGATTCCATAATATTTTTAAATAAACAACTTTAAGTATATTTGTTTGCTTAAGAAATCTGGTATTTGAATTGTCGACGCTCCAATGAACAATTTGTATACTCACGAAGTTTCTTTTTAAGAAGAGAGTAAATATTGGCTGTCTATGCTAAGGACTAGACATCTTTTCCAGTGCGATAATTAGTCTAATTAAAACCGCGGATTCCATCCTGTTCACACATAATCTGCCGACACTGAAGACACCGAGGCGTTCACAAAATATTCCCAAATACAACCATATACACATCACCAAAATATCCTGCGATTTAAAGATTTAAGCACACATTAGGCAGTTTATCAAGTCATTGTCTATACCAGACGGCGCTAAAAGGGTTTTAACAAAGATGAAAAATAAAAGTTTCTTGTCCTAACGTTCAATGGTGACACAGCATAAAACGAACTATCTGAACTGTATTGAAACTGATAACATTCCTCCGACCTGGAGCCGTATACTTCGAGAAAGGGGTGGCTATAAATTGCTTAATTTTCCATAAAAGATTCGTCAGCTTGATAAACAAAGCTTGATTATCAACAAGTTAATCATTGCATTTTGTTTTTTATATCAACACGATGTAGATATTTTTAGACCATTTAGAAAAACGTAAATATTTTGTAAACAAATAATTGCCTTTCATAGCATAGGAGATCAACGATATTTCGTTTCGATGATATCTTTATCAAATTTCTTTTCCAGGTAATTGATATCTAGATTGCACCAGAGGCCTCCAGGCTTTAGCGGAACCAAAAAGAATCAAGCAAAATTGATTTTAAAAACATACCCCAGTAGTCCGTTTCCAAGGTGACCCGATATTTAATTGAAACTAAACCATGAGCTTAGTCTAGTTAGCCCCATCAGCCCTAAATGTAGAAATTTAGTAAATTTTGCAGATTGATAATCAAATTATATACACGTTCTACC
The DNA here is from genome assembly GCA_024699665.1 of Ostrea denselamellosa. NCBI lineage: Eukaryota > Metazoa > Mollusca > Bivalvia > Ostreida > Ostreidae > Ostrea > Ostrea denselamellosa. Next base: position 1,582,765 of record JAMZEH010000080.1, read on the forward strand.
ATCTCACCCCTGTCATCCACAGGATCAAGGGTCTTTATCATTAGTCTACAGAACTGGAGCTTAAAGGGATCTTAAAAATATACAACATCCTAAAGACAAATGAAGATTTTTAACCACAAGTGCAAAGTACATGTAAATGAAATGTGCTGTATCTTCACTTGTACGATGCAATCATAATCTCGTGTTTCTGTGAATCCGCCTAGAAGGTTCTTTGGCTTTTTCTGAGAGTTTTTCATGTTATAGTATAGCTTTATACTTTTTAAAGTATAATTTATCATTATGGGCAACAGCAGGCGAGCAGAGGTCATTATCAATATCTGATGAAAATGAAAAATCCGTTGACTTTTACCTAGCTTGCTTCAGCAATAGTATTCAAGACACAAACATCTAAGCTAATGTTCTTGGAAGCCTTTTCGGAAAATATTGATATGTAAAACGCGATGTTACTCTTTTGTGAAGCATCAAAGATGGGGAGAATCAGATTTTCTCTCGGGATTACTTTATATTCAATTTGTTTAAACAGCCTGGCACAGAAAGGGTTGATATATGATTTTTGTCGGGGAAATGGAAATTCGCTTATTAATTATTGAGTTCTAGTCTGCAACATTGTGAGACTCTACAATGAGTGATAATGCTTATATCAGTTTAAAACAGATATCGCGACTGCGCATGTCAAACTTCACGTGAAAGTGAAACTAACGTAACAATTGCCAGCTGCCCGGATTAGAAGTATCATTCAACTTCAACGGGTTTATCTCTCTTATACACTATTGATATCTATTTTCCGTTAAAATGACATTCAATTTAAAGATACCACTAACACAATGACTATCGAATTCACCAAAAAACAAACCAACGTATATAAGTATGGGCCATAAATGAAAACAAACAAAACCATACTCAAGCAACGAGGATAATGAGAGGTAGGCGATATCACACTAAAACGTGTACAATTCATTTAACAAAACAATTCTTCATTATTTGTTCCCGTGGAATTTAATTACTAGAGCTATCGATCATTTCATTACCGTTTGAACTGTCCGCTGCGGCAGAAGCACACACAAAATATCCATTATCAATCCATTATCCCTGAAATACACATACATTACTGTAAAGAGCTTTATGTCATAGTGAGAAAAAAGCATTTTAATATACTCTTCAGTTAATTTCCCGCTGCCTTTTAGTGTTAAACATATCCAACACGCTTGGGAATTGCGCACATGTATTGAATACATGTAGCGCTATATACATACATATATATAGGTTAATGAATTGATGGTCACCTAATAAGACAAAAAAGTCACCATAATTTTAAGGAACCAGATATAGCTTCAGCACTTTTTTGATCACCTGTTGGTTTTCTACATTCGTTTAACCGTCACTTTAAAAACAAGTCTATCTGTCGGCTATAAACCGATGAGTTATCAGATAGGGGACCAGTCTAGCCTAATGACGTAAGGGGTTAAAAGTCAATTTAGTTGATTCCTTAAAGTATTTAGCTGACTGATACACTAATATATCTGATTAACCTACCAAAGCCAACCTCACAATAGTCGGACTCAAAAAATACACCGCAAAATACACCCCCCCCCAAAAAAAAACCCGCCCAAAATAAAAACAAAACAAAACAAAAACAAACAAACAAACAAAACAAAACAAACCCCCCCAAAAAACAAACAAACAAAAAAAACCAAAAAAAACCAAAAACCTGCGTCCACACAAATATACATGATCTGGTATCCACTGCATATTCAAACCTGCTAGTAATAACATTACTAGCATTACTTGATATATTGTGTATGTGTTTAAGTGTGGCATGGAATATAATATATAACTTCATTCGTGTTTGTAAGTGAGACAGCAAATGTTCTCGTATTTCCAGTTTCATGCAGCCCGCATTACCATTGCAGTGATACCACGATTCCGACAATGGGAGGTCGTTATTTGGAGCCCCTCGTGAGCCGCGTCAAACCTAAGACGATAACATAGGTACAGGTAGTTATTGCTCCTTCGCCAAACGCTCGGCATTTAGAAGTGAGAATCACGGGTCTTTCGGATATGACCTTAAAAACGGAGGTATCTGTCGCGGCATGCGTTGGCAAATTGAAGAACCCTCACTACTACTGCTGTAAGCACTAAGCATACATGTTGCAGCTCTAAAGTGGTACGCCATTTACAACTGTTGACGTCGGTTATTACATGTAGTTGTTTGTTTGTTTTACATCCCACCGAGAATTTTCAGTCATACTGAACGTTTGTCTGTTTATTGTTATTTTCCGCCAAATTTTTTTTCAGTTACCTGGTGGCGTCCAAATTTTGTAGGTGGAGGAGAGAACCCAGATACAATGTACCCAGAAAGAGACCACCGACCTTCCGAAAGTAAACTGGCAACTGTCTCACAAAGATTCTCGCTAGCGCCGATAACAAACAAACAACTAATAACCGACGGTGGAACTATGATACATGATGATGACAATGATTCTGACATGAAAAGTCGCTTATATCATTAATAAAAACAGTGAATGAAATCATAATATTGTCATACAATTGATTTTCTTTACTCTAAAAATAAAACTTGCGCCTCTAATCGTCTTGCATATACAAAGATGGTCGACCAGGTATCGTTTTGTAGGCAATAGTAGCCAGTTGCGATGTTTTACTTTAGTCATTGATATGATAAAATAATCATTAAAATTTTCTCGGTCACTAAGACGTTTTATCTACTAATACAATGCTTTAACTACCCTCTAAGTACAAATTTCACCTTGTCCTCCGAGCTCGGTGAATATTGTATTATACAGGTAGCCAAAGCATTCGTTGTCCTCAGAAATTCGAGCATTTTTTAATATCGAAAAAGAAAATCGAGCCCCTGATAAACACTATTTAAACATTTAGTAAAAGTTAATGCATTCAATAGTTTTATAATTGTTCTTCGAATTCTGGAAATGCGGTCATCTGAAAGAAAAATAAAAGAAGGAAGTTTTGATTAAGAAATTCTGAATGTGTAAACGAATGCATGATAAGTCAGTTGCTATCTAACCATGCAAAAATATGAATATCACTGTATGTGAGGTTTATCAACTGACATTTGATGTTTAAAACGTAGTTAGTTCATTATTTATTTATCTTAATCGAGGTGAGCATGATGATAAGTGTTAAATTATCGCATACACAAACCACGAATGTTCAAACCTGGATCAATAAACAAAATATGTTTTTGATTTTATTTGCATAGTTCATATTTTCATGATAAAACAAACATTACTCGTAGAATTTATGCAAAAGCGTTATATACTCGTAAAAATGATTTTTGCGTGGTACACCAATAGTTTTGTACCATATAAATAAAAGATTTATATTATATTATCGAACAATTGTGTGCTTTCCGATTGACTGAGATGAAACAACCTTGAAAAAATAGAATATTATTATAGCCTCGCAGTGCATTTGAGGTGAATATTCTGATTTCAACATCGGGCCAAAAATAAATTGTAAATTATAAAATTGAGACGATTGACTAACTTTTATTCGCTATTCAGTGAAAACGCTTTCAAATATCTTGTACAATAATTGCAAGAGAGAGTGACATAAATCACGAACTGGAATGATACATGTATGATATATATACATGTAGTAACATCGAGTCCGATCTAAAGATGGCTGATATGATATCGTATATAAACTCTAAATCTTTTAGTAGCTGTTTTCGATGTCCTAAATTATTTAATCACGTACCAAAACAACAACAACAACAAAATGCGTTGCTATACACTTTAGACTATGTGTTGTAGTCTAGCTTTATACAAGGATGTCCGACCAGCTATTGCTACGTGGCCAATTTCAATATTTTGAATATTCAGTGAAATATACAAACACTTGATATTTTCTCAGCTTATACATGCATCAACACTTTGCCACAAGTTACGTCTCATGTCTACCAATAATCTTATTTCCCGTTGGCCAATGTAATGTTCTAATCTGTAGCTTTGACATTTGCTATTTTTTCATCAATTGCAGTCACCAACAATAATGCCCCAGGCGAGGCTAACCATAATCGCGTATAAAAAAAAAACTAAATAATTAGCTATAATTCTGACTATAAGCTGATTCCGGAAAGGAGGATAATGCAAATTACTGTTTCAGAGGTGTATAAAGTACAATGCTCACTTTTTCCTCTGGGCTCGGTGAATATTGTACTTCACCGGTAGCTATAAAAGTTGTATTGACCTCAAAGTGTCCATACTTGGCTTTTGAAAGATAAACTAATATTTCCAATATTACATGATTGGTAGCCACACTGCCACTTGAATTAGACCCCGGATATAATTTCAATACGCATGCCTTTAACTAGCCCATGAACGTATCCAATATGACGAAATAAGGATTGCATATCAAGACATCAAGAAAACGTGTGTTCCAGTCTTCAGCCTTTGACCTTGACATGAAGCCAAGATTATAAAGTACCATGTCATTATTGGGAAATAAACATGATAAAATCTGTCTAAGTACTAGGAGTTGTAACGTGGAACGTTTTGCTTAAAAAAAAACAACCAAAAAACCCAGGAAAATTAAATCAATGTCTCTCCATTCCGTTCATTGAAGACTACCGAGCCAGACCGTTAAAGAAGGGACGAAGATTTTATTTGTTTGTAAACTGTTCTACACCCATTCGAGAATTTTTCACTCACATAGAGACGTCACCAGCTGTGGGTGAAGTACCACAAATTTTGATTTATGCATGTATCGCGCTTAGGCTCTAGAATGTATAACACCTATCATGACACGAGACTCCCTTTTCAAGGTCATACCTGAAAGACATCGAGGCTTTCACTTCTAGTCTCGGGAGAAGGAACAGTCACTGTCTATATTAAACGTATGATGTTTCAAATTTGACGTCGCCGGGAGAGAGTATCGAACTCGGAACGCGAGATTTACAACCATTAGGCTACTTGACCGCTACAGAGAGACGTTCACTTCTTCTTATTATAGAATATATATAAGGCACCATATTGGCAAGAAAAATACTTGATTGCTTTGCAAGTATTTGAAATATATTTGTCGGTTTAGAATTTAGTAAGTTGAAGCTGGGAGATGGTATAATGCATCAAAAGAAAATAGATTTTCTACATTATATTTGAAAAATGAAGTTGGTGAGGAGTTCCATTCTTATTTAATTCTAATGAATTATTTATTTTACAATCCAGATTATCACATAGACAAATGAAAGTATTTCTAAAGCCAATGTGTAACACTGTAACTACATTGATAAAACTACAATGTACATATATTTTAGAGACATTGCTTTCTTGGAATCATTGTCTAATTTTCTGCTTAATTTGTTTCATATACGTATATATTTTAAAGACATGCACTAAACTTATTGTATAATTGTCTTCACAAAACTTTAAGTCAGTTTCCGAGAATGAATGCATTGATTGGTTTCAGGAGGAATGTCGGTGTGAAAGATCAGTACATTTGTTATTTAGGATAAGGGGATTTTGCAGATCTGTCAGCGACAAAGAGACACGTGATCACATGCTGGGGAAAATCGCATACCTGTGAAATAAATGATGACAAGTACAAAAGAGTTAAATAGAGATAGTAAGTTCTGCAGTCTCTGCTAAAGAAATTCAAAAGAAGAAACAGTTGAAGGGAAAAAGAGTGTTGATACAACAATTAGGATCAAGAATAAGAGGCTACATCAAAGGGGGCTTTAATACATAAATAAGTGCAGGGACTATTCAGATCAAGATTATTTTGCAGGTAGCGATTGTGATTAGATCGTTACATTTTGGGGTTCTAGAGCAGAAAAGGGCAAACCGAATCCACGCTGAGTTATAAGAAAGATAATTGAGTAAGATCACAGACACTCATACATTATAGATCACACTAACGTCACTGAAGGATGAAAATACTTGAAGAACAATGGTGTCCGATATCTTTGAACAGCTGTTGAAGACCTATCACGGACTAATTATTAAGTCCATAAAACTGAGTTCAGGGCTATGATAAGATAATTATGTGGGTTTTTTTATTAAGTGAAGTCCTGATGTAATGTCAAATAAATAACATGTTTATAAAACACACAGATGGAAGATGATAGACAAATAAAATTGTTTATATAGTTCTGACATCAAATGCATTTTTACATCTGTGATTAATATTTCAGTGTTCCTCTCTGGTACATTTCGACTTTAAGTAACCTTTAGTAATCAAAAATAAGCTAAGAAAAACAGAAAATTGTTACATCTAATTTTACCCCCCTCCGACTCACTTAATTCAAAGGTATTTATCATTTCGTGTTACGTTATATAAAGTCTCAGAATGATGAACGATATTTAATGCGATGTTGCTGTATATCTAATCTACTAGTATACTATCATTTAAGAGTAGATCAGCTAAAGTAAGGACGCAAAAGTACAATACGAATAATTATTTGTAGCCTACAGCTGCGAATGCCCTTAGGTATTTTCAGTCTGAAGAAAAGCCTTCATTTACTATAGTAAATCCACGGCCCTGTTTGAACCTTTTTGGCGTGCAGTTCACAAGGTTCCTTATGGAGCTCCTCGGCGTGTAGTACGTAAGGTTCCTTTCGGAGCTCCTCGGCGTGTAGTACATAAGGTTCCTTTTGGAGCTCCTCGGCGTGCAGTTCATACGGTTCTTCTTGGAGCTCCTCGGCGTGTAGTACATAAGGCTCCTCTTGGAGGTCCTCGGTGTGTATAGATCATACATTATAGTGTTACATGTAAGACCTACATGTATATGTAGAATCAACAGTTCTAATATCTCAAAGACTGTAATGAATGGACATTTCAAGATGAAATTGAACTCATCTTCAGTATTTGATTAGAAAATGGGACATGATCTACAGGGAAACACCTTATACATGTACAATCGATGACCTTTTTCTCTTGATAATTAAATGGAAGCTAAGTGCACCAGTCAAACTAAAGCCAGTAGTGATAAAGTAGGTGTTAGTTTTCGTCAAAGTGCTTGAACACATGTATCTATCAAATCGGGTATGTTCTTTCTTTAATAATCTGATATAACATGAATCAAACATTTATTCATACTTTATTTCCCTCATATGAGGATTATATGAACATAATTACTCAAATGTACATGAAAGACACGCAATTACAAATAATGAAAAAAAAACTAGATGTTTTAGTTTACTTCATATTTTGATTGAAAAATGTACAATCGCTTTTCATATTTTTTCTTGCAGGTCCTATTACTTCTGTTTAAAGACCTACACTGCAATAAGCTGAATCCAAAGCAAAGATTCTAACTCTCGCACCACAACAACGCGTGGATTGTTTTCAATAATGCATCAGCACTTGTCGTACTCCAGAATTATTTTTAATAAATTCGATTACCTATACGTTTACATGCATGAATAGTTTAGAAATGGGAAGAGAGGGAAACATTTCTTAAACGAATGAACATGCTTGTCATTTGTCGATATTTCTTTTATGATTGACTGTAAAAAGGGTGTTCGTTTACGGAAATAATTAAATTTTCGTAAAGAAATGAGTGGGCAGTAATTTACTGAATTTTATCTATGACTATATAACGGATTTCATTAGAAACATACACTTTTTATCATATCACATTCTTTTAAAGAAGCATGTACATTGACCAGTTAGACAGTTTCAGTCAAAAACATATATCTGCTTAAGGTCATGCTAATAGGGTATATACATGTATCTCTAACCATTTTAGCATTGATTTCCTGGCCATATATGTCCCTTAAGTCTGTATAATTATGCTATACATGTCGTGTATTTATATTTTCATTTCCATTAATTTCCTTTGATATCTCTTACAAATTGTAATAATAGACATTTTCTCATGATTGAGTTGCAGTTGCAAACAATGCGTGTATGAACTCATATAAATGTAATACACCTATTTCAACGGCTGGAAATTCCGAAAGAAATGAAACTAAACTGTGAATATAAGAAATAAACTACATTTTTGAATATGCACGAAGGTATGAACTGCAACACTTCAAGACGACATACTTTTCATGAAGTGCTAATGTGAAGATGATTCGTGGTGTTCTGTAGAAATGCACTAAGGTTTCGGAAATTTCACCCGGAGGGACATATGGGTTGAAAACGACGTTTTTCTACAAATATCTGGTTCCCAGAACTCCTCTTACATTTACGCAGTAGCCAAATCATCTTTTGGAAGACAATTGGTGGTGTCCTGTAGATGTGCAATAACGTTTCAGAATTTTCTTTTTCACTCTCTGGGGCCCAAATGGGAGGGAGGAGGTTGAAAAACGATGCTTTTTCTTAACCCCACCCCACCCCCCTGGTTCCCAGAGCTCTTTTACAATTTACCCAGTAGCCAAATCATCTTTTGGAAGATGAATGATTGTGTCTTGTAAGATGAGCAATAAGTATATTTGGAATTTTCATTTTTATCCTGGGGCCAAAAATGGGGGTCAAAAAACGATTTTTAGACTTAAAAAACCCTTTGTTTCCCAGAACTCCTCTTACATTTTACGCATTAGAAAAATCATCTTTCTTGAAGATGACTGATGGTGTCCTTTCAATATGCTACAAAGTTTCAGAATTTTCATTTTCATCCTGGGGGGCAAATAGGGGTAAAAAATTGATATTTTTCGAAAAACAAAACAAAAAACAAAGCAAATAAAAAACAAACAAACAAACAAAAACAAAAAAAAAAAAACATAAAAAAACAAAACACCCCCCCCCCCCCCAAAAGAAAAAACCAACACCCCCCCCCCTCCAAAAAAAACCCCCAAAACAAAACAAAACAAAAAAAAACCTGATTCAGAGAACTCATTGTACATTTTACGCAATACCTATATCATCTTTTGAAAGATAACTGGTGGTGTCCTATAAATGTGGTTCACAGAACTCCTCTGGCATTTTATGTAGTAGCCAAAACATTTTTTGGGAGATGATTGGTTGTCTTTTATATGTGTAATGAGTTTGTAATTATCTTTTGCACCTTGAGGGGCAAATGGGGTGTGGAAAATGACATAAAAACCTGGTGCTGAATGCATTGTGTCATGTGCAACAAGAATATATTTGCTTTAAGGGTTGGAATCTCAACCGTTTTAAAGATATTTAAATAATCAAAATATGAAGAGGGTTGGGGTCGCTGGGCACTTGCCATCGAAATACTGCATCTCTATATGTGTACCAGGTACGAATATAATTTAGGAATCATTACCTCAATTGTTATATATATATATATATATATATATATATATATATGCACACCACACACCTTCATGAGATAGTGTTTTATTTGGGACGATCCCAGTGCACTTGCCCAGCAGATTACTCAATGCATCTTGACATATACAGCAAGAATATATATGACATAGGGTATGTTATATGGTAATTATTGCGGCGTCCTTGCTAATTACACAAGTACGACGGAGAGTATATTTTAATACAAATACTTGCGTGCGAGTATTACTGTCTTGTGACAGTATCTAGTTACACGAAGTCACCACAAGCTTTATTATAGTCTGAGCACAATGTCGTCTGATCTTGATCATGTGCAATAACATTCATTTATGGACAAAAACATCTGACGAAAAATCTTGTGACTTTGACCTTGTTGACATTAGTTTGTACCCATATCTGGACAAACTTTTAACCCAAGAGGTTGGTTGTATATTGTTTAACTTCCCGCTCGAGAATTTATCACTCATATAGGGAGGTCACCATTGCCGGTGAAGGGCTACATAATTTACGCCTATGCTCGCCGCTTACGGCATTTGAGCAGGGAGGGTTTTTTATCGTGCCACACCTGCACCTGTGACACAGGGCCTCGGTTTTTGCAGTCTCATTTCATCTGAAGGACCGTCCCATTTAGTCGCCTCCTTCCGACAAGCAAGGGGTACTGGGAACCTATTGTAACCCGATCCCCACGGGATTTAAGGTTGGGGTAATACAATCAAATAAGCTTGGGTAGTACCTTGCACAACCTTAACCACGATTTTTACTTTGATTGCCCCGTGACTTTGAACTTGGACTCCTTGACTCGCCATCGAGACAGGCTTTTGTAGGTCAAGGACAACAGCATTATAAACTTTTAAAGCGGGGTGGCTGCAACTTAGACTAGCTGTGCCTTTCGAATTTGTTAAAGATAGATTTAGTCTGATATATTTGTTGTAAGTTGTAACTCTAATTCATATTAAACCTACAACAGAATATTACCATGTGTCATGACTACATATTTAAGAAATAGATTTCATTTATGAAAGTACGTGAGGGTATAATCTGCGATACTTTGCGCTTCATGAAAAGAATGCCGGTGTGAAGCAATGCAGTTCATATCCTCGTGCATTTATACATTCTACTTTCATTTCTGTCAAATTCCCCATGCAGTCGATAAAATAAACGTACTATATTTATCAAAATTCACACGCAGATTGTTCACGTCTGCATAGCATTCATTAGAAAATGTCTATCATTATAGTTGGTAAAGATATCGAAGGAAAAAGCAATGGAACTGTAAATATTGACCGGTGTATTACAAATGATGTACGGCACGGAGCACGTGGCGATCTTCAGTTCTGTAGCCAGAATCGAAGTGTACTGTTTTTATGCCAAATAAATAAATACTTTCATACTGCAGTAATTACAGATTGTTTTAGTATTCCTGCTGGCGTTTTGTGTATTTTCTAACGTATCCAGTTTCTACCTCGACGTTTTCGTTGTAGTGGGTGTCAAGAAACATTAGGAAAGTAATTCGGGGAATCCCCATGCGAATTAGTAATGAATATGCATTAAGTTCCAGAACCAGACACCGTCTGTGACTAATTGTACGCTAAGTTGATTAAATACATAAGCATGCATTGCAATTAAGGTAGATCGGCTTCACACACACACTACTTTATTGATTTAGACGTATATTGAGTAAGACACAGCCATAAGAGAATTCTATCCTGCAAATGTGACTTATGTTTTTAGAATATGTATATTGATGCATGAGTGAAGTAAAGATGATAATTACCCAGCTCACCTATGTATGTCACGCAAATTATTCACCTTTCAGAGACCTAATAAAATATTTATGGCGTTGCTAATGCCAGTTGATTTGGTATATAGCATGAGAAATTGTTTCATTTACATCATGTAATACTAAAATGTGGGCTTTTGGAACATTGTCTTGGGGGAAATAATAAAGCACATGTTTAGTAGGATACTTACTGTTGAGCGCTTTAGACTTCCATATCTTAGATTTGGCTTTTGCATTAACGACTTGTACCCACTTAAACATTCCCAAGAAACTAGAAAACGTGTAGTGATGCAGGTAGCAGGAAGGTCACCGAGAAATATTCATTAATTATTGAGAAAGACGCGCACACGACACTTCTCGGATACGTTGGCTGGATTAGACTTCAAAGAGAAGTGTCCAACATGTTGCTGGCTGATAACAGGTGCTGTCATATCGTCCAGGAATCTCACAAGTAAAAAATTACTCCGAATTCTAGAAAATGAAGTTAGGAAATGTTTTCTGAATGAAAATCCATAGATATGTCAGAATGACACGTAACCAAAACGTCTATAAATATGCTCAAACGCAGCGCTAAAGCGCGACAAAAGCTCCTCCGTAATAACAGATAATATTTCAGTTTGAGAAGAGCGTTATCATGAATCCGTTATTAGCGCATCCCTAAGTGATTATCACTACATCTATCTTAATACCACGATATAAACTTATTATAGAATTAGAATACTGATTATCGGATGTTTGGTTTTTTTTTTGAGTTCCACGACCGTACAGTCCATAAATGAACAAGTACATAATTGGGATTTACCGTAAAACCCGCGCATCTCGATTCTTCAGTCAAAAAGGAAACAGTCCGACGCTTTCTTAGACGTCTCACAAACGTGAAACGATGGCCACAGACTCTTTATCTTCTGTTACAGTTTTTTTTTTTTTTGGATGAACAAAATCTCATTAGTGGAGCCTTCAAACCCGGGGCTAATCAAACACTTGTCATACTGCAGGGTTTTAGTAATTAGTTCGACAGAAATCAATTATTTGCCAACGTTAACTTATAGCAGGATAGACAACTCCGGACACAAAGGGAAAGGGACCTGCAAATCAGTAAAAGAAAAATTTACGTTTAGTAAAATTTCAAAATGTTTAGATTAAGTCGGCTCTAGGGATGTATTAATAGAAATAAATCAGTTGTGCATTTCCTTGAAATTTTAATTTCGCGAACAAGATATGGTATACCATGCAACAACAATACCCACCAAAAATTGAACACCCACGAAAACACATGAATTCTACAGCACTGACAGACGTTTGAAATGCACATAGGTGTATATAAAAGACACTTAAAACAAAGCATAGATAGTTCGTATTTAGCAATTTAGAAGATATTCTTGCTAAGTTGAGTGGAATTTTGAATTCAATACAGATAACTGTGACGTAGTGTGGAAGGATATGCACATATACAGCTGGAGTACTGATTGATAGTACTTGAACTTGTGGAAGGACTTATACCGGCTGTGTCTGTTATCTAATCCATTTAAACCTCATACATAACAGAATATATAATTAATATAGGAAATCGTAGACACAGTATGAGCCGCGAGCATGGTTGATCGTAAAAGTGCAACTCAACTCCACCACACAGGCAAACGGATGCACTGTTATACGTGGTCCTTGTGTGTTCGCAGTGCGGGAAAAAAAAATGCCCCGGTGGAATTTTCATTGAGCAAGAGAGATAACTCTCTCAAGCGATGCTATCGATAAAATGCTGTTTAATATTGGTATGACTAACGTGTAAGAAATTACATTTCGAACAATAATCGAAAATCGCCACCAAACTCATTGATGTTCTTGAAAGTACATATTTCTGATGGTGAATCTTCATGTGATATCGATTTTGCACTAGCAAATAACTACTTTAAAGGCATAGACACGATTTGAACTGAAAATTTTCTAATTATTTTCCTATTTTTAATGTTTACGATGCTTAACTATGGTCAGTTAAAAATGACATACAACACTCACAGTTCTATGTTATGTAAACAAGACTTTTGTCATGTTTTGTTTACATAGAGATTGCTTAGTGGATTGATTGATTAATTATTTATTTTACGTCCCGTTGAGAATTTTCCACTCATATTGCGACGTCACCAGCTGTAGGTGAAGTACCACAAATTTTGTCCTACATAGCGCTCAGAACTGTAGCAGTGAGGGTTTTTTAACATGCCAAAGCCTGCCACGACATGGGACCTCCGTTTTTACTGTTATATCCGGAAGATCCATGATTCTAACTTCTAATGCCGAGCGTTTGGCGAAGGACAATCACTGCCTATACCTACGTCTTAGGTTTGACGGTGCTCGAACTCACGACCTTCTGGCTACGAAGCGAACACTTGATGGAAAATATCATGTTTAAAACAATATGAGATGTGACAAACACTAGAAACTTTGTTCATATTTAAATTATAAATGAAAAAAGAGCTTTAAACAAAACTTTTACTAGTATACATGATATATATAGACAAAAACACGAGCCTTGTTTACATAACAAACAATAACGAACTGTATCTCTCTTGTAACACGACAACTGACAATTTAGAGTTTTGCTGACTATTAGGAATATTTTAGTTAAGCTTTGTAAAATTAAGAGTAGAAAAAATGAAATTTAAAAATTTTTCAGCTCAAATCGTGTCCATACTATACACATAAAAAACCCGAATTCTAACGCAATAAAAACCTTTTATAATACTAGTATTTTGTAATAATATCAGCCATACTCTTGAAAGATTTCACTACGATATGTCGTGACTGTTTGAAATGATCAGGTAGACGACTTCTATTAAATTCAGAGACAACATACGTTAGGTTGCAGATTGTTGTTGTCAAACTTATTTCACAAGATTATCTTTTCATAATAGAGTGTTTGACAAGGTACATATCTCTCCTTATCTATAAAAAAGGATTTCTGTAAATATTCAATTTTTCTGATGAATATCGACAAAGCAATCCATTTTCACGTAATTATGTTCATGCATCCGTGTGTTGTGTCAGTGAAGGATTCAGATAGGAATAAAGGTTGGTGTTTGTCCCTGCACCCCCCCCCCCATGATTTAAAAAAGGAGAGAGAGAGAGAGAGAGAGAGAGAGAGAGAGAGAGAGAGAGAGAGAGAGAGAGAGAGAGAGAGAGAGAGTTTACACTAATGTGATGATATCCAACTTCCTGAATCTTTTATTTCAACCATATTTTACATCTCATTCTTATCTCTGATATGATGTTATTTTAAAGATAATTTTTCTCATATACAACGTAGGATTAAAACTCCTAAAACCGACACTGGTTGAATTAATCTGATTATATTCTAGTCATAAAACAGACGTCAGCGTACTACTGACATTACTAGTACATACATGTACTATACAGATAGATGCCTTATTTTATACGAGTATTTTATATCGCGAAATGACGTCAAATCGCGTAAACATTAGCTCGCGAGTAGTCTGTTGATTAAGAGTTTTTACATTGATTTTAGGAATATTAAAATAAAAGCAAGTAATTTTATTTCGCGAGTAATGCTTCTCGTGAAATACGCGAAAATATTTCCTCGCGCTTATTTAGGAGTCTACAGTAGAATGAAGTTCTGATTTTTATTGCTTAACTGATGGCGAGGCCTGCTGATGATTGGATCGATATCAAAATTCTTACACTATAATGAGAAAAAGGTTTAAGCCAGATGAATCTGAGCATTTTGAACAAGTTTATGAATCAATGAACCACTTACAGAAGAAAAACTCCTGATTTGTTTTGCAAGATATGTTGTATTTTCAGATTAAAATAGTGGTTACCCTGCTAGAGTGTGTACCAATACAGTTAGAAAATGAGATTTATCTTGGTAGACACAATACAGAAGTTGTATGGTGACCGAGTAGGTTGTGAAATATTTTTGATAACAATCCTCTCTAGGGGAGATTTGTCCCCAAAACCCATCAAGGTTCTGCCATTGACCCACTAGGTGCTTTATGACCCCAAATCCCTGCCTATTGTTATGCCCCAACCTCGAAAACCTGGATCCGCCTTTGTAATTTTCTTAGTATCTCAAAGAGAAACTAAGTTTACACTGTATACATTTGGGAATTTTTCATTGATTTGAAGACGTTACCAGCTGTAGCTGAAGTGACGCTCAAGGCCACAGCAGTGAAGGTTCTTGATCGTGTAAAACCCCCGTTTTTCAAGTTTGTATCCCAATGACCCATTGTTTTCTCTGCTAATGACGGGCGCTTAACGAAGGAACAATCGCTCTCCATTTCAGACGCATTAGATTTGACGCGTCGCTGTGGTCGAGAAGCTACTACGCCCGGAGGTTATGAAACCAAAATCATAATAAAATTTGCATAACACCACAAAGCAGTTCATATACAAATTGAATGTATTTTAAAATAAAAATTTAATTGATAATAAATTATTGTGTTTACCACTGATTTCAGGGAAGTGCATATGCACTTCATTACTGGACAGTGTAACCCCCCCCCCCCTTCCGTCTGTTCTTCGACACGATTTTAAATATGGCTCTATACAGGGTGTCCGAAAAGAAAGGTAACACATTCATTCTTTTGGAATGCTGATTTAATGTGGAAGAATTTATAGCAAAATATGTCCTCATATAAAACAAAGATGTAATTTATTTCTGGTAGCATAATTTACTTAATATTTAAAATAATGCAATTTTATCAACATTTTAAGTACCAAGTACCTCTTTAGTCATTTCAGTAATTAATGACGTTCTCTAAATGACGTCCTTTCATCAGCTTACCTTACTCGCACTTTGAAATTATTGACAACATTTTTTGACACATTTCTTCATTGATCTTCTTAACTTCCCGTTTGATGTTTGACAAAAGCATTTTTATGTCCACTGGCTTTGGTCTGTAAACAGAAGACTTGAGGTACACCCAGAGAAAATAATCGCACGGGTTCAAATCAGGACTGTGCGCGGGCCAAGACTGTCCAAAATCCTTCACTTCAAGGTATCGTCGGGAAATCACCTTGTCACCGAAGATTTCATTGAGGTAATCTAAAACAATATTAGATGTATGTGCTGTTGCTCCATCTTACATGAACCAGACATTTCGCATATTTGCTGTTCGCTTTCGAAGTACGGGAACAAATTTATTTTTCAAAAGTGACAGGTAGCGTTGTGAGTTCACAGTGTCCGTAAACACATACGGACCAATCACTCCATGTGACGACATAGCACACCAAACCGTTAATTTTTTACTGTGCAATGGTCTCCGTGTACCAATGAGGCTGTTCATTTCCCCAGAATCTCATGTTTTGTTTGGATATATGGCCAGATAGGAGGAAATGCGATTCCTCTGAAAACCAAACATTTTGAAATGCGTCTGCGTAATTGTCAGCAACGTCTGCTGCCCAACGACAAAAATCCAGTCTTTGAACCTGATCCGAGATACTCAAACTCTGCATTATCTGAATTTTATATGGAAAAAGTTTGAGGTTCTTCCTAAATACGTCGTGAACACAAGTTTTAGAAATTCCAGTCTCTGAGGAGGAACGTCTAACTGATTTCTCTAGACTGTTAGAGAGCATTTCTCGAAGAGTACTCATATTTTAATCGCTCCGACTTGACCACGGCCGACCTGCTTTTGGAGCATCTGCTACTGATCCTTGTCGTTCGAATTTACATATAATCTTGTAGACATGTTTCCTGCTTACATTACAGTTCTTGAAATAGGATCTAAACTTTCGCTGAACGTCTGTAACGCATTTTGTTTCATAAAATTGCTTGACGATAAAAATACGCTGATCCGACGCGAGTCGTTTAATTTGAATGATGCCATAGTGTCGGAACGTCAAACGTTAAATCGCCCATATTATTTTGTTGGGGCGGCAGAAGGACGAGGTACAAGCTCAAGTTGTCTGCTGTCTATGAAGACTTACTTCAAATTTCGCTGTTAAGACTGTCAACCAAACATACGAACGTATGAGAAAACGTGTATTCAACCCTGTATTTGTTACGTTCAAGCTTAATATATACAAAATAGCAGTTAGATTGTTCAGCAGACGATGTTAGGTCTCCAAAATGAAGATTTATTTACCCAGTTGCATCAAAATGTATGCTGATAGTGTCGTGTGATGGGATTCATCATTTTTGCACAGAGAGGGATTCAACTTCTTTCCCTTGTAATTATATACAACAGGACGATATATATTCTACCACGACAATACCCTTATTGATTAGGTCCTAAACATAGGGTTTCGGACATTTTGGACGTTTTAGAAACTTTGATTTTAATAAGAAAAAAATTGGTACATTCGGCAAATGTCGTCATCATAACTTGAAGGACACATCATATGTTACTAAACATCATTTTAATTTTTTCATCAAAATTTATTCTTTTCATGCCTATAATGACTTTAAATGTGTTCTAAATGAAATATTTTGGGTAATTTTCGAGTTTTAAAGCGACGAAATTCAAATCTTTCGATATGCATATTTACTTTCGATATTTTATTCTCCTTTATATGTGACGTCATACGCGACCTTGATCGAGGTTGGCTATTTCATAAACAGAATAGATTTAATAAAAAAAACAACCCCAAAACAACAACAACAACCAAAAAAAAAAACCCTCCCAACCCCAATTATCACGTTAACGGCTTGTAAATAACATTGCATTAGGGTGTTTTGTGCCATTTAAGGGTGTACTAGCTGTCATTCATTCATTCATTTATTCGCTCAAACCACAATAAAAGTGATATAAAGGTTGTTAAGAAAGTTCGTTCCGTTTGTAAATTTGAAAAATTAAATAGAAAAACGACATGTTTTTGTTTCAAATTTTTACTGGTAACTCTATAGACTTTTTTTTTTTATTATTATTATATCAGCAGTTATCCTTCTTTATGTGCACTCTCTTGTGTTACTATAGTGTGATGTAAACAAAGTGTCTATTACGTCATGAAATAAATATGCCGAGTTCAGTGAAAGCAGCCGTCCTGTACAAGTGTTGATACAATTAATGAACGAGCTCAAGCTTTGGCTTTATTAGATGCAGAATTAAATGTGAAGGATGTGGCTAAGCAGCTATGTAAAAGTGAGCGATGGGTAACAAAGTGGAGGCGAAGGCGAGAGCAGAATAAACAACTATCCGATCAACCGAGATCCGGCCGGCCTTCGAAGATAGTGGGGGTAGTGAAGAGAAAAGTGGAAAACATAAAATACAAACGAGGAAAATCAACAAGGAAATGCAGCAAGGAACTTAAGAACTCAGGCTTTAATGTGAGTCATGTAACTGTTTTTAATTATTTGCGAAAAGTTAAAAAATGGAAGGCATTTAAAAGACCGAGAAATCAACTATTGACGAAAACACAGAGGCAAAAGAGATTGAAATTTGCTCGTGATCACAAGCATTTGACGGCTGAAGACTGGGAAAACTACATCTTTAGTGATGAATCTACGAAATATTTGTTTCATGTTCCGAACCGACAGGACGATGTTGTATGGGGGTCCCAGTCAGATGAGGTTCCAGATGTAAACTGCGTCAAGTCGAGCGCTAAAGTCATGGTATGGGGTGCGATGGGAGTACAGGGATTATCCAAACTTCACATTGTTCCAGCCGGCAAAACTATTAATGCTGATTATTATGTGAACAATACCCTTTAAAAAGAACTAAAACCTGCTCTAAATCGACAGAAAAATAGTGGTAGGATCGACGAACGAAAGTTACTTCAATATCCAGGACACGCCACATTTGTTCAAGATGGAGCGACCCCTCACACTGCCCTGCTAACACAGAATTGAAGCGAAAATAATCTACCAAACTTTATTACCAAAGTAGAATGGCCAGGCAATTCCCCAGACCTAAATTGCATCGAAAATCTATGGAGTATTCTGGACAGCGAGGCCTACAAGGATCCGCGCCCAACGACAATGTGCCAATTACGACGCCGACTTCACCGTGCATGGAGGGAGATACCTCAGAAACATTTGATTTCTTTGATTCATTCAATGCCAAATAGAATTAAAAATGTATTGAAAAACAAAGGTGGACTGTCTGGTTATCAAAAACATATAAACTTGTATATCAGTTGTTTATAAATAATTTTAGGCATGCTGTAAATCATGGAACGAACTTTCTTAACACCCTTTATGAGGTACTGTACAGAGACGTCATGTATCAATACAAGTAATGTCAGAGGAATGTATATAGGTAAGCAAATAAACATAGTCAAATATATACATAGATATGTACAAAAAAAACCCACAGCCAAACAAACAAACAACAACAACAACAAAAACCCATATAAACTGCGATTAAATGGTCATATTGAAGGTAAGCACTGCAAGATCTACAGCATATGCCATTCTGATCTGGATTTCAATACAAACTCGCACCAGTTGACCTGGTAACAAAATACACTTGTGCTCCCAGTTTCTACTAACTGGTAGATTTACAAAAATATTTAAAGATGAAAAATAATTCAATTATGATAAATAATGAAATATTGTAATTCCTAACTTTAAATTGAATTATAATGCTTTAATTTTTTTTTAAATGAACTCGCAACATCAAGTAATGTTGTGCCCCACTTCCTAACGACGTGTAGGTCACAATTCAGATAAAAATAAACAGATAAATAGAATAAATGAAAAATAATAATGATATAATAAAATTACTTTATTAAGATAAAATACTGTGATTTCTACTTTAAATTTTACCTATTTATTTATTTCGAAATGCCTGGTTTATCAACGATGTACTTATAACATGTACCATAATTTGTCTAATCCAAAAAATAAATAATAATAATAATAATTGTACTCTTTATTATAAAAACAGCGCCAATCACATATATTTAAAGGAAATGTATTTAAATTTCCAAATAGTTTAGACAGCGACCCATGTAAACATTATTTATTTACAATTGTCGATTTCATCCTCGCTACATTTGGGTGTTCACATTGCTATTTGTATGTAGTGGTGGCTAAAACATATAAGACTCGGGAAATCAGACAATATCGAAATAAGTGTTGTCCATGGTGAATAAATTAAATGTTAAGTTTTTAAAAATACCGTTGATCGAAGAAGGTGACGTCACTGTACCACGTGACTACCTAACTGGCTTAGCTTTAAATATGTATTGTGGCTAATTATCGCAATATTTCAGCGAACTAATTATTAGAATTAATTATTATAAGCATTACAAGGACGAAATGCATATAAATGTGTATACTTTGGAAATTTGCGATGTGTCCTTTACGATATGACCTTGCCCTTCATTATGCTTTAAGACATACATAGGTTTCCAAATATCAGGTGCCTTCTAGCTACACAGACTCCCAGACCTCCAATATATTGGATGTCTCCCTTATTTTTCAGAATATCTCAAATATATGGCTTATATTAGTTTGTTTGTCGTGGATTATTAGTTTGTTCATTGAAAATTAATGCTACATAGATTCATTTATTAAATCATAATGAATTCAGGAAGATATTAGTGAAAATTGAATTTACAAGTGTTTGGTACTGTACATGTACCGTAATAAATTTAATCAATGAAAAAGGAGGGCAACGTGGAGCTCTTATCCAACCTTGAACTTCACAAATTTGTTCAAAATTCGTAACAAGAAGAAACCAAAACCACAAGAAAACAAAAAATAAATAAATAAATAAATAAATAAAGAAAAACCTAACAAAAAACAATCAAATAAACAAACGAACCAAAAAAAACAACAAAAAAACAACAACAAAAAAAACAACAACAACAAACAAAAAACCGAACAAACAAGAATCCCCACTGTATTGTCGAGTATGTACATATAAAATTAATCACTATATATGCATCATGTTCACGAAGTGTTCTGTGTTTGCAAAAAAAAAAAAAAAAAAAAATGTTACGAAAATGTGCACTTTTTCATCAAGATTTGGAAAAGCCGATTTATGACGTCATTTCTTAGGATTACTAACTTTTTAAAAAGAATATAGCACATAAAAGGAATATGTGCATACAATATTTATCAAAAGTAAAATTTTCTTCAAAGAATTTAGTACATGTGAAAAAGTTTGCCAGTTTACTTTCGGAAGGTCGGTGGTCTCTTCACGGGTACATTGTATCTGGGGCCTCTCCTCCACCAACAAAAACTGGACGCCACCAGATAACTGAAAAAATGGTGAGTGTGGCGGAAAACAACAAACAATGCATCACAATATCTAGAGTCATTTAAGTGACCTGATCTAGGCTTTTGCCATAAGTATAGTCCTTCGAAAAGTTTATCAGAGAAACTTAAATTCATTTGAAAATTAGCGAATACATCTGCGTAATTGCTCTTCTTGACTAAAAATAATAATAAATAGAGGGATACAATATATAGTGTAAATAAATAAATACCTGTTATCATAGCACGGAACGTATTCCAAATCGATTCCTCCATACAAATGAAGCTGATTTCGTGCTATGACATCACCACACACGATGGTGTCAACTGTCTCTTACAGAGTACGCGTGTCATTGATGTAGTCAGTATTTTTGGTACATACAACTATTTCCATTTCATCATCGACACGAATGCATTACGAGAGTGGAAAGGGTGTGTGTAAACAGTTATTCTAAAATCTAAATGGGGATTCTCCCGTAATTTTTCTCGTTATAAATAAGGTACCCGTAGCGTGTTCCGTTGAT
Organism: Ostrea denselamellosa; assembly: GCA_024699665.1. Classification (NCBI taxonomy): domain Eukaryota; kingdom Metazoa; phylum Mollusca; class Bivalvia; order Ostreida; family Ostreidae; genus Ostrea; species Ostrea denselamellosa. The sequence goes on from JAMZEH010000080.1 coordinate 1,604,461, forward strand.
TTGGTAACAAGCATGCAACAACACGCCGAGTTTTCCCGCCATGTGCTAATATGTAAAGAAACCGACACGTGTAAAGAAAGTAATTTAGGAAATAAAAATTGAGTGCAATGGTGGAAGAAAGGTCAAACGAAAGACTCTTGCTAGTTACTGAAAATCATCAGAAAATTGTAAACCGTTTTCTCTGTAGCAAAATTTTCGACGAGTAAATTGTACTGTCTGAGGTGATTCGATCTGACAGTAAAATATTGTTTATCCCTATTTGTAAAGAAAATCCACTTAGCATGTTATTATGTTATTAGAGTATTTGTGCATTGTAGGGTTACTGAACTAATATTACCCTACTCTTAATTGTGTATTCTTTATAGGAGCTATATACATGAAATTGATCACTGTTCTTTTATTATTGAGTATTTTCGCAAGTTGGGTCTAAAATGCACGATCTTGTGGATTTCACACCTACCTTGTGCCATTACTCACAATGATTTACATTTCTAAAGTTTCTGCCTTTTATATCCTACAAATTGTAATTGTAGACATTTTCTCATGAATGCACTGCTGTTGTTAACAATACACATGAATCTTGAGATATATATATATATATATATATATATATATATATATATATATCGTATATTCTAACGGCTGAGAATTCCGATAGAAATGATAGTAATAAAAAATAAACTTCATTTTTGAAAATTCATGTGCGTATGAACGTCCACGCTTCACGCCGGCATACTTCATGATACGAGTATTATTTTGCGCTCAGAGTGATCTGCTCTAGGATAATATTGATTGATTGTTTGTTTGTTTTACGTTCCGTTGAGAAATTTTCACTTATATTGCAACGTCATCAGCTGCAGGTGAAGTATCACAAATTTAAACCTATACGCCTGCCGTGACATGGGACCCCCGTTTTTAAGGTCATATCCGAAAGATCCCGTGAACGAGGAAGCAATATCGATCTATGATAACGTCTTAGGTTTGACGCGGCCATGGCACGAGCGGGCTCGAACTCGTGACCTCCCTGATACGAAGTGAACGCTCTACTACTGAGCTACCGCGACCGGCTGGATAATATTTAAGTGTCCTTTGCAAAAAGAACGTCAAAGTTGTTATCATATGACAGGATGAAAATAATTTTATGAATATATATCATTCAAGTTGCCGGGTCCGAACATTACTTTCTTATTGAAATTTGGCAGGTCCTTAAAATATTTTCATGCACTCAAAATGCATATGGGATGTATATTTGTTCTACAAGATTTATTTCTCTTTCAATATTGAACCTGTTCACGTGTCGCATCATTATGATATGAAAGGTTAGTGAGGTCAAATTGAAAAAGTTAAAACAATACAAATAAATCAGAAGTCGTAAAGTCGTAATAACGAGATAGAAAGGGTCCTTATTACGACTTTTGAAAGTCGTTGATACGATAATTTATCTCGTAATAACAAACTTTTTATCTCGTTAATACTTTTTATATCGTAATAACAACATTCAAAAGTCCTAATAACAGCTTTTTATCTCGTTACGACTTTTTATCTCGTTATAACAACGGCTTTTTCTCGTTGTTAAGATGTCTTATCTCGTAACAACGACATTTTAATTCTTTTTTTTTAACGCTTTCAATTTGATCTCAGTAGGCTTTCGTACTATGAAAACGCAATGGGCAAAAAAAAATATTTATACTGGGCATTATGGACATTTATTTGCCCACTACACTGTCATGATAGCACTCCAATTTCAAATCAATGAACGTTTCTATAATTTCCAAAATTATTGATGATTCTGTCTCCATACGAAAAGTCAATGATGCTGCTGGTATTCCAAAATCATTCACATTTTAACACCAAACAATTAACTGATTAACTAGTAGAAGATAATATTCTGTTTGGAAGAACTCCTTCAGGCCTATTTGTTTTGTTGATCATAATTCTAAAATAAGAAGTGAGTTATTTAAGAAATGAGGTAATTAGGCCACCAGAGGTCGGTACCTTAGTTCAAAGATGATGTCCACATTGATATACATACCACATTGTTTTGAATATCACATTATGAACCGGGCACATGTTAAATAGATTTAAATTTATATTGAGTTGAAGTGAAATTCTGTGAATCTACATAAAGGGAGTAATTCTATCAACTCCAATCACCGAATGAATGGTAAATAAAACCCTCTCTGCTAAGAGATAAAATAAAACACAAAATTGTTTTTGGATAATATTTCCGGTGTATGTGAAGAAGAAGAAAAAACCCAGCAGCCGTGAAGGAGAGAAGAGTGGATTTTGTACGATAAGGGGATTGCGGTAGGACGGAACTTGAACCGCTCGCCTCGCTAGCTATTCCTGGATTATTAGCCTACGTTCGCATCATTGATCAGTTTCACAGCTCTCTGACGGTAGATATATTCTCAGAATTCCAATCTGGTTTATGATTTTATGCAAGAACACACTCGGATTCGGTCACAATTTCTACGACAAAATACTGCACAGATCTGCTCTATCGGAATTTTGATGTCACAGTCGACAGGTGCCCGTTTCTGGTCAGAGTTGATGCTAACTTAAAGGTAAACCTAAATGAATAATTGGTTATGAATTATGCAATTGTTCTTATTTATTTTAATTGTTAAGAGTTAATTTTGCATGTATTTTTTTTAAATAGTAGGCACATGCATGTTAATTTTTATTTTTAGAAATATGTACAGCTGAAGATATGATGGAAGATGCTCATTGTGTCATGCTCTGAGTAGTATAAACTGCTTTAGTGCGTAGTATAAATTGCTTTAGATACAAGATACACTGCAGTTGAATTAGTATACCACTTTTCCTTTAGCGTATTTTATTACATCTTGATGTAAGTACTTGTGCTCAAATGAATAAGATGAAGAAGAGAATTGCACAACAAACATGGTGATCTTTTAGAATGATTATTTCAGTATCTCACTTCATCAACTGAATTCATATCTTAAAATACCACTTCATGAATTATGGGTGGTAAATTCTAACTGTTTTAGATGCGATGTTTGAAGTGATTCTCAGTGGTATAATGCTGTACTTGAGTATGTTTCTCATTATGTATTGATTGGTTAAGGAGTTGTCGTTTTGTTTAGTCATTTTATATCCCTCGGACACATACAGCTCACCGAATGACCGTCCCTAGCAGTCTGTTTAACGATTTTACGTCAATTAGTTGAACTACAAACGATGTTCATGTTTACATTGGATTCGTTTGTCTGCAATGTATAAAAATTGACCCAAGTTTCCATTCTCTCACTAGAGGGCGCCTTCTACACGTAAGCTTCACTTACACCTCTGTCAACGCTTAGAATCACGTGACGTCACGATATCAACATCATTAGGCAATAGGTGATACATTAGACTCTTTTCATAACCCAGGCGCGGATCCAGCTTTTTTCATCGGGGGGGGGGGGGGGGGGAGGGGGGGGGGGGGGCTAAGAGCCGAGGTTGTGGGACCTGGTTCCAGGGCGAAGACTCTGAAATTTCTACGTTTTTACAGATTGTAGACTATACGAAATCTGCACCCAAAATAGCGGTACGGTATCATATTAGATTATGACCTTGAACTTTGAAATCGTCCCCAATGAACGAATAAATTCGACCGAGAGAATGGATGAAGCAATATTAATCACGATGCTAGGGTGAAAGATGACTATATTTTCTTTCAGTTGGAAATTCCAGGGGGGGGGGGGGGGGGGGGGGGGGGGGGCAGACCCCCACAACCTCTAGATCTGCGCTTGTGGCCCACTGGCAATTTAACAAGTACATCGTCATGATTTAGCTGTCTGTCTTTTATTTCCCAAGTTTTGTCGTATCTTTACAGCTTTTTTTATTTTCGATTCAAGGTTTACATCAAATCGCCACCACGTGGGTGTCCTACATTCATACGCGTATTTCAAAGTAGTTCTAAATTCAGCTTTAAAAAAAACAAAAACTCAGCGATTTTAAACAACCTACAATAAACATCTAATTAATTGCACCAATAGCACTTTATAATATGACTAAATACTTTAGTCCAAAACATAATTGATGCATATTAAATAGGTTTCAAGATTTATGTAAAAAGCCGTTGACAGAAGTGCAGTGAGGGTAGTGCACGGGACTCTGGGTAAAAAATGACAAGTTAGAGATCCACAGAATAGATACAGCAATGAGATGTAACGGATAGCGAGGAATGGGATGCGGGGGTTGCTCCTGCCACGATGCGTAACATCAATTATAACTGTATCTGAGATTTTCGTTCTCTCTCTCTCTCTCTCTCTCTCTCTCTCTCTCTCTCTCTCTCTCTCTCTCTCTCAATATTCATTCATATTTACCTCGCGCACATTAGAACATTTTCCGCCTAAATGTAGTATTAGATTAAGACATATACTCTAGTAGATTAAGAAGGCTTTTTTCTAACTAATTCATTGTATTTAAATTGCAATGTTTTTTTACAAGTACATACTTAACACGTAAAAATATAATAAGTTTTCTGGTATTTTCACTTGTTATTTCTACATAAGTAAAAACAGAACAGACATTCAAAACATAATTAAACAAAACTGATTAGCTAATTAAATCTGGTTTCCCGTTGTAACGGGATTCAACACCAATTGATTAATACTTTCCCCTACCGTCCTGTCTATGAACCGTAAATTGTATTGGTTTATTTAATTCGTGTAACTTATCCCATATATCTTTACACCCTTTATTGATCTAAGAATATTTTGGATAAATTACTCCTTGTTAGCCTAGATTTTCAGCTCGACGTTGTTGATCAAAGGCGTATGCAATCGCCAACTACACGATGGTAGCTCCATGTAGGTTTGCTCGAACTGTTCTTTATTCTTTAAGATAACAAGAAAGCAATTGAAAACAGAAAAATTTGTTGACTGAATCCAAAATCCTTTTTGTAGATCAAAGCATGGCGGAGCAGGAAATTTCAGACATAAATGTGGAAAACTTCGACGAAAAAATTACATTTGAAGTAGATTTAGTGGACGCAGCTCTTAGAGAACTGGATTTTATTGAACTTGTAGAAAATGACAGTAAGTTCTTTGACAAGAAGTTTTTACAATGTGCACTGCAGCGTTATGAAAAGTACTGGCTCCCTCTAGTGGCGGAGAACGAAGACAAAATTTTACCCGCGCCTTGGGATATAGAGTGGGTGTGGCACTGTCATTTGTTGTCCCCGGTAAACTACGAGGAGGTATGCCAGGAGATGTTTGGTCACACCATTAACCATAAACTTTTCACAAATGTCGAAAGAGATAAAGAACTCGGAATTTCAAAGAATCTTTGGAGCGGCAAATACCCTGATGTTTCCTTTGAACTTCAGGAGATCCCGGAAGTCATCCCAGAATTTGAAAGCAAAATAACGTACGACATAGTGGCCGCCGCGCAACGCCAGCATGTATTTAATTACCAAGTGTCTTTGCCGCATTTTAAAGACAAAAAATATTTACAAGATGCCGTTAGGCGATACAAGAAAATGCTTTTCTTGAAACTAAAAAATCCCTCAGTATTTCTGGTTCCATGTTACGACATGGACCTTGTATGGCATTCGCATCAGCTACATCCGGGTTGTTACAAACCAGATACAGAAAAGATACTTGGGAAAATATTCAACCATGATGACTCTGTTATTGACAGAACTCCAGGGTCGAAGTTGAATAAAGCTGACGAAAAAACAAGGGAATTATGGAAAGAGACATTTAATGAAAATTTTTCGAAGGCAGGGGCGATGTATCGTGGGGATCCACCTACTGATTCTCTAGATCCTCCGACCGAGAAAGAGGTTAGAAAGTTCTCTACGAAGACGGCTAACATTAACGTTAATTATCTGGAAATTGAAGGGCTTTCAGAAGAATTAAGGAAGTTTAAAATAAAAATACATCTAATGGCCAACGATAGAGAAGGACCACAGATTAGCACTCTTAAGGGACCAAACAGAAAGTGGGACAAAAAGAAAAAAATAAATTTTACCTTCGATACAAAACTACACAACACCATTAAGTTCACACTTCTTCAAATTCATAAACCTTTCTGTGTGTCTACTTCTGAACAGATGGGTCAGTGTGTTTTCCAGATGCTAAGTCAGGTCGAGAATTCATCTTATGAAAACGAAACGGATATCTCAGAAACACTCGTCTTAGACGAAGAACACAATATTCGCATCCACGTTAAGGCTTCAGTTAAACTGATACCAAAAACCGGACCGTGTTTACTGTTTTTGAAAAATGGAAATTACGACAACCGAATATGCATTATGCCAGAGCATGTGAAGCAAATGTGGGGACCAATTCCATTACCTAGGTTACCAACAGGAAAGGACAACCAATGCATCGTTGCCACACACAAGTAAATTTTATTTGCCCATTTATTTGGTGTACTAGTAAATGGTATTATGTGCATCTGATATTATTTCTTTCAGCATCTATGTATAAGAATGGCGAAGTTTTCTCTTTCCAATAATGTCCCCTTTGTGGAAATTGTTTGTAATGGGAAAATGTTTTGTATATGACATGTTTTACATGCACATTTTAGTGTTATTTCTTTTAAGATTCGTGAATCACAATGGCGATATGACATTCACCTGTCGTGTGATTCACAGTCTCCCTCTCCTGATGTCTGCGATTCAAGTGTTCTACCATGACAAAATGGCAGCTGTAGCTCATGTGATCAGTACAGACCAACTTCCTCTGTCGTCTGAAGTATGTAACTGTTTGAAAATAAAATTTTCTTAGCATTAACTACTTATGGATACTGCTGACATGGAGATCACAAATAAATAGAGAGAGAGAGAGAGAGAGAGAGAGAGAGAGAGAGAGAGAGAGAGAGAGGAGGGGGATGAAGTAAAAAAAAATCCATTTTGTGTAATATTTCCGATCTTTAGGAACTCTCGTGCACAACTTATTAAAATCCTGGATCATACTAAAAATAAGAGATAACATACATGTAACTTTGCTAAGATATATTAAAAGCTGTAGAAATATAAGAATTTGAAATGTTCAAATAAGGAATCGGCAAGGCCATACAATAAATTTCACGTGTCCTATCGAGGAATTATTTCCTAATAATCAGCAACCAGGCAAATGCATTTTGTATTCAGATAATGATTTATTATTACGCGTTATATTACAACTTTGCTCCAAATACATTGTATACTAATAAAATATCCCCGCAAACATAATTCCAGCTAACTATTATGACAAATTCAAAACAAGCGCCATGAGTATTAGTACAAGAAATATTATCATAAAAATCTTCATCATGCTTCCAGAAATCCCATGCTTATCACAGACATCTATTTCAGGTAGAGGAGCCTCGGAATTGCCCCGCCATAGTTCCACTGTCAGGGCAGCGGTCCCTTCTCATAAAGAACAGGGAGGGTGATTGGGGTATCATCACGGGCCAATGGACCGGATTCAGAAGGGGCAAAGCTGGAAGACCAGGTAACGTGTGCAATTTGCTATGATTAATCTCGCATTTCACCTAAACCGTATTTTCATTTCGTATTCACTTACAATTTGTTGAAAGTCGACGTAAGACGGAACTAGCAAGCATTGCGATACAGTTGTAAACCCACAGCTAAATGTACATGTATTAGATGACCTAAACGGGAAAAAATTAAATATTTTGAAATAATGTCAATACAAGAATGAATTGACACAGATTGGATTATGTTAAATATTGCTTACAGTTTGAATATGATCATTACAGTCTAGTACTTGGATTTAAGTGTTTTCATTTTGGTTAAACCATATAAATATCTAATAATACTGAACAAACATACCATGATCTTCTGTCATCAAACCTTTGGTACCGTAATTCGAATGTATATACAAAGTAATTTACTGGGAATTTAATAAATATAAGCAAAATAGTTATTTTGTGAGCTCATAGCCGGCACATCAAATTTAATATTGAAATTCTATTGTAATTCTATGATGAACTTTGTGTCCATGATTTAATAGGGAATAAACAACGTAAGGGGAGAAAGGGAATACCCGGGAGTCCTGGAACATTAAGCATCCGCTTTTTCAAATGTACCCGAAATAATTGGAGTGAACTGGCCTTACCATACCTTGAAAACGTGTTCAAGTTTCACCTTCATGAGACGGATGTTGACCTTGAGCACGGGGTCATCCAGATTGTTTCGGAAAAGAATGACATTGCAGAGAACCTTGCTATGGCCTTTGGGGTGGCGCTATTGCATGTACTCTGTCAACCACGACCTTTCACTCCGGAAGGAGAGGGTGCAAGTGCAATAACTGGAACGCCCATCCGAGGCGCCAAGGAAATAAAGCAGTTACCTTCGGAAGACCTCGGTCTTGTTGTGGCAGCGGGATATACAGAGAAAACTCCAAATAACCAATACATATACAGGAAACATGGCGCGGAGGGTGCCTCTGGATCTAAAACGGATCAGAATGGTGTGGGGTATATGTACGCTATAGACCCTGTGGACGTCATGGAAATGGCGACCGAGGATCCAACACCAATTAATCAAGCTGAAGCTATCGAGGAAATTCGGCCTGCTCAAGAGGAAACGCCGCTAGGAGGAGATGAAGGAGAAAACCAGATGGATATACCAGATACCGCAGGATGTGGAGGTTGTGGTGGATGTGGCGGTTGTGGTGGGTCGTGCGGAAGTTGTGGAGCTTGTGGCGGTTGTGGCGGTTAACTGACGAAAGCTACAATTGCATACCAGTTCTAAAGCTGCAATTAATAAAAGGACATTTTGTACCAAATATGTTCCCTAAGCTAGATTTTATAGTTTCGAAGACTGGTAAAACTTTATAAACTTTTGTATGTGTCATTCCTAGACTATTGATATAGAAGCAACACTACCACCTATATCATGATTTTGCTTGTATTCTGCGTTTTATAATATTCATATGTCTACAAAGGTTGAGGGCAGCAAATGAATTCATGGACCAAATTCTTCTGACTACAAACATGTCAAGAGTTTACAAAGGAAACATATTATCCGCAGGCAATGCCCGCCAATCTCTCTCCGTTAACGTATCCTATTCACTGCGGTTGGAACAAGTTTCGCTGCCCTTTCAGAGGATCTAGGATAGGATAAGCCGCAAAACAGAAGCTGATTTTAATATTATAATAGTGATTTACAAGTTTATCAAATATTCCTCATTGATTAAAACATGAACCACCTTAGAAGATGTTGGCTACATATAGAACAAAACAAAATGGCATCAGACGCGTCATTTCCTTTTCTATTTCTGAGCACTTAAAGAAATTAGTGCTTTAACCGTTGGATCGTTGAGTCAAACATTCTTGCAGACCACACTGACAACTTCGGAAGATAAAACTGATATTTCAAATAAGAATAAACATTAGAAGCACTCAGCTTTTATTGTAGAAAATGTTGTAAGAAAGACGAAAATCTATGACTGGAACCCCAGCATTACTCGACGTCAGCTTTACCCACTGACCACCAAATCTACTGTGATATGAGTAGCGTTCAACCCTGAGAACAGCAGTGTAAGTTCGCCTCTGTCATGACTTAATTAACTACAATAAAATCATAAATAGGGAACGGTTTCGTACCATCTATAGAAATAAAGGAGATCTATCGTGAACTAGAAATTATTTGTCTGGTGGTCTATCAGGTTGTCCCAAAATATATCATGGTTGCTTGAACGTTTTTCACTCATGGAGATGTGACCATTGCCGGTGAAGGGCTGCAAACTTTAGGCTTATGGCCTTTGAGCAGGGAAGGATCTTTATCGTGCCACACCTGCTGTTTTTTGCGGTCTCATCTGAAGGACCGCCCCATTTAGTCACTTCTTTCGACAAGTAAGGGGCATTGAGGACCTATTCTAAATATCGTGTTATTTCGTGATTAGGTAATACGAATATTGAATGACAACAAATACATTGTAAACATTTCTTAGACTGTTCAGTTTTATTTACACAATTTAACGGACATTAAAAAGAAAAGAACAAACTCGGTTCACTTTGAAATATTCTATAGTTTTACATGATGTACTCTAAATGACCTACTTTTCTGGGTAACGGCGTTGCGTAAAGTTCCTTATGAAAGCAGCACATGCATCGGTAATTATCACCTGGAATTTCCTCCAAAGTGTACCTTTTTAATCACTTAGCTATTAGACCCAGACTGCACCGATTCTGCTAGAGATGTATAGCGACGACAATCGTTACATAGTCTGTAGAAACTTGCCATTTTCCAAAAGATACTTCATATTGCTAGTAATACTAATGGTGTATTACAAATTGAAAGTATGTTGAAATGTAGCGTCACTGTTTAGGTCGTCGTAAATGAAAATGTAGTATGGAAGTGTGAAGAAAGACCTCTCACGAACACGTTTGTAAAAAGCCAATGACTACTCAAAACCACGTGTTTCAATCTTGAATATTTAAATGTTGATTCCTAGTTTTTTATGTTAAGATCATATTTGACATTGCATTCTTGTGTGTTGTATTTTTAGTGCGTGGTTTTTTTTATTCTACATAATAAAATGAAAACCTTTAGCCTCTTATTGTTATTATCATTCTGGAAGGAAACAAACAAATACAAGTTTTCGATGAAAATTGTCATTTATTAAATGACAATAAATATATACATCTTCATACAATATAAAGAGGGGAACTCACCATGCACTAATTTAATGACACGAGTTCTCCGAGATACCTCAAGCTGATAAATGAGTGGTCTCCCCTAACAGTCAATAAAATATGTCTAAACATTTATTTGATAAAATAACATTAACAAATTTCCTTTTACACCAAAAACTCTAAGGTGTAATATTAAACTTTTCTGCCACCAGACAGAAATCCCTTCCTAGAAAAGAGAATGGGGGACGAATTGTGTTACTTACAGTATTTCAAAAATACTTTTACATTCTTTTATACTATTAAAAAACTGAATTATTAAATAGTATTTTCATATATTTACTAATGACACAGACATCTAAACGCCTATACGTACTTTCTGCGCGCTTTAAAAAAAAACAAAATTAAAATCTATTTATAAGTGAGTGTAACACTAACATAACGGTATTTGCAGCATCGTTATTTCAGAAAGGGCACGGCGCCCATTGCTACAGATTCATACGCAAATGACCTTTGAAAGCATGCAGAACACAAAGTAGAATACACAGAGTTTAATTAAAAACCATCTCTCATGTTTGATTAATGAAAAATGTTGCAGTGCATGTGTAAATTAATTGGCTGCATTCTGGCATGACTAAGACAACCATTAAATTCGTTGCGCAAATCTTTAATAATTGATGCTGTAGGTTTTAGGGTCATATACAGCTGAATAAAACGTACTTGCTAAATAACTCCATTGATTTATAGGATTATATAATTATATATTAAAATTTTCATGCGCAATTTCATTCCATTGATTACATCAATCTGTAAGATGTTTAGGTCAAGTTCACATTTTTATAATTCAATTAATAAATTACAAAATTGATGTGAATTAAATGAGGTGTACCTATACATGAAAATCAATTAGTATTATTAATTCCATTTTGTCTTTAAAGAATTATATAGTTTTGAAATATTTGTAAGCCTGATTGTATATTTCAACGTACTGAAAAAGAGAAGTGTGAAACAAATGAATGAACATAACTGTAAACGAGTGATTGTCCTAAAAATAGAAAATCTGTATCGAGTCATTAAATTCATACAAGATTTTTCACAAAATTGTCAATGTCTCTGTGAATCTGCCCTTCTTTATAACTGATTGACTGTTTCTTGTTTTCCGTCACACTCAACAATTTTTCAGTTATCTGGTGGCATCCAGTGTTTGAAGGTGAAGGAGAGAACCCAGATACAATGTACCCGGGATGAGATCACCGACCTTCCCAAAGTAAACTGGCAAACTTTCTCACATATATCGGCGCGAGCGAGAATCGAACCCGCACCGACTAGAGGTCTTGTGATTTTGAGCGCAATGCTCTAACCACTCAGCCATGGAGGCCCCTTCTACTAATCTTTAAAAGCTGTAAAATCTGTTGTAGGGCATAGTTCTATCTTTAATAATCTTTGTAAAGGTATCTGTGAGGGATTTTTAAAATGTATGTTCTTTGAATAATTTATTTCTCTTTATTCATTGATAGTATAATTCGTGTTGCTATGAGGGCGAGTCAGTAAGTAACCAGCCTAACTTATATCCGTTTGACCGAGACGGTCACAATTTTCATGCCCTATGGCAATATATATTTTATATCTGGACAAAATTGGAGGCGTATTGAGTCATTCTTTAATAAGATATCTAATGTCAAACATGGCTTTGTGATGCAAAGGCATGTTTTTCATCTAAAGTTGAGTACCATGGTGTAATTTGGTACTTGTATTTAAAAGGTAAAACAGGCTAGGAAATACACGGCGAGTTAGAAGATGTTTATGAGTCTTCTGCACCATCTTATGCTCAGGTTAAATTCTAGGTAGGGAAATTCAAACGCGGTTGAACATGTTAGATGATGAAGCTAGGCCTGGACGCCCAAAGGATGCCACCGATGAAGAAATGTGTAAAAAAAAAAAAAAAAAAAAAAAAAAAAAGTGCGGGATCTGGTATATACTCTGATAAGCGAATTCAGGTAGAAGAAGTAATGGAGGCATTAGGCATTTCATATGGTACCGTTTCAACAATTTAGGTATGCAGAAGCTAACAGCCCGTTGGGTCCCCACAATCCTTAGCGATAGGCAAATGGCAACTAGAGTATCAGTATGCAGCGCCTTGTTGAAGCGTATCAGATCAAAAGATGGTTTTCTTTTGCGTCTGGTGAATGTAGATAAGACTTAGGTTCATTATTATGAGCCAGAGAACAAAGCTCAGAGTCGTTAGTGGGTAGGGTCATGGTCCCCGAGGCCAAAGAAGTTCACGACGCAACCATCTGCTGGCAAGGTGATGGCCACAGTATTTTAGGACGCAAAAGGCGTTGTTATATTGAACTTTTTACCCAAGAGATGTTCAATAACTGGAGTGTACTATGAAAATTTCCTAGACCAGCTGAGAACCGCCATCCATAAAAAACGTCGAGGTAAACTCTCTAAAGATGTTTTGCTACAACAGAACAACGCGCGAGAGTCCACACTTGCAAAGTTGCAATGGATGCTGTAGAGAGAAACGGGTATGAATTAATACCACATCCTGCCTGACGTAGCTCTGAGCGACTTCTTCCTATTCCCAAACTCGAAAAAGGATATCCGTGGACGTCATTTCCTGTGTGACGAAGAAATGGCGACGGCAACTGAGGAATGGGTCAATGAACAGGACCCTGACTTTTTCAGTTCTGGGCTGATGGCACTTTAACACCGTTGATCTAAGTGCATCATACTAGAGGGCAATTACATCGAAAAAGAAGAGGTGGATCTCAACCGGAAATAAATTAGGCTGATTACTTATTGACTCGTCCTCGTATTTTAATACTTTTATGATGTTCAAATTGACCAAAGTAAACATGCTAGGCAAAAATTATGTCCCCTGACTGACCATCGTTTACTTAATATGATATTAAAATGTTTGGGAAAAAGCAAGTTTTTATTACGTTGAAAGGACACAACAAATGTTATATTTACAAGTATACGTCTAAGCAATAACATAATTAAATATTTGTCATCTGTCAATATAAAAATATATCAAACGATTACTGATATTGCAATATGTAAATTTTATCAAACAGAACGATATCAAACAGCAACTCATATTACAATACTTAAATGATACCAAACAGCAACTCGTGTTACAATACATTGTATATAAATGATACCAAACAGGAACTCATATTGCAAATTATAATAATATCGTAAGACAGTAATATTTACACGCAAGTGTTTTTCCTTAAATATATTCTCCGTTGAATATGTGTAACTAGTAAAGAAGCCACGATACATGTAGTTATTTTATATTTTACTTGAATATACATGATCAAATTTAGCATAAAATGCACAGATGAGAATGTGTGGGTATGTTTACGAAGCTATCTTAAGACTAAGATGTGTCACAGACACATCTTCAGACATGTCTTAGTCTTGTGTAAGGTTTTCGAAAAAGTCCTAAGAAAAGGCATGTCTCAAAAATTACCCTACCTTTAGGACATCAAATGAGTTGTCTTAAGACTATCTTAGAATTCCAAAAATGGCTTTCGTTTGTCATTACGTGTTACAAAGATGTTATTTGTAGTTACATTTGCCAATTTGAAAAATAAAACATTTTTTCTTTTATTAGCCTCCTTCATCAGAGTTTGAAGCTCCACATCTGTGAAATTAGGATTTCTTCGGCGGTTCATCTTCAGATAAAATGCAATGCTTTACTGACAACACACACACACACACACACACAGAGACGAGGTGACCGGTGGAGTTTAACTCACGATCGAGTTTATATTTACAAGTGTTCATTAGAAAGCTATTTTAATCAATAACCAATACATTTGGCGGATCTACTGAAAACACAGAAAGATATACCACCATCTTTTGAGCTATGTCTCAAGTAGTTAACTTTGAAAATTAGGCCATTTCAATGGCATATTGTCAATTATTGATAACACACTTTTAACTAATAATCATAGATTAGCTCAAAATATAATGAAAATGATTCAGAATCCATTGTTGAAAAGTTTGTACTATTAAATACAACGGTTATTAATATCAAAATCCGACAATCGTTATGACATTGTACATGTAACTTAGTATCTGTCAGAGATAACTTTGATTTACATGATGTGTCTTTAGAACATCATAAAATATTTCTTAAGATACATGTATGTCCTAGGACACATCTTAAGACAAATCTTAAGATGTTTTTGTAAAAATACCCAGTTATCTCTGGACCTCTTGGAGAAATACAACACTGCTACATTGTCAGAAATTACATTCTTATATCGGAAGTTGTACTTTATACAGCCATAGGGCGCTAGCTAACAGTAGCGATATTGTGTATACTATCTAGACGGCGTAATGAGCACGTGGCCATAATTTAGAAAATATATTGATAATTTAATGCAGCCTGCAGGAATGCTATCGAAGACATCTTAGGACTTAAGACATATGTTAGATAAACTTAGGATGTATCTTAGTGCTAAGTGCGGCCATTAAATCTGTCCTAACTTAAGATATGCCCTAAAATTTCTCCTAAAGTTAAGTCATCACTTGGCTTGTCCTAAGATAAACTTAAGAATGCGTCAACATTGTTGATACTTGAACATGGCTGCCGACTATATGTGTGTGCAAGGGGGAAGAAGATGAATCCGGAGAGACCGTAATTTAGGAGATTGCGGCAATCCCTTATATTACTCAGATGACCAACCATCATGGTTAAATACTGACTAACGCGGCCAATGATCCCTGTTTGAAAACGACCAATCGCAGACAACAATGAGGTCACGTTCACTTCCAGTGTCTCTCCAAATATGGCAGCTCTACGTTTTAATGCAAGTGGACGTTTTCATGAGATCGTCTCAGATATTCACGGTATTTCAAGACAAAGCACAGGAAATGCTACTAGACGGAATTTCCAAACATTACATAAATTTGACAGTTGAGGTCACAGAATTAAAAGCAAATAAAGAATTTCTCCTTTTCCAAACTTTGTCGGAGCAATAGATTGTCCTCCTGAAATTCCTATCACTGACACACTTCCAATCTTGTCTTGCATTTGCTGTGAACTTGGGAGTTGTCGATCCTCCCGTCTTCACGGCCCATCTCCTGTTGGATGATATTTTCATCTAGCATAGGTTGACCATTTTTATCTTAGTTCCTCTACCGTTCTAGTTTGTAACGTTTACTTTTTTTTGCATATTTCCTCCCTTTTCCAAACTCGTTCTTTTTAACTATTCGTCACCACCTTTGAATGTCTGCTAGATATTACTTCTCTATCCTTCAACACTTCTATACTTCGTCTAAAAGTATATATAGTTCCGTTCTGGAAAAATCAGGATTTATTTTTCGGCTCATAATTTGACGATGTCAATCTCGTTTTCATCGCAGTCTACCAGTGAGTGAGAATGACAGAACTAAGCAGTATGAAATTTTTTTGCGGTATTAGCTATAAAAATTGTTTGCTGTTCATAGATTACAAGTATTAGCTTGTATATCTCAATACAATTTTACAAGTCATTAAAACAAGTAAAGTTTTGAATTGCTAATACTTTCATTCATTGGTCTGTAATTTTGCATTTCCCCCCTTTATTGAACCAATAGACTCATTAAATTGACAAGTACAGTAATAATTACACGTATGAGAGAGAGAGAGAGAGAGAGAGAGAGAGAGAGAGAGAGAGAGAGCATATAGAAATTGTAAAACATCAATATGACGTTTTCTTAATAATATAGCAGTACACAAAACTTTTCCCAATTTCCAAAGATCGCTGACATTACTAGTACTTAATGATTGATACAGCTTAAAAACATTCGGTCTAGAATAATAATACTTTTAAAAAAAAATAAAAATAATCCTCAAATCGCTATATAAGAATTGTCTTAAGAATCTCGTAAGTGTACCTTAGTTAGAATAGTCTTAAGAGATCTTTTATGTCCATCTTAAGATACATTTTAGGACCACCCAAAGAATCTCCCAAAATATATCTTAAGTCATTCTTGGATAACCTTCGATAGCATGCCTGCTGGCCTTTTATGTTTGTTTGTTTGTTTTTTATTTATAGTCGCCTGAGCAATTTTTCAGCTATCCGGCGACTGTCCTTTTATGTTAGTATTGCATATAATATACAACTTCATAAAGAGTAAATTCATAACGTAAATAAATTAAGTTTGAAAAGGAGTTGTGAAGGAAGATTTTTGTTCTTATAAATATCAATTTTTAGATACATGTAAAAGGCTTGGTTTGTAAGTTCTGAAAGACGATTCTTCAAAGATAGAGCCTCTGTTCATCCACTGCTCCTCTCCTAAATGGTCTACTTACTATCAAGACATCAATTTTGTTAATTGTTTTAAAACATAAAAAAGACTGAAGAAGGTGTTCGTTTTAAGCATGCTGTATGGGCGGTGGGGAGTTTTACTCTCTCTCTCTTTTCTGACATGGATCATATTGATCCTTATCATTTGATTTGAGAAAATATATATTATACCAGCCTAGTGGCCTCTCCCCACTTTTACTGATTGGAGCTTTTAGAAAAAATATTGCTAAAATTTGACAGCGAGAATATTTAAGAGACAATATCGCAATTTTAAAAAAAATCGGGCTTGGCAAAGTAAACTTCTTGTATATTAACACCCACTTTTTTGTTGTAGCTCGAGTGAACTCTTTTTCAAGAAAGAAAACACGTGTAACGAAATTATCATTTTTGAAACATGACAGCAGAAATGTTGCCATTTGGACTTACGAGGACAGCATTTTTTCCGACAATATCACGGAAAAATCCGAAAACTAATTCTGTGTTTTCTCAGAAAAGTCAGTCAATGCGAAGGAAGAATTTTTACCAAGTGATTTTACGGAAACTACCGAGAACAGTCATTTTTGCGCGCATCATCACAGAAAAGTCATCGCTAACAAGCACATTGAAGTTATTTTTCGTCAAGGTTACGTCGATCGATCGCACAAGCGTGAACTGACTGTAGCGAATGAAATTAAGATCTGTGGACTAGCTGCATTAATTATAGGCATAATTTTATATTTAAAATATTTCAAGCATAAGTTTTATCGATGATGCCATTATGTAAAACAAATAAAGTTATTTTTAGGCTGCTTGTGACGATATCACTAGGTGGAACCTCTGTCAATGGCAAATCAAAACGGGAACTGGTTGGAAAGGGGGTTGGACACCCCCACTCCTTTCTCTGGGACTTTCTATGTAGTTTTTAAACATTATAATGCTAGTTTGTTCTCAGTTATTTTTACAAGTTATATGAAATATTAACTAAGCACTGAATGATTGGATGTTGTCTATTATATCTTTCTCCCCATCCCCCCTTTTTTTTCCAAATCAAAGGATCCGTCTCTGCGTGTGCTATTTAATTAGCCCTCAAAATAAAAACAAGCATCTAAATTCTTCCAACACATTTTTATTACTCGTGTAAAAAGTTTTAATATGTGAAGTTCTGGTCTATGTAACTCCCAGAATGCCGCACTATGACACCCAAACATGCGCATTAGCTGCAAAAACACTAGCCCGTGGGCGCAATCAATTAGGACGAACGAATGATAGGGAGAACGAGTTTTACAGCAAAGGAACTTGAGGTAAACGATACCCATTCCGATACTAGTTTTACTTAAAACTCGTATTTTGCGTTTTGCTCGTGATGTATATTTGTTATGTCCTCGATTATTTCATTAACAAATTGTTTTGAGCAGGAATCCATATCGTGTTTCATAAATAGATTATTATTATGAGGTTGGCAATGCAGTTAAGTAAATATTTTTTACGATATATATGGATGGGCTTAAATGAATCTCACGAGGCGAAGCTCAAAATTGTACTGTGCTAAACAGGGTTCAAACAGAATTATTGTCAGAAATTAGAATCTCCCTTCTCGTTATAAAATTTAGAATGTGGTACATGCATCGATTCTAATGTATAATCCGAATAAACTAGATCTTATTGCCAAGGACCTCGTGTCTTTGCAAATCTATATAAGGGCCAATACCATTATGAGAGGCCTAATGAATGACATGGCCCTATCTGATTTGGATGTCTGTTTCAGATATGTACCAGAGACATGTTATCAGTGAAAAGTATGATTTTTATGTTTTTGTTTTGCAATGCATTCCCTCAAACCATAAAAGATAAGACTATTGGTACCAATTCCAGAAATGTAATATCTTGTAAAATTGGTTTATTAATCCAAGTGGTAGGCCATGGCAGAAAGACCCAATGACCCTGAAAGTAGTACCAGAACCCAGTTTAGCTGACCCTGCACTGTCTGTGAAAAGCTGCAATGTGTGTGGAGTACTCCGCTCACTATCGGGAATATAAAGCACACTATTAAACTTGTGTAAAAACATAAAAGCATATTGTGGCGCAGTTGGCTATTTATAGTGATGTGATGACATGGCTTAAATGTGTCTATCATCGCATTATAAAAACGCCTATTGAAAGGCCAAAAACCCGTTAGGGCCTTGCCAAAAAAAATAATAATAATAATTTGCCGACGAGAGTTTGTAAATCTTTATGCTTGATATTATTTCGTGACGCCCAAATTAAACTAACTTGCGATACAATTTTATACAGTAAACATTAATACGTGACTTATCAACTGCAATTTTTTTGAAACAGGGAGATTCCCGGTAATATTAATAATGAGTTTTTAATCCGGTAAATTCCGGAAAAAGCATACCACCTGTAACATTCCCCGTGATAAATCTACATATCTTCAGACACCCTTGAATATGCAATAATATAAAACTTTCAAAACATATAAATTCTAATTTATTTCATAAATATATATTAAAAGTCTTAAGACAAGATGCAAGGGTTGAGTATACATGAAAACTGAATTCAAGGACAAATATGCTCATTCCAAACTTGATAAAAAGTATATATTTGTAAAATATTCAAATAACATCTGCTTTAATGCTATTGATACTAAATTGGAACAAAATGAGTGTTTAGAGAAGAAAAAGGTATTCCTTTAAAAAAAATTGTAAATATGATCTCAGGGGTAGGGGTTATGGTACGAGGGTGGGGGCAAAAGAGGAGTTTGAGGGAGATGAAACAGACGGATGGACCTGGATAAAAACAATATATACAAACTTTCTTTAGAATGTACGAGTATAACCTCGTCCTGTGGTTGTAATATTACATATACACTACGAAATGTAAAGGGAAGACACTGAATGTAGATACTGCGACGTCGCTAAAATACATTCTATGAAACATAGAAACATACGGCATATAGATGCGTTTGACACTTGTTGGAACCGCAGGAATCAATTATACGTCTAACATTTTATATAATTCTGCATGCAGCTCCCCCCCCCCCACTCTCTCTCTCTCTCTCAATACCTTCTGTAGCTTGTTAAAAATATTTTGTACTTTCTTTCTTTCCCTTTTTTTAAAGAATGTTTCAAACCAAAATGAATGATTATACAGAAGAGTATACTTTCTAGCATTCAGTACTATTTAATTTTCGTCAATGACTTTTCACAGCATTTTAAAAGATTTTTTCTTTCAAGACAAAAGAAATATGGAGAATTTGCCAGTTACAACTGTCAGTTAGAACTATGTTGTGTTATATGTATATTTTTATGAAACATATATATCTATGCAATTTTGGCGAGTTTACAGTGTTTTCAACATTTATTAGGTTAACCCCTTGTCCACAAAATCACGTACCATGTTTGGAAATTTTGATTTATAATGTTTACTAAACTCAGTAAATAAAATTAAATGTGGTGACATCTGTCTTTGTCTAACCTAAAGTGATTTTCATATGACGTGTTAGTCACTTTGAAAAAAAAATATGAGTGAATTATGCCGCACCTGTATTTGCGCATGTCCTTCAAAATTTACAGCTGGGAAATCCGCCAGTAGGGAATAATGATAATTCATTTCTGAAAAACGAATTACGCTGTTTTTCTATGTTCGAGAAAGTGTATATATATATATACGCACCTGTGTTAAATTGAACACGTTAAAATAATGGGTCGAAACAGAAGACAGGTCATGATTTTGATATGGGGGTTTTCGTCAGTGTGGTTGACAGGAGTTGTCTCTGGTTGCACATCCAAGCCTCGTAAGTAAAGACGTCTTATTGTTTGTTTGTAGTAATACTGATCAATTTGCTTCGAAAAAGTACATTTATATAGGAGAATAAAACGTTGTTTTATATTTATCCATTTCCTTGTACATATACAAAACTGTGGCTTAAAAGGTGAAAGCTATTTTGATACTATTTGATATTAAACAAGGAATGGCTTCCCATTAAGTAACTATGTCTCTAAGTACTAAATCAAAATACTAGTCAGCGATAATTTTTTTTATAGATTATAAAGTGTAGATATGTAGAATATGAAAAGCATTGTCAAAACATATGTGATACACTAAGTAACAATATATCATTCACTTTTATGTTAACAACCTAGAATAGAGATGTTAACAACCTACAATAGAGATGTTAACAACCTACAATAGAGATGTTAACAACCTACAATAGAGATGTTAAAAACCTACAATAGAGATGTTAACAACCTACAATAGAGATGTTAACAACCTACAATAGAGATGTTAACAACCTACAATAGAGATGTTAACAACCTATAATAGAGATGTTAACAACCTACAATAGAGATGTTAACAATCTACAACCTACAATAGAGATGTTAACAACCTACAATAGAGATGTTAACAATATACAATAGAGCAGTTGAGGTTTATATTTTATTATTTGTATTTTTGCTGACCCCGTCCCCCTTCTTTTATTCTTTTGTCATTAACAACATTACATTATATGGGGTTGTGCAATTATATTTACTGTCGCAACAAGAAGGAAAGTTATTATAAACTTTCACTTAATTTGGATACCCACTTTTGCTCCTACCCGGACTTGAACTCATGACCTATGGAACCAAATCTCCTAGCTGCATACGACCAGCGCGCTGGACCGCTCGAGCATCTAGGCAAGTCTAAAAACTTTCTTTCGATGACATGGCTTTCTCGCCATGCTGTCATACACAACATGGTCACTGAGAATGGAAATGGGAGACAGTTATCTAACGTATACTTAAGAGGATCATACAAGATTCATATTGCATTTGAAATAGTTTTATATAAAATACCGAAATTTCAACGAACTCTTAAAATAAACATGTATGTTAAAAATCCGTCTCTCTTTTCCATTGACCGTGTAGTGTGTGACAGTTTTTAGACTTGACTAGATGCTCGAGCGGTCCAGCGCACTGGTTGCATTCTGCTAGGAGAATTGGTTTCGCAGGTCGTGAGTTCAACCCCAGGTAGACAACGACAATACTTTATTCTCATAACCTGCATTGATACAGCATAGAGAAGACATAATTACAACATATTATAAACAAATACAGATACTGTGCGTAGATGCATGTGAATATTAATCCCGAGGTTGAAGTGGGTATCCAAATAAAGCGAAATTTTCTGTATTTGAAATTTTCTGTACTTTACATTTTTTCTTCACTAAGGGCAGTTATGTCTATCTAAGAATTCGTTGTTATTTCGGTGATATATATATATATATATATAGAGAGAGAGAGAGACCTGTTTTAAGCCAAACCTGTTTTAAGAATTAAGAGACCGCCCAGCGGAGAGTGGAAAAAAGGTCACATACGACAGGTGGTCTCTTAATACAGGTTGCTTATTTTCTGCAGTAAAGACATTTAGCAAATAATAGACCGAAATAATCTGTAGAATAGAGAACTTACACGTATTTGAAATTCGTTATAAGATTATTCAAGTATGTTTTAAAATAAAATAAATAATAGCTAAACATCTGAAATTCATCATTCATCAAATTTTACATTTAATCTGTTCAAGAATCTCATTTATGAAATAGATGCAAATTTTCTAAATCTTAAAAACCTTTTGTTGTATAGATCATTTATGCATACTTGTAGCTAAAAAACTGCATCGATGCTTCTCTGGTCGTAAAAGAAAGTGAGGAAGTGTTGCTTCTCCTTTTGTACAGTAATGCTGGAAATCTGTTATACAATTTGAAAGACATTAAATAAATCACAATATTCTTTGTACACAGCAAATCTTTTTAAGTTTTGACTCGGACGTGTCAATATTCGGGATATTTCGAAGTGAGCCGCTAGTCCCGGTCATGTCTAAACTCTGAAACCTTAAATATCTCGGACAGGAAAATTTGACCATTTGAAAGCAATAAATAAAACAATATTTAAAAAAAACCGCACACGAATTTATCAAATTAAATGCGTTTAATTTTCCAAATAAAGTTATAATAGATATGCATGTAAACCTTTTTGATACCTTTTCTATATTCTGCAATGTCAGATGTATTAGAAAGTGAGATACATGAATATTTCAAAGAAATCGTATATTAACTTGATTTATTAAGTATCTATTTCATCAGAAGGACTTCATAGTTACCTGCTTGTTAAACGACAAAATAATACGTTTAGTTACAACTGTTAAACCAGGTAGATTTTTGTTCTGCTGGATACAAAGAACATTACATGAAATATGGAACAAAAACTGATCTTGCTGTCAGAGTTAAATTTTGTTAGATCTCTGTATATAAACATGTAGCAGAATATGTACTCATTGGTTAATTCCCGATATTACAATGTAGGATCATGCAAGGATATCCTCCTTCAAAACCCCGGAAGTAGTAGTGGGCAATATAAAATCTACACAGATGACGGGAAAAAAGTTGACGTCTTCTGCGAGTTCACTTCAGTTGCTTATGGCTACACATACCTTAAAGACTTTCCGGGAAATTCTTTTGTCCTGAGCAGCATCCTTTCAACAACGAGTCACATTAAAGTTATCCATCTACGGACTTCTGGCAAAAAATATAGCACAATAATGGAAGAGCTCGACCGTTATAATAAAACGTATTCGTTGAGTCTCCAATTAAACCAAAATGAGGGCTTCAACTCACCTTTGAATGCACCATTTCTTGGAAAATATATTTATGTGGGGTTCCTTCCTAGATCATTTGCAGCTAATCGTAATATACAGGGATACAGAGCCGGGTCTAGAAATTGGGAATTCAAAAACTGTGATGCAAATCCCAATTCATACATTGCCTTTTTCTACAACAATTCTCCACTGCAAACCCACAGCTACCACAAACGATGTTGTTATAACGCCTACATGAGAAAATGGATTGATGTATCTACGGAATATACCCTTCCGATTGCTTCCGAGTACTTCAGGTTCTTTGAGATGCACATGGGGGGATGTGGAGGATATGTTGTCCCAAAATCTCATACATTTTCTGATATTGTTGGAGCCGTGCCTGGATTTCGATTCGGTAAGTTACGCATATGTACCAATTATTAAGCTGTTCTTTGCATACTGCTCTTATCTACGGATTACTTCGTATACCTGATCAAGATATTGGGCTCACGGAGGGTGTGACCGGTCAAAAGGGGATGTTTACTCTTCCGAGGTACTTGATCCTACCTCTGGTATGTCCAGGGTCCGTTTTTGCCCCGGTCTTAATTGTATTCTTTATAGGAGTTATGAGATTGATTACTGTTCGTTATCTTCACCTTTTCATATGATAATTGAAGGTAAACAAATAATGGAATGACGTATATTTTTGGATCGTCGATTAGTTCTCATTTTTTTTTCAAGATTTGACGTGTAATGACTTAAAATGTCATAATGGTGGATCGTGTTCCACGGCGAATGGAAGACCTGTTTGTTCATGTGCATCAGGATACACTGGTTCTCTATGCAAAGAAATAGTTCCTCGTAAGTTTTCTAATTTTCAGTCTTGTAATATCACTATATTGTTGATTGTACATGTAATTCACGCTGCGTTCGAATATTATACATTTACGTTATAAATGCCAAACTTAATTTCAGGATCCTGTAAAGACATTGCTTTCTCTAGAGGTCAAGTTACTGGAGAGTACACCATCTTCAATAGAAAAAACAGACCATACAAGGTTTTCTGTGAATTTCATCAGACGTATGGTTACACGTTTGTATCAAGCACTCAGGTATCCGTCAACATTGAAGATTTGTTTGAAATCAAATCTCACGTATTGGTGCGACATTTACGATCGGGAAAACAGTATGACTCGAAACTAGGGCAGATATCTTTACACGCTGACAAACCTTTAACTGTTCAGTATAACTCAAACATTGGATTCAACAGGCCGCTCAACGCAGATCGGATGAAACCATACCTCTATCTTGGTTTCCTCGATGTTGCTACGGCAAGGTCCAGGTCTACTCAAGGATACAGCGTCAACGCTGGAGATCAGACGTTCAGGAACTGCGATGCCAATCCCAACAGCTACCTTGCCTTCTACTTCAACAAACAGGACAAAGCCCCTGCTGGCTATTACAAGAAATGCTGTTACACACCATTAATGAAGAAATGGATTGACGAAGGTATATCTGTGAATCGTGCAAATCATTTGCCAGAGACCTAGTTTCTTCAGTTTGAGATGCACATGGGCGGATGTGGAGGTTATGCGGTTAATGGATACAATTCCTTGGCAAACGTTGGTGGTGCATCTCTGGGAATGCGTTTCGGTGAGTGAAAGTATTAGATATACAAATATGATTAGACTGAAGAGTAATACAATGATAAAAATGTTAAAAATCATAATGATAACGAAATAAGAATAATGAATGAAAAAAAAATAGAAATAAAAATTAAAAGGTAGAAAAAAAATGAAAATTTTAATTATCTTCACTGATGTTTGTAAGACTGTCATTTACATACTTATTTTGGCTATTACCTGAGAGAGAGAGAGAGAGAGAGAGAGAGAGAGAGAGAGAGAGAGCACCAGCTCTTCTCTGGTGTTTCCAGTGTTGCTCTCAATTTCATAACCTTGATAGGATTTATAAGGTTGGTCACTTTCCGTTATCTTCATCTTTTTCAATTTTACTTTTTTTTCAGAATTATAAAAGAAAAGGCACAGCATGAAAGTGTAATTCCAGAGTGATGAAACGAATTAAATAGTTTTGTGAAAGTGAAAAAATCCAACTGTTAATTTTCTGAAAAGGAACGATTTGTGGAAGTGAGCGAAAAATAAAAGAGCAGATAGCATTGTAATTTGCGGAAATGTTGCGTACTGACTTAAACATGTATATTAAAAACATAACGATCAAACTGAGTGCACAGATGGCAGGTGAAACTTGTTTTGGTTCTGAAACATGTGTGTAAGGGTATATATGTACATCAACGTCAGGTTATAAAAGGCTAAACTCCCTTCCCTTTTAAACGTTCGCATCGTAACCGGGAGGTCGTAAGTTGGAGCCCTGCTGGTGACATAGCCACGTCAAACCTACATGTAAGACGTAAACATTGGTAGTAATTGCTCCTTTGTCAAACGCTCGGCATTTAGAAATATTGGTATTCACGGGTCTTTCGGATATGACCTTAACGGAGGTCCCGTGTCGCGGCAGGCGTTGGCACGTTAAAGAATCCTCAATGCTATGGCCCTGAGCACCAAGCATAGATATGAATTTGTAGTACTTCACCAACAGCTGGTGACGTCTCAATATGAATGAAAAATTCTCGACGGGATATCAAACAATCATGTGTCTCTTTTATGTCAATATTTGTATTTAGAATTGGTCTAGATAATGAATTATGATTCTAAATACTTGTATTTTATATTGGTTTAGATTATGAATTATGACTAAAGTACATGTAATCCATACGTACTGGTACTGGTATACAAAACATGCTAATATACATTTCATCTGGGGTCTTCCACCTTCCCTCTTAGCTACAGACCTTTTGCTGAACCATGTAGGCTTTAATCTGAATTTCCTCAGCAATTGACCATGCGTTTTAGTTTCATATTTGCTAGCAATCTTGTTGACACCTACACGTTTCATATTATTTTCCTCCTAAACACTCAAAGTGCATTCTAAAATTATTCTATAATTTTTACATGGGTAAAATCACTTCCAGTATGGCATGTCATTAAAGTCCTTTAAATACGAAGTAGTTGCAGAGTCTAACTTTTTTTTTCTTTTCTAAACAGTAGTAATCATACCTTTATGAGTGAAAACAAGAAATTCAAATGTGGTTGGATGTGCAGTCACGATGGAATATCAATAAAAGAATTTTATTCGTTGTCCCATTGGAATAAATTGTCGGACTCATTGATAGCATGATAATACCTACAGCTGTACTAGCTCAGTGATTACAACGTTCGTTACTTGACGTGGAGGTAGTTTGTTTCAGTACCGCTTGTTCCTTAGACGCGTCTTAGTCGTAAGTACATGAATATGAATGGTGGTGGCTGCTCCTTCGCGAAACACTTCACATATAAAAGTACAAGACACAAGTCTTTCGAATGAAACCTTAAAAACGTCTTTTAAAAAGATGGCCAGATATTGGCATTAACATTTCGATACGAGTGAAAAATTCTCGAAATGAACTTATTATATAAAACAAACAAAACCCCAGTTGCACAATTGCATTGATAGTATCAAGCAACAATGAGTCACTGCTTCACAATCAGTCACGTGGTTTGTATCAGATGGAGGACCCTGTGGAAATAAAATATGCATTGTAAGAATGAATGTCATTACTTGTAGCATATAGCATTCTGTTATTTGCAGCTGTATAAGTGCAAATTTCTGGGGGGAAATGGGACAGCGAGAGAACCTAAAGCCACACCTCCGCCCTTTTCAGAAATTCCGGCACGTTTTTCTGCACACGATTCTGCTCTTATACTTCTTTATATATTTTTTTTTTTACATCGCCTCTTCAACATCGAAGGTTTCTATTATGGACGAATTTATATCTGTATGGTTTACTTCATTTGTTTCCTCTATTCAGATACATATGTATATGTGTGATAAAAAAACCCAATTGATTCTTATTTCGGGGGGGGGGGGGGGGAGGTAAGTAACAATGCTATTTTGAAATAAATCGTATAGAAATATATTATTCAGAATAATAATTCATTACAGGAGTCCCATAGACCACACTGCTCACACGACAAGTCGCATTTGCTAACGCAGTCATTCCATTAATAGTCCACCATTGACACGCAGAACATGGTGTGAACTAATGTGGGTCTAAGTTGTACATATTGTTTCTTTGTGATTCTTTCAAAGAATTTCTCTATATATTTATATTTAAACGTTCCTACAAACTCGTAGTGCATCTATGGACCAAGTTACATACAAAAAGAAAAGGTGAAGATAAAACGAACAGTGATCAATCTCATAACTCCTATCAGGGATACAAAGTTAAGAGTTGGGCAAACACGAACCCCTGGACATACCAGAAGTAGGATCAAGTGCCTAGGAGGAGTAAACATGTCTTGGTGACCGTTCACAACCGCCATGAGCCCTAAATCTTATTCACGTGAACAGAGTAATTCGTAGTCAAAATCATAGTGTAAAGAACGGCTCAACAATTGGGGATGAAATAAATCAGATCCATTGACAGGTTGTATTGTCAATCGGGATCGTTGTAACGATCGTAGAATTTGCGAAATACTGACTTTGAATGAAACTTTTGAAACCCTGCAACATTAACTTGTTAAACAGTAGCCTGTCTCGATTAAAAAAAAAACGATCATACGCGGAATAGGTTCTTGCGTATACACCATATGCATGTGATGATGGAATATTGCTACATAAATATGGAACATTGGCGATGGAGAAGCTGAAGTCATCCCGTTTGTCATAAAGTTAAGTTCTTAGTTTTGTCTTTAAAGGTCCTATGCAATGAAAGTCGATTTTTCAGTATAATAATCATCTATTCAAATAAAAATTTTATTGCAAATTTGACAAAGATATACATTGAATTTACGGAGATATTGACGAAAATCTCAAAATCACATCTGAACGTATTTTTGAAAAAGGTGGTTCAGGTGCCAGATAGCTGTGACGTCACAACATGCAACGCTCCACACTATTATTATTTAAATTTGAAAGAGAAAAGAGAAAAAGGAAATACATATATCCAGGTCAGATTAGGAAGTCCACAATTAGCTACCTCTTAGATTTTTTGGGAAGTTTCTAGTGCCGAGACGTGAAACTTTCATACAATAAAATTGAATAAAAGTGGGGGCTTGGGGTGACAGTCCACTGACAAGTCAAGTTGACCACACGACTTCACTTTAAAGGTAAAAAAGTGATGATAATAATAAAAGCATGGATGTTTGCAGCTGTTCCCACTTCAAATCGTCTGTGAGCTAAAATGCTGATAAAAATAATATTTTAAAGTACCCCCCCCCCTTCCAATGCTGTACTTGCTATAATATTTATTATAAAATATGAATTATCAAATGCAGACGAGTTTCAGTTTGCTTGCATCAGTGATGTAAATGTTTAGGAGAATACGCAAAATAAAGCTATGCAAAAACAAAACAAAGAACAAACCAAAAAAAAAAAAAAAAACAAGCACATGGACAATTTTCTAAACAACGGATTCTGTCTACTTTGGAGCATAAACTGCATGTCTTTTTGCACACTGTTTTTATAAACTTCATTTTACATGCAGAATTCAAATATGGGATTAATTTTGTGATTTATTTGCCATTATGATTTTGCCAATTGCTCGCGTGATCATATACTGTTTGTAAAAACCAGCACTTACTTTAGTGC
This sequence comes from Ostrea denselamellosa, assembly GCA_024699665.1. NCBI lineage: Eukaryota > Metazoa > Mollusca > Bivalvia > Ostreida > Ostreidae > Ostrea > Ostrea denselamellosa. Next base: position 1,633,674 of record JAMZEH010000080.1, read on the forward strand.
CATATTTTGGGGACAGGAATACCAGAAGTGTTCCATTTGTACACCCATTTACATCAGACAACTTTCATTATCTACTATTACATATAGATTTATAAATCTATATAACGTAGCTAAATACAGAGATTGTGCATGATCAACAACAGACCGAGGATAAATAATGCAGGATAATCTGGGATTGTGGAGATAAACGTTTCGTACACACGGTGCAGAACAGGAGGAAAGGGGGTTGTACACACAGGGTACAGCATAATAGAACATACCTATTTACCATCACTCTAACCACATGGACATCACTAACATGTGTTAATGTGTTTATATTCAACAAGGCCTAGTACCTAATAATCTGTCTAACGGGGAACAGTCGCTGATTTTTACTGTTCACTGCAGCGATTTGTGGACGTCTGTCTGGCATTCGTCTGTCACCTCAAATGCCTCCCTTAGATCAGTAAAGAATCTTCCCACAAACGTGGGCCTCTCATACACTTGACAAATTGACCTGGTTATGATAAACAATAATTTTTATATTTTGTTGATGGAATATTATGCTCATGACTTCATATCATTAAAATTCATATACCGGTAACAAAGATATGCTAAAGATATATCAATTTCAGTCAGAAATATTTACCTTGCGTAGCTAGTCCACCTGAAATTTAAAACCCAAAATTTTGTGTAAAAACCATTCATTTCTATTGTAAAAGAGCTGAACTTGGTTAAAAATAAATGAATTTTCATTGGTTACTGTTGAATAAAAAAGCGAATTATCACTAATTCAGTAAAGTTTATCAACGTGTTGGGATCAAAGAGAGATAATACAAATTTGTTTTTAACTAAAAACTCAGACTCAGGAGCAAAGAGTTATCTGCCCTTACTTATAGTCTTTTCCAATATATGGTCACCCAGCAGTATAGGAATGGTCCAATTTGGTTGATTCTAATAAACAAATATATTTTATTATTGAATTATTTGTTATAAAATAAATTTTTTCCACATTTAACAACTATAATAAAATTCTTACACAAACACTACCAGTGTATTACCTCCAGTGATATACAAATTTCCGTCTTTTCTGTCAATATTGATCTCTCTCTCTCTCTCTCTCTCTCTCTCTCTCTCTCTCTCTCTCTCTCTCTCTCTCTCTCAACTCATAGACACTGCTCTCCTTCCTGTCTTTATCATCCCAATACAGCACCTAAAACAGACAGGGGAATACTAAGTGTGTGTTTTTATCTTGGGTAAATGTGAAAATAAAATTATTTAATTTTTAATATCAATTATTTTTACATACATTGATAAATTTTAAATGATAAATCATAATCACATTTAATAGAAAGAAGTGAGATTAACATACTGGTAATACTTGGAGAAACTCAACTGTACATGCATACAAATGTAGTACAATTACATTAAAGCGATATCAATATGAACTATATTTATGATGACATGATGGTTTGCAAGTATTTATGAAACATGTAACATTTATTAAAAATCATAGCCATACACCATGTCATCAGTGTAACAAATATGTTTAAGGTATATGTATACAAAGCAATTTGACCACAATGAATATCAAATTATGTAATATAAAAGGCTAAATATATATGTTATACATATAATTAAACTGTTAAAATGAAAATTAAAGGTATTATGTGAGGTGATGCAACTTTGATTTCAGTACATTATCATAGTGTATTAAATGGAACCTTTCAATAATTTTTGTACTAATTACTTTAAAAACTCCATTCTGGAAACTTAAAATGTTCCCCTCCCACTCAACATTATGACCATCTTCATCCATCCATGTTTGCTATTACATAGACCTTCATCCACTTCTGACTTCCTTATGTTTAAAAGCATTAAAAGATTGTCTTTCAACCTGATGAAATCAAACTCCTTTCCTTTTGATGAAAAATTTAATAAATGTTTGTGATCCTTACTTATATGAATTTTTTTTTAATGTATATTGATTTGCGTCTTCAATGCTGTTATCTTTTCTTTTTTTGTGTGTTAAGCTTCTCTAATTCTGTCATTATTGTGCTTTCGTCTTCCCACAGTCCATACTGATGTAAATTATCCATTGCTTTTTCAAGTTGTTGTGTTTGTTTCTTCTTCTCGTTCTTTTAATAAAAATAAATGTTTTTCAAATAATCGTGTTTTTCTTTCCTTTTCTACTTTCATGAATTTCCTGTTTTCTTTCCTTAAATTGTTAATAATGTATATCTTATCATTTTCATTTTTTTTACTCAACCATTGACTCGTCTTATTCTCATTAAAAATAATCTGACTTTCTATACTATTCACAGTAGACTTTGGTGCAACATGTAATTTAAAATCTAACTGACCCATTAACCTTTCAACAGATATATTATTGCAACTGCAGGACAAGCATTCCTTTAAAACTTCACAATCTACATTAAAATACTTGCCACCTTCCAAAAATCCACTCAAAAGTTTCTCTACTTTGGTCTTTAAAACAAAAGAAAACCTTTTAAAAATACACATGTAAGATCATTCTTTAAAGAACTCTCAAACAAAAATTCAGCAGTTTCGTCAAAGAAGAGTGGCCCATAAAAAAAATCTTAATTCATGCTTCACAGCTAAAGATGGATTTTCAAAAAATGAGTTTAAAATGCCTCTGAAAGATAGTGCCCATGTATAAAATGTCTTCATTTTCTGACACCTTTACCAAGTATGGTTCTGTAATAATTTTACATAAAATGCCCAGAGCTCTTAAAATTGTTAAAATAACCATGTTTTGCAATGCTATAACAATAAAATTCTGAATAAAAGTATATGAATATTGTAATAAAAGTTGGTGCATAAGAAAGTACCAGCAGCATTGTAAAAAGACAAATTAAATCGGTTTCCTCTAAAATTCATGAGAGGGACTTTTTTAATACCATGACTTTTCATAAAAACACATGAGATATTTGGATCGCCAGTCCCATCTTTAAAAAAATAATTTGGATACACACCTTAAAAGAAACATTGTATATGGTTCTTTGCATGAACTTGTGTACCCATCAAAGTTTACATTAAGTTCCTTTTCTATATTTAAAATCTCTTGTACACAAACCTCCGAAAATTAAAAGTGGATGCATTGCACATTTAAAAGAATGAACATCATGTGAAACTTCTTTGGATATCATTTACTTTCTGCTCAGTTACACTCCTATCAGTCATAAAACAAGATACTGTATTTAAAATATTATCTTTCTCTCCAATGTCACATAAAATCTCTTTCACAGCACTCGCATACGTTTCTCCCCTCCCATCACATACCTCTCTCATACTTGCAGTAATTTTTTTTTCTCCTGTGTTAAACTGAACACCATAAAAATGTCTACCTTTTTTTTATGTTGCATCTCTATGCATGGTGGTATGTAATGATTTAGAAATTTCTTCATTGACATGATATCTAGATAAAACACCCATTTTACTTGTTAAAACTGCTGGTGTACTTTTACATGGAAGATTTTTAACATGAATATCAAAAATATCTAAAACTGCATCAATAATAGGTGCAATATGTTGCACACCAATATTTCTACTGCAAAAAATATAATAAAGGTTTATCAATTTAAAATTGTAAGGTCTACCCTTTGTAGAGTCTTTAAAATCAACACTTTTATTGACAGTAATAAAATTTTCTTCATCCATCATGTTCATACAATTTTCTTTCTCAGATAGTAAATCATCAATCTCCATTTTCAAATCTTTAATATAAGATTGTAGTGTATTACGCTGTACAGACTTTTCTTTTGTTTCCTTCTCTTTCACAAAAAAATCTATCTTGTCCTGTAATTTTCTTATTTTTTTTTCCACAATTTCTTTTCATTTTTTTATTAGTATTTCTAATTTTCACGTTCCTGATTTTGTTTCTTAACATTCTGTTTTCTCTCTGTAAATTTTTAATAGCTATATTCTGCGATGTTTCAAGTTTGAAAGCTGCCATTGGTGAATTGTTTGATACAGTAGATGGATTTTCAGATGTAATGTTATTATTAGATGAACACAAATCCGATGAAGTACGATCTGATGATACATTGGCAGAATGAAAAGATGAAGTACGATCTGATGATACACTGGCAGAATGAGAAGATGAAGTACGATCTGATGATACACTGGCAGAATGAAAAGACGAAGTTCGATCTGATGATACACTGGCAGAATGAGAAGACGAAGTACGATCTGATGATACACTGGCAGAATGAAAAGATGAAGTACGATCTGATGATACACTGGCAGAATGAAAAGATGAAGTACGATCTGATGATACACTGGCAGAATGAAAAGATGAAGTACGATCTGATGATACACTAGCAGAATGAGAAGACGAAGTACGATCTGATGATACACTAGCAGAATGAGAAGACGAAGTACGATCTGATGATACACTGGCAGAATGAAAAGATGAAGAACGATCTGATGATACACTGGCAGAATGAAAAGATGAAGTACGATCTGATGATACACTGGCAGAATGAAAAGACGAAGTTCGATCTGATGATACACTGGCAGAATGAAAAGACGAAGTACGATCTGATGATACACTGGCAGAATGAAAAGATGAAGTACGATCTGATGATACACTGGCAGAATGAAAAGATGAAGTACGATCTGATGATACACTGGCAGAATGAAAAGATGAAGTACGATCTGATGATACACTAGCAGAATGAAAAGATGAAGTCAGTTCTGTGGATGATGATGTCACACATGTAATTGTTGATGGTTCCGGATCGTTCTTTTTGGACTTTGATTTTGGTCACTCTTTTTTCATACTCTCGAAGTTTATCCTTATTGCTGTATTTATTCAACCTAGTATATTCTTTAGCAATTTTTTGCATTTTCCTTAACAAACTAATATGACAGATTGTCCAACTTTCTACATTCAGAGCATTACAGATGTCTTGATTTATACTCCTAATATAACTCGAGGTGCCCTCATGCTTTTTGAAAATTTTCTAAATATCACAATATGTCAAATACATAGTTATTATTATGATATAAACTGTGCCAAAACGTGATGTTAGATTTTACCATATGCTATGATAAAAAAAAATTATACTGCACATGAAGACAACTACACACAAATACAAAACATTTACACACATAATACACATGTGGATACAGAAATAAAATATCAAATGCACACATAAATGACTGACAGATAACAAAGAAAACTTTAAAATAGTTATATTTACCTTATGTGGTAAAATCTTTCTAATTTCAGGATTGTTAATTATATACTTTCTCTGAAAAAAAGATAAAACTTAGCTTGTCTAAAAGAAATATAATAAGTTATTCATTTCACCTAATAGGGTGGAGCATGGAACACCAAATTAATATATAACTCAAATAAATGAAGATGCCATTCATCATTTGTAGGTATCATCATTTGATGCATGCAACAATTCAATTAAAGATCTCTTCAAATAATAAATGATATGTTTAATTCTGAATTACTGCAATCATTAAATTAGTGATGGCATTAATCATTGTGCTGAATTGATGTGCATTAAAATTGAATTGTTGCTCTCTTTAAAAAAAAATGATGTTTGCATTAATTCCTTAAACAAAAGCATTGTAATTCAATTAAAGATATCTTCAATTGCACAAGCATTTTTAGTGTACTGCAGGCAATACAAAGTCCCCTTCTGGTAGTATAATTCAGGCAAAAGTAGGTCAAGCACAATGAAACTCCAACCTGATATGTTACTATTCAAGATAAATTTCAGTTGAATATCTTCATCCAATGCAGAGAAAACCGTGGAAAACTGGTTCAGAATGACAGAATCAATTATTTATCTCATTAAATGAATTAATGAGGGCACAGTTCAATTGATGAGATCATTAATTGAATTGAAGCGTGCATTAAATTGATTATTGCTCTCATTAATTCAATAGATATGTGCATTAATTCAATTAATGAGAGCAATAATTTAATTGAAATGTGCATTAATTCAATTGATGAGAGCATTAATTGATTTGATGCACACATTAATTCAATCGATGTAAGCAATAATTGAATTTATGAAATCTTCAAATAATTAAAAAGATATCTTTAATTATTTGAATTTATGTTAATTTGGCACTCCATAATGTAAAATCCTGATAATATTTAGCAAACACTGTTTTACATACCAAGGGATATTATAATAAAAGGAAGTTTCAGTCATATTATATTTCATATCAGTTACAACATGCAAGTCGATTGACTCTTTGTAGGAACAGATTATAAACAAGGGCAGATAATTTTTCTAAGAAGCATTGCTGCATTACACATTCTTATCACAAATTTAAAACCGTGACAAAAAGTGGCAAGCGGCAGTCATTTTGATAGAAGGAGCCCTGCGAAATCCCCGGATAATAAAGTACTAACACTGTGAATGGCGCGAAAAAAAATAAAATGTAGATATATTTACAAAGTTCTCTTCATTCTAAATATTTTGACGATACTACCAGTGCTACTAATAGTCAACTGGTAATTTTCACAAAGTAGTGTTGCAGTGGTTTGAAATATTGAATATCTACATAGCGACAGCTTTAATACCCCCCCCCCTCCCGTGATCACGCCCCTTTGCGGGGTCAGCCAAAGGTCAATCGGTGAAAAATATGTACCCTACCAAATAATAATAATAATAATAATAATAAATTTATTTTGTAAAGCGTAAAGTCCATACTGCTCTAAACGCTATTTAAACAACAATAAAATGAGTGAAATGAGGTATATAAAAACAGATCATAGTAGGTCCCAGATTAGTTGTAGCATGTGAACAGATGAGTCTTTAATTTAGATTTGAAGGCACAGAGACTGGTGGCAGTTCTGATATCATACGGAAGAGCATTCCACAGTTTAGGGCCAGCAACACTAAAGGCTCGAGTTTGAATCACCGTTGAGGTGGTAAATGGCACTCGTAGTAGGCTCTGGTCACTGGACCGCAGTATTCTGGAGGGAGCATAAGGTGTTATGAGTTCTTGCAGATAGGATGGGGCTGTGTTGTGTACTGTTTTGTACACCAACACCAATGTCTTGAAGATGACTCTTTGCTGATAATAGGTTTAATTTTACTGTGAATTATAGCTAATTATTAAGTTTTCAAAGAAGTTTATGGGTTGCCCCACCATGTGGCATTATTGTATTAGACTGCAATTCATGAAAAAAATATCAAATGTCAAAACTACAGATCAGAAAGTTACGAAGGCCAACCTAGAGAAATACGACTTTTTATCCCAATAATGGCGGACAAGGGACGTAACTCGCGCAAAGTGTTGATACGTGTATTGATGTACACATTGTCATCGGCGATTGTATTATTGAAACTTTATCCTGGGCTATACGTGCCGCATTATTTACTTGATTTGTAGTTATTGTAAAAATGAGCAGAAAATAGCCCTGAACGGATATTTTGGAATTAGCGCCATTATGTGGTTGTCGTCTGGAATTACATATAACTTGCTATGGTATGTTATAAATAAATAGAAATAAATGTATATATTTTGTGTGAGCAATGAGAGACTCTCTCTCTCTCTCTCTCTCTCTCTCTCTTTCTCTCAGTAGAGGCTTTAAAAGGGCCCTTTCTGGCCGGAGGGAAAATACATACTTGAGTCGCAACTCCACTTCAAAAAAATCTGGATCCGTCTCTAAATTTTGATAAAAACTTGTCAGTGATCACGTGTTTTCCAAATCTGTCACTGTTTTGAAGTTGATCAAGCGACGACGCCAATTGAGAACTGGGGAGCATTTCATTGCATTTCTGGTTGTATTTATTTGCAAACAATCTTCGCAGCAATTGGAGAGTACTGCCTTTGTTGCCTTTGTATTGAGAATCTTCACAGCATTTGTATTTGAAGAAGACTTGCATGTCCCACGGATCTTCCGTCACTGTATTACTTCTATTCAGAGAGCACATCCAATGAATTCCAGATGGAGATGGTATGAAGGGTACGCTTTATTTAATTGATTTAAGCATGGCCTGAGTATGAATAAGCTGATCGCTTGTATTTGTCTGTCCGTTCGTCTGTATGTAAGCCATTTTACAGGTTTTACAGAACCACTGGACCAATTTCAATCAAACTTGGCACAAATGGGAATTCAAATATAAGCTGTAACTGCCGGTAAGTAAATAGAAATGTAAAACAACAAATAGAATCACATATTCATGATTGCATAGTATAATCTCATTGAATCTGGGTGAATCTGAAGCAATACACCAATCAAATCAGCATTGTCAATTCATGAGTTACCGTCATACCGTCAGTAATTCCTGCTCATAAACTCCGATGTGCATGGACCTCGGCGATCACTAACTCGGAGATCACTAACTTGGAGAGAGAGAGAGAGAGAGAGAGAGAGAGAGAGAGAGAGAGAGAGAGAGAGAGAAAATATATTTGAATGGCATATTTGTGTATATTACTTTCGTACACTTATAATACGTCTAATTAAGTCATTCATGGCACGATGTAATATTTTAAAACAATCGAAATGATCGAAATGTTTTGTCACGTCAGTTTCCCTCCACATATGACCTAGATCTCTGCAACCCAATTATGTTCGGCAATCATCGTTCCCGTGTCCAAGTATACGACGATTGCGTTAGAGGTTATGATAGTTTATACGATATGTAATGTATGCTCTCAAGCAATATTCCCTTGTTTATTTTGTTGAATTTTACGTCAGATCTTGGGGAATATATTAGGATACAGCACAATCTCTGTATTTAGCTGTTTAGCTTTATTAACCTACATAGCTTGATAAAGCTGTTTGAAATAGCTTGATTTAGCTATTTCAAACCTTTTATGAAATTAATTTCTAAACGCATAAAAATCGAATTTCATTGAGTGAACACATTCCATCGTTATACTCCATAAAACACAATGTAAACAAAAAATAGTTCTTAAACACCGTCCCTTAGGAAGAATTCTATTCAAATTTGTCACATGTTTAGGATTATTAAGTTGTTAAACAACATTTATCCAATCTACAGCATGGATTAAAGTTAACGAGGATCAAAATAACGATGGATTGGAAATCAGATTCCACATTGTAAAGTCATTATACTTATCTACGCTTCAACGCACACAGGGTGGTGGACAGTGAACAACACGAAAGGAAATTTCTTTCCATGAACATTCTTGAAATGACGTGATATTGTGATGAACTCTAATAAGAACGATATTCTGATTAGCTAGTTTCAAAGTATAAACATGTTCAAAAATTATGTGACTCTTTGGTTATGTCATTGCTCTAATCTAGTTCAATATAACCTAGTGATAGCAAGCTATTTCAAATTTCAAACTGTTACTGGTGACGAAACATGGGTTCACTATTTCGAACCAGTAAGAAAAGTGGGAAACAAAATATGACTAACTACACACGGTAGAAGGCCTGTAGTTGCCAAAAGAACCATAAGCATAAAAAGGTTCTATGCTGCATATTCTTCTCATGTGATGGTATAGCCGTACAAATTCCGGTGGCGAAGAACAAAAGTGCTGCAGGTTGGTATTACCGAGATGTTATACCACAAAAACTCAAGAAATATTATCATAAACGATGCCCTGTGTCAGGATTTAGGCATGTTCATCTAATTTATGATAATGCTTCATCACATACATCTGCACTTGTGAAGCAATTTTTTGAAATCGGAGAAGGTTACCGTCTAGCCACACCCACCATACTACTCTCCAGATCTAGCTCCACGTCACTTTTTCCTTTTTCCGAAACTTAAAAACTTCTTATCAGGTCGTGCCCCGTGGGGATTCAGGTTGTTAGAATAGATCCTCAGTACCCCTGGCTTGTCGTAAGAGGCGACTTCGGATGAGACCGCATAATCAGCAGGTGTGGCACGTAAAAGATCCCTCCTGCTCAAAGGCCATAAGCGCCAAGCATAGCCCTAAATTTTGCAGCCCTTCACCTGCAATGGTGACGTCTCCATATGAGTGAAAAATTCTCGAGCGGGACGTTAAACAATATATAATCAATTAATCAATCGTATCGGGTCGTCGTTACAAGTCCAGACAAGCCCTTGACTAAGCCATCAGTCAGTGCCTCAAAGGTCTACCTAATCAACGTACCGTGACGCATTTCAGAAATGGATTCAGAGATTGAAACTATGTATTTCAAACCGTGGAGAATACTTTGAAGGGATGTAATGTTCATTTCACTAGTACTATATGTGTCGAATGCATTTGAGATATCGTACAATACATATTACATATCGAACAACCCTCGTATTTCTAAATTTCAGATTGATGTGTTTCATTCAATATTGGTATTCATTAATAAGTAAAATTGGTGTTGAGAGTTTTGATGTAATAAAATGTTAAAATAATGCATAAGTGGGATTTGCACAAGCTAAGGCTACAAAATTTTATTTATTGATTAGTCTCAATATTAATATGCATATGATCCGACTCACAAAGATTGGAAAATATCATAATAATTTACATATCGGATTTATATACCGTGGTAATGATTTAGATATCAATAAAACGTACTTTTATTTCGGCACGATATTGACATTGTGTAAATGTAATATCGAGCACGTATTCAGGAGGGTCAGGAGTAGGCTGCAAGCCTGATCTCCCCCCCCCCTTTTTTTTTTTGACAATTTACTTTTTTCATTATTTCAGCAGACGAAGCCTGTATTTTCTACATGCAAAATTCGATTGATTTAATTGGCTTCCCCCCCCCCCCCTAAATTTTTAAAGTAATAAATAAAGGTAGTTGATATGTGAAGCTATGAACTGAAGGATGCATGTAGTGAATGAACCCTTGCCTCCCTCTCCTACGATTTAGGATTCTCAGGTTTGGGCAGAAGTACCCCCAAATTCATTTTATTTTTCTCGCTTGTCAAGAATTTTAAAGCAATAAAAAATATTTATCTTATTCTCTTAATATTAAGAAGAAATTGCGATAATTAGATTTCCTGCTATTTGATACACTTTCAGTGATTTATAGCTGAATAGTTTCGGTCCAAACCCAGATTAGTTTTTTAAATATATAATTATGAGTTCAAATATAAGCATCGATGCAACTGCTATAAGTTTCCGCTGCCGCATAATGTTAGTCCAATTTTTTAAAAATAGTTTACATTTATGAATGCAATATACTAACCATATAGAAGTGATTAATTTTCTTTTATTCTGTGAAATGACATTATTCATCGAAGACTCTCTCTCTCTCTCTCTCGTTCAATCAAGGTATACACTTATGTGATTCCCAAAGAGACAACAGATATTCAATGGTATACTGTATATTTCCTTTCATATATATTTCATGTGATGAACATAAAATTGTCATGTTTTCACCCAAATGTATATTTCCGATCACTATTGTATATTTATGTAATCATCGATACATTTTGAATTGTGTACGAAAATTTATAATATACAAACATGTTCAGTATATATGTAAAACTGCAAAACTGCTGATCAGTCACGTGTTCAACGTTTTGTTTAAGAATGTGTTACACGGGCAGATGAACACAAGCGGTATTCTCGCGAGATTATACATCACCAATAAATAATATATTTCCGGAATAATTATAATTAATAATAAACCGTATCAAACTACGAAAAATTAATCATAATAGTTATTTATATTAAATATAAAATACCTTATATATTCAATTACATTATACCAATTTTTGGAGATACAACTGGAATGAAATTACACATTATTTGGATAGGCTATATTTTTTTTCTTTAATCATTACGTAGATCTTTTATATATATATATATACATATATATACATATATATATATATATATATATGGAAGTTTTCAGAATTTTAACTGGACTTTTTTTGCACATAACATAAAGAGTATCAAACACAGAGCATTGTGTTTTTATATTTATTTTTTTTCGAAAAGGGGGGGGGGGGGTGAGAAAGATGTTATCTAAGATTCTTGACATTCAAAATAAGAAAATTGGGACCAAAATGATAATAGTAATAAAATAAAATAAAAAAGATAAAATAAAAAATAAACACAAAAACAAATTGTTCTCCATTCCAAACTTCAAAATCTTCAATAGGGTTTTAATTTTTTTTTTGGGGGGGGGGGGGGGGTGGTGGGTGGGTTGGTTTCATAATTCAATTCATCAGTTCTACAATGATGTGTCAGCCAATGTATCTTACTTTAAGATGTAAAGTAACTAATGAATGAAGTAAATAAATAAAAGAAAAATTATGGAAAATCAACTTTATTATAATCAAGTGTCCCCTCTCTGGTTTAACATGCCAGAGTACAAGAAAGCTTATAAGAATTTTAAGCTGGGAATGGGACAGTAACTACCCAGTAAAACAAATTTTTAGGAGACTAACAACAGCTTACTTTTAGGTCCATGCTATGTGCAGTATGATCATACCGTTATGAATATTAGTATCTCACCGTTATGAATATTATTATCTCACCAGTGGTCATCTCAAAAGCTTGCAGAAATTAGAAACAGGCCATTCAGAAAGATTTATGAAGGTGATCAGTGGGGAAATCACCTATTTTGAAATTATAATTGGTGCTAAAATATTTTTTTTTCATTGGGTAGACGGGAAAAGGGGTATGCAAGTAAAATCTATACATGCTATCCACACTTCAGGTGCCTGTGCACTAAACTACTCCTGGCACCACACAAGTACTAGTGTCTGTGACAGTTTTACAAGAACATGAAAAACTTCATGGGAGATATTGGCAATGATATCACTGAGGAATTATGATGTCCATCTGCATGCATGGAATGGGAGAAAGGACTGTGCTACAGGTGTTCTACTTGGATGTGGCATGGAGGTTATTAGGACATGTCCTGATGCTATTTGTGCAACATAATGCGGTACCACATCTCTGCCCATGTTAACCTAGTACACAGATTCCTGAATGACAGTTGGATCTTTGCTTTTCACTATATCAATGCTTTTAAAGACCATCAAATTTTTCATAGCAACTTGCAAGAAATGTAATAAAATGAGAAAGTCTAATAAAATGAACTGCACACAAATCTACGCACTGTAATCATGATGAAGTAAAGCTTGTTTATAAGGAATTCCTTGGGAGACACAAATTCAAAAATACTTTTAATCTTTAACCAAGAGTCTTTATAGTACGATTTTTTTTAAATTAAACAAGTTCTTTACCACATGCAGTGAAGTTTCTTAACAAATTAACAAACTCCATAACATATCATAATGAACTTGCTGCTAATGACAATAACTCCTGAATTAGGTTTGGGGAATTTAATACCACATTGCAGAATATTGTATTGTAAAATGTACAAATGTAAAGCCCTGAAATAGATTTAATATAACAATAACAGGATATCACTAAGTACATTAATCAGTAATAATATTGCAAATGGTTTTACCTCATTTAAATTTCTCACGGACACAGAAGTATTAAAAGAAAGATAAAAGAGAAAATGGTTTTGCCCAGTCTTAAAATTCACCCACAGACAACATCAACACAAAAAAGGGATATTTTTCTGTATATAAAACATGCAGTTCAATGAATGATATTCAAGGGCAATAACTATTCAATATACACATTCTGTTCTGAACATATTTTCTTCCATAGTCACAAGATTATGATTGATTATATATAGTTTAACGTCCCGCTCGAGAATCTTTCACTCATATGGAGACGTACACAAGATATACATCATTAAAACTAATGTGCTAATATGTGCTGATCTTGGAAAAGATTTCCACACACATATCATAACCTATTAAATGTACAGGGACTCTGTAGTTTAGATATATTTTGTCTAAAAACACCTATTCTATGAAATCAAACTCATTAGCACTGAACAAATTAATCAAATACCAGATACTAATAACTGTGAGCATAAAATGACACCAATTTTTCAATGAATATGAGAAAAATCCATCCTTAAGGTGGTTACTTACATGTATGTTTTCATATATATGTACTGGTTAGAGAAATAAAGTAGTGGATTGAAAATTTTAAATTGAAATAAATTGAGATACATACTTTGTTAAGTATTAATGCACACTATTGTACATACATTTTCTCATTAGGTTCATTTGAGCTGTTAATAAGTATAAGCAACAGTATAAATACAAGTTTTTTCATAGCAAAATATAAATTTATTCAAATACATGATGGTCTTAGTATAGTTTTTCCATGCAGGGTCCAGCACATCCATTCATATTACTGGTCATCCCATTTCCAACAATCTAGACATTACTAACCACTTGGTTTTCTGCACACATAAAGGCACATAAGACTACTATCTTGACCTCATTCCATCTTCTCCATCCTACACTTTTTTCTGCTTCTACTCTCCTTCTCCAGGCTGTTTTTGGTCTCTTTGTGCCCGTTTCACTTCTGGTGTCCACACTAATGCTATCTCACAGATGTGGTTGTAAATAATGCACTGTCAATGGATTATCAGTTTAGTTAATGCAAATATGAAGAATTATAAAATGCGTACACAATTTGTTCTCTGTTGGTGGGCATATATTTTGGTTGTTGGAGAGGAACCAAATGCACTAGTGGATATGATGCTACTGATCGAGTGATGAGACGGTCCTGCTGTGTCCACTTTCCCAGATGTTGGATTTGCTTGTCTCCCATTTCTGTAATTTACAAAAAATGAAGAAAATCAAAGTTTTATGACATTGTATTCACTTCATAGTTCAATAAATTTTTCTTTCAAGATATTTCAGCATATGTTTCTGTGTAATTAAAAATTTTTTTCAGAAGTTCTTAAAGTCCTCTTCTTTTGTTTTTACAGTGTGCCCCTCCCCCCCCCCCCCCCCCCTTTTTTTTTCAGTGGATGGAAATCTGGGTTGCATTCCCAACTATTTCTTCATTGATCATCAATTTTCTGGAAATGTTATTTGGAAGTTCAAGAGGCTTAATCACTTTGTTTCATGAAAGTAAACTTTAAAGTAAAAACCTGTTCAGAATTTCTGACTTTAAAATATTTGAAATAAATACTTATATTGTTTAAGTGACATTACATGGAACGAGTGTGGAATTTTTACATACTTGGCGGTCACCTTCCCATTGCATGCTTCATGGATGGATTTGTATAACACATAAGCTGCTGATTTAACAATGCCCTTACTTGTTTTTCTTTGGTATTTTGAGTTGCAGTCTGAATTACACTGGTTTCCACCTGTCTGAATATTAAGGCTATCCTCTGATTTCACATATATGCAAAGTGTGGATATTACTGGAGGATTTTTATTATAATTTTTTTCCATATCAACATGCCTTGAAAATGAAGTGACTTTGTGTTACCATTATGACCTTCAATACTTATTGAATCTAATTTGGGTAGATCTAAAGATCTTTTCTTTGTCACAGATTTATAATAACCTATTCCTCTCCGTTACCACAAAATATTAATGATTTGCTGAGGTTGCCCACATTTCCATAAGTAGTGATTGGGTTGTAACATGTATCATTACCAACAATTTCTAGGACATTAATATCTAAAGTTGAAATAATTTTGAAACAAACTGACATTTCCATTCCACAGGCATATTTCAGAGTAATAGAAGATGTTTATTCTGATGAAAATGAAGAGAGAAACAAATTCACTAGACAAGACAGTTACAATCGCCTACTATAGGATTTCTTTGTGCACCAAATTACGTAAAAATATCTATTTTGTTGTTCAGTTTCTTAAGTTGAAGTTAATGTTTGTCTTTCATGTTGTTTTTAAAAAAATCATCAGCCTTCATGGAAGATCAAATCATTAAAACTGCATTTGATGCACATTATGTACTTAAAATTAGATATCCTTTAAAAAACAACTTCAAGTCAAATGCCATGGTTAAAAAAGCTATATGGTAGATCCTTAATAGTGGGTCCAAAATAGCTTATTTATCTTCTTCATGTTTAAGGAAACTTCCACCAAAACAACTTTATCATGCTGGAATTTTACAGAATTTACTTATTAAATTTAGAGCTTGATATAATCTTTAACATGATAAGAATAAACCTACACCTTTATTCTTTACAATTATATTTAGTACCTTAATTTGTTAATCCTATTTTCATTATAACATTACCCGTACCCACTCCGGCCTCCCCCCCCCCCCCCCCCCCCCTTCCATGTATGTCAATTTAATAAAATCTTTACTATATCAAGTTTGGAGATGTACAAAATTATAATGACCATTTCCATGTAATGGAGTTGTGATACACCTAATAGCTTCAGATTTGCATATTTCATACAAAAACATAGATAATGGTAACAGTCACATACCTGATCCCACCTCTGGTGTGTCTAGGGGGCCATGCTTTCCCTACTCATAATTTTGTATTCTTCATGGGATTTATACGATTGATCACTGTTCGTCATTTTCATTTTTTCATCCACCATAGCATTACAAAAGAAAGGAAAAGAGTTTTTCCTTCAACGTTTGTTTTTGCCGCCATTACGCACTAGCATTCCGGAAAAATTCTATTTACAGAATACGTCTCTTTCATTTCGTCCACTTCCGCGCGAGACTATGGGTTGTGTTCATCTGCCCATGTAGCACATTCTTTGTTTAATACATAAAAAATGTCGACTCTGATTGATTGATTAAATATTGTTTAACGTCCCGCTCGAGAATCTTTCACTCATATGGAGACGTCACCATTGCCGGTGAAGGGCTGCAAATTTAGGCCTATGCTCGGCGCTTATGGCCTTCGAGCAGGGAGGGATCTTTTACGTGCCACACCTGCTGTGACACGGGGCCTCGGTTTTTGCGGTCTCATCCGAAGGACCGCCCCATTTAGTCGTCTCTTACGACAAGCAAGGGGTACTGAGGATCTATTCTAACAACCCGGATCCCCACGGGGTAATGTCGACTCTGATATCTTCCCTGAATGAAGACCAACTCAAGTCATTTATTCACTCAAAAAACGAGGTCACTGGTACACGAGATACAAACAAAATATGTGCATATTAAAATTACTGGTAAGGGCCAATTACGTATGTAGTAACAATAAATAATCTTATGTTCTAATTCACCAGTTCAACCGAACATAAATTATTTATAAAATAAAAACACAAACACCTGTATAAAAAATGAGCTCGTCTGCACGTGTGCAACAGACTTTAATATAGTCAAGAAGGTAACTATACAATACAATTAGTCTTTAGCACGACTTCAATTAAATATCCATTCTACAAAAGAAAAGAAAGCATGTGAAAACAACAATTTTAATGTTAGACTATATGCATAATATTGGGGTGGGGGTAATCTTTTGCAGTGTAGCAGTGAATTTCAAATGACTGGAAGTTTACGTCATACCTGGCTACCTCATGCGTAATTCAACCTATTCACCTTTAAACACTTTAAGTAGCCAATCGATTCCCCGATACCGAAAACACCCACCCGAATGTAGAACAAACACGTGTTGCATTTTACCTTTATATATATATATATATATATATATATATATATAGACATATAGTTTGCTGAAAGTATATCAATTCAGGATGAACAAACAACACTGAAAATTCTCTTTATAAAGTTTGCCAATGATTTTAAAACTACCACATTATTTGTGTTCATTAATTCATTAAACTTACAAGTATTGGAATTTTTACAAAATTTTTCTTTAAGATATATTTTCCTGTCTTTTGAGAAAAAGTACATTCCATAATGTATTGAAATTCATCGTCAATACTATTACGATTACACTATGTGCATGTTCTTAAAGCTCTTTAAGTATTATTCTATCTACCGATTCTATGGGAAGATGATGATTACAAGTTCGTAGTTTGGTTACAATCATTCTTAAGTCTCTAACTAATTTTTAACTCAATAAATAATTTTCTAGACCAAAATTTATTTTAAAAGTTCTATAATTGATACATTTAGACGAGTCATTGATAACACAATTCCATTCTTGTAGAAATTGATTTCCTAGGACTTTTACACAAGACTTGGGCAATGTAAGGCTATGAAATATTTGATTTATCCATAAAAATGATAATCCACAAGTATTAAAAATATCTTGTATACATTTTATCCATGGATGTCTATAAGAACCGTCCGTAAAACACCTGTAAAAATAGCAGTACATTTTATTTGTAAGTTTATTTCTATCGGCTGTAATAATTTTTGCCCAGTACATTATCATTCTTGTTTTAACACTAATTGACAATGGAAACTTACCGTTTTCTCCATAAATTTCAAAAATATAAGATATATTCAAGTATGCAACAAAGTTTTCTTAACATTTTTGTCTCATTCATCTAAATTTCCAGAATGTTTTACTATATTACAATATGTATTTTGCAATTTTGAGCATTGCATAATGTTTTAAAATGTGATTTCAATTGTTTCTCACTCCCTATACATTCCTATCGGAGATACGCACTGGTCACGTTCAGCTAAAAAAAAAAAAATCCCAGGTGTGACAATTACATGCGGGGTATATACGGATAGAGTAAAATACGCTATCTGAAAGAAATATGGCGGATAAGGTGAGAAATGTGTACGTATTTATTAATTCATGTCAGATTTAATGTAGAACTTCCATATTCTGTGTATAGATTTCTTATTGCAAGCCCTTTCATTTTATTTCATATCATGATCTTTGACCTTGTGATTTTGGAGTCTTATCTACTTTTAAGAAAATGTAACATATTGAATATCTCTTGAACTATTCAAGGAAGGTCTTTCACATTTCCTATATAGATTCTTTATAGCACAACCTTGTGATTCCACGGTGTTTGGCCTTATCCTTGGAGTATAACATACTTTTTAACCTATTCAATATCTCCTGAACTATTTATATTTTGTATATAGTCAATACCATGATCTATGTGACCTTGACTTTTCCTTAGTACAGCAAGATAATGTTTGTCATTTTGGTGTTGAGCAATCCCCATGTTGTTTGAATTCATGTTCAGTTATGTCGAGACTCTTGGGAATTTTTCATGGGAATAAAGATGAAATCAAAGGCCTGAAGGGTCACAAAGGCGTCGAGTGCAATATCATATACATCAAGGTTCTAAATAAATTTAGAGGCAGATGAAATTAGAGAAAGTAGAAGAAATATTTGAGTGCCGCAGGAGGCATTTCCTTATTTTTAGGTACATATATAAAGCATTGAAATAGTGTAAAATGTCAGCAAATTGTGTTTATTTACTTGAAAATTGGAAAAGAGGAGATCTTGGGATGAAGTTGCTTATTCTAACAAGTACATACACCTCCCACCCCTCTTCCTATATAGTATCCCTTCAAGACTAGTTACTTTACAAAGGCTATAATCATTCACTTCAAATTGCAGACGAAAAATGCTGAAAAGAATATTACTTTTGCAAAGTGAGACTACTTGTTCATAAAAGTTATATCTTCTGTTCATGTATGATGTAACAATTATACGGTATTAACTTTCTGTTTTCAATAATGCCTAACAATTCAAAAGTGCAACGTAATATGTACAAAGGTTGTAGGAATTCTAAACAAGATTTAATTCCCAATGAATGCTACCTAGCCTGGATTTCTTCGCGAAACGGGTAGTTATTTTCTTCGCGATGCACACGCTACTTTTATTTTGCTTAATAGAAAATCGGGATCGGGATTACCGAAAACAAAACCGGAAATAGTCTCTGTGTATTTGGAATAAGCAACTGAACCGTGACATTGCGTGGTTTTACCACTATAGTAATTATCTGTTTCTACTGACCTGAAATAAGGATTCTTGATGAAACTACGAGATACTAGATATAATTGAAAACAAAATTTGAGCAGGTTATTTTGTAAGTATTTAATGACATCATGCGGCACAAATTCCGCGGGAAAAATCTGTTTCGTAGTAAATCCATCCGCGAATAATGAACTACTCTTACCAAACAATCGTTATTTAACTATACGGAATGATATAATAACAAACAACGACATAAACAACGGAAATATTATTCTGCTTTTCAAATATCAATTAAATTCCATGTTTCAAAGTCTTGAATCTTAAGAAACGCTCAAAAACCAATTGGCACTATTTTGATTTTGCCCATTGAGATTGGCTGTAAAGCGGTGTAGAGGCAAATTATGCATAATTGCTAGAAGGCTCTCGAGCAAGCTTTTAAAAAGCACAACAGCTGAACGTACAACAGCAGGGCCAATGTGACTCAGGTGAGTTATGTAGTCCATGGGCCTCTTGTTTCATCTTCTCGATATCAAGAGTTCTTGTATGATTTCCAGTCTAATTAAAGTCCTATCTTCTCTAACCGTTACACTGGAGAAGAATCTGACAGTATTCCGTTTGAGGTCATGTTATGTAACCTCTCACACTTGACCAATCAAATGACGTTTTTCGCTAACATGAAAGTTCTGTTGTTATATCGGTACATCCTTCGTGTTTAACGTATTCACGGGAATCATTTCCGCAAAGCACGGGAGTTTAGTTCATCTATTATTTTTTTTATACTTAATTACTTTAAAGGAGATGAATTATTTTTTAAAGATATTAACTTTCCCTTAATTAAATGCTTGAAAGCATTCGCATGTAAAAGAAAACTGTGAAAAGATTATTTGAAATGTGAAAGTTAGGCGTCTATAAATACCACCAAGCGGAAAATGAAATCCCACCATGATGTACGTAACTCGGTTTTGGTATGAAAGAGCGTAAGACAACGCATTACAAGAGATATTCGAGATATTTATTTCTCTTAAACTTATGGCACGGTGCTGTTGCAATAGAATACGCAGCTTTACACAGATAAGATCACCGATTTGGAAGTATGAACTGAAGATGACTCATCACTTGACTTGCTATCAAGTGACAGTTGCTTGTAAACATCCAATCCTGGTTTAGACAATTGAAATAATGTACGTGGGCTGATTGGTATGTTGTGAGCTTCATATATAATGGTTTGAATTTTGATGGACATATATCATATTATTTCCAACATAATCCCCTTCAATATCTATCCACTTTTGCCAGCAATATTAAGGAGCCCCAGTGCCACTTCTAAAGAAGTCCTTTTCTTGACCGTTCAGAGAGTCCTCCACTGCATGTATGACGTCATCATCTGACTGAAAATGGTACCGGACATGGCCATTTTCAGTTTTGGACATAGATGAAAGTCTGATGGAGAGAGATCGGGCGAATAAGGCGGATGCTCAATCAATTTAAAGCCACAATCGTTAATGCCAGCCATGACAATGACAGTCTTGTGAACAAGGGACATTGTCCTGGTGAAACAACATATCTATACTGAGTTTTCCATGGCGCTTGAGTTTAATATTTTTCCGTAAATGCCTCAGAAATGATGCATAGTATGTACCATTGATTCTTTGTCCCTTTTGGAGGTAATCTGCCATCAGAATATCATCAGCATCCCAGAAAACTGATACCATAACCTTTCCAGCTGATGAAACAGTCTTTGTCTTCTTTGGCAGGAGTGAACCTGGGTGTTTCCATTGTTTAGACTGTTGTTGCCTTTAGGATGAAATGATGAACCCACGTTTCATCCATAGTAACAAATCTCTGAAGAATGTTAGCAGGATCTACCTCTAAAAGGTTTAGATTAGCACGCGACAAAGTGCGCCTGGTGTGCTTATGATTAACTGTCGGAAGTCGTGGTACTCAACGGGCTGGAAGCTTTCTCATTGCAAATCCTCTGTCAGAATGAAATGTACTTTCCTGTGAAATGCCAACTGTACTGGCTCTATATCTTTCTGTAACTCGTCTGTCAGTCATAACAATATCATGAATTTTATTGACCATTTCTGGGGTTGCAACAGTGACAGGTCATCATCAAGGCTCTGCTTGCCGCTTTTAAAAATTCCGCCACCCACCTTTTTACTGTAGCATATGAAGGGGCATCTTTACCTAGTGTTGCTACCACATCAGTATGGATATCCTTAGGTGCTAAACCTTTCTTATCCAAATATTGGATCCCTGCTCTTTCACCGATTTTGTCCATTTTGCAAAAGCCACTTGCTCTATTTACTTTAGAGTGCTACCTCGACGATCTATATGTCAAGGGGTCCATGTTTGTCCAACTCTTTATTCTAAATTTCTTATAGGAGTTACGAGATTGATGATTGTTCATTATCTTTACCTTTCCATATGAGACCTGCTTGAAAAACGCCGAGGTCGGGGATATAGCATACGCCCCCTCGCCTTCGTCTCGGTGAGCTAAAATTCTGAATATTGGTCAGTTAGTGTAATTTTGGGGGTGGGATGGGGTGGATGGGGGTGGAGGGTGAGGTTGTAATGGCTAAACTCTTCTCTTAACTCAGAATTATGATCGAAAGTATAATTACATTTTAAAGTATAAATTCCCTTTTCCTACAAGATAAATTGAGCCCGCCCTAATACCAAATCCCACAAATTTCATAATTTTGTAAATGGAACCCTTTGCTCATCCCAAACATGCACTCATTTGGTCTTCAAAATTCCAGTAATAGAGAAGAAGATTCTTAAAAAAAATAATGCATGTCAACTAGTACCATATGACCCATACAGCCCCTTATAAGACCAAAACCCCCAACACAGGTACCAGGAATTTCACAATTACAGTAGAGGCTACATTGTTCATATTAATCATGCACTCTGTTTGCATGCTCTATTCCTAGTAGTAGATAATAAGATTTTTAAATATCAATGCATGTTCACTATATGACCAATAGGCCCCCTTCCAACGCCAGAACCCAGAATTTCTTTACAACAAGACTATCTCGATATAACTATATATACATAATAACGAGATAACTCGCTATGACTAGATAATTATCTCCGTACAGCGAGTCAGTATCTTGTTATAGAAAGTAAATCCTTAGAGTGGGATCAAAATATTACATGCATATAGGGAAAATCTTTAATATGGGCCAAGGTGACTCAAGTGAGCGATTTGGTCCATGGTCCTCTTGTTGATATAGCTAATTAATTACAGATAAGAGAAATGTAATATCTGCATGTAATTGTCATGCGTTTTATTTTTACACACTGCCAAACATATGCACCTTATAGCAAGTAAACTAACACTTGAAATGTACATTACACGACATCACACATTTTTGAAAGGTGATACTGCGTTATTTTCTCTATCAATACGTATTTCTGAAACGAAAATATGCCAAAAGAATATTGAAAATATCACTGGAAACAGAGTCTTAGAGTATGTAGTCCATGTGGCTGGAAAACTACTCAGACATATATAGACACTGTATTTCTGTCAAGGACTTCTATTGTCACTTTGAAATATTGCACTGTTTTCATGCAGGTTTCTACATGTATAATAATCTTGGTATTCTATAAAGAAATTAAAATTCAAGACAGAACATGTTATAGCTTTGTATTCTCTTATGCTAAAGCAATTCTGAAACTTAATTTAAAGCCCCCCCCCCCCCCCCAAGCAATTCTGAAACTTAATTTAAAGCACCCCCCCCCCCCCCCCCCCCCCCCATGTGGTAACGTACATTTCAAAGACAGCTTCATGACACTTTTCTCTAATCTACAACTAAAATAGTTTATATCCAAAATACATGCGCTGCAAATAACAAAAATAGCTTTGTGTTGTTCAATATTTTTAAGGGGGGATATTTTTAATGAAAGTAACGTACATTTCTAATTTGAACGGAATTTGGCAAACATAACAGATAATTCGCTGCGTATTTGCACAGCGACAATTTTTCGAACTTTAAAAAAAATCATATATAAAGAGATTGTTGTAGAAACCTTAAGTGTCTGCACTCGTGGTGTTCTAAAGAGGTCGGGGGGGGGGGGGGGGGGGGGGTCTTCTACAATGATTACCTTAAATATTTTTGTCCAATACTTCATTTTCTTGAATCGTTCCACTTTGAGTCATTTGCTATGAATGCTCAATCATCTTTTATTCAGAAGTCTTCATTCACTGTTACTGTTAAAGAGAGTGGGGACCAGTCACCAAACAGATCTTTTATATGCATTGGAAAATGCACTTGCTATTTTAGAGTCACACGTAAAATAGTAACAGGTTCTCTTCCTAGAGAGTTGACTTGTTGATTGTACGTTAACATGCAGATTAGTCAGAAATCAATTTCTACTTGGTATTATGAATGGAATACTCCGGATATTTCAAGTTTTCAATTCGAATACCCTTTATTCACGAGGTTCGAAAGAACCAGTTTTTAATCGGGTAGCGTTGATAAAGTCAGTTCAGGGACGACACGTAGAGCTGGTTACATGCTTTGAAATTTCATATCAATCCAATTTATATTTAAATGCTGTTATGTTATGGTACATTGTGTTTTGCAACATTAAAGCTGTCTACGTTTCGTCGCTAGTTCATTACGTGTATATGCTGATTTATTATACTGATCTTGTATCAGAAATGCATGGTTTTAGAGAAGAACGTACGTTTCATTTTTGTGCATCACGGATGTCCATAGTATATTCAGTGTACATATATGTATGAAAGGGTAAATATCTTTTAATTGCTTTTGAAAAAGTACTTTGCCTTTTAGGAAATAATAATATTGCACCAACCATTATAAAAATCCAATATAAACGTCGGTGATGGTAATGCACGCACTAACTGAGGATGGGTATATAGATTTTTTTATTGCAAGACCTTAAATTTCATACCATGATTTTTGACCTATTGACCTTCTATCATTGTTATGTCGTGACCCTTTGGGGATAAGTTGGGACCACAATATGGGGGTCAAAATTTTTCATGGGAATAAAAACTTAAAGAATTTAAAATTATTAAAATCGCAATAGCTGATCAAAAGCTGAACCAGAGTGACTCAGGTGAGCGGTGTGACCCATGAGCCTCTTTTGTTTACTAAAAAGTTTGGAAAGCGTGAGAATTTGTTGTCCTTATGTGAAAGCATGAAATGGACGTGAAAAGCGTGAGACTTGCAAGTACATTATGAGGCATCATATGTCTGCCCACGTCCTTAAAAATTATATCTATACAAAATTTCAGCGTCTCCATACCTACTTTTCATATTACATAAAGATATTCGTAAGAATAGAATATGTATTATGATAACGTATAAAAAACAAGTTGTTAGGGCACATGTCTTTCCTTGTTGCAACTATGCTTCAATTTATCTGTGTTCTGGAATAGTGATGGATTGAAATATTTCACCACATCTGTCAAAGTTTTGCTTTCACTGAGATATCGAAATTCACATTTTCCCCTCTGCATCAAAATATTGGTTTCGTAATTTCAGAAAAATTATGACTGTTACAGAAATCACAATGAACAGCAACTAATTGGCAGGAAAGTATTTCAATAACGTCAAGTGCAAAATTAATTGTGTACCTTTTTGAATTCATTTATTTTTATTTTTCAGCTGAGCAGATCAACGCTGGGACTGAGATTCTGTCATAAAGTCGGAGTAATATAGCCATTCCAAGATGACTCCATAATGCCATAAAAGGTGAAATCTTTGAAATTATCATGACAAGAAATACGCACATATTTACTTCATTTTGACCTCCAGAAACAGTAACTCACTTTGACCACCAGAAACAGTCACTCATTTTGACCACCAGAAACAGTAACTCATTTTGACCACCAGAAACAGTCACTCATTTTGACCACCAGAAACAGTCACTCATTTTGACCACCAGAAACAGTCACTCATTTTGACCACCAGAAACAGTAACTCATTTTCAATGTAGGTACATCAATATCAACTAATGAAACAGTAAATGAAATAGAATAGTAAACGAAATAGAATAGTTAATGAAATAGAATAGTTAATGAAATAGAATAGTTAATGAAATAGAATAGTAAAATGGAAAGATGAAATATAATAGTTAAATGAAATAGAATAGTTAATGAAATAGAACAGTAAATGGAAATATTAAGATAAAATAGTACAGTAAATGAAACGGTACTGAATTAATATAATAGCATATTTCATTAAAAGATATATATATAATTTACTTCACTTATTGAAATAGATAAAATAACAATAAATAAAATAATATAGTTCCCGTATGAAATGAAAGGGTACAATAGATAATATAAATGAAGTACAGTAATGAATAAATTTGTAAGTAATTGAAATAGATAAAATAGTACAGTCAATAAATTAATATATCTAGTATAGGTAGTTAAAGCCCCGTGGGGATCCGGGGTAGAATAGGTCCTCAGTACCCCTTGCTTGTCGTAAGAGGCGACTAAATGGGGGCGGCCCTTCGGATAAATAAATAAATAAATAAAATAGTAACGTAATTGATATCAATAAAGTAAAAGTGCAAATGAAGTAGTACCGTAAATAGATTAGAAGAGTTAATGAAATAGTACAGTTAATAAAATAGGTAAAATCGTTTGATAAGGGAAAATTCTTATGAATGCGGTGTCTAGATATCTGGAACTCCTTCACACACCGTTATTTAGACATTGCAATTGTGTGAATCGTCTACGTAAGTCTAAAATTTGCATAGGAAATAAAATAGTACAAAACATGAAACACACATCATAGGAGAATAAAAATAGTATAGTGAAAGAGTTAGGTGTAAGACATTTCATTGTAAATATAACAGTAAATTGAATAAAATACGAAAATAAACTGAATACGTAGCGCAATAAATGAAATAGTACAGTTAATAAAATAGGTAAAATCGTTTGATAAGAGAAAATTCTTATGAATGCGGTGTCTAGATATCTGGAACTCCATCACACACCGTTATTTAGACATTGCAGTTGTGAGAATCGTCTAGGTAAGCGTTAAATTTGCATAGCAAATAAAATAGTATAGTAAATAGGAAATGAAATATCTCGTTAAATTCTAAAAGAGGAGTAAATGAAATAGAACAGTAAATTGAAATGTTAAAATACCAGAGTAAATGAAACAGTACACTTAATGTAATAGTATATTAAATAAAATGGTACAGTAGGTGAAATAAGTGAAATGGAGCATTAGACAGTTTAGTAATTCAAATGGATAAAACAGTATAGTACTAAAATAATTCAGTAATTAAATAGGGAAGATAGTACAATAAAGAAAATAGTGCAGCGAATAAAATTCAGGTACATGATATCTTAGTAGTAAAATATAAAAGCCGAATGAATTATATTATACAGTAGGGAAGGTATTGCAGTAAATTAAAGAGAACAGTAAATAATATAGTAGAGTACACGAAGTAGTACAGTAAGGCAAATAGTGCAATAAATGAGATAGTACAGTGAATAAAATAGTATAGCGTATAAAATAGTACAATTCATGAAACCCACAGCATAGTAGAATAAAAATAGTATAGTGAAAATGTTACAGTGTAAGACGTATCATAAGAATAAGTTAAATAAAATATCAAAATAAACTGAATAGTGCAGTAAATGAAATAGTACAGTTAATAAAATAGGTAAAATCCCTTGGTAAGGGAAAAGTCTTACGAATGCGGTGTCTAGATATCTGGAACTCCTTCACACACCGTTATTTAGACATTGCAATTGTGAGAATCATCTAGGTAAGCGTTAAATTTGCATAGGAAATAAAATAGTAAAATACATGAAACACACATCATAGTAGAATAAAAATAGTATATTGAAAGAGTTAGGTGTAAGACATATCATAGTAAATATGACAGTAAATTGAATAAGATATTAAAATAAACTGAATACGTAGCGCAATAAATGAAATAGTACATTGACTAAAATAGGTAAAATCGTTTGATAAGGGAAAATTCTTATGAATGCGGTGTCTAGATATCTGGAACTCCATCACACACCGTTATTTAGACATTGCAATTGTGAGAATCGTCTACGTAAGCGTCAAATTTGCATAGGAAATAAAATTTTATAGTAAATGGGAAATGAAATATCTCACTAAATTCTGAAAGAAGATTAATTGATTATTTATTGCTTTCCGCCACACTCAACAATTTTTCAGTTATCTGGTGGCGTCCAGTTTTTAATTGGTGGAGGAGAGAACCCAGATACAATGTACCCGGGAAGAGACCACCGACCTTCCGAAAGTAAACTGGCAAACTTTCTCACATATATCGGCGCGAGCGAGATTCGAACCCGCGCCGACTAGAGGTGAGAGGCCTTGTGGTTTTGAGTACGATGCACTAACCACTCGGCCACGGAGGCCCCTATTAAATGAAATAGAACAGTAAATTAAAAAGATAAAATAGCAGAATAATGAAGCAGTACAGTTAATGTAATAGTATATTAAATAAAATGGTACAGTAGGTGAAATAAGTGAAATAGAGCATTGAACAGAGTAGTTTAATAATTCAACAGGACAGTAAATAAAGTAATATTAGCTAGTATAGGTAGTTAAAGCCCCGTGGGGATCCGGGGTAGAATAGGTCCTCAGTACCCCTTGCTTGTCGTAAGAGGCGACTAAATGGGGGCGGCCCTTCGGATAAATAAATAAATAAAATAGTAACGTAATTGATATCAATAAAGTAAAAGTGCAAATGAAGTAGTACCGTAAATAGATTAGAAGAGTTAATGAAATAGTACAGTTAATAAAATAGGTAAAATCGTTTGATAAGGGAAAATTCTTATGAATGCGGTGTTTAGATATCTGGAATTCCTTCACACACCGTTATTTAGACATTGCAATTGTGTGAATCGTCTACGTAAGTCTAAAATTTGCATAGGAAATAAAATAGTACAAAACATGAAACACACATCATAGGAGAATAAAAATAGTATAGTGAAAGAGTTAGGTGTAAGACATTTCATTGTAAATATAACAGTAAATTGAATAAAATACGAAAATAAACTGAATACGTAGCGCAATAAATGAAATAGTACAGTTAATAAAATAGGTAAAATCGTTTGATAAGAGAAAATTCTTATGAATGCGGTGTCTAGATATCTGGAACTCCATCACACACCGTTATTTAGACATTGCAGTTGTGAGAATCGTCTAGGTAAGCGTTAAATTTGCATAGCAAATAAAATAGTATAGTAAATAGGAAATGAAATATCTCGTTAAATTCTAAAAGAGGAGTAAATGAAATAGAACAGTAAATTGAAATGTTAAAATACCAGAGTAAATGAAACAGTACACTTAATGTAATAGTATATTAAATAAAATGGTACAGTAGGTGAAATAAGTGAAATGGAGCATTAGACAGTTTAGTAATTCAAATGGATAAAACAGTATAGTACTAAAATAATTCAGTAATTAAATAGGGAAGATAGTACAATAAAGAAAATAGTGCAGCGAATAAAATTCAGGTACATGATATCTTAGTAGTAAAATATAAAAGCCGAATGAATTATATTATACAGTAGGGAAGGTATTGCAGTAAATTAAAGAGAACAGTAAATAATATAGTAGAGTACACGAAGTAGTACAGTAAGGCAAATAGTGCAATAAATGAGATAGTACAGTGAATAAAATAGTATAGCGTATAAAATAGTACAATTCATGAAACCCACAGCATAGTAGAATAAAAATAGTATAGTGAAAATGTTACAGTGTAAGACGTATCATAAGAATAAGTTAAATAAAATATCAAAATAAACTGAATAGTGCAGTAAATGAAATAGTACAGTTAATAAAATAGGTAAAATCCCTTGGTAAGGGAAAAGTCTTACGAATGCGGTGTCTAGATATCTGGAACTCCTTCACACACCGTTATTTAGACATTGCAATTGTGAGAATCATCTAGGTAAGCGTTAAATTTGCATAGGAAATAAAATAGTAAAATACATGAAACACACATCATAGTAGAATAAAAATAGTATATTGAAAGAGTTAGGTGTAAGACATATCATAGTAAATATGACAGTAAATTGAATAAGATATTAAAATAAACTGAATACGTAGCGCAATAAATGAAATAGTACATTGACTAAAATAGGTAAAATCGTTTGATAAGGGAAAATTCTTATGAATGCGGTGTCTAGATATCTGGAACTCCATCACACACCGTTATTTAGACATTGCAATTGTGAGAATCGTCTACGTAAGCGTCAAATTTGCATAGGAAATAAAATTTTATAGTAAATGGGAAATGAAATATCTCACTAAATTCTGAAAGAAGATTAATTGATTATTTATTGCTTTCCGCCACACTCAACAATTTTTCAGTTATCTGGTGGCGTCCAGTTTTTAATTGGTGGAGGAGAGAACCCAGATACAATGTACCCGGGAAGAGACCACCGACCTTCCGAAAGTAAACTGGCAAACTTTCTCACATATATCGGCGCGAGCGAGATTCGAACCCGCGCCGACTAGAGGTGAGAGGCCTTGTGGTTTTGAGTACGATGCACTAACCACTCGGCCACGGAGGCCCCTATTAAATGAAATAGAACAGTAAATTAAAAAGATAAAATAGCAGAATAATGAAGCAGTACAGTTAATGTAATAGTATATTAAATAAAATGGTACAGTAGGTGAAATAAGTGAAATAGAGCATTGAACAGAGTAGTTTAATAATTCAACAGGACAGTAAATAAAGTAATATTAGCTAGTATAGGTAGTTAAAGCCCCGTGGGGATCCGGGGTAGAATAGGTCCTCAGTACCCCTTGCTTGTCGTAAGAGGCGACTAAATGGGGGCGGCCCTTCGGATAAATAAATAAATAAAATAGTAACGTAATTGATATCAATAAAGTAAAAGTGCAAATGAAGTAGTACCGTAAATAGATTAGAAGAGTTAATGAAATAGTACAGTTAATAAAATAGGTAAAATCGTTTGATAAGGGAAAATTCTTATGAATGCGGTGTTTAGATATCTGGAATTCCTTCACACACCGTTATTTAGACATTGCAATTGTGTGAATCGTCTACGTAAGTCTAAAATTTGCATAGGAAATAAAATAGTACAAAACATGAAACACACATCATAGGAGAATAAAAATAGTATAGTGAAAGAGTTAGGTGTAAGACATTTCATTGTAAATATAACAGTAAATTGAATAAAATACGAAAATAAACTGAATACGTAGCGCAATAAATGAAATAGTACATTGACTAAAATAGGTAAAATCGTTTGATAAGGGAAAATTCTTATGAATGCGGTGTCTAGATATCTGGAACTCCATCACACACCGTTATTTAGATATTGCAGTTGTGAGAATCGTCTACGTAAGCGTCAAATTTGCATAGGAATAAAATAGTATAGTAAATAGGAAATGAAATATCTCGTTAAATTCTAAAAGAGGAGTAAATGAAATAGAACAGTAAATTGAAATGTTAAAATACCAGAGTAAATGAAACAGTACACTTAATGTAATAGTATATTAAATAAAATGGTACAGTAGGTGAAATAAGTGAAATGGAGCATTAGACAGTTTAGTAATTCAAATGGATAAAACAGTATAGTACTAAAATAGTTCAGTAATTAAATAGGGAAGATAGTACAATAAAGAAAATAGTGCAGCTAATAAAATTCAGGTATATGATATCTTAGTAGTAAAATATAAAAGCCGAATGAATTATAATATACAGTAAGGAAGGTATTGCAGTAAATTAAAGAGAACAGTAAATAATATAGTAGAGTACACGAAGTAGTACAGTAAGGCAAATAGTACAATAAATGAAATAGATTGATTGATTGTTTATTGTTGACCGCCACACTTAGGACAGTGAATAAAATAGTGCAGCAAATAAAATAGTTCAATAAATGAAACCCACAGCATAGTATAATAAAAATAGTATAGTGAAAATGTTATGGTTTAAGACATAGGAAATATAACAGTAAGTTTAATGAAGTATAATTACAATAAATTGAATAGAGCAGTAGATAAAAAGGTACAGTAAATATAATAGATAACTGAACATTAAATTAAGATAGAACTGTAAATAAAGAGATTACTACTGTAGAGATGAAATAGTACGATGAATGTATAGAAAAGAGGAAGTTATATAGTGCAATAGATAGAATAACACGCTTATTGAAATACGAGGATGCATTTTCTTATTTAGTAATGTAAAATAGTTTAGTAAATACAATACTGTATACTGGGAAAGATTCGCCCCTCTTTGTTCTTTATTTATGCCTTTCCTCCAGTCTCAATGAGCGAATGTAGGCTGGATGAAACCGTTTCCTCTCCCTTAACACAACTTTGAGCGAATGTAAATTGAGCGAATATGTTTGCAAGTGTCGGAGTAGCGCGAAAGAACAATGGACGAAAGTAACCCAGAATACAGTATTGATGGAAGTGAAATAGTAAATAAAATGGTATCGTACACAAAAGCATAAAGTGAACGAAATAGTATAGAATATAAAATAGCACAGTAAATAAAAATAGTACAGTAAATGAAATAATATAATAAATAAAATAGTACAGTAATTAAAATAGTACAATTATTGTAATGAATGATATAATAAAGTAAATAAAGTGGTGCAAGAAACAAATAGTATAGATAGTATTCCATGAATAAATATGGTAGATAATATAGTACAAAAATATAAAATAGTGCAGTACAGTAAGTGCTTTTAATAAAATCGAATGATAACGTTATTCAGACATTTCAAATGTAAGAATCTTGTATGTAAGTGTGAAAAATGTATCATTACATTATCAGTAATGTGGCATAGTAAATACCCCCCCCCCCAAAAAAACACCGATTTTTCTAAATCAGATAGAAAAGTCAATGAAATAGGACAGTAAATTGAAAAGATTAAGTAGTATAGTAAATGAAACAGTAAAATTAATGTAATAAGGCATTAATTGAAATAGAAATTCAAATCTAGTTTATGAAATAAGTAAAATAGAACAATAAATAAATCAGTTTAGTAATTGAAATATGTAAGATTCTAAAATACACAAACTAGTATGTAGTTAGTAAAACATCACACCATAGGCAAAATGAACCGTAAGCTTCAGGATCTTACAACTTAGTATATTTTATCACCATGGTGAGAGGAAGATGCCTATTGTTTTTCAAGGTCTAGGTCGTAGTATCAGTTGATAGGAAAACTTGGAACAGGAATCAGATTGATCTATTGGGGCTAGGACCGTCACACTTAGTACATATACTCCTCATACCAAGTGGAGGACACTTATAGTTCTTCAAGGTCAGAGGTCAAAGTTGAAGTACTAATAGGAAAACCTTGTAGGCAAGATGCAGAGCGAACTGTTGGGACTATAACCATTGAATTTGGTACACATACACCATGTGCCGTGTGGAGGATGCCTATTGTTTCTCAGAGTCAAAGGTCAAGGTCGTAGTATCACTTAGTAGAAAAACTTTGTTGAGAAAATTACAGCTTTTGGAACTCAGTCCATTTTGAGAAATATTATATCAGATAAAGGACATTGATTGAAGTATGTCATCTTATATTTTTTCAAAAACTGGAAAACATTTCTTCAATAACTCAAAGCAAGATAAGCATTAATTGTGACATCTTTTCGTTCAATCACCGGTGGCCCTAAGAGACATGTCCTTCAGATGACATTGAAACAGTTGGAGGATAATAGTGGAGATATGGTGGCATCATATGGGAAATGGTTATGGAGTGGAACAATAAGTGAATAGTAGAGTAAATGAATTAGGTCAGTCATAAATAAAATAGTATTAGGTCAGTTATAAATAAAATAGCACCGTAAATGTATTAGGTCAGTTATAAATAAAATAGCACAGTAAATGTATTAGGTCAGTTATAGATAAAATAGCACAGTAAATGTATTAAATGTATAAATAAAATAGAACAGTAAATGAATTAGGTCAGTTATAAATAAAAGATTAAAGTAAATGGAATACCCCCGTGGGGATCCGGGGTAGAATAGGCCCTCAGTTCCCCTTGCTTGTCGTAAGAGGCGACTAAATGGGGCGGTCCTTCAGATGAAACCACAAAAACTGAAGCCCGTGTCACAGCAGATGTGCCACGATAAAGATCTCCCCATGATCAAATGCCGTACCACAGAGCATAGGTCTAAATTCTGCAACCCTGCACTGGCAATGGTGATGTCTCTATATAAGTGAAAATTTTCTCGAGAGGGAAGTAAAGTAATGTACAATCAATCAATCAGTAATTGAATAATTCATTAAATAAAATAATAAAGTATATAAAATAGCACAGTAAATGAATTAGGTCAGAAAATAAAATAGCATAGTAAATGAATTGGGTCAGAAAATAAAATAGCATAGTAAATGAATTGGGTCAGAAAATAAAATAGCATAGTAAATGAATTGGGTCAGAAAATAAAATAGCATAGTAAATGAATTGGGTCAGAAAATAAAATAGCATAGTAAATGAATTGGGTCAGAAAATAAAATAGCATAGTAAATGAATTAGATCAGTAAATAAAATAGCATAGTAAATGTATTAGATCAGTAAATAAAATAGCATAGTAAATGAATTAGATCAGTAAATAAAATAGCATAGTAAATGAATTAGATCAGTAAATAAAATAGCATAGTAAATGAATTAGATCAGTAAATAAAATAGCATAGTAAATGAATTGGGTTAGTGAGTAAAGTAGTATAGTAAAGGAATAGTGCATCAGAATATAGTAAGGTAAATAAAATAGCATAGTAAGTAAGTTACATCAGTAAATAGAATAGTACAATAAATGATTTCCAGTCAATAATATTTGAAATTTCATGAATATGAATAACTAGGTATACAAGGGGACACAGTTTGTAATGAATGAATGATATATTTACACAAAGAAAATTCTTGGAACCTACACTTAAAAACGGTGTGTTATTACAGTTGTTTTGAGTTCCAGATTTTAAGTCTCTGTGTTGTTGAGAATTTTGAAAACTATGAATATGTTGCCTTTTCGATGTTCATTGGAGAACCTTATTTCACATTTCTAGTTAGGTCCTCTCCTCCCTATTCCACAGTAGTTAAGTAAATGTAATAGTACATTGAATAAAGTAGTAAATAAAATAGCATAGCAAATGAATTAGGTTAGTCATACTGTACATCCCTCACAATATACACATTCTGTCCATCACTCACACTATATACAATCTGTATATACCTCACACTATACAAACTGTGTACATCCCTCACATTATACACATTTTGTACATCCCTCACACTATACACACTCTATACGTCCCTCTTACTATTCACTCTCTGTACATCCCTCACATTATACATATTTTGTACATCCCTCACACTATACACACTCCGTACATCCCTCTTACTATACACTCTCTATACATCCCTCACATTATACACATTTGGTACAGCCCTCACACTATACACACTCTGTACATCCCTCTTACTATATCCTCTCTGTACATCCCTCACATTATACACATTTTGTACATCCCTTACACTAGAATCACTCTGTACGTCCCTCTTAATAAACAAACTCTGTACATCCTTCACATTATACACATTTTCTCCATCCCTCACACGATACACACTCTGTACGTCCTTCTTACTGTACACTCTCTGTATATCCCTCACATTATACACATTATGTACATCCCTCACACTATACACATTCTGTACATCCCTCTTACTATACACACTCTATCCATCCCTCAAACTATACAGTCTGTACATCCCTCACACTATACAAACTCTGTACAAACTTCACATTATACACATTTTGTACATCTTTCACACTATACATACTCTGTACATCCCTCTTACTATACACTCTCTCTACATCCCTAACATTATACACATTTTGTACATCCCTCACACTATACACACTCTGTACATCCCTCTTACTATACCCTCTCTGTACATCCCTCACATTATACAGTCTGTACATCCTGCACACTATATACATTCTGTATATACCTAACACTATAGACAAACGGTACATCCCTCACACTATAAACATTTTGTACATCCCTCACACTATACACACTCTTTAAATCCCTCTCACTTTACGCACACTAAACATCTCTAATACTATATGCACTTTATGATTGATTGTTGTTTTCTGCCACATTCAACAATTTTTCAGTTATCTGGTGGTGTCCAGTTTTTGTAGGTGGATGAGAGAACCCAGATATAATGTATCCAGGAAGATAACACCGACCTTCCGAAAGTAAACCGGCAAACTTTCTCACATATATAGACACGAACGAGATTTGAACCCGAACCGACTAGAGGTGAGAGGCTGTGTAATTTTGAGTCCAATGCTCTAACCACTCGGCTACTGAGCCCCTTACACACTTTATGCATCCCTCACACTTTACACAATTTGTACATCACTCACAATATACGCACTCCGTATATCTGTCACAGTATACACAATCTTCACCTTTCTCACATTATACACACTCTCTACCTCAATCACAGTATATACAATCTTTGCTCCCCTCACACCAAAAACAAATTGTACATCACTTATACTATACACACTCTTTACATTAATTACACTATGCACACTCTGTACATCCCTCACACTATACATACTCTCTACATTCTTCATACTATACACACATCGTACATCACTAGCACTATACAAAACCTTTATGCCCCTCCCATTTTACAAAGTCTCTATATCCCTCTCACAATACTTACTATACATCCCTCACACTATACACACTCTGTACATCCCTCACATATTACAGTCTGTGCATCCCTCACACTACACAGAATCTGTACATCCCTCACACTATACACATTCTGTACATCCCTCAAATTATACACATTTTGTACATCTCGCACATTATACACACTCTATACGTCCCTCTTACTATACACTCTC
The DNA here is from genome assembly GCA_024699665.1 of Ostrea denselamellosa. Classification (NCBI taxonomy): domain Eukaryota; kingdom Metazoa; phylum Mollusca; class Bivalvia; order Ostreida; family Ostreidae; genus Ostrea; species Ostrea denselamellosa. Next base: position 1,670,201 of record JAMZEH010000080.1, read on the forward strand.
TGTACATCCCTCACATTATGAGAGTCCGTTGTGATTTTGAGTGCAATGCGCTAACCACTCGGCCACTGAACCCCTTACACACTTTATGTATCCCTCACACTTTACACAATTTGTACTTTACTCACAATATACGCACTCCGTATATCTGTCACAGTATACACAATCTTCACATTTCTCACATTATACACACTCTGTACCTCAATCACAGTATATACAATCTTTGCTCCAAAAGACAAATTGTACATCGCTTATACTATACACACTCTTTACATCAATTACACTATGCACACTCTGTACATCCCTCACACTATACATACTCTCTACATTCTTCATACCATACACACATCGTACATCACTAACACTATACAAAACCTTTATGCCCCTCACATTATACAAAATCTCTATATCCCTCACACTATACATCCCTCACACTATACACAATCTGTACATTCCTCACATTATACAGTCTGTACATCCCACAACACACTATATACATTCTGTACATACCTCACACTATATACACTCTTTACATCCCTCACACTATACACATTCTGTACACCACTCACACTATACACATTCTGTACCTCACTCATACTATATACACACTCTTCGTCCCTCATGCTATACACACTCTGTACATTAGTCACACTATTCACATTCTGTACATCTCTCACACTAAACACACTGTACATCATTCACACTATACAGAAACACTGTACATTACACACACTGTACATACAGACTGTACATCACTAACACTCTACACAAACTGTACATCATTCTTACTATACACACACTATACACATTCACACAAACTGTACATTGCTAATACTATACAGAATCCCAGCACTCACTTATACTATTAGCACACACATTCTACATCACTCATACTATAAACACCTTGTCTTCTCCTTCACCTTCATGCTTAAGAGTACAGGTGTCATTTCATTTATTTAACTAGTTATGTTGATATTTTTCTAATGATAGGGTAACTTTTTTTCATTTGCTTTACTAGAAATGTCAGCAATTATTTCCAGATATATTTTCTTATATTTCTGTTAAAGTGTAAATTTGATAAGTTTAGATAAGTTTAAGGTTGCAGAATAGTTCTGGATGAGATTAGGAAGAATTTGGACTGTTAGATTACTGTATAATGTTATCTAAGTTAAGGGTAAGGTGAACTTGGAATTCACTGCACTTTACATGTCTGACATCATGATATAGTGCAACATAAATGGACTAATCTCTTAGTATGAATACATTTGACCTAAAAAGTACATCACAATTAATTAAATAGAAATAAAATATAATTAAAATGTTAGTTTAAGAAATGTCTTTCAGTTTCTTGAAAGTATATCAGATAAACATGGAGGCTTTTCACACTGGCATGCGTTTCTTGAAGTGCTAACATGCTCCATTCATTATGTTGGTGTGAATAAAATAGCATAGCAAGTGAAATAGGTCGGTAAATGAATTTGTTCAGTAAATAAACTTGTACAGTAAATGAATTGTACTTTAGATTTAATAGTAATTTATCCCGTGAGGACCCGGGTTAGAATAGGTTCTCAGTACCCCTTGCTTGTCGTAAGAGGCGACTGAATGGGGCGGTCTTTCGGCATTGGTGACGTCTCCATATGAGTGAAAAAGTCTCAAACGGGATGTTAAATAATATATAATCACTCAATCAATCATAAATAGTAAGTTAAATAGAATACCATAGTAAATGAATTAGGCCACTAAATAAACTAGCATAGTAAAGGAATTATGAAATATTAGATAAAATAGCACGGGTATTGGATTCAGTTAAAAATGAAATAGTACAAGAAATGATTTTCAGTCAAATAATGTTTGACATTTCATCAACATGAACAACTAGGTACACAAGGTAGCACAGGTAGTAACAAGAGGGTGGTATGTTTATACAATCAGAATTCTTGCATGCTAGACTTAAAAACGGTGTGTGATTACAGTTGTTTTGAGTTCCAGATTTTAAGTCTCTGTGTTGTTGAGAATTTTGAAAACTATGAATATGTTGCCTTTTCGATGTTCATTGGAGAGCCTTATTTCACATTTCTAGTTAGGTCCTCTCCTCCCTATTCCACAGTAGTTCAGTAAATGTAATAGTACATTGAATAAAGTAGTAAATAAAATAGCATAGCAAATGAATTAGGTCAGTCATACTGTACATCTCACACACTATACACATTCTGTCCATCTCTCACACAATACACAATCTGTACATCCCTCACACTATACACACTCTCTACATTCTTCATACTATACACACATCGTACATCACTAACACCATCCAAAATCTTTATGCCCCTCACATTATACACAATCTCTATATCCCTCACATTATCCAGAAAATACATCCCTCACACTATACACAATCTGTACATCCCTCACACTATACACAATCTGTACATCACTCTCTTTATACACAATCTGTACATCCCTCACACTATACACACTCTGTATGTCCCATTTACTGTACACTCTCTGTATATCCCTCACATTGTACACATTTTGTACATCCCTCACCCTATACAAAACTCTGTATGTCCCTCTTACTATACACCCTCTGTACGTCTCTTCTTCTTATACACTCTCTGTACATCCCTCACACTATACACATTTGGTACATCTCTCACACTATACACACTCTGTATCTCCCTCTTACTATACATTCTCTTTACATTCCTCACACTATACACATTTTGTACATCTCTCACACTATACAAATTCTGTACCTCCCTCTTATTAAACACTCTCTGTACATCCCTCACATTATACACATTTTGTACAACTCTGACATTATACATACTCTGTACATCCCTCTTACTATACACTCTCTCTACATCCCTTATATTATACACATTTTGTACATCCCTCACACTATACACACTCTGTATGTCCCTCTTACTATACACTCTCTGTACATCCCTCACATTATCCTCATTTTGTACATCCCTCACACTATACACACTCTGTATGTCCCTCTTACTATACATTCTATTTACATCCCTCACACTATACACATTCTGTACCTCACTCTTATTATACACTCTCTGTACATCCCTCACACTATACACACTCTGTACGTCCCTCACACTATACACACTCCGTACGTCCCTCTACCTATACACACTCTTTAGATCTCTAACTTTATACACATTATGTACATCCCTCACACTATACACACTCTCTACGTAACTCTTACTATACACTATCTGTACATCCCTCACATTATACATATTTTGTACATCCCTCACAGTATACACACTCTGTACGTCCCTCTCACTATACACGCTCTGTATATCCCTCACACTATACACATTTTGTACATCTCTCACACTATACACTCTCTGTATGTCCCTCTTACTATAAATTCACAGTACATCCCTAACATTGTACACTTTTTGTACATGTCTCACACTATACACATTCTGTACCTCCCTCTTATTATACACCCTCTGTACATCCCTCACATTATACACATTATGTACATCCCTCACACTATATACACTCTGTACATCCCTCTTACTATACACTCTCTGTACATCCCTAACATTATACACATTTTGTACATCCCTCACACTATACACACTCTGTACATCCCTCTTACTATACACTCTCTGTACATCCCTTACATTATACACACTCTGTACATCCCTCACACTATACAGTCTGTACATCTCGCACACTATACAGTCTGTACATCCCGCACACTATACAGTCTGTACATCCCTCACACTATACAGTCTGAACATCTCGCACACTATACAGTCTGTACATCCCTCACACTATATACACTCTGTACATACCTCACACTATATACATTCTGTACATACCTCACACTATAGACAAATTGTACATCCCTCACACTATACACACTCTTTACATCTCTGTCACTTTACGCACACTAAACATCTTTAATACTATACGCATTTTATGATTGATTGTTTTTTTCTGCCAAATCCAACAATTTTTCAGTTATCTTGTGGTGTCCAGTTTTTGTAGGTGGATGAGAGAACCCAAATACAATGTATCCAGGAAGAGAACACCGACCTTCCGAAAGTAAACCGGCAAACTTTCTCACATATATAGACACGAACGAGATTTGAGCCCGCACCGACTAGAGGTGAGAGGCCGTGTGATTTTGAGTGCAATGCTCTAACCACTCGGCCACTGAGCCCCTTACACACTTTCTGCATCCCTCACACTTTACACAATTTGTACATCACTCACAATATACACACTCCGTATATCTGTCACAGTATACACAATATTCACCTTTCTCACATTATACACACTCTGTACCTCAATCACAATATATACAATCTTTCCACCCCTCACACCAAAGACAAATTGTACATCACTTATACTATACATGCTCTTTACATCAATTACACTATGCACACTCTATACATCCCTCACACTATACATACTCTCTACATTCTTCATACTATACACACATCGTACATCACTAGCACTATACAAAACCTTTATGCCCCTCACATTATACACAATCTCTATATCCCTCACATTATCCAGAAAATACATCCCTCACACTATACACAATCTGTACATCCCTCACACTATACACAATCTGTACATCACTCTCTTTATACACAATCTGTACATCCCTCACACTATACACACTCTGTATGTCCCATTTACTGTACACTCTCTGTATATCCCTCACATTGTACACATTTTGTACATCCCTCACCCTATACAAAACTCTGTATGTCCCTCTTACTATACACCCTCTGTACGTCTCTTCTTCTTATACACTCTCTGTACATCCCTCACACTATACACATTTGGTACATCTCTCACACTATACACACTCTGTATCTCCCTCTTACTATACATTCTCTTTACATTCCTCACACTATACACATTTTGTACATCTCTCACACTATACAAATTCTGTACCTCCCTCTTATTAAACACTCTCTGTACATCCCTCACATTATACACATTTTGTACAACTCTGACATTATACATACTCTGTACATCCCTCTTACTATACACTCTCTCTACATCCCTTATATTATACACATTTTGTACATCCCTCACACTATACACACTCTGTATGTCCCTCTTACTATACACTCTCTGTACATCCCTCACATTATCCTCATTTTGTACATCCCTCACACTATACACACTCTGTATGTCCCTCTTACTATACATTCTATTTACATCCCTCACACTATACACATTCTGTACCTCACTCTTATTATACACTCTCTGTACATCCCTCACACTATACACACTCTGTACGTCCCTCACACTATACACACTCCGTACGTCCCTCTACCTATACACACTCTTTAGATCTCTAACTTTATACACATTATGTACATCCCTCACACTATACACACTCTCTACGTAACTCTTACTATACACTATCTGTACATCCCTCACATTATACATATTTTGTACATCCCTCACAGTATACACACTCTGTACGTCCCTCTCACTATACACGCTCTGTATATCCCTCACACTATACACATTTTGTACATCTCTCACACTATACACTCTCTGTATGTCCCTCTTACTATAAATTCACAGTACATCCCTAACATTGTACACTTTTTGTACATGTCTCACACTATACACATTCTGTACCTCCCTCTTATTATACACCCTCTGTACATCCCTCACATTATACACATTATGTACATCCCTCACACTATATACACTCTGTACATCCCTCTTACTATACACTCTCTGTACATCCCTAACATTATACACATTTTGTACATCCCTCACACTATACACACTCTGTACATCCCTCTTACTATACACTCTCTGTACATCCCTTACATTATACACACTCTGTACATCCCTCACACTATACAGTCTGTACATCTCGCACACTATACAGTCTGTACATCCCGCACACTATACAGTCTGTACATCCCTCACACTATACAGTCTGAACATCTCGCACACTATACAGTCTGTACATCCCTCACACTATATACACTCTGTACATACCTCACACTATATACATTCTGTACATACCTCACACTATAGACAAATTGTACATCCCTCACACTATACACACTCTTTACATCTCTGTCACTTTACGCACACTAAACATCTTTAATACTATACGCATTTTATGATTGATTGTTTTTTTCTGCCAAATCCAACAATTTTTCAGTTATCTTGTGGTGTCCAGTTTTTGTAGGTGGATGAGAGAACCCAAATACAATGTATCCAGGAAGAGAACACCGACCTTCCGAAAGTAAACCGGCAAACTTTCTCACATATATAGACACGAACGAGATTTGAGCCCGCACCGACTAGAGGTGAGAGGCCGTGTGATTTTGAGTGCAATGCTCTAACCACTCGGCCACTGAGCCCCTTACACACTTTCTGCATCCCTCACACTTTACACAATTTGTACATCACTCACAATATACACACTCCGTATATCTGTCACAGTATACACAATATTCACCTTTCTCACATTATACACACTCTGTACCTCAATCACAATATATACAATCTTTCCACCCCTCACACCAAAGACAAATTGTACATCACTTATACTATACATGCTCTTTACATCAATTACACTATGCACACTCTATACATCCCTCACACTATACATACTCTCTACATTCTTCATACTATACACACATCGTACATCACTAGCACTATACAAAACCTTTATGCCCCTCACATTATACAAAATCTCTATATCCCTCACACTATACATCCCTCACACAATACACAATCTGTACATCCCTCACACTATACACACTCTGTACATTCCTCACATTATACAGTCTGTACATCCCACACACTATATACATTCTGTACATACCTCACACTATAGACAAACTGTACATCCCTCACACTATACACACTCTTTACATCCCTCACATTATACACATTCTGTACATCACTCACACTATACACATTCTGTACCTCACTCATACTATATACACACTCTTCGTCCCTCATGCTATACACACTCTGTACATTAGTCACACTATTCACATTCTGTACATCTCTCACACTAAACACACTGTACATCATTCACACTATACAGAAACACTGTACATTACACACACTGTACATACAGACTGTACATCACTAACACTCTACACAAACTTATCATCATTCTTACTATACACACACTATACACATTCACACAAACTGTACATTGCTAATACTATACAGAATCCCAGCACTCACTTATACTATTAGCACACACATTCTACATCACTCATACTATAAACACCTTGTCTTCTCCTTCACCTTCATGCTTAAGAGTACAGGTGTCATTTCATTTATTTAACTAGTTATGTTGATATTTTTCTAATGATAGGGTAACTTTTTTTCATTTGCTTTACTAGAAATGTCAGCAATTATTTCCAGATATATTTTCTTATATTTCTGTTAAAGTGTAAATTTGATAAGTTTAGATAAGTTTAAGGTTGCAGAATAGTTCTGGATGAGATTAGGAAGAATTTGGACTGTTAGATTACTGTATAATGTTATCTAAGTTAAGGGTAAGGTGAACTTGGAATTCACTGCACTTTACATGTCTGACATCATGATATAGTGCAACATAAATGGACTAATCTCTTAGTATGAATACATTTGACCTAAAAAGTACATCACAATTAATTAAATAGAAATAAAATATAATTAAAATGTTAGTTTAAGAAATGTCTTTCAGTTTCTTGAAAGTATATCAGATAAACATGGAGGCTTTTCACACTGGCATGCGTTTCTTGAAGTGCTAACATGCTCCATTCATTATGTTGGTGTGAATAAAATAGCATAGCAAGTGAAATAGGTCGGTAAATGAATTTGTTCAGTAAATAAACTTGTACAGTAAATGAATTGTACTTTAGATTTAATAGTAATTTATCCCGTGAGGACCCGGGTTAGAATAGGTTCTCAGTACCCCTTGCTTGTCGTAAGAGGCGACTGAATGGGGCGGTCTTTCGGCATTGGTGACGTCTCCATATGAGTGAAAAAGTCTCAAACGGGATGTTAAATAATATATAATCACTCAATCAATCATAAATAGTAAGTTAAATAGAATACCATAGTAAATGAATTAGGCCACTAAATAAACTAGCATAGTAAAGGAATTATGAAATATTAGATAAAATAGCACGGGTATTGGATTCAGTTAAAAATGAAATAGTACAAGAAATGATTTTCAGTCAAATAATGTTTGACATTTCATCAACATGAACAACTAGGTACACAAGGTAGCACAGGTAGTAACAAGAGGGTGGTATGTTTATACAATCAGAATTCTTGCATGCTAGACTTAAAAACGGTGTGTGATTACAGTTGTTTTGAGTTCCAGATTTTAAGTCTCTGTGTTGTTGAGAATTTTGAAAACTATGAATATGTTGCCTTTTCAATGCTAATTGGAGGGCCTTATTTCACATTTCTAGTTAGGTCCTCTCCTCCCTATTCCACAGTAATTAAGTAAATGTAATAGTACATTGAATAAAGTAGTAAATAAAATATCATAGCAAATGAATTAGGTCAGTCATACTGTACATCTCACACACTATACACATTCTGTCCATCTCTCACACAATACACAATCTGTACATCCCTCACACTATACACACTCTCTACATTCTTCATACTATACACACATCGTACATCACTAACACCATCCAAAATCTTTATGCCCCTCACATTATACACAATCTCTATATCCCTCACATTATCCAGAAAATACATCCCTCACACTATACACAATCTGTACATCCCTCACACTATACACAATCTGTACATCACTCTCTTTATACACAATCTGTACATCCCTCACACTATACACACTCTGTATGTCCCATTTACTATACACTCTCTGTACATCCCTCACATTGTACACATTTTGTACATCCCTCACCCTATACAAACTCTGTATGTCCCTCTTACTATACACCCTCTGTACATCTCTTCTTCTTATACACTCTCTGTACATCCCTCACATTGTACACATTTGGTACATCTCTCACACTATACACACTCTGTATCTCCCTCTTACTATACATTCTCTTTACATTCCTCACACTATACACATTTTGTACATCTCTCACACTATACAAATTCTGTACCTCCCTCTTATTAAACACTCTCTGTACATCCTTCACATTATACACATTTTGTACAACTCTGACATTATACATACTCTGTACATCCCTCTTACTATACACTCTCTCTACATCCCTTATATTATACACATTTTGTACATCCCTCACACTATACACACTCTGTATGTCCCTCTTACTATACACTCTCTGTACATCCCTCACATTATCCTCATTTTGTACATCCCTCACACTATACACACTCTGTATGTCCCTCTTACTATACATTCTATTTACATCCCTCACACTATACACATCCTGTACCTCCCTCTTATTATACACTCTCTGTACATCCCTCACACTATACACACTCTGTACGTCCCTCACACTATACACACTCCGTACGTCCCTCTACCTATACACACTCTTTAGATCTCTAACTTTATACACATTATGTACATCCCTCACACTATACACACTCTCTACGTAACTCTTACTATACACTATCTGTACATCCCTCACATTATACATATTTTGTACATCCCTCACAGTATACACACTCTGTACGTCCCTCTCACTATACACGCTCTGTATATCCCTCACACTATACACATTTTGTACATCTCTCACACTATACACTCTCTGTATGTCCCTCTTACTATAAATTCACTGTACATCCCTAACATTGTACACTTTTTGTACATGTCTCACACTATACACATTCTGTACCTCCCTCTTATTATACACCCTCTGTACATCCCTCACATTATACACATTATGTACATCCCTCACACTATATACACTCTGTACATCCCTCTTACTATACACTCTCTGTACATCCCTAACATTATACACATTTTGTACATCTCTCACACTATACACAAACTGTACATCCCACACACTATACAGTCTGTACATCTCTTACATTATACACACTCTGTACATCCCTCACGCTATACAGTCTGTACATACCGCACACTATATACATTCTGTACATACCTCACACTATAGCCAAACTGTACATCCTGCACACTATACAGTCTGTACATCTCGCACACTATACAGTCTGTACATCCCGCACACTATACAGTCTGTACATCCCTCACACTATACAGTCTGTACATCCCTCACACTATACAGTCTGTACATCTCGCACACTATACAGTCTGTACATCCCTCACACTATATACACTCTGTACATACCTCACACTATATACATTCTGTACATACCTCACACTATAGACAAACTGTACATCCCTCACACTATACACACTCTTTACATCTCTGTCACTTTACGCACACTAAACATCTTTAATACTATACGCATTTTATGATTGATTGTTTTTTTCTGCCAAATCCAACAATTTTTCAGTTATCTTGTGGTGTCCAGTTTTTGTAGGTGGATGAGAGAACCCAAATACAATGTATCCAGGAAGAGAACACCGACCTTCCGAAAGTAAACTGGCAAACTTTCTCACATATATAGACACGAACGAGATTTGAGCCCGCACCGACTAGAGGTGAGAGGCCGTGTGATTTTGAGTGCAATGCTCTAACCACTCGGCCACTGAGCCCCTTACACACTTTCTGCATCCCTCACACTTTACACAATTTGTACATCACTCACAATATACACACTCCGTATATCTGTCACAGTATACACAATATTCACCTTTCTCACATTATACACACTCTGTACCTCAATCACAATATATACAATCTTTCCACCCCTCACACCAAAGACAAATTGTACATCACTTATACTATACATGCTCTTTACATCAATTACACTATGCACACTCTATACATCCCTCACACTATACATACTCTCTACATTCTTCATACTATACACACATCGTACATCACTAGCACTATACAAAACCTTTATGCCCCTCACATTATACAAAATCTCTATATCCCTCACACTATACATCCCTCACACAATACACAATCTGTACATCCCTCACACTATACACACTCTGTACATTCCTCACATTATACAGTCTGTACATCCCACACACTATATACATTCTGTACATACCTCACACTATAGACAAACTGTACATCCCTCACACTATACACACTCTTTACATCCCTCACATTATACACATTCTGTACATCACTCACACTATACACATTCTGTACCTCACTCATACTATATACACACTCTTCGTCCCTCATGCTATACACACTCTGTACATTAGTCACACTATTCACATTCTGTACATCTCTCACACTAAACACACTGTACATCATTCACACTATACAGAAACACTGTACATTACACACACTGTACATACAGACTGTACATCACTAACACTCTACACAAACTGTACATCATTCTTACTATACACACACTATACACATTCACACAAACTGTACATTGCTAATACTATACAGAATCCCAGCACTCACTTATACTATTAGCACACACATTCTACATCACTCATACTATAAACACCTTGTCTTCTCCTTCACCTTCATGCTTAAGAGTACAGGTGTCATTTCATTTATTTAACTAGTTATGTTGATATTTTTCTAATGATAGGGTAACTTTTTTTCATTTGCTTTACTAGAAATGTCAGCAATTATTTCCAGATATATTTTCTTATATTTCTGTTAAAGTGTAAATTTGATAAGTTTAGATAAGTTTAAGGTTGCAGAATAGTTCTGGATGAGATTAGGAAGAATTTGGACTGTTAGATTACTGTATAATGTTATCTAAGTTAAGGGTAAGGTGAACTTGGAATTCACTGCACTTTATATGTCTGACATCATGATATAGTGCAACATAAATGGACTAATCTCTTAGTATGAATACATTTGACCTAAAAAGTACATCACAATTAATTAAATAGAAATAAAATATAATTAAAATGTTAGTTTAAGAAATGTCTTTCAGTTTCTTGAAAGTATATCAGATAAACATGGAGGCTTTTCACACTGGCATGCGTTTCTTGAAGTGCTAACATGCTCCATTCATTATGTTGGTGTGAATAAAATAGCATAGCAAGTGAAATAGGTCGGTAAATGAATTTGTTCAGTAAATAAACTTGTACAGTAAATGAATTGTACTTTAGATTTAATAGTAATTTATCCCGTGAGGACCCGGGTTAGAATAGGTTCTCAGTACCCCTTGCTTGTCGTAAGAGGCGACTGAATGGGGCGGTCTTTCGGCATTGGTGACGTCTCCATATGAGTGAAAAAGTCTCAAACGGGATGTTAAATAATATATAATCACTCAATCAATCATAAATAGTAAGTTAAATAGAATACCATAGTAAATGAATTAGGCCAGTAAATAAACTAGCATAGTAAAGGAATTATGAAATATTAGATAAAATAGCACGGGTATTGGATTCAGTTAAAAATGAAATAGTACAAGAAATGATTTTCAGTCAAATAATGTTTGACATTTCATCAACATGAACAACTAGGTACACAAGGTAGCGCAGGTAGTAACAAGAGGGTGGTATGTTTATACAATCAGAATTCTTGCATGCTAGACTTAAAAACGGTGTGTGATTACAGTTGTTTTGAGTTCCAGATTTTAAGTCTCTGTGTTGTTGAGAATTTTGAAAACTATGAATATGTTGCCTTTTCAATGCTAATTGGAGGGCCTTATTTCACATTTCTAGTTAGGTCCTCTCCTCCCTATTCCACAGTAATTAAGTAAATGTAATAGTACATTGAATAAAGTAGTAAATAAAATATCATAGCAAATGAATTAGGTCAGTCATACTGTACATCTCACACACTATACACATTCTGTCCATCTCTCACACAATACACAATCTGTACATCCCTCACACTATACACACTCTCTACATTCTTCATACTATACACACATCGTACATCACTAACACCATCCAAAATCTTTATGCCCCTCACATTATACACAATCTCTATATCCCTCACATTATCCAGAAAATACATCCCTCACACTATACACAATCTGTACATCCCTCACACTATACACAATCTGTACATCACTCTCTTTATACACAATCTGTACATCCCTCACACTATACACACTCTGTATGTCCCATTTACTATACACTCTCTGTACATCCCTCACATTGTACACATTTTGTACATCCCTCACCCTATACAAACTCTGTATGTCCCTCTTACTATACACCCTCTGTACATCTCTTCTTCTTATACACTCTCTGTACATCCCTCACATTGTACACATTTGGTACATCTCTCACACTATACACACTCTGTATCTCCCTCTTACTATACATTCTCTTTACATTCCTCACACTATACACATTTTGTACATCTCTCACACTATACAAATTCTGTACCTCCCTCTTATTAAACAGTCTCTGTACATCCCTCACATTATACACATTTTGTACAACTCTGACATTATACATACTCTGTACATCCCTCTTACTATACACTCTCTCTACATCCCTTATATTATACACATTTTGTACATCCCTCACACTATACACACTCTGTATGTCCCTCTTACTATACATTCTATTTACATCCCTCACACTATACACATCCTGTACCTCCCTCTTATTATACACTCTCTGTACATCCCTCACACTATACACACTCTGTACGTCCCTCACACTATACACACTCCGTACGTCCCTCTACCTATACACACTCTTTAGATCTCTAACTTTATACACATTATGTACATCCCTCACACTATACACACTCTCTACGTAACTCTTACTATACACTATCTGTACATCCCTCACATTATACATATTTTGTACATCCCTCACAGTATACACACTCTGTACGTCCCTCTCACTATACACGCTCTGTATATCCCTCACACTATACACATTTTGTACATCTCTCACACTATACACTCTCTGTATGTCCCTCTTACTATAAATTCACTGTACATCCCTAACATTGTACACTTTTTGTACATGTCTCACACTATACACATTCTGTACCTCCCTCTTATTATACACCCTCTGTACATCCCTCACATTATACACATTATGTACATCCCTCACACTATATACACTCTGTACATCCCTCTTACTATACACTCTCTGTACATCCCTAACATTATACACATTTTGTACATCTCTCACACTATACACAAACTGTACATCCCACACACTATACAGTCTGTACATCTCTTACATTATACACACTCTGTACATCCCTCACGCTATACAGTCTGTACATACCGCACACTATATACATTCTGTACATACCTCACACTATAGCCAAACTGTACATCCTGCACACTATACAGTCTGTACATCTCGCACACTATACAGTCTGTACATCCCGCACACTATACAGTCTGTACATCCCTCACACTATACAGTCTGTACATCCCTCACACTATACAGTCTGTACATCTCGCACACTATACAGTCTGTACATCCCTCACACTATATACACTCTGTACATACCTCACACTATATACATTCTGTACATACCTCACACTATAGACAAACTGTACATCCCTCACACTATACACACTCTTTACATCTCTGTCACTTTACGCACACTAAACATCTTTAATACTATACGCATTTTATGATTGATTGTTTTTTTCTGCCAAATCCAACAATTTTTCAGTTATCTTGTGGTGTCCAGTTTTTGTAGGTGGATGAGAGAACCCAAATACAATGTATCCAGGAAGAGAACACCGACCTTCCGAAAGTAAACTGGCAAACTTTCTCACATATATAGACACGAACGAGATTTGAGCCCGCACCGACTAGAGGTGAGAGGCCGTGTGATTTTGAGTGCAATGCTCTAACCACTCGGCCACTGAGCCCCTTACACACTTTCTGCATCCCTCACACTTTACACAATTTGTACATCACTCACAATATACACACTCCGTATATCTGTCACAGTATACACAATATTCACCTTTCTCACATTATACACACTCTGTACCTCAATCACAATATATACAATCTTTCCACCCCTCACACCAAAGACAAATTGTACATCACTTATACTATACATGCTCTTTACATCAATTACACTATGCACACTCTATACATCCCTCACACTATACATACTCTCTACATTCTTCATACTATACACACATCGTACATCACTAGCACTATACAAAACCTTTATGCCCCTCACATTATACAAAATCTCTATATCCCTCACACTATACATCCCTCACACAATACACAATCTGTACATCCCTCACACTATACACACTCTGTACATTCCTCACATTATACAGTCTGTACATCCCACACACTATATACATTCTGTACATACCTCACACTATAGACAAACTGTACATCCCTCACACTATACACACTCTTTACATCCCTCACATTATACACATTCTGTACATCACTCACACTATACACATTCTGTACCTCACTCATACTATATACACACTCTTCGTCCCTCATGCTATACACACTCTGTACATTAGTCACACTATTCACATTCTGTACATCTCTCACACTAAACACACTGTACATCATTCACACTATACAGAAACACTGTACATTACACACACTGTACATACAGACTGTACATCACTAACACTCTACACAAACTGTACATCATTCTTACTATACACACACTATACACATTCACACAAACTGTACATTGCTAATACTATACAGAATCCCAGCACTCACTTATACTATTAGCACACACATTCTACATCACTCATACTATAAACACCTTGTCTTCTCCTTCACCTTCATGCTTAAGAGTACAGGTGTCATTTCATTTATTTAACTAGTTATGTTGATATTTTTCTAATGATAGGGTAACTTTTTTTCATTTGCTTTACTAGAAATGTCAGCAATTATTTCCAGATATATTTTCTTATATTTCTGTTAAAGTGTAAATTTGATAAGTTTAGATAAGTTTAAGGTTGCAGAATAGTTCTGGATGAGATTAGGAAGAATTTGGACTGTTAGATTACTGTATAATGTTATCTAAGTTAAGGGTAAGGTGAACTTGGAATTCACTGCACTTTATATGTCTGACATCATGATATAGTGCAACATAAATGGACTAATCTCTTAGTATGAATACATTTGACCTAAAAAGTACATCACAATTAATTAAATAGAAATAAAATATAATTAAAATGTTAGTTTAAGAAATGTCTTTCAGTTTCTTGAAAGTATATCAGATAAACATGGAGGCTTTTCACACTGGCATGCGTTTCTTGAAGTGCTAACATGCTCCATTCATTATGTTGGTGTGAATAAAATAGCATAGCAAGTGAAATAGGTCGGTAAATGAATTTGTTCAGTAAATAAACTTGTACAGTAAATGAATTGTACTTTAGATTTAATAGTAATTTATCCCGTGAGGACCCGGGTTAGAATAGGTTCTCAGTACCCCTTGCTTGTCGTAAGAGGCGACTGAATGGGGCGGTCTTTCGGCATTGGTGACGTCTCCATATGAGTGAAAAAGTCTCAAACGGGATGTTAAATAATATATAATCACTCAATCAATCATAAATAGTAAGTTAAATAGAATACCATAGTAAATGAATTAGGCCACTAAATAAACTAGCATAGTAAAGGAATTATGAAATATTAGATAAAATAGCACGGGTATTGGATTCAGTTAAAAATGAAATAGTACAAGAAATGATTTTCAGTCAAATAATGTTTGACATTTCATCAACATGAACAACTAGGTACACAAGGTAGCGCAGGTAGTAACAAGAGGGTGGTATGTTTATACAATCAGAATTCTTGCATGCTAGACTTAAAAACGGTGTGTGATTACAGTTGTTTTGAGTTCCAGATTTTAAGTCTCTGTGTTGTTGAGAATTTTGAAAACTATGAATATGTTGCCTTTTCAATGCTAATTGGAGGGCCTTATTTCACATTTCTAGTTAGGTCCTCTCCTCCCTATTCCACAGTAATTAAGTAAATGTAATAGTACATTGAATAAAGTAGTAAATAAAATATCATAGCAAATGAATTAGGTCAGTCATACTGTACATCTCACACACTATACACATTCTGTCCATCTCTCACACAATACACAATCTGTACATCCCTCACACTATACACACTCTCTACATTCTTCATACTATACACACATCGTACATCACTAACACCATCCAAAATCTTTATGCCCCTCACATTATACACAATCTCTATATCCCTCACATTATCCAGAAAATACATCCCTCACACTATACACAATCTGTACATCCCTCACACTATACACAATCTGTACATCACTCTCTTTATACACAATCTGTACATCCCTCACACTATACACACTCTGTATGTCCCATTTACTATACACTCTCTGTACATCCCTCACATTGTACACATTTTGTACATCCCTCACCCTATACAAACTCTGTATGTCCCTCTTACTATACACCCTCTGTACATCTCTTCTTCTTATACACTCTCTGTACATCCCTCACATTGTACACATTTGGTACATCTCTCACACTATACACACTCTGTATCTCCCTCTTACTATACATTCTCTTTACATTCCTCACACTATACACATTTTGTACATCTCTCACACTATACAAATTCTGTACCTCCCTCTTATTAAACAGTCTCTGTACATCCCTCACATTATACACATTTTGTACAACTCTGACATTATACATACTCTGTACATCCCTCTTACTATACACTCTCTCTACATCCCTTATATTATACACATTTTGTACATCCCTCACACTATACACACTCTGTATGTCCCTCTTACTATACATTCTATTTACATCCCTCACACTATACACATCCTGTACCTCCCTCTTATTATACACTCTCTGTACATCCCTCACACTATACACACTCTGTACGTCCCTCACACTATACACACTCCGTACGTCCCTCTACCTATACACACTCTTTAGATCTCTAACTTTATACACATTATGTACATCCCTCACACTATACACACTCTCTACGTAACTCTTACTATACACTATCTGTACATCCCTCACATTATACATATTTTGTACATCCCTCACAGTATACACACTCTGTACGTCCCTCTCACTATACACGCTCTGTATATCCCTCACACTATACACATTTTGTACATCTCTCACACTATACACTCTCTGTATGTCCCTCTTACTATAAATTCACTGTACATCCCTAACATTGTACACTTTTTGTACATGTCTCACACTATACACATTCTGTACCTCCCTCTTATTATACACCCTCTGTACATCCCTCACATTATACACATTATGTACATCCCTCACACTATATACACTCTGTACATCCCTCTTACTATACACTCTCTGTACATCCCTAACATTATACACATTTTGTACATCTCTCACACTATACACAAACTGTACATCCCACACACTATACAGTCTGTACATCTCTTACATTATACACACTCTGTACATCCCTCACGCTATACAGTCTGTACATACCGCACACTATATACATTCTGTACATACCTCACACTATAGCCAAACTGTACATCCTGCACACTATACAGTCTGTACATCTCGCACACTATACAGTCTGTACATCCCGCACACTATACAGTCTGTACATCCCTCACACTATACAGTCTGTACATCCCTCACACTATACAGTCTGTACATCTCGCACACTATACAGTCTGTACATCCCTCACACTATATACACTCTGTACATACCTCACACTATATACATTCTGTACATACCTCACACTATAGACAAACTGTACATCCCTCACACTATACACACTCTTTACATCTCTGTCACTTTACGCACACTAAACATCTTTAATACTATACGCATTTTATGATTGATTGTTTTTTTCTGCCAAATCCAACAATTTTTCAGTTATCTTGTGGTGTCCAGTTTTTGTAGGTGGATGAGAGAACCCAAATACAATGTATCCAGGAAGAGAACACCGACCTTCCGAAAGTAAACTGGCAAACTTTCTCACATATATAGACACGAACGAGATTTGAGCCCGCACCGACTAGAGGTGAGAGGCCGTGTGATTTTGAGTGCAATGCTCTAACCACTCGGCCACTGAGCCCCTTACACACTTTCTGCATCCCTCACACTTTACACAATTTGTACATCACTCACAATATACACACTCCGTATATCTGTCACAGTATACACAATATTCACCTTTCTCACATTATACACACTCTGTACCTCAATCACAATATATACAATCTTTCCACCCCTCACACCAAAGACAAATTGTACATCACTTATACTATACATGCTCTTTACATCAATTACACTATGCACACTCTATACATCCCTCACACTATACATACTCTCTACATTCTTCATACTATACACACATCGTACATCACTAGCACTATACAAAACCTTTATGCCCCTCACATTATACAAAATCTCTATATCCCTCACACTATACATCCCTCACACAATACACAATCTGTACATCCCTCACACTATACACACTCTGTACATTCCTCACATTATACAGTCTGTACATCCCACACACTATATACATTCTGTACATACCTCACACTATAGACAAACTGTACATCCCTCACACTATACACACTCTTTACATCCCTCACATTATACACATTCTGTACATCACTCACACTATACACATTCTGTACCTCACTCATACTATATACACACTCTTCGTCCCTCATGCTATACACACTCTGTACATTAGTCACACTATTCACATTCTGTACATCTCTCACACTAAACACACTGTACATCATTCACACTATACAGAAACACTGTACATTACACACACTGTACATACAGACTGTACATCACTAACACTCTACACAAACTGTACATCATTCTTACTATACACACACTATACACATTCACACAAACTGTACATTGCTAATACTATACAGAATCCCAGCACTCACTTATACTATTAGCACACACATTCTACATCACTCATACTATAAACACCTTGTCTTCTCCTTCACCTTCATGCTTAAGAGTACAGGTGTCATTTCATTTATTTAACTAGTTATGTTGATATTTTTCTAATGATAGGGTAACTTTTTTTCATTTGCTTTACTAGAAATGTCAGCAATTATTTCCAGATATATTTTCTTATATTTCTGTTAAAGTGTAAATTTGATAAGTTTAGATAAGTTTAAGGTTGCAGAATAGTTCTGGATGAGATTAGGAAGAATTTGGACTGTTAGATTACTGTATAATGTTATCTAAGTTAAGGGTAAGGTGAACTTGGAATTCACTGCACTTTATATGTCTGACATCATGATATAGTGCAACATAAATGGACTAATCTCTTAGTATGAATACATTTGACCTAAAAAGTACATCACAATTAATTAAATAGAAATAAAATATAATTAAAATGTTAGTTTAAGAAATGTCTTTCAGTTTCTTGAAAGTATATCAGATAAACATGGAGGCTTTTCACACTGGCATGCGTTTCTTGAAGTGCTAACATGCTCCATTCATTATGTTGGTGTGAATAAAATAGCATAGCAAGTGAAATAGGTCGGTAAATGAATTTGTTCAGTAAATAAACTTGTACAGTAAATGAATTGTACTTTAGATTTAATAGTAATTTATCCCGTGAGGACCCGGGTTAGAATAGGTTCTCAGTACCCCTTGCTTGTCGTAAGAGGCGACTGAATGGGGCGGTCTTTCGGCATTGGTGACGTCTCCATATGAGTGAAAAAGTCTCAAACGGGATGTTAAATAATATATAATCACTCAATCAATCATAAATAGTAAGTTAAATAGAATACCATAGTAAATGAATTAGGCCACTAAATAAACTAGCATAGTAAAGGAATTATGAAATATTAGATAAAATAGCACGGGTATTGGATT
This sequence comes from Ostrea denselamellosa, assembly GCA_024699665.1. Classification (NCBI taxonomy): domain Eukaryota; kingdom Metazoa; phylum Mollusca; class Bivalvia; order Ostreida; family Ostreidae; genus Ostrea; species Ostrea denselamellosa. The sequence goes on from JAMZEH010000080.1 coordinate 1,691,073, forward strand.
CAGTTAAAAATGAAATAGTACAAGAAATGATTTTCAGTCAAATAATGTTTGACATTTCATCAACATGAACAACTAGGTACACAAGGTAGCGCAGGTAGTAACAAGAGGGTGGTATGTTTATACAATCAGAATTCTTGCATGCTAGACTTAAAAACGGTGTGTGATTACAGTTGTTTTGAGTTCCAGATTTTAAGTCTCTGTGTTGTTGAGAATTTTGAAAACTATGAATATGTTGCCTTTTCAATGCTAATTGGAGGGCCTTATTTCACATTTCTAGTTAGGTCCTCTCCTCCCTATTCCACAGTAATTAAGTAAATGTAATAGTACATTGAATAAAGTAGTAAATAAAATATCATAGCAAATGAATTAGGTCAGTCATACTGTACATCTCACACACTATACACATTCTGTCCATCTCTCACACAATACACAATCTGTACATCCCTCACACTATACACACTCTCTACATTCTTCATACTATACACACATCGTACATCACTAACACCATCCAAAATCTTTATGCCCCTCACATTATACACAATCTCTATATCCCTCACATTATCCAGAAAATACATCCCTCACACTATACACAATCTGTACATCCCTCACACTATACACAATCTGTACATCACTCTCTTTATACACAATCTGTACATCCCTCACACTATACACACTCTGTATGTCCCATTTACTATACACTCTCTGTACATCCCTCACATTGTACACATTTTGTACATCCCTCACCCTATACAAACTCTGTATGTCCCTCTTACTATACACCCTCTGTACATCTCTTCTTCTTATACACTCTCTGTACATCCCTCACATTGTACACATTTGGTACATCTCTCACACTATACACACTCTGTATCTCCCTCTTACTATACATTCTCTTTACATTCCTCACACTATACACATTTTGTACATCTCTCACACTATACAAATTCTGTACCTCCCTCTTATTAAACAGTCTCTGTACATCCCTCACATTATACACATTTTGTACAACTCTGACATTATACATACTCTGTACATCCCTCTTACTATACACTCTCTCTACATCCCTTATATTATACACATTTTGTACATCCCTCACACTATACACACTCTGTATGTCCCTCTTACTATACATTCTATTTACATCCCTCACACTATACACATCCTGTACCTCCCTCTTATTATACACTCTCTGTACATCCCTCACACTATACACACTCTGTACGTCCCTCACACTATACACACTCCGTACGTCCCTCTACCTATACACACTCTTTAGATCTCTAACTTTATACACATTATGTACATCCCTCACACTATACACACTCTCTACGTAACTCTTACTATACACTATCTGTACATCCCTCACATTATACATATTTTGTACATCCCTCACAGTATACACACTCTGTACGTCCCTCTCACTATACACGCTCTGTATATCCCTCACACTATACACATTTTGTACATCTCTCACACTATACACTCTCTGTATGTCCCTCTTACTATAAATTCACTGTACATCCCTAACATTGTACACTTTTTGTACATGTCTCACACTATACACATTCTGTACCTCCCTCTTATTATACACCCTCTGTACATCCCTCACATTATACACATTATGTACATCCCTCACACTATATACACTCTGTACATCCCTCTTACTATACACTCTCTGTACATCCCTAACATTATACACATTTTGTACATCTCTCACACTATACACAAACTGTACATCCCACACACTATACAGTCTGTACATCTCTTACATTATACACACTCTGTACATCCCTCACGCTATACAGTCTGTACATACCGCACACTATATACATTCTGTACATACCTCACACTATAGCCAAACTGTACATCCTGCACACTATACAGTCTGTACATCTCGCACACTATACAGTCTGTACATCCCGCACACTATACAGTCTGTACATCCCTCACACTATACAGTCTGTACATCCCTCACACTATACAGTCTGTACATCTCGCACACTATACAGTCTGTACATCCCTCACACTATATACACTCTGTACATACCTCACACTATATACATTCTGTACATACCTCACACTATAGACAAACTGTACATCCCTCACACTATACACACTCTTTACATCTCTGTCACTTTACGCACACTAAACATCTTTAATACTATACGCATTTTATGATTGATTGTTTTTTTCTGCCAAATCCAACAATTTTTCAGTTATCTTGTGGTGTCCAGTTTTTGTAGGTGGATGAGAGAACCCAAATACAATGTATCCAGGAAGAGAACACCGACCTTCCGAAAGTAAACTGGCAAACTTTCTCACATATATAGACACGAACGAGATTTGAGCCCGCACCGACTAGAGGTGAGAGGCCGTGTGATTTTGAGTGCAATGCTCTAACCACTCGGCCACTGAGCCCCTTACACACTTTCTGCATCCCTCACACTTTACACAATTTGTACATCACTCACAATATACACACTCCGTATATCTGTCACAGTATACACAATATTCACATTTCTCACATTATACACACTCTGTACCTCAATCACAATATATACAATCTTTCCACCCCTCACACCAAAGACAAATTGTACATCACTTATACTATACATGCTCTTTACATCAATTACACTATGCACACTCTATACATCCCTCACACTATACATACTCTCTACATTCTTCATACTATACACACATCGTACATCACTAGCACTATACAAAACCTTTATGCCCCTCACATTATACAAAATCTCTATATCCCTCACACTATACATCCCTCACACAATACACAATCTGTACATCCCTCACACTATACACACTCTGTACATTCCTCACATTATACAGTCTGTACATCCCACACACTATATACATTCTGTACATACCTCACACTATAGACAAACTGTACATCCCTCACACTATACACACTCTTTACATCCCTCACATTATACACATTCTGTACATCACTCACACTATACACATTCTGTACCTCACTCATACTATATACACACTCTTCGTCCCTCATGCTATACACACTCTGTACATTAGTCACACTATTCACATTCTGTACATCTCTCACACTAAACACACTGTACATCATTCACACTATACAGAAACACTGTACATTACACACACTGTACATACAGACTGTACATCACTAACACTCTACACAAACTGTACATCATTCTTACTATACACACACTATACACATTCACACAAACTGTACATTGCTAATACTATACAGAATCCCAGCACTCACTTATACTATTAGCACACACATTCTACATCACTCATACTATAAACACCTTGTCTTCTCCTTCACCCTCATGCTTAAGAGTACAGGTGTCATTTCATTTATTTAACTAGTTATGTTGATATTTTTCTAATGATAGGGTAACTTTTTTTCATTTGCTTTACTAGAAATGTCAGCAATTATTTCCAGATATATTTTCTTATATTTCTGTTAAAGTGTAAATTTGATAAGTTTAGATAAGTTTAAGGTTGCAGAATAGTTCTGGATGAGATTAGGAAGAATTTGGACTGTTAGATTACTGTATAATGTTATCTAAGTTAAGGGTAAGGTGAACTTGGAATTCACTGCACTTTACATGTCTGACATCATGATATAGTGCTACATAAATGGACTAATCTCTTAGTATGAATACATTTGACCTAAAAAGTACATCACAATTAATTAAATAGAAATAAAATATAATTAAAATGTTAGTTTAAGAAATGTCTTTCAGTTTCTTGAAAGTATATCAGATAAACATGGAGGCTTTTCACACTGGCATGCGTTTCTTGAAGTGCTAACATGCTCCATTCATTATGTTGGTGTGAATAAAATAGCATAGCAAGTGAAATAGGTCGGTAAATGAATTTGTTCAGTAAATAAACTTGTACAGTAAATGAATTGTACTTTAGATTTAATAGTAATTTATCCCGTGAGGACCCGGGTTAGAATAGGTTCTCAGTACCCCTTGCTTGTCGTAAGAGGCGACTGAATGGGGCGGTCTTTCGGCATCGGTGACGTCTCCATATGAGTGAAAAAGTCTCAAACGGGATGTTAAATAATATATAATCACTCAATCAATCATAAATAGTAAGTTAAATAGAATACCATAGTAAATGAATTAGGCCAGTAAATAAACTAGCATAGTAAAGGAATTATGAAATATTAGATAAAATAGCACGGGTATTGGATTCAGTTAAAAATGAAATAGTACAAGAAATGATTTTCAGTCAAATAATATTTGACATTTCATCAACATGAACAACTAGGTACACAAGGTAGCACAGGTAGTAACAAGAGGGTGGTATGTTTATACAATCAGAATTCTTGCATGCTAGACTTAAAAACGGTGTGTGATTACAGTTGTTTTGAGTTCCAGATTTTAAGTCTCTGTGTTGTTGAGAATTTTGAAAACTATGAATATGTTGCCTTTTCAATGCTAATTGGAGGGCCTTATTTCACATTTCTAGTTAGGTCCTCTCCTCCCTATTCCACAGTAATTAAGTAAATGTAATAGTACATTGAATAAAGTAGTAAATAAAATATCATAGCAAATGAATTAGGTCAGTCATACTGTACATCTCACACACTATACACATTCTGTCCATCTCTCACACAATACACAATCTGTACATCCCTCACACTATACACACTCTCTACATTCTTCATACTATACACACATCGTACATCACTAACACCATCCAAAATCTTTATGCCCCTCACATTATACACAATCTCTATATCCCTCACATTATCCAGAAAATACATCCCTCACACTATACACAATCTGTACATCCCTCACACTATACACAATCTGTACATCACTCTCTTTATACACAATCTGTACATCCCTCACACTATACACACTCTGTATGTCCCATTTACTATACACTCTCTGTACATCCCTCACATTGTACACATTTTGTACATCCCTCACCCTATACAAACTCTGTATGTCCCTCTTACTATACACCCTCTGTACGTCTCTTCTTCTTATACACTCTCTGTACATCCCTCACATTGTACACATTTGGTACATCTCTCACACTATACACACTCTGTATCTCCCTCTTACTATACATTCTCTTTACATTCCTCACACTATACACATTTTGTACATCTCTCACACTATACAAATTCTGTACCTCCCTCTTATTAAACAGTCTCTGTACATCCCTCACATTATACACATTTTGTACAACTCTGACATTATACATACTCTGTACATCCCTCTTACTATACACTCTCTCTACATCCCTTATATTATACACATTTTGTACATCCCTCACACTATACACACTCTGTATGTCCCTCTTACTATACACTCTCTGTACATCCCTCACATTATCCTCATTTTGTACATCCCTCACACTATACACACTCTGTATGTCCCTCTTACTATACATTCTATTTACATCCCTCACACTATACACATCCTGTACCTCCCTCTTATTATACACTCTCTGTACATCCCTCACACTATACACACTCTGTATGTCCCTCACACTATACACACTCCGTACGTCCCTCTACCTATACACACTCTTTAGATCTCTAACTTTATACACATTATGTACATCCCTCACACTATACACACTCTCTACGTAACTCTTACTATACACTATCTGTACATCCCTCACATTATACATATTTTGTACATCCCTCACAGTATACACACTCTGTACGTCCCTCTCACTATACACGCTCTGTATATCCCTCACACTATACACATTTTGTACATCTCTCACACTATACACTCTCTGTATGTCCCTCTTACTATAAATTCACTGTACATCCCTAACATTGTACACTTTTTGTACATGTCTCACACTATACACATTCTGTACCTCCCTCTTATTATACACCCTCTGTACATCCCTCACACAATACACAATCTGTACATCCCTCACACTATACACACTCTGTACATTCCTCACATTATACAGTCTGTACATCCCACACACTATATACATTCTGTACATACCTCACACTATAGACAAACTGTACATCCCTCACACTATACACACTCTTTACATCCCTCACATTATACACATTCTGTACATCACTCACACTATACACATTCTGTACCTCACTCATACTATATACACACTCTTCGTCCCTCATGCTATACACACTCTGTACATTAGTCACACTATTCACATTCTGTACATCTCTCACACTAAACACACTGTACATCATTCACACTATACAGAAACACTGTACATTACACACACTGTACATACAGACTGTACATCACTAACACTCTACACAAACTGTACATCATTCTTACTATACACACACTATACACATTCACACAAACTGTACATTGCTAATACTATACAGAATCCCAGCACTCACTTATACTATTAGCACACACATTCTACATCACTCATACTATAAACACCTTGTCTTCTCCTTCACCCTCATGCTTAAGAGTACAGGTGTCATTTCATTTATTTAACTAGTTATGTTGATATTTTTCTAATGATAGGGTAACTTTTTTTCATTTGCTTTACTAGAAATGTCAGCAATTATTTCCAGATATATTTTCTTATATTTCTGTTAAAGTGTAAATTTGATAAGTTTAGATAAGTTTAAGGTTGCAGAATAGTTCTGGATGAGATTAGGAAGAATTTGGACTGTTAGATTACTGTATAATGTTATCTAAGTTAAGGGTAAGGTGAACTTGGAATTCACTGCACTTTACATGTCTGACATCATGATATAGTGCAACATAAATGGACTAATCTCTTAGTATGAATACATTTGACCTAAAAAGTACATCACAATTAATTAAATAGAAATAAAATATAATTAAAATGTTAGTTTAAGAAATGTCTTTCAGTTTCTTGAAAGTATATCAGATAAACATGGAGGCTTTTCACACTGGCATGCGTTTCTTGAAGTGCTAACATGCTCCATTCATTATGTTGGTGTGAATAAAATAGCATAGCAAGTGAAATAGGTCGGTAAATGAATTTGTTCAGTAAATAAACTTGTACAGTAAATGAATTGTACTTTAGATTTAATAGTAATTTATCCCGTGAGGACCCGGGTTAGAATAGGTTCTCAGTACCCCTTGCTTGTCGTAAGAGGCGACTGAATGGGGCGGTCTTTCGGCATCGGTGACGTCTCCATATGAGTGAAAAAGTCTCAAACGGGATGTTAAATAATATATAATCACTCAATCAATCATAAATAGTAAGTTAAATAGAATACCATAGTAAATGAATTAGGCCAGTAAATAAACTAGCATAGTAAAGGAATTATGAAATATTAGATAAAATAGCACGGGTATTGGATTCAGTTAAAAATGAAATAGTACAAGAAATGATTTTCAGTCAAATAATGTTTGACATTTCATCAACATGAACAACTAGGTACACAAGGTAGCACAGGTAGTAACAAGAGGGTGGTATGTTTATACAATCAGAATTCTTGCATGCTAGACTTAAAAACGGTGTGTGATTACAGTTGTTTTGAGTTCCAGATTTTAAGTCTCTGTGTTATTGAGAATTTTGAAAACTATGAATATGTTGCCTTTTCAATGCTAATTGGAGGGCCTTATTTCACATTTCTAGTTAGGTCCTCTCCTCCCTATTCCACAGTAATTAAGTAAATGTAATAGTACATTGAATAAAGTAGTAAATAAAATATCATAGCAAATGAATTAGGTCAGTCATACTGTACATCTCACACACTATACACATTCTGTCCATCTCTCACACAATACACAATCTGTACATCCCTCACACTATACACACTCTCTACATTCTTCATACTATACACACATCGTACATCACTAACACCATCCAAAATCTTTATGCCCCTCACATTATACACAATCTCTATATCCCTCACATTATCCAGAAAATACATCCCTCACACTATACACAATCTGTACATCCCTCACACTATACACAATCTGTACATCACTCTCTTTATACACAATCTGTACATCCCTCACACTATACACACTCTGTATGTCCCATTTACTATACACTCTCTGTACATCCCTCACATTGTACACATTTTGTACATCCCTCACCCTATACAAACTCTGTATGTCCCTCTTACTATACACCCTCTGTACATCTCTTCTTCTTATACACTCTCTGTACATCCCTCACATTGTACACATTTGGTACATCTCTCACACTATACACACTCTGTATCTCCCTCTTACTATACATTCTCTTTACATTCCTCACACTATACACATTTTGTACATCTCTCACACTATACAAATTCTGTACCTCCCTCTTATTAAACACTCTCTGTACATCCCTCACATTATACACATTTTGTACAACTCTGACATTATACATACTCTGTACATCCCTCTTACTATACACTCTCTCTACATCCCTTATATTATACACATTTTGTACATCCCTCACACTATACACACTCTGTATGTCCCTCTTACTATACACTCTCTGTACATCCCTCACATTATCCTCATTTTGTACATCCCTCACACTATACACACTCTGTATGTCCCTCTTACTATACATTCTATTTACATCCCTCACACTATACACATCCTGTACCTCCCTCTTATTATACACTCTCTGTACATCCCTCACACTATACACACTCTGTACGTCCCTCACACTATACACACTCCGTACGTCCCTCTACCTATACACACTCTTTAGATCTCTAACTTTATACACATTATGTACATCCCTCACACTATACACACTCTCTACGTAACTCTTACTATACACTATCTGTACATCCCTCACATTATATATATTTTGTACATCCCTCACAGTATACACACTCTGTACGTCCCTCTCACTATACACGCTCTGTATATCCCTCACACTATACACATTTTGTACATCTCTCACACTATACACTCTCTGTATGTCCCTCTTACTATAAATTCACTGTACATCCCTAACATTGTACACTTTTTGTACATGTCTCACACTATACACATTCTGTACCTCCCTCTTATTATACACCCTCTGTACATCCCTCACATTATACACATTATGTACATCCCTCACACTATATACACTCTGTACATCCCTCTTACTATACACTCTCTGTACATCCCTCACATTATCCTCATTTTGTACATCTTTCACACTATACACACTCTGTATGTCCCTCTTACTATACATTCTATTTACATCCATCACACTATACACATCCTGTACCTTCCTCTTATTATACACTCTCTGTACATCCCTCACACTATACACACTCTGTACGTCCCTCACACTATACACACTCCGTACGTCCCTCTACCTATACACACTCTTTAGATCTCTAACTTTATACACATTATGTACATCCCTCACACTATACACACTCTCTACGTAACTCTTACTATACACTATCTGTACATCCCTCACATTATACATATTTTGTACATCCCTCACAGTATACACACTCTGTACGTCCCTCTCACTATACATGCTCTGTATATCCCTCACTATACACATTTTGTACATCTCTCACACTATACACTCTCTGTATGTCCCTCTTACTATAAATTCACTGTACATCCCTAACATTGTACACTTTTTGTACATGTCTCACACTATACACATTCTGTACCTCCCTCTTATTATACACCCTCTGTACATCCCTCACATTATACACATTATGTACATCCCTCACACTATATACACTCTGTACATCCCTCTTACTATACACTCTCTGTACATCCCTAACATTATACACATTTTGTACATCCCTCACACTATACACACTCTGTACATCCCTCTTACTATACACTCTCTGTACATCCCTTACATTATACACACTCTGTACATCCCTCACACTATACAGTCTGTACATCCCGCACACCATATACATTCTGTACATACCTCACACTATACACAAACTGTACATCCCACACACTATACAGTCTGTACATCCCTTACATTATACACACTCTGTACATCCCTCACGCTATACAGTCTGTACATACCGCACACTATATACATTCTGTACATACCTCACACTATAGCCAAACTGTACATCCTGCACACTATACAGTCTGTACATCCCGCACACTATACAGTCTGTACATCCCTCACACTATACAGTCTGTACATCCCTCACACTATACAGTCTGTACATCTCGCACACTATACAGTCTGTACATCCCGCACACTATACAGTCTGTACATCCCTCACACTATACAGTCTGAACATCTCGCACACTATACAGTCTGTACATCCCTCACACTATACAGTCTGTACATCCCTCACACTATACAGTCTGTACATCTCGCACACTATACAGTCTGTACATCCCGCACACTATACAGTCTGTACATCCCTCACACTATACAGTCTGAACATCTCGCACACTATACAGTCTGTACATCCCTCACACTATATACGCTCTGTACATACCTCACACTATATACATTCTGTACATACCTCACACTATAGACAAACTGTACATCCCTCACACTATACACACTCTTTACATCTCTGTCACTTTACGCACACTAAACATCTTTAATACTATACGCATTTTATGATTGATTGTTTTTTTCTGCCAAATCCAACAATTTTTCAGTTATCTTGTGGTGTCCAGTTTTTGTAGGTGGATGAGAGAACCCAAATACAATGTATCCAGGAAGAGAACACCGACCTTCCGAAAGTAAACCGGCAAACTTTCTCACATATATAGACACGAACGAGATTTGAGCCCGCACCGACTAGAGGTGAGAGGCCGTGTGATTTTGAGTGAAATGCTCTAACCACTCGGCCACTGAGCCCCTTACACACTTTCTGCATCCCTCACACTTTACACAATTTGTACATTACTCACAATATACACACTCCGTATATCTGTCACAATATACACAATATTCACATTTCTCACATTATACACACTCTGTACCTCAATCACAATATATACAATCTTTCCACCCCTCACACCAAAGACAAATTGTACATCACTTATACTATACATGCTCTTTACATCAATTACACTATGCACACTCTATACATCCCTCACACTATACATACTCTCTACATTCTTCATACTATACACACATCGTACATCACTAGCACTATACAAAACCTTTATGCCCCTCACATTATACAAAATCTCTATATCCCTCACACTATACATCCCTCACACAATACACAATCTGTACATCCCTCACACTATACACACTCTGTACATTCCTCACATTATACAGTCTGTACATCCCACACACTATATACATTCTGTACATACCTCACACTATAGACAAACTGTACATCCCTCACACTATACACACTCTTTACATCCCTCACATTATACACATTCTGTACATCACTCACACTATACACATTCTGTACCTCACTCATACTATATACACACTCTTCGTCCCTCATGCTATACACACTCTGTACATTAGTCACACTATTCACATTCTGTACATCTCTCACACTAAACACACTGTACATCATTCACACTATACAGAAACACTGTACATTACACACACTGTACATACAGATTGTACATCACTAACACTCTACACAAACTGTACATCATTCTCACTATACACACACTATACACATTCACACAAACTGTACATTGCTAATACTATACAGAATCCCAGCACTCACTTATACTATTAGCACGCACATTCTACATCACTCATACTATAAACACCTTGTCTTCTCCTTCACCCTCATGCTTAAGAGTACAGGTGTCATTTCATTTATTTAACTAGTTATGTTGATATTTTTCTAATGATAGGGTAACTTTTTTTCATTTGCTTTACTAGAAATGTCAGCAATTATTTCCAGATATATTTTCTTATATTTCTGTTAAAGTGTAAATTTGATAAGTTTAGATAAGTTTAAGGTTGCAGAATAGTTCTGGATGAGATTAGGAAGAATTTGGACTGTTAGATTACTGTATAATGTTATCTAAGTTAAGGGTAAGGTGAACTTGGAATTCACTGCACTTTACATGTCTGACATCATGATATAGTGCAACATAAATGGACTAATCTCTTAGTATGAATACATTTGACCTAAAAAGTACATCACAATTAATTAAATAGAAATAAAATATAATTAAAATGTTAGTTTAAGAAATGTCTTTCAGTTTCTTGAAAGTATATCAGATAAACATGGAGGCTTTTCACACTGGCATGCGTTTCTTGAAGTGCTAACATGCTCAATTCAATATGTTGGTGTGAATAAAATAGCATAGCAAGTGAAATAGGTCGGTAAATGAATTTGTTCAGTAAATAAACTTGTACAGTAAATGAATTGTACTTTAGATTTAATAGTAATTTATCCCGTGAGGACCCGGGTTAGAATAGGTTCTCAGTACCCCTTGCTTGTCGTAAGAGGCGACTGAATGGGGCGGTCTTTCGGCATTGGTGACGTCTCCATATGAGTGAAAAATTCTCAAACGGGATGTTAAATAATATATAATCACACAATCAATCATAAATAGTAAGTTAAATAGAATACCATAGTACATGAATTAGGCCAGTAAATAAACTAGCATAGTAAAGGAATTATGAAATATTAGATAAAATTGCACGGGAATTAGATTCACTTAAAAATGAAATAGTACAAGAAATGATTTTCAGTCAAATAATGTTTGACATTTCATCAACATGAACAACTAGGTACACAAGGTAGCACAGGTAGTAACAAGAGGGTGGTATGTTTATACAATCAAAATTCTTGCATGCTAGACTTAAAAACGGTGTGTGATTACAGTTGTTTTGAGTTCCAGATTTTAAGTCTCTGTGTTGTTGAGAATTTTGAAAACTATGAATATGTTGCCTTTTCGATGTTCATTGGAGGGCCTTATTTCACATTTCTAGTTAGGTCCTCTCCTCCCTATTCCACAGTAGTTAAGTAAATGTAATAGTACATTGAATAAAGTAGCAAATAAAATATCATAGCAAATGAATTAGGTCAGTCATACTGTACATCCCTCACAATATACACATTCTGTACATCCCTCACATTATACACACTCTGTACATCCCTCACATTATACACACTCTGTACATCCCTCACATTATACACATTTTGTACATCCCTCACACTATACACACTCTGTACATCCCTCTTACTATATTCACTCTGTACATCCCTCTTACTATACACTCTCTGTACATCCCACATACTGTACATATTTTGTACATCTCTCACTCTATACACACTCTGTACGTCCCTTTTACTATATTCACACTGTATGTCCCTCTTACTATACACTCTCCGTACATCTTTCACACTGTACACATTTTGTACATCTCTCGCATTATACACACTCTGTATGTCCCTCTTACTATCCACTCTCTGTACATCCCTCACATTATACACATTTTGAACATCCCTCACACTATACACACTCTGTATGTCCTTCTTCTTATACACTCTCTTTACATCCCTCATATTATACTCATTTTGTATATCCATCACACTATACACACTCTGTATGTCCCTCTTACTATACACTCTCTGTACATCCCTCACACTGTACACATTTTGTACATCTCTCACACTATGCACAATCTGTACGTCTATCTTACTATACACACTCTGTACATCTCTAACATTATACATATTTTGTACATCCCTCACACTATACACACTCTGTACGTCACTCTTATTATACACTCTCTGTACATCCCTCACATTATACATATTTTGTACATCCCTCACACTATACACACTCTGTACGTCACTCTTATTATACACTCTCTGTACATCCCTCACATTATACACACTCTGTACATCCCTCACATTATACTCATTTTGTACATCCCTCACACTATACACACTCTGTACATCCCTCTTACTATATACTCTCCGTACATCCCTCACACTGTACACATTTTGAACTTCTCTCACACTATACACACTGTGTATGTCCCTCTTACTATACACTCTCTGTACGTCCCTCACATTATACACATTTTGTACATCCCTCACACTATACACACTCTGTACATCCCTCTTACTATATTCATTCTGTACATCCCTCACACTGTACACATTTTTTATATCCCTCACATTATACATACTCTGTATGTCCCTCTTAGTATACACTCTCTGTACATCCCTCACACTGTACACCTTTTGTACATCTCTCACACTATACACAATCTGTGCATCCCTCTTACTATAAATCAATCATATTATACACATTTTGTACATCCCTCACACTATACACACTCTGTATGTCCTTCATCTTACACACTTTCTGTACATTCCTCACATTATAATCATTTTGTACATCCCTCACACTATACACACTCTGTACATCCCTCTTACTATGTTCACTCTGTATGTCCCTCTTGCTATTCACTCTCTGTACATCCCTCACATTGTACACATTTTGTACATCTCTCACACTATACACACTCTGTATGTCCCTCGTGCTATACACTCTCTGTACATCCCTCACACTGTACACATTTTGTACATGTCTCACACTATACACACTCTGTATGCCCCTCTTACTATACACTCTCTGTACATCCCTCACACTATACACATTTTGTACATCTCTCAAACTATACACATTCTGTAAATCCCTCTTACTATACACTCTCTGTACATCCCTCATATTATACACATTTTGTACATCCCTCACACTATTCACACTCTGTATGTCCTTCTTCTTATAAACTCTCTGTACATCCCTCACACTGTACACATTTTGAACTTCTCTCACACTATACACACTGTGTATGTCCCTCTTACTATACACTCTCTGTACGTCCCTCACATTATACACATTTTGTACATCCCTCACACTATACACACTCTGTACATCCCTCTTACTATATTCATTCTGTACATCCCTCACACTGTACACATTTTGTATATCCCTCACATTATACATACTCTGTATGTCCCTCTTAGTATACACTCTCTGTACATCCCTCACACTGTACACCTTTTGTACATCTCTCACACTATACACAATCTGTGCATCCCTCTTACTATAAATCAATCATATTATACACATTTTGTACATCCCTCACACTATACACACTCTGTATGTCCTTCATCTTACACACTTTCTGTACATTCCTCACATTATAATCATTTTGTACATCCCTCACACTATACACACTCTGTACATCCCTCTTACTATGTTCACTCTGTATGTCCCTCTTGCTATTCACTCTCTGTACATCCCTCACATTGTACACATTTTGTACATGTCTCACACTATACACACTCTGTATGCCCCTCTTACTATACACTCTCTGTACATCCCTCACACTATACACATTTTGTACATCTCTCAAACTATACACATTCTGTAAATCCCTCTTACTATACACTCTCTGTACATCCCTCATATTATACACATTTTGTACATCCCTCACACTATTCACACTCTGTATGTCCTTCTTCTTATAAACTCTCTGTACATCCCTCACACTGTACACATTTTGTACATCTCTCACACTATACACACTCTGTATGTCCCTCTTACTATACACTCTCTGTACATCCCTCTCATTGTACATATTTTGTACATCTCTCACACTATACACAATCTGTATGTCACTTCCACTATAAATACTCTGTATATCCCTTACACTATACATATTATGTACATCCCTCACACAAAACACACTTTCTACATCCCTCACACTATACACACTCTGTACATCCTTCACACTATTCACACTCTGTACCTCACTCATACTATATACAAAGTGTTCGACTCTCATGCTATACACACTGTGTACATTAGTCACATTATTCACATTCTGTACATCTCTTACAGTATACAGTCTGTACATCCTTCACACTATACACAATCTGTATATCCCTCACACTATACACAATCTGTACATCCCTCACACTATACACAATCTGTACATCCCTCATACTATACACCCTCTGTACATCCCTCATACTATACACCCTCTGTACATCCCTCACATTATACACATTCTGTACATCACTCACACTATACACACTCTGTACCTCACTCATACTATATACAAACTGTTCGTCTCTCATGCTATACACACTGTGTACATTAGTCACACTATTCACATTCTGTACCCTAATGATAGGGTAACTTTTATTCATTTGCTTTACTAGAAATGTCAGCAATTATTTCCAGATATATTTTCTTATCTTTCTGTTAAAGTGTAAATTTGATAAGTTTAGATAAGTTTAAGGTTGCAGAATAGTTCTGGATGAGATTAGGAAGAATTTGGACTGTTAGATTACTGTATAATGTTATCTAAGTTAAGGGTAAGGTGAACTTGGAATTCACTGCACTTTACATGTCTGACATCATGATATAGTGCAACATAAATGGACTGGTCTCTTAGTATGACTACATTTGACCTAAAAAGTACATCACAATTAATTAAATAGAAATAAAATATAATTAAAATGTTAGTTTAAGAAATGTCTTTCAGTTTCTTGAAAGTATATCAGATAAACATGGAGGCTTTTCACACTGGCATGCGTTTCTTGGAGCGCTAACATGCTCCATTCAATATGCTGGTGTGAAGAGGTTTGATATTGAGGTATATCGTCTCGTATACTTTCAAAAACTGGAAGATACTTCTCAAATAACTCAAAGCAAGATAACCATTAATTGTGGTCTCTTTTCATTCAATCACTGGTAGTCCTCAGGGCCGCCAGTGATTGATTCTTTTTTCAGAGGGACGTGTCTACCAGGATATGATATCGAAACACATGGAGGATGATAGTGGAGATACGGTGCTATGACATGCAAAATGGTAATGGAGTAGAACAGTAAATGAAATAGCACAGTAAATGGATTAGATCAGTTTTCAGTAGAATAGCATAGTAAATCAATAGTACATTGGATAAAATAGTAAATAAAATAGCACAGTATATGAATTAGGTCAATTATAAATAAAACAGTACAGTAAATGAATAGTGCATTAAGTGACATAGTAAATAGAATAGCACAGTAAATAAATTAGGTCAGTTATGAATAAATAGTACAATAAATTAATAATACATTGAATAAAATAGCAAATAAAATAAAACAAACAGTAAATGAATTAGGTCAGTTATAATTAAAAAGTACAGTAAATGAATTGTACATTGAATAAAATAGCAAATTAGATAACACAGTAAGTGGATTTGGTCAGTCATCAGTAGAATGCTATAGTATTACTATTTTATCCAATGTACTATTGATTTACTATGTAAATGAATAGAACATTGAATAATATACCAGACAAAATAGCACACTAAATAAAGTAGGTCAGTAATAATAAAATAATACAATAGTGTAAATTGAATAAAATAGTAAATAAAATAGCACAGGAAACGAATTTGGTCAGTTATATATGAGGTAAGACAGTAAATGAATAGCACATTGAAAAATAATAGCAAATAAAATTGCACAGTAATTTTATTAGGTCAGTTATGAATAAAACTGTACAGTAAATCAATAATATATTGAATAAAATAGCAAATAAAATAGCGAAGTAATTGAATTTGGTCAGTTATCGATAATGTAGTACATTAAATGAAGAGTATATTGAATAAAATAGAAAAATAAAATAGCATAGTAAGTGAAATAGGTCAGTAAATGAATTTGTTCAGTAAATAAACTTGTACAGTAAATGAATTGTACTTTAGATTAAATAGTAAATTATCCCGTGAGGACCCAGGTTAGAATAGGTTCTCAGTACCCCTTGCTTGTCGTAAGAGGCGACTGAATGGGACAATTTTTCGGCAATGGTGACATCTCTATATGAGTGAAACATTTTCGAGTGCAACGTTAAACAAATATATAACCAACCAACCAACAAATCAATCAATCAGAAATAGTAAGTTGAATAGAATACCATAGTAAATGAATTAGGCCAGTAAATAAACTAGCATAGTAAAGGAATTATGAAATATTAGATAAAATAGCATGGGAATTGGATTCAGGTAAAAATGAAATAGTACAAGAAATGATTTTCAGTCAAATAATGTTTGACATTTCATCAACATGAACAACTAGGTACACAAGGTAGCACAGGTAGTAACAAGAGGGTGGTATGTTTATACAATCAGAATTCTTGCATGCTAGACTTAAAAACGGTGTACACACTAAGACTGAATGAATTATTGGTGCTGTTAATGACATTCATTCATTTAAACAACATATGATATATATATATATGTGTGTGTGTTTGTGTGTGTGTGTGTGTGTTCAGATGCTGTGTGTTCAGATGCTTCACAGATTAATATGGTCAAAACCACTTGTCCTGAAACAAATGACACTATGTGCTAAATGGGGGAATGTTTGGAGAACATCTGAACAGTCCCCATTACAATTAGTACTAGTCAATATATGACTTGTTTGGAGTGCTCTTTAAAGTTAATCTGAACAATGAGGATCCGGGTTAGAATAGATCCTCAGTACCCCTTGCTTGTTGTAAAAGGCGACTAAATGGGGCGGTCCTTCAGATGAGACCACAAAAACTGAGACCTCTTGTCACAGCAGGTGTGGCATGTTAAAGATCCCTCCCTGCTCAAAAGCCATAAGTGTCAAGCATAGGCCTAAATTTTGCAGCCTTTCACTGGCAATGGTGACATCTCCATATGAGTGAAAGATTCTCGAGCGAGACATTAAACAATATATAATCAATTATTCATAATCTTAACAATAATGAGAAAGCACAAAATCTCAGCTTGTATAATTATTTGTAAATACCTTCAAGTACATTTTTGTGTACTTTTGAAGTAATGTAATTGAAGTATTGATATTTAACTTTAATACAGGAAGTACAGGAATTATTTCCAGAATGGAAATTCCTTACATCAAAGGAATCATCAATTGATTGTATAATGATTACATTTATATAGGGAGAGTTTGAGATAATTGGTTACAACACTGTTGGCATCAACTATGGGCCAAAACTTTCTAGAGAATTGCAGAATTCCATCCTAAAAAATCAAAAGATATATGTTGATGCAAATAAATGCAAAACAGTAGACCCAGGTTTGTTGTGTACAATATCTAATCATAAGGACAAACATTTATGAGTGTGCAAGTTTTATGGCTTGAAAACAGACAAAAATTCTGCATATATAATCTATTCTATGTTTTAACATTATGTTTAAAATTTCAATTTTTGTTAAGCATCCCTGAAGTGTCTTGTGGAAGCATGTGGAGGCCTTTTGATATCTGAAAAAGAATTTCAGAATAATGAAATGAGAAAAGTCATTTTGACTTGTGTTTCTTTTGACGATGTTAGTAAGGAGGATTCAAAGTTCAAAGGTAAAGTTATTAATTTCAAACCTTTTAATTTTATTGTGTATGTTTCTCTCTCTCTCTCTCTCTCTCTCTCTCTCTCTCTCTCTCTCTCTCTCTCTCTCTCTCTCTCTCTCTCTCTTTATATATCTATCTGTCTGTCTAGTTAAGTAGACTCAGTCTGGTGTAATAATGAAATTTACTGGTCAGTATTTTAGTTAAACCATAAAGAATTAAAGAAGTATATTAGTTACTCAAATGAAGAAAAAAATCCAAAATAATCTTTAAAACGAATTAACATGTTACATTGTGAAGCAGATATATTCATGGCCTCATGACAGGGGTATGAGTAAATTTGGATTGTTTGAATGCAATCCATTTGGCTTCAAATTAGCCTTACTGAATAAAGAGACTTGTTCTCCAATGGCTGCAAAGTTGCATGCATTGTGCAAACAGAAAACAGCAATGGAGCTGCAGTTTGAAATGGCTCACATGCTGATTTCCATTGATGCATCTGTCCACATGATGAAGTCAAATTCATGTAATAAAATTTGAATTATTAGTGGCTTCCATCCATATCTGCTTATGATTTGAATATGATCCAGAAAAATATAAAAGAGATATGATCTAATTTTTAATTGTGACATTTGATATTTCCCCTGTCCAACTCATTGAAAGGGTGATTTATTTTTGCTTGGCAAGCTTCGCAAATTACCACTATAAGAATTAAAAAAATATATATTAGAGAAAAAACTTAAAGGTCATATAAACCATATTCTGAAGGAATTGATTTATGTATGTGAAGTTATTTTTCAGGGATTGTTTTTATTTCAATTTGTTGGATAGCACAAAATTCAGATCACACATTATATATATCTGCTGTTTAATTTGGCATAAATAAAAAAAATGTTGTTTACCTATATAGATTTGTATTTTGAGACTGGAATTCAGACAGTATGCTGGGAGTGGTTGTTCGATTCTCTATCATCTTGTCATACCAAGCCTTTTTGCAACTACCTGATATTTGAAAAAGACAGTGAAGAAGATGAGACATCATCGGAGGAAGATGACGATAGAAAGTCTTCAGACTACAAAATTTCAAAATCAGACAATAATTCAGTTGATTTTGAAGACAGTGATGAATCTTGTGATTTTGATGACAGTGATGAATCTGATGAGGAGGATGACAGTGATAGGAACAATTCAGAAGATAAAATTTTAAAATTGGATAATGATTCAGTTGTCTCAGAAGTCATTCCATTTATTTCTCAAGAAAATAATGAATCAAAGGTCAGTGGTATGTCTCATGATTCTGAAGTCAGACCTCAAGTTCCTAAACAAAATGCAGTCAAAGTTCAACAGTCAAACAACAAGAAAGAAGGGAGAGTGTGAGATAAAGTCCATTTCTGCCTGTATTGTCAAAAAGGATACACAAATATAACTAAACATTATCTAGGCCCACATAAGGAGGAAGTAGAGGTTCAGAGAATCCTTGCCATGAAGTTACAGAGTGCAGGAAGAAAATTAGCATTACTTAAACTCAGAAGACTGGTGACTATACCCACAATATAGAAGTGTTAAAGCATGGCACAGGGATGCTTGTAACTTGGTCACGCAAAGATGAAGCATTGTCAGCTCAAAGTTACCTGCCATGTGAGGACTGTCTTGCCTTTTTTGTTGATAGAAATTTATGGAGACATAGAAAAGTTTGCCCTCTAAAGAAGAGCAATTCAGTGTCTAATAAGAAATTGAAGTCTCATGCCTCTCTTCTTCTACCAAGTTCTGTTGAGATTAGTAAAGGATTGAACGATAATGTTATAGAGCACATGCAGTGTGATGAAGTTACAATGGCTGTCAGGAACGACCCCATCATTCTTCGGATAGGCGAAAAACTGTACCAAAAACATGGACATTTACCTCATCTCTATGTCCACATCAGTCAGAAAATGAGAGAATTAGGGTGACTTATTGTGTCAGTCAGAAAGATAGACTCAGAGACAAACAATCTGACAGAACTCCTCATTCCCAGGAAATTTCCAGTTGCTATTAAAGCCACTCGTGCCCTCTGTGGTTATAATGAATGTGAAAACACGTACAGTAACCCTTCATTGGCATTGAAGTTGGGTCATCTGTTGAAAAAATGCAGTACTGTAAAGAAAGCCATTTTTTTAGTTTCTGGAGATAAGACAGCTGCATCAGATACTCATGATTTTCATTCTTTATGTGATAGTGAATGGAGTGAAGATGTATCGAGTACAGCATTGGAAACGCTGAGCACTAAGAAAAGAGAGAAAGGAAACATTTTACCTGTGACCGAGGACATCAAGAAACTTCAGAACTTCTTAAAAGGAAAATTGAAAACTTTAGTCAACAAACTAGAAAAACAGTTTTCAAAATCAAAATGGGATGAACTTAATCAAGTTACACTGGCAAGTATTGTGCTATTCAACAGACGAAGAGGTGGGGAAACTGTGAAATGTTATTTAGATTCCAAATCCAAATCTTTTTCACGAGATTCACTGAAAGATATTGAGGAAGCTCTCTCACCAGTGGAGAAAATGATGTGCTCCATGTTCCTACGAATAGAAATAAGAGGCAAAAGAGGTCAAACTGTTCCAGCTCTTCTTCCTCTGAATATAGTGGAAAATATTGACTTATTGTAGAAGTTAAGAAATGAGGCAGGTGTACACAAGGACAATGAATACCTCTTTCCAAAATCAACATTTGATTCAGTAAATCCTGTATGAAGTGCAGATTGTTTAAGAAGATTTTCAAAAGAAGCTGATCTTGCTTTTCCAGATAACCTAACAAGCACCAAATTAAGGAAACATGTTGCCACAATTTCACAGATTCTGAATCTTACCAAATCAGATTTAGAAAATATGGCAAATTTTCTTGGGCATGACATTGAAGTACATCGGTCATTCTATCGTCTTCCACAAGAGACTCTCCAGATAGCAAGAATGGGCAGACTGCTTACTGCGTTTGATAATGGAACAATAGGACAGTACAGTGGGAAGCGACTTGAGGAAATTAATGTGTTTGAAGGTTATATAGCTTGATAATTTTTGTAAGCTAAAAATAGGTTATATTTTGTACAAAAGATGCTAAATCAGGCTTGTATAGTTTTTTAGTGTATAAAATAAAGTGCCTAGCAATTGTCCACTCGTAACATATTCGTGTGATCCCGGCGAAGAAAGATGCCAATTATACACATTTTGAACACCTAGAATGCTCTGTTGGTGTCAAAAACAACTTTATTCGCCTTTCTGTTATTTATCGCCCACCACCATCGAAATCTAATAATCTCAGGAACTCAGTTTTCTTTGAAGAATGGACTAACTATCTAGATGGTCTCATGTTAATTCCTGGTGAGTTACTTATCACAGGGGATCTCAATTTCCATCTAGATGATCCTAATGACAAGGATGCTAAAATATTTACAGAAATATTAAAGGGGCATGGATTGACGCAGCATATTTCCGATGCAACACATCTTCGTGGCCATACATTAGATGTGTTAATAACCAGGGATGATTGTCGAACATTTCATGGAACGCCGTTCGTGGTTGATCCTGGTATATGTGACAACAATGGCAACAGTACCAGTGGATTTCAAAAAAGCCATAGTACGGCCATTAATCAAACGCCAGGGACTTGACAAGGAAGAATTAAAAAATTACCGACCTGTTTCGAACTTACCCTTCCTGTCTGAAGTATTTGAAAAAGCAGTGGCATCTCGACTCGAAAAACACTTAAATGATTACCACCTTCATGACCAAGTGCAATCTGCATACCGAAATTGTCACTCGACTGAAACTGCCCTTTTGCGGGTGCACCATGATATTACCTCTGCATTGGATAGGAATTCATGTATTGCCCTCGTGATGCTTGATCTCTCGGCTGCATTTGATGTTATAGACCATAACATACTCATCGGGCGACTTGAATACGCGTTTGGAATCACAGGGTCGGCTTTATCATGGATGAGGTCTTATCTGTCAGGTAGAAGTCAACAAATTGCTGTTGGAACTGCGCTGTCCAAAGAGTTCTTACTCCACTTTGGTGTCCCACAGGGTTCTGTCCTGGGACCTCGTCTATATTGTATGTTCTCCAAACCAATCGGAGAGATTTGCAGGAGGCATAATATGTGTTATCACTGCTATGCGGATGACACTCAGGTATACCTGATCATAAATCCGAAGGAAAACTGGGACAACATTGCAGATAGACTTGAAAGCTGTCTTTCGGATGTAGAAAACAGGATGAGAAACAACATACTAAAACTGAACCAGGAAAAGACAGAACTAATCATCTTTTCCCCAAAACGTAAGGCAAATGAATTTTCAGGATGTCAACTTGCCTTTGGGGGATCTGTCATCACTAATGCTTTCTGTGTCAAAAATCTTGGGGTACTTTTCGATAGTGAACTTAGCATGGATTCTCAAATTAATTCAGTGTCTAGATCCTGTTATTTCCATCTTCGTAACATCGGTAGGATAAGATCCCTCATAACTGAGGATGCATGCAGGACAATCGTAAGATCACTCGTTATATCTAAACTAGATTATGGCAATGCTTTTCTTTATGGTGTGAAGGCCACGTCCATGCAGAAATTGCAGAAAGTTCAAAACACTGCTGCCAGGCTAGTGACAAGTTCAAGGAAATATGAGCATATTACACCGATTCTCATATCCCTTCACTGGCTACCTGTGGCATATCGAACAACTTATAAAATCCTTTTGTACACCTTCAAAGCACTGCATCAAAAAGCCCCAGCATACATCCAGGAACTGGTTCAGGTATACCGCCCACAATGTACACTCCGGTCTGGAGATTCATTGTGCCTTCTAAAGCCACGCACTCACAGCAGGGTGTATGGTGATAGAAGGTTCGATGTGTCCTCGGCCACCCTGTGGAACTGCCTCCCGCTGAACCTTCGTTGTGAACAATCACTTGCTGTTTTTAAACAAAAGCTAAAAACACATCTTTTTAAACTTGCTTTTGATTTATAATGTATCCAGTTATTTTCTGTTTTAACAAAAATGATAATACAAAAAAAAAAAAAAAAAAAAAAAATTACTAATACCTCCCATTTCGATTTTAGATGATTATTATTTTTGTGACCTTTCAATTTATATAATGTTCTTTTTTACATTGCCCTTGTTTTACATGTTAAGCGCTTTAGAGTAATTATATAATTAGATAAGGCGCTATATAAAAATAGTATAATAATATAATATAAAATCACTTTTGAAGACACATAGGTTTTTTAACCTTTTAAGCACAGATGTTTAAATCTGGATAGACACTGTGTTTCAGATACAATGTAATTAAAATGTATGTGAACAATATCAATTGTATGTTATTTATACAAATTTAGAACTTGATGGTGAGAAAGAAGATTTGTGGAACTCAGTCACAGAATGGTAGAACACAATCTCAGAATGGTGGAACTCAGTCACAGAATGGCAGAACACAGTCTCAGAATGGTGGAACTCAGTCACAGAATGGCAGAACACAGTCTCAGAAAGGTGGAACTCAGTCACAGAATGGCAGAACACAGTCTCAGAATGGTGGAACTCAGTCACAGAATGGCAGAACACAGTCTCAGAATGGTGGAACTCAGTCACAGAATGGCAGAACACAGTTTCAGAATGGTGAAACTCAGTCACAGAATGGCAGAACACAGTCTCAGAAAGGTGGAACTTAGTCACAGAATGGCAGAACACAGTCTCAGAATGGTGGAACTCAGTCACAGAATGGCAGAACACAATCTCAGAATGGTGGAACTCAGTCACAGAATGGCAGAACACAGTTTCAGAATGGTGGAACTCAGTCACAGAATGGCAGAACACAGTTTCAGAATGGTGAAACTCAGTCACAGAATGGCAGAACACAGTCTCAGAAAGGTGGAACTCAGTCACAGAATGGCAGAACACAGTCTCAGAATGGTGGAACTCAGTCACAGAATGGCAGAACACAATCTCAGAATGGTGGAACTCAGTCACAGAATGGCAGAACACAGTTTCAGAATGGTGGAACTCAGTCACAGAATGGCAGAACACAGTCTCAGAAAGGTGGAACTCAGTCACAGAATGACACAACACAGTCTCAGAATGGTGGAACTCAGTCACAGAATGGCAGAACACAGTTTCAGAATGGTGGAACTCAGTCACAGAATGGCAGAACACAGTCTCAGAATGGTGGAACTCAGTCACAGAATGGCAGAACACAGTTTCAGAATGGTGGAACTCAGTCACACAATGGCAGAACACAGTCTCAGAATGGTGGAACTCAGTCACACAATGGCAGAACACAGTCTCAGAATGGTGGAACTCAGTCACAGAATGGCAGAACACAGTCTCAGAATGGTGGAACTCAGTCACAGAATGGCAGAACACAGTCTCAGAATGGTGAAACTCAGTAACACAATGGCAGAACACAGTTTCTTGAAGGTAATATTTTATTAAGTTTGAGCACTACGTTACTTTTTGTAATCTTATAGCAGATTTCAGAAGAAGAATATTGTTTGTAATTGAAATTGATTGCTATTGATGCATTTAAGGAGAAATGCTACACCAGAGAAATTTTGATGTGTACGAAAAGTGGAGTATATGTACAATATTTTGAAATTGAAATTTTTCCAATTTAGTTTATTTAGTCAAAAATTGAAGTTTTTGTAGAAAGCAATCTGAAAAAATTTAAAACTCCTGCAGAACTCACACCCGCAATCTACAGTTCAGCTGTTGACGTGCTAACCTACTGAGCTACCCAGCTAGGCAATGAACTTTGAAATGTTGAAATGAATAGACAAATATTGCTGATATTTATATTTTCATTAATGGTTGAAAAGGAAGTTGGCCATTATGATAGTGTAGAGTACCTCCTTAATTTGAAACTGGACTTCTGAAACTACTAATTTCATTAATTCGTTAAGTTCATTTTTAACAGATACTAGTGTTACAATAAATGCTGATGAGGGACATTCTAAAAAGAATGAGAAAGGTAAATTGGTTGATATTTACTTTGTTTGCAAGTGAGACTAAATTCTTATATTTAAAACAAAGAAAACTTGTTTTATTTAAAATCTTAGTTTTTGATATACATTACAAATACTTTTAAAGCATTTTGAAGATTCATAGTAGTCAAAATGTAAATCAGAGAAACTCCAATGCAAAAAGACCAAAATTCTAGTTAGAAAATCCCAGACTTTCATTTTATCGCAAATAAAATATTTAGGGTTGGCAGCAAAAATGTAGGTAGGGTTGGGAAATCGGAAACACACACACACATTTTATCTTGGTCTACTTTTGTTTCACCCGGAGTATACTGTAAAAACACTGATGTAGTGATTAGATTCAAACTTTTTGGTGCATATATTTTAAAATGAAGTTTTGAATCACATTTATTGAAGTCTAAAGAAATTACTAGCATCATTTTTTTTTCTTGTTTTGTTTTGTTTTGATTTTTTTATGATGTATAAATAAAGACAGTGTATATTTTAATTCAGGGAATATAGATGCATTTTCCTCCATACAAATTTGGATAAGTAAAAAAAAAAATCACTTCTGTAGTTGTCTAGATTTTTATCATCACCCTAAGCATAGTGTTTTTCAAACACATCTTGTTTTTAAAAGAATGTTTGTAATCTTTCAGAAATGAGTTGATTACCTAACATAAAACCTGTATGTTTTAAAATTTTAAAAGACTATTATTTCAGTGCAGCATTTAAGGTATATTCAGAGTAACATTAATTTTTGGTTTTTTATAGAAAAGATCTACCTTTCCAAGGAGGAGAAATCTTTACTAAAAAATTCTTTTAAGGACAACATTGTGCAGAGAAAAGAATTGCAGAAGAAAGACTATGAAAAGATTATGGACAAGAATCCAAATCTTCGAAGACTAGGATGGAGGAAAATAATAAACACTATTCACAACTGGATAACAGAAGAAAAAAAGAAGACCAAAAGTTTGTTTTAAAAAATGTAAATTTTTGGTTTTTATCAACTTTTGGACATGATGGTCAAGTGTATTTTTAAATAGAGTGACGAAGACACTCAGATGACGTAATTACAATTTACATTGTTTGCTTGATTGATTTAATATATAACATATAGCTTTCTTATCAAGAGATTTTAAAAAAATCTATAGATTTGGGGATCCAAAGGTCAAGGTCATCACAGAACTTTGTTGAAAAATCTTGTATGCACTATACAGACCACATTGTTTGCACATTTGATTTGTTAATTGACATATTGCTTTGCTATCAAGAGATAAAGAATCCTATTAATTTTGGGATTAAAAGGTCAAAGTCAATGCAAGACTTCATAAAAATGTTTGTGGACACGAGCTACATTTTTCACCTGTTTGATTAAATACTTCTGTGTAACTTTGTTATTAAAAGAGGAAGAGCCCAATCAATTTTGGGGTGAAAAAGTCAAGGTCATTACAAGACTTATAGTTGTGAGGTGTATGCCCCATCTTGCCAAGCTCTAGCCTCTTGTTAGATTCCAAGCATCTGAGTCATGAGCTTAAATATATGATGCATAGTACACAGGTGACAGTGCAGGCACATGGGCCTTTTTAGCTTATCTGAGGTGAAAGTGCCAGTGATCTTTACTGACCTCCATATTTTTTTTCACATTTTCATCTTCTCAAGAACCACTGGGCCAATTTCAGTTAAACTTGGTACAAATAATACATGGGTTAATTAAAGAGATTCAAGTTTGTTCAAATGAAGGACCATGCCCCCCCCCCCCCCTTCAAAGGGAAGATGATAAAGAAAATACAAAAGTAGTGTGGGGTCATTTATAAATCTTCTTAAGAACCACTGGGCCGGAAAAGTTCAAATTTACATGGAAGCTTTCTGATATAGTGCAAATGCATATTCAACATGTAAGTGTATAGAGAAAAAAATCTCAAAATCCACTAAGCAAGGAAAGTGGAAATTTACATGGAATCTTTCTGACAGAGTAGATCCAAGCTTGTGCAAATAGTTTCTCAGGGGTAGGACAGGTCACAATAGGGATCAGATTGTTAAATGCTGATATATACATGTAGGGAAATTTTTCCAAAAATATCTTTTGAATTAACTGGATTTCATATTTTGTGTATATATTTTTCATATGGAAATGCCTTTCATGTAAGACAACAGTGTGTGATCTTGTAAGCTTAATCTAGAATTAATATCAGAAAATTTATATGACAAATATTCAGAATTGTTTAAATTTTCGTTTCTTATTGCTTGAATTTGTTTTTATGCCCCTGTAATCTGAGATTCTGAGGCATATAGTTGTTGGTCTGTTTGTCTGCAAAGCTTTAACCTTGCCCATAACTTTTGAATGGATGGTGATAGGGCTTCCATATTTTAAATGTAAATTCCTTGTGACAAGACCTTTCATATGACACCAATTTGTTTTAGGTCACCAGTAAACTCAGCAGTCCTTTACCATAATAATAAATTTCATGATCCTTGGGGTAGCGGTTTTGGTATTAAGGTGGGGCCAAAATTGTCAGTGATAAATTGAACATTTAATTACCATTCCAGTTGTTTTTAATCTTTAGGACAGGGTGACCAAAATTATTATACTGAGTATTGTCATTATCATTTGAAAGACTTTGACTTTAATTTTGCTGATACAGTATCAAAACTAAATGCATAGCTAGGAAAAACAGAAAAGGATATACTACAATTGTGAATTTGGCAATTCAAGGGTTTTGACTTACGGACAGGTCCATAATAATCATACCGTGTTAATGTTGCATATTATATTAAAGTATATCATGTATAGTCTTTCATCAGTATAGACACTTTTAGGGGCATTTAAGTTTTAAGACCACATCTTGTTTTATATTTTTGTTGAATATTAAAATTTAGCTTTGATATGCAAAACAGGAATTTTTTTTTCTAGATTTCGTAGTCCTAGGGACTAGTGATACTTTTAACCAATACTAAGGTGATTGATAAGGCCTGTGGGCTTGTTTGCCTTGACCTTGGAATTTGGCCATATGGGGGCATCAATGTTTCACAAACACTTTTTTTGTTGATGTAGTGACAGATATGCTTGGATGTATTCTACTTATTTTACAAATAAAATTATGTGTGTAGCAAAGTTGTTTTCCTTTTCGTACAACAAATTTAAACATGCCCAGAGTCATCTAAGTGTGAAAATAGCTAGGGATCTACCATTAAGACCTTTAAAACATATTAAAAGACTGTTGAAACCATGAGTATATACATTTGCATCTGATAGAACATCTGGATTTCCCTTATTTGGATGTTTACAACTTTATAATGGAAGGGTCTACTTCCATACCTTAAACTCAGTTTGCTACTGGCCTGCAAGACAAATTTTTGTCAGAATTCATGGTATGTCACAATAAACAATGTAAAAAAAAAACAAACAAACTATGATAATTAAAGG
This sequence comes from Ostrea denselamellosa, assembly GCA_024699665.1. NCBI lineage: Eukaryota > Metazoa > Mollusca > Bivalvia > Ostreida > Ostreidae > Ostrea > Ostrea denselamellosa. The sequence goes on from JAMZEH010000080.1 coordinate 1,720,723, forward strand.
TTAAAATGTGGAATGGGTTGCTTGGGTATTGCATTAGGCAGTTCTAAATGTATCAGAATAATTGTTTTTGGCAGTATGTGTATAACCCTTTTCAATTTTGCACCAGTGGGGTGGGAGTGCATGTTTCAAAACCATTTCTTGTTTTTAAAAGACTTGAGAGAGATGTATGTATAATGAATGCTTTAAAGCAAGAACCTATTTATTCAATACACATTTATTTAGGTCGTCGATCTAAATTATTTATATTGAAAATCATAAAATTGCAAGTTAATTGCTGAATTTAATAAAATAATTCTACAGTATTTGCTTATGGTAATGACAAAGGATCAAACAAAAGCAATTCTTTTAAAATCGTTAATGATTAAATAAGTTTAAAACAATGTGTAATAGTTGTTTTAATCTACTCAGTTTTGTTCACTACTTTGAGGATGATAGCGAGAAGACAATGGACTTTGGATACGTGTAATAAGAAGTTGATAGTGTATATAATGTTGACAGTTGTGTATATAGACAGTTGTATATATCTGGTGATTGTTTATTTTTTTTTTTCAATATATGCATTTTACTTGTAAATAAATTTTATACACTTTTATATAATTGTTATTTATATCTAACGAATTCTGGTGTCATTTTGAATGGTGTGATATATGCAATATGGTAAATGGTAAAATTCACCGAAGGTGACAAGTCTAACAGCCGCTCCACTCCATCCGTCGTGACGTCCATCACGCTTATGAATGCATATTTTGTGTAATCTGTAACTCGAAAAGTATCCAACCAATATTATTCAAACTTTGCACAATGTCTCCTCCATTTATGAGCAAATTTGACAAATTTTCATTGTGATTTTTACTACGTTCGACTTGGCATTCTTTTTGTACTTTATGCTTTTGAAGGTGCATATTGTGTACTCTAATTCAAAACATTTCTCATCAATATTATTCAAATTTTGCACAGTCTTTATATACATATTAAAGATGTGCACCTTTTATTACGGACAAATTTTAATTATGACTGTTACCATGTTCATTATGGCTATTTTTTCACAATATATGCGATTGAGGTGCATATTTTGAGTATTCTGTAATTCAAAAAGTATTTATCCAATAGCATTCACATTTTGCAGTGTTTATATCCATATTAAAGACGTACACCTCATGTTATAGTGAAAGTTGACAAATTTCACTGCAATTTTAAGAAAAGTCAATTTGGCCATTTATTTACAATATACCAATATCTTATTAGAATGTTTCTTTGGCATATTCAATTTTTTTGAAATGTGGAATTTTATATGAGATGTCTACATCTGACGAGGATGCTGAACAATAGCACGGTGGCAAATCACGTGACTTTGACATGATCATTTACACGGAAAGTGGCAGAAGTAGAGAACACTGACACAATTTTCAAAAACTTTCCGACCACTAAAAACCTGTCGATGTTCTTTTACCATTTTAGTATACAATTACTACTGAAAAAATTCTTTAGATGTTGATATAAGTTATGTAACAATTTGTTACTGATAAAGGTGTTACTTGCCCATTTGAAATTTCTCTTATGTTGACTTTAGGAGCCATTTTCCGTGTAATTGATCATGTCAAAGTCACATGATTCGCCATCGTGAATAGTGTTAATCAATATATGAAAGTGACGCAGGTCCAGACATGGAATCGGTCTCGTTACTACACACTCACCTAGACAATAGTGACGCAGGTCCAGACATGGAATCGGTCTCGTTACTACACACTCACCTAGACAATAGTGACGCAGGTCCAGACATGGAATCGGTCTCGTTACTACACACTCACCTAGACAATAGTGACGCAGGTCCAGACATGGAATCGGTCTCGTTACTACACACTCACCTAGACAATAGTGACGCAGGTCCAGACATGGAATCGGTCTCGTTACTACACACTCACCTAGACAATAGTGACGCAGGTCCAGACATGGAATCGGTCTCGTTACTACACACTCACCTAGACAATAGTGCATTTTCACTCTGAATCAAAGAGCCTCATCCGATGAGAATCTTTTGTTATTGTCATATGCTCAGTTTCGTTGTTTGACGTTTTGGAGTTAAGAAGTCTGAAAAGAAATAATGCATGTTCATTATATGATGTCTAATGTCTACCTTGGTAATAGAACACTAGATCCAGGGGCCGTGAATTTCACAATATTGGCATCCTTGCACATGACGATACTCATTTTGTATCTTGGATATTCCTGAGTATAAAAATTTCATAATTTTAGTTCACCTGAGCTTGAGAACTCAAGTGAGCTTTTCTGATACCTTTATCTGTAAAGTTTTCACAGATTCATCTTCTCCAGAACCTCTATAACAATTTCAGTCAAACTGGACACAAATCATCCTTGGGTGAAAAGGATTCACGTTTGTTCAAATGAAAGGTTAAGTCCCCTTCAAAAGGGAAATAATCAAGAAAAGACAAAAGAGGACTGGTCCAGAAAAGTTGAAATTAACATGAAATCTTCCCGACAATGAGTATATGTAGATTCAAGTTTGTTCAAATCATGGTTCTCAAGGGTAAGGTGGGGCTACAATGGGGATCGAAATATTTATGAAAATTCTTCGCAAGAATCACTGGTCCAGAAAAGTTTGTTCAAATCATGGTCCCCTGGGTTATGGTGGGGTCAAAATTGGGATACAAGTTTTACATGCAAATATATAGAAAAAATAGTTTACAATATTCTATCAATATCTCCTGAACTATTTAAGATGGGGTTTTTATAATTTGGTTGGTTGTGTATTGTTTAACGTCCCTCTCGTGAATTTTTCACTCGTGTGGAAACGTCACCTAGATTATTTATAGTAAGGCCTTACTTTGACCATGGAGTTTGACCCAAATTCCAAAACTTTAATCTCACTCATAATTTCTGAATAGCTATCTCATGTGTCATATAGGCATTCCTTGTGACAAAACTTTTTCTTAACTTTTGATCTTGGGTTTGACTTTTAAGGCAACATAACTTATTAAATATCTCCTGAAATATCTAAGGTAGGGCCTTCATATTTAATGTATAGATTCTTTATGGTAAGACCCTTCGTGTGATACCATGGTTTTGTAGCGGATGAATATATTGGCAAACGTGTACATGTAGCTCCATTGTCGGTTACGGAAATCACCGAGTTGTTACGATTTTAGGCCACTTACAGAAGGCGAAAAAAGTAAATGCGTTTGGATATCTGCACAGTTGTTCAAATGCCAGAAAGTCTGAGAATATGAAAAATAACTGTAAGGAATGAGAATTTGTGAAAAGTAGCGGAAAATTATTGTAACACACAAGTTCTATTCACAGGTTATTCCAACTACGATAGGTAATGTAATGTATGATACGTGATGTATTGACAGTGTTCCTTCAAATAAACATTACAGTCTGATGATCATAAATATGTAACATATCATCAATAAAACCATTTAAATCTACGTGGCTTTGTCACAAATGTATAAGAATTTCTTGACATGATAAACTATTTATATACAACATATATCCTATATAAGAATTCATATATAGTATATAATACATGAAATTGAAGTTACAAAATGGAAAAAATTCCGAATACGCAATGTCTTCAAACCTACACAATATCCGACCCAAAAATGGCCATCATGACAGGTCAAGGTCAGTGCTGAAATAGTCATAATACTCGATGTTTATAGACCTGTTGATAAAATGAACACTGTCGGTTCCTTACAACAAACATATGTACAATTCAGTTACTTTCACATATTAACAACATGTATAAATAGAAAACACTTAAAGCTATCATCTTTATCAACTATGTGTTAATGTCTGACTTTAAAAAAACCAAACCTTTATTTCCTAATTCTATTTCTGTTTAGTAAATAATCTCCTGCAATACCTTACACACACAGAAGTACAACTATTACACACTCGGAGTATTAGCTGACAAATTACTGTGTACTTGTAAATGACAAAAATATCATTTGAACTTTCTGGCCTAGTGCTTCTTCAAAGAGGATTTTGCAAGATTTTCCCTGTATATTTGCATATAAAATTTTGATTCCTTATTATGGCCCCACCCTACCCCCGGGGGCCATGATATCAACACAATCAAATCTGAACTATGTCAGAAAGCTTCATGTAAATTTGAACTTTTATGGTCCAGCGTTTCTTGAGATGAAGATTTTTAAAGATTTCCCTTTATACTCGTATGTAAAACTTTGATCCCTTATTGTTGCCCCCCCCCCCCCCCCCCCCAACAATAAGGGATCAAAGTTTTAACAATCTTAAATCTGCATTATGTCAGAAAGCTGCCATGTAACTTTGAACTTGTCTGACTCAGTGTTTTACATATATTTTCCATATATATTTACATTTAAAACTTTGATCCCATTGTGGCCCCACCCTACCCCCATGGGCCATAAACTAAATTTCCCTTATGTCAAGAAGCTTTCAAGCAAATTTGAACTTTTGGGCCACAACATTTTGCACACTGTGTTCATTGATTCAGGACGTTTACAACTTTTAGACGGTTTCTCATCCACGACCAATAATTCGAAGATTTTTAAATGACCTCATCCTACTAGTATTTTTGCATTTTCGTGATTATCTCCCCTTTGAAAGGGGTATGGTCCTCCATTTGAAGAATCGATAATTTCCTTTACCTAAGGTTGATTTGTGCCAAGTTTGATTAAAATTGGCCATGTGGTTCTGAAGAAGAAAAGAAATGAAAATGTGAAAAGTTTACTACGACTACGATTGACAACGGACATACTCACTTGAGTCTTCGGCTCCGGTGAGCTAAAAAGTCCAGGACATTAATGATAAGCTTCAAAATACAGCTACTTATATGAACACTTTTGGTCGTGACTGAGAAACCCGTCTAAAAGTTGTTAATGTGCTGATCAATGAACGCAATGTATACTTTAATCTTTAGTTGGAAGATACTAAGTTTTCAAAACGTTTAAGTTACAGAGTATATATTTTGGCCTTTGATGCTTATAAACTCGTTTCACTGCTACTACAGGCGATAACTAGCTTTACATATAGCTATACGAATGACAGAATCAGAATAAAATCTTTACTATAAATATTATATAAATATGAAATGATTCCCACAGTAGTAAAGAAAAAGGTGAAGAAAACTTGTGTACACGTGAATGTAGGTACTCGTACATTATTATATCTTTGAATAGAAAAATCTAGAATTTGTCAGTAAATTTCTTAGTTGTACGTGTCAGTGAAAAGTTAAATTACATGTTGTAGGTAAATATTGAGACTTACAGCTGGTCAGCATGGTCAAAATACTAGCACGCACATGCGCGTACGTGTCTATAGTTACTTACATGAATATACGTCTATTCCTAACTATTTTTTAAATGAGGGAAATGAAATATTATGCACATCATAGATTCCTTGTTTGTTTGTCTTTTGTTTTACGTCCTGTGCGATTTTTTTTTTTTTTTTTTTTTTTTTTTTTTTTTTTTTTTTGCACTCGTGTAGAGATATCACAAGCAATGGGTGAAGAGTGCCATTTTTTACTTATTTCTGGCACTCAAGATTGTAGCACTAAGGATTGTTCATCGTGCCAACGCCTGCTATAATACGTTATATAACTCCATAATACGGGGTGCGTAGCGATGGACCAGTTACTACCAATGTTGTACGTCGTAACACGAGTAAGACCAAGGAATTAATCAAACTAAAACAATATATCCCCATCCCCATAAAAATTATTAAACTCTTATATTTTTAAGTACAATCTAATTTTTGTCTATGGCTTTGTGTAGGATCTTACGTATTTCATTTTTTTCAAAGAGAAAGAAAATTATCAGAATCTACCATTTACGACTGGAACAGTTAATTCGAACTGTGATGTGTTTTCTGCATATATTTATGGAACATTTATGTACACAGTTAATTCGAACTGTGATGTGTTTTCTGCATATATTTATGGAACATTTATGTACACAGTTAATTCGAACTGTGATGTGTTTTCTGCATATATTTATGGAACATTTATGTACACAGTTAATTCGAACTGTGATGTGTTTTCTGCATATATTTATGGAACATTTATGTACACAATTAATTCGAACTGTGATGTGTTTTCTGCATATATTTATGGAACATTTATGTACACAATTTTGGCATGTTCACAGTGTTGTCAACATTAATTAGCTTAACCACTTGTCCACAAAATAACGCACGTATCATGTTTGGAAAATTTGATTTATATTGTATAACAACTTCTGTAAATTAAATTAAATTTAATGACGTCTGTATTTGTCTAACCTAAAAACTGGATGTGAATTTCTAATGACTGTTAGTTACTTTTAAAAGTAAAAAAAAAAAAAAAAAATCATAAGTGAAGTATGTCGCACCTGTATTGCAGGTATGTCCTTTTACAAGTTTGAAAATACGCAACTCGGGAATAATGCGGGTTTTGTTTAGGCGGAAGTACCTATTACGAATCATTACGGGGTTTTTTTTTTTTTTTTTTTTTGTTTTTTTTTTGTTTTTTTTTTGGTAACATACGAAAGGTAACTAAACTTGTGAGATTAGTTTCTCTGTTGTTGTAATTTGAGGAGAACTTCGCCTAACTAGTGGTTAAATACATGTAGATCTACATGATTTGGTCGCAGTGATCTGCACAGTTTTAAATTAGTTTTTTAACGAATTATGTCTATTTATATTCTTGTTACAGCCCGCGCAAGAGCGCGGTCTGTTCTGATATGTATTTTTCATCATTTCCCTCAAAACTATTGTAATATAACAACTTAATTGGGGATTAAAGTTATTGTTCATATTAGCGTTCGATTTGTATAATCTCCAGATATAAAGCAATTGTATTTAAAATAAGCATTATAGTTGTCAATTTGTACTGCGTTTATTTCGATTTCAAGTTTCATTAAAGGTTATGCAAATTTGGTTTGTGTATTCAAGACTATTTTTGCGGATTCACACTACTAGTAATATATCAAAGTGGTTTTGAGGTGATAAGGGCAGTCAACTCCAGACAAGAGCATGAGAAATCCTTTTACTTGAAGTCGTTGTCCTCCATAAAATTGTTTTGCTTACTCTAGCAAATTAAAATATTCACATTTATCCATTAAAGATGTATACAGTTATTGAGAGTGATGCTTATTGCATGATTAGTGCAATTAATTTTTTCTGGAATGATGCGGTCTGTTCATGATTTAGTCAATAACTATTCATAACAAGAGCATGCGCTCTCGGCCTTTTCATTTTCCACCTTGTTCAAGTGCAGACGAATTCCCCCTCCCACGCCCCCTTAAATATCATGGTTGGTTTGAAGGTCTAATTCTGTAAGATAAATTTTATGAACTCGTTTTCTGCGGTGAGTTTTCTTTCAATTTCAGAAATCGTCATGACATTTAGAGATTAAGGAAGAATTCAATGAGTTTGCCTTTTGTGAACAATATTCACTGGTAACGAGTTGGCGCAATTTTGACAGAAAACCATCTGCTGAGAGATTCTGTTGTCTCCAGGTCCCCCAGCTCTGATATGGTCTGTTGAATATTTGTGATTGCTATGCTGCCAAAAGCTTATAATTGGGAAGATCCGCGCATAGGGAATGAACAAACGAGTGGCATGTCAACTGTGAATTTTGTTTCAAATAAAAAGTCACGACAATTCCTCCAACATGTCTTCTGTATTTTTTCAGGTCAGAGGTCAATATGACTCATAAGTAAGTTATAATAATCTACAGACAACAGATCTATTAATGTCATAAAATATTTGCGGTGGACGTTTTTTAGTTTAAGGCATTCCGAAATAATTTTAAAAAGTATGACTTCATAATTAACTCTTCATCCTGAAGGGATGTACGTACAAAATGCACTAACAAAAATAATATAATCTTCTGCGGCCTGATACCTTTGACGTTTGCGTCAAGTTGATTTCTTGTGTAAGTTGTGAACCAAACACATCTTTTTAAACTTGCTTTTGATTTATAATGTATCCAGTTATTTTCTGTTTTAGCAAAAATGATAATAATAAAAAAAAAATTAAAAAAAAAAATTACTAATACCTCCCATTTCGACTTTAGATGATTATTATTTTTGTGACCTTTCAATTTATATAATGTTCGTTTTTATATTGCCCTTGTTTTATATGTTAAGCGCTTTAGAGTAATTATATAATTAGATAAGGCGCTATATAAAAATAGTATAATAATAATAATAATAATTCTGTAAGCTATATGGATAATCATTGCTGCCTGTCTAGAATTAGAATAAAAATTGTGTAATATTGTACATAATTTTACCGTATTCAAAACAGTATTTCATTACACAATACAAAACTTCGTTTGGAAATTATACATATTTTTTTAAATAATTAGAAATAGTATTCTTTTGAAATCCTAGATAAGCTTTATCATTGAGAGTTAGGAATATTGCAAAAGAATATCACCAATATTTAAGTTTACATCTCTTTCTAAATAAGATATAATTTAATATACATACAAACTTTGCAGATAATTCTGATTCATTTTGTCGCCTCTTAGGACAAACAAAGGGTACTGAGAACTTATTCTAACCCGAATCCCCACAGGATCCATAATTGTGGCTCAAAGATTTAGGTTGTGTCCACATAATGGGGTCAATTTTTTTTTCTTAAAAGAAAACACTGGAAACAAATCTTTTAAAAATCAGAACAACTGAACAAGAGCAGGGCCAAGGTGCCAAAGCAAGCTATGTGGCCTATAAGCCTATTGTTAATTCAATGGATTACACAAATCCTACTCAGAAACCGTTTTTATGTTATATCAATGATCATAATTATAGATGTACCTATGAAAAAACTACAGGGTGAGGTGGAAGTCCTGGCCACAAGGACCTGTGGTACAGAGCAAAAGGAGTAACTATAATAATAATGACAATAATAATAATAATAATAATGATAATAAATTCATATAGCGCCTTATGTAAAATAAATTACTCCATTGCGCTTAAGATGAGATAAAAAAGAAATAAAATGCAATTACATGAAATTAAAAGACAATCCGACTTAAAATCTTGCATTTGCAAAATAATCACTATAAAAATAATCAATATTAAAAAAGAACACCGTAATTACATTTTTTTTTAGTGATTTTCTCTTTTTTTTTCTTTTGTTTGTTAATAAGAAACCGTCACAGTTTATTCTGGCCAGAATCTTTAAGCTAATTTGTAAAAATGAGTTTTAAGACGTTTTTTTAAAAAAAAAATTCGAGAGATTTTGATTTCTTGATATCCTCTGGAAGGTTGTTCCAGAGTTGTGCTGCAGCCCAGCTGTGTTGGCATTCTCCATAAATATGAATATGTTAAGTGAAAAGCAAGACATATAATGCATAAATCAATACTATATGTTATTGCTTGACAAAGTAACGCATGAATATTGAAAGGAAAAATGTAAAGAAGCATGTGGTCACCGAGAAGACCTGTATAAACCATTCTTATACTGTCTTATGTAATGTGACACAGGCCTAAGTGGAAAGTTTTTTCTGGTCAAATTTTAATGATATATTCCAGCATATTAAGTTGACACTTTAATTTCTAGAAACATCAATGTTTTCATGTATCGTTTGATCTAGGCCATTTAGGTTGCCTATATTAAACATTTCTTATCTATTACTGATTGCATTAATTGTTCAGAGCGATATTGTGCTCAGGTTGTTTTTAATTTAAATCTATAAAAACAAATATTTAAAATCAAAATATCAAAAATATTTCTGGGGACAATATCAAAATAGGAAGAATTCTTAAGAAATTTTATTAGTCAAATGCTGTTTGATGTGTTTCATACCAATTGTTAGGCCGTTCTTAACACACTGATTCTGACTACGGATTGCTCCGTTTACCTGATCGGAATATAGGGCTCACGGCGGGTGTGACCGGTCGACAGGGGATGCTTACTCCTCCTAGGCACCTGATCCCACTTCTGGTATGACCAGGAGTCCATGTTTTCCCATCTCTCTGATTTCTATTTTCTATAGGAATTACGAGATTGAATACTGTTAGTTATCTTAGCCTTTTCATTAGTGTGACACTTGAACGTCATGTGGAATTAACTTTCAAATATTTGTTATTGTATATATGTAATAGATAAGTGTTGTAGAGTTGGTAAAAGCTAAACAAAACAACACGGTTCAGTGTGTGGTTTGTATACTTGTACCTGCCTATGAATTTGTACCGAGGAAAAAAATGCAAAAATGAAAGAGTAATACTGCAATACTGTATTTCTAATACGTAAAATCTATTAAAGGGCACATCGCATGTTTCCAAATTATACTAGATTATATATACAGTTTGTCTTTCTCACTTTATAGTAATTAATTCTAATAATTAATTCGCTCAGGATATGTTTTACAACTTTATGGGAAAGTATATTAACGACACTCGTTGCAAACAAACTTTTTTCTGCCAAAAATGATGATTTTTTTTTAAGAATAGAAGAATACATTTTTATCGTATGGAATGTACTTTTTTCCCATGGTTACTCAATTAAGTCCAAAAGAGTGTGGAAATTTTGTCTAGAGTTATATAGGGAGGGTTAAATATATTTAAACGTTTCAACGTCATAGAAAATTTACAAGGCCCTTTATGTCCTTTATTTTATTTTTTATCATTATTATTTAGAAATTTTATATTGTACTCTCTCTCTCACACACACACAAACACACACACACACACACACACACACACACACACACACACACACACACACACACACACACACACACACACACACAAAATTATGAGTGAATTCAAGAGATAAAACTTCACTTGTCCAGGGGTCTGTTTAGCTCGTCCACATAGTGCCCAGTGTGCGATGCTTGTTTACAAATATAAAAGGAAACACTCTTGTGAATATATCTATTCCTATCATTTTCTAAAGTGAATATATCTGTTTATATAATGTTCATAATTTGAAGTAAGCTCTCTTCTTTTAATATTTAGCTTTTGAATGTTTAGAAAACGTTTTCTAGGAAATGCGCTATTTCAAACAAAACGAGGATGTGAAGAGGTCCACACGAAAGTCCTATTCAGTATATTCATGCGCACAGTGCGCGATGGCCTACGAAAGTTAAACGAAGTCCAACCCACCAATAAATGAATATATAACATTTATTAAACCAGAGTCTCTGCTTACATTAAATACATGGATAAAATGACTGAATCAACGTTAACTGCGCAAATTTAATCACAATAAATTAACATCAAATTTTAAGAAAAAGGTGAAATCACTTTTGAGAAATGGTACATGTTTTAAACCAAAATGAATTAATATCAAATTTAAAAATAAAAAACCCAGCAAAATTACTTTTAAATTGAATAAATGGTACATTGGTTAGAACTAATATCCATTCGTCTTATCTAAGAACCCTTGGCTTGATAACAGACTTGGTACAGTGTTTGCCCCTAAAAAGAAAATGACCCATATTGATTATCATGTCAAAGGTCAAGATTAAACTACTAAATAAACTAATGTACATGCACTACAACATAAAAATTATTTTGCTTGATAGCTTGAGAACTCTTCTTTTGAAAGTTATAAAATATGAGACAATGGTTGCCCTCAAAAGTATATGACCCTTATTGATTTTCAGGTCACAAGATCAAAGGTCAAATTGAAATATTATTGTTTACTCTGATAGACATGCTTTCGCCTGTAGTATTTTCAGTACTTTGATTGAAAAACAAAATACGCAGTTTTCCCTTGCTCGAGTGTATGTGTGTGTGTGTGTGTGTGTGTGTGTGTGTGTGTGTGTGTGTGTTAAGTTGAACACTTGAAAATAATGGGTCGAAAGAGAGGACAGGTCATGATTTTGATATGGGTTTTTTCGTCAGTGTGGTTGATAGGAGTTGTCTCTGGTTGCACATCCAAGCCTCGTAAGTAAAGACTTTTTTTTTGTTTGTGTCTAGTAATATTGATCTTAAGTCCATAAATTTGTTTCCAAAAAGTTCATTGACACAGGAGGATAAAATGGGTTTTTTTTCTTTAACCATCACCTTTTATATACACAAACCTGTGGATCAATAGATGAAAGTGATTTTGATGATATTTGATATTAAACAAGGAATGGCTTCTCTTAAGTACGCTGTGTCTCTATATATTAAATCAAAATACTAGTATTTGTCATATTATGTGATTTTCCAAATAAAGTTATAACAAACAATCATTCAGTCCTCTTTAATACATTTCCTATATTAAACAATCTGCATTATCCGACGTATCACAAACCTATATTTCAGAGACATCGCACATAAAATGGATGACATAGTAAGTCTTTATTTCATCAGAGGGACTTCATCATTATTACAGGTCACGCAAGAGGGCGACTATTGTTCTGATACGGGTTTTCAAACTGTACACGCATTCCTGCGGAATTAATGCTTTCATTTCTGCGGGATTTGAGTGAATGTAATTTAATTTTTTTTTTAATCTAACATTAATGTAATGCGTATTTAATTGGGATTGCTGATAATATTAGCGTTCGAGTTGCATAATCTCTAGAAATACCGTAAATTAAGCGTAATTTAAAAAAAATCAATCGTAAAGTAAATGGTCAAATAGTTAAGATTGAAAAGAAAAAAAGTAACAGATATAGCTATTAAGAACTGATTTCCATCTTCACAAAAAAGAAATGTTAAAGAGGCACACTACACAGTGAAACAGATGCACGTAAACAGATATACTGCAAGCTAGTTTTCTTTTACACGCATATATAAAATTTTCATTACCTTACTGTACATGTGTGTGAATGCAATTTTTTTATGAAGCGAGCCACTGTCACCTAAAATATGAGTTATGTTCTATTCACAGAACATGGCTTATAAAAATTTTAGTATAAAAGAGAATTTTGACTATAAAACTTATACGGCCGGTGTAAAGACGAAAAGTGACCCCTGTAGAATATTAACCGGGGTCATTTTTCTACCTAGAAATTTGACCCCTTTGTCAATATTCTAAGTAGAAAAATGACACACTTTTTTGTAGAAATTATGGCCTTGGGGTCATTTTACTTCGTGTGGATTGTAGAAAAATCACCTCGAAGAATAATGACCCTGTGTCATTTTTTGATACAAAAAACTGGTTTGGGTTGGAATATTCTTGTTAGGCATATACATATTGGTAAAATCACGCAGGTTCATGATATGAAGTGTTCACTTCTAAAATCTTAAAAGTTTAAATATCAAAATTAAAAGGTTATCCTATACCTTACATCAATAATACAAGATGTTTTATTCCCATTAAAGGAAACCAAATAACAAGGCTATAATGATGATGTTCTATGACTATTGGAGCAAGAATACTCGCATTCTTAGATTTGTTTTATCACATTTTATAAATAACCACGAATAAAATTGGGGATTTTCCATTATACAAACACGTATATATACCGTTAACTGGAATGGTTTGGTGGATTCCAAATTGTATTAAACATGAGTGTTTGAATTAATATGTATACATGTCTAGGTAAGCAAAATAGTTGAACAGCGCATACCCCCCCCCCTTTTTTTTACTATGACTACAAGTTACATTAATTGCCCCCCCCCCCCCCCGGATTATTATTCATTATTATAGCTATAAGTTTTTGCATGGACATTTCCAACACACTATAGTAATAGTAGCGCACTTTTGTTTACATCCATTCGTTATCTGGAGCGGCTTAACGTACAAGTTTATCAAATGTCGGCAACGTAAAGGCAAAGGAAGGTTGAGAAAGAAATGTGAATAATTATTGTCCTTTCCATTTACCATGCATTATTTTTTTCCAGTTTTAGTAAGCGCGTTCTTAAAAAAACACCCAATCTTTCAAGCGTTTTCAGCTAAAATTCGATGAATAGAAAATGTATATGTGTTTGTGTATTACGGAAGCCCATTTAGGACCTATTAAAAAATATTTTTGAATTTGATATAACGAATTCTTGAATTTGTTAAAACGAATTTAAATCGTTATAACGAATTGTTGAATCCGTTATAACGATTTAAATTCGTTATAACGAATTCCTGGAATTCGTTATAACGAATTTAATCTGTTATAACAAATTCGCTGAATTCGTTATTTCAAATTTTGAAATCTGTTTTAACAAATTAAATTTGAAATAACGAATTCTTGAATTCGTTATTTCAAATTTTGAAATCTGTTTTAACAAATTAAATTTGAAATAACGAATTCTTGAATTCGTTATTTCAAAGATTGAATTCGTATTTTCGGTTTTTTAAAATCTGTTATAACGTATTTTCATCAGATTGCATTGGAGATTGAAATAACAATTTTATAATTTGTTATAACAAATTTATTTATTTGTTATCACAGATCACAGTCCGTGATAACGGATTTATAACATTGAAATTTTGACACTCTTTAATTTGTTATCACGAATTGGATGAAAATACGTTATAACAGATTTTAAAAAACCGAAAATACGAATTCAATCTTTGAAATAACGAATTCAAGAATTCGTTATTTCAAATTTAATTTGTTAAAACAGATTTCAAAATTTGAAATAACGAATTCAGCGAATTTGTTATAACAGATTAAATTCGTTATAACGAATTCCTAAAATTTGTTATAACAAATTAAATTCGTTATAACGGATTCAACAATTCGTTATAACGATTTAAATTCGTTTTAACAAATTCAAGAATTCGTTATAACAAATTCAAAAATATTTTTTGATAGGTCCTATATGGGCTTCCGTAGTGTATTGATCAACAGCTGTTTTGATTTCCCGACCATGACGTGCACGAGACACTTTTTAGTATCCTAGCTAGGACCTTGAGGAAGTATATGCACCAATTAAGGCTAGCGGAATCAGGTTAGCGCCCTGGTGGGGGTTCACGGGGCGAAGTCCCCGGTGGAAAACAGATTTCGTGTATTTGATTGATTGATTATTTATTGCTTTCCGCCACACTCAACAATTTTTCAGTTATCTGGTGGCGTCCAGTTTTTGTTGGTGGAGGAGGGAACCCAGAAACAATGTACCTGGGAAGAGACTACCGACCTTCCGCAAATAAACTGGCAAACTTGCTCACATAACGCCGCGGCCGAGATTAGAACACGCGCCGACAGAGGTGAGAGGCTTTGTGAGACCAGCGTTTTTTAACGTACTTTTGTCCCATATTGTTGTTACACTAATGCTGGAAGATCCTTATTCATGAGTCTGAGCCAGGTGAGTATAACAAGATTCTTAAGTATCGGGGTAAGTTCTTACTCTGCCTCAGCCATTTCAGCATGGTGCCTGATGTAAATTTGTTAAGTTGTAGGTAATTCACATCAGCAATAAATTATCTCCCTTGCAAAGAACAGCATATGAACCAATAAAATTATGGTACATTTCCACATCTATTTTTCACAAATCGCTATTGAGAGGAATGCATAGTCCGTAGACAGAAAGAAATATTACCATCCCGTCAGAGTTATCGCGCTTTGATGACATTTGTGTATCATTGATACGAAAATGAATAAGTGAAAGATTACCGGGACATAAACGATACCCCCCACCCCCCACCCCACCGGTTTTTTATTCTTTAAATAAACAAAGGTATATTTCTAATCAATGGTCATATTGCATTTTTTTTAAAAAGAATTTCTAACACTAATACATTAAAATTAAATATTAAGATTATATTCTTCGCATTAAAATATTTATTTAGTCTCAAATAAATATTAAACAAAAATTGATCTTCATATCATAGTAGAACATTGCTAATTCTGCTTGTGTAGCAGAGTATGTACTGACTGATTAATTATTGAATTTATGATATAGGATCCTGCAAGGATATGCGCTTTCAGAACACCGGAAGTAGTTCTGGGCAATATAAAATCTAAACAAATGGCGGGAAAAGAGTTGACGTCTTCTGCGGGGTTCCTTCCCAGATCATTTGCTGCTAATCGTAATACACAGGGATACAGAGCCGGGTCTAGAAATTGGGAATTCAAAAACTGTGATGCAAATCCCAATTCATACATTGCCTTTTTCTACAACAATTCTCCACTGCAAACCCACAGCTACCACAAACGATGTTGTTATAACGCCTACATGAGAAAATGGATTGATGTATCTACGGAATATACCCTTCCGATTCCTTCCGAGTACTTCAGGTTCTTTAAGATGCACATGGGGGATGTGGAGGATATCTTGTCCCAAAATCTCATACATTTTCTGATATTGTTGGAGCCGTGCCTGGATTTCGAATCGGTAAGTTACGCATATGTACCAATTGTTAAGCTGTTCTTTGCACACTGCTTTTAACAACGGATTACTCCGTTTACCTGATCAAGATATTGGGCTCACGGCGGGTGTGACCAGTCAAAAGGGGATGTTTACTCCTCCTAGGCACTTGATCCCACTTATGATATATCCAGGGTCCGTGTTTGCCCGGCTCTTAATTGTATTCCTTATAGGGGTTATGAGATTGATTACTTTTCGTTATCTTTATCTTTTCATATGATAATTGAAGGTAAACAAATAATGGAAAGACGTATATTTTTTGGATCGTCGATTAGTTCTCATTTTTTTTTCAAGATTTGACGTGTAATGACTTAAAATGTCATAATGGTGGATCGTGTTCCACGGCGAATGGAAGACCTGTTTGTTCATGTGCATCAGGATACACTGGTTCTCTATGCAAAGAAATAGTTCCTCGTAAGTTTTCTAATTTTCAGTCTTGTAATATCACTATATTGTTGATTGTACATGTAATTCACGCTGCGTTCGAATATTATACATTTACGTTATAAATGCCAAACTTAATTTCAGGATCCTGTAAAGACATTGCTTTCTCTAGAGGTCAAGTTACTGGAGAGTACACCATCTTCAATAGAAAAAACAGACCATACAAGGTTTTCTATGAATTTCATCAGACGTATGGTTACACGTTTGTATCAAACACTCAGGTATCCGTCAACATTGAAGATTTGTTTGAAATCAAATCTCACGTGTTGGTGCGATATTACGATCGGGAAGGCAGTATGACTCGAAACAAGGGCAGATATCTTTACACCCTGGCAAACCTTTAACTGTTCAGTATAACTCAAACATTGGATTCAACAGGCCGCTCAACGCAGATCGGATGAAACCATACCTCTATCTTGGTCTTCTCGATGTTGTTACGGCAAGGTCCAGGTCTACTCAAGGATACAGCGTCAACACTGGAGATCAGACGTTCATAAACTGTGATACCAACCCCAACAGCTACCTTGCCTTCTAACTTCAACAAACAGGACAAAGCCTCTGTTGGTTATTACAAGAAATACTGTTTTACACCATTAATGAAGAAATGGATTGACGAAGGTATATCTGTGAATCGTGCAAATCATTTGCCAGAGACCTACTTTCTTCAGTTTGAGATGCACATGGGCGGATGTGGAGGTTATGTGGTTAATGGATACAATTCCTTGGCAAACGTTGGTGGTGCATCTCTGGGAATGCGTTTCGGTGAGTGAAAGTATTAAATATACAAATATGATTAGACTGAAGAGTAATACAATGATAAAAATGTTTAAAATGATAATGATAACGAAATAATTAAAAGGTAGGAAAAAAAATGAAAATTTTAATTATCTTCACTGATATTTGTAAGACTGTCATTTACATACTTATTTTGGCTATTACCTGAGAGAGAGAGAGAGAGAGAGAGAGAGAGAGAGAGAGAGAGAGAGAGAGAGAGAGAGCACCTGATCTCTGATGAGGATATTCAACTGAAATTTTATGCATGGCTTTCTATTGGATAGTTACAAATCAAGTTTGAGTATCGTTACACTTGACTTACTTTTGACTGAATTATGACCCTTGATGAATTTCCGAACTTTTCTCTACGTTCATTTGAATCTTCGTTGCCTCAGCTTTGTGTTGGATAGCTACAAATCAAGTTTGAGTTTCGTTACGCTTGATCTAGTTTTAAGTTAATTATGCTATTTGTTGAAGTGCAAGAATCAGTGTTCCGGACTTTACTTCGCGTTGGATGAAGATATTGAATTAAAATTATATACGTGGCTTTGTCTTGGACAGCTACAAATGAAGTTTGTGTTTTACGCTAAGCTTCTTTTGACTGAATTATCCCACCGGTAGGGGACTTTGTATTGCCTACAATACACTCAGAATGATTGTTCAATTTTACTTTTTTCAGAATTATAAAAGAAAAGGCACAGCATGAAAGTGTAATTCCAGAGTGATGAAACGAATTAAATAGTTTTGTGATGGTGAAAAACCCCAATTGTTAATTTTCTGAAAAAGGGAAGATTTGTGGAAGGGGCAAAAAGTGAAAGAGCAGATGGCATTATAGTTTGCCGAAATGCCCCACGCCGACTTTAACATATAAAAATTGATAATCACACAAAGTGCATAGGTGACGGGGGAAACTTTCTTGTGCGAATATGATTGGCATGAAGAGTAATGAATGAAATGATAATAATGTTAAGAATGATAATGATAACAAAAATAAGATAAGGAATGAAAAAATAAAAAGTAATAAAAAAAATTGCGACAGCCGTTGGCACGTTATGGATCTTTCACTGCCACGACCTAAACGCTAAGCAGAAGTTTGAATTTGTACTGATGACGTCTCCATATGAGTGAAAAATTCTGGACGGGACGTAAAACAAACAGAACCATACCAACCATACCTATTTTGTATTACCAGAGAGAGAGGGGGGGGGGGGGGGGGGGGGAAGAGAGCACTTGATCTCTGATGAAGAGAACCTGGCCAGGATTTCTCGAATATTTGTTAGTTTTTTCTCAAATCTTAGAAAACTCAAGTTTATGCATTTCTCGAAAAAATCAAGCAGACGATGTGCGATTTGATTACAAAACACAGTTGAGCGGAAGTACATTTTTTGATAGATGGGCTACTTAATGTCACGAGGAATAAACTTGGCTGAGTAATAAGATTAATTCAGTTGATATTTGTATAAGATCGTTTTTTAGAAATGCAATTTGAGCAGAATTTTAACTGAGATGAAAGCTAAGACTTGATTTGAAACTAAGATTAAGATTTGAGATTTTTTCCAAGTCCAAGCCTGTTATTTCTAGTGTTACTCTCAACAAGTCCAAGCCTGTTATTTCTAGTGTTACTCTCACCAAATCCAAGCCTGTTATTTCTAGTGTTACTCTCACCAAATCCAAGCCTGTTATTTCTAGTGTTACTCTCACCAAGTCCAAGCCTGTTATTTCTAGTGTTACTCTCACCAAATCCAAGCCTGTTATTTCTAGTGTTACCCTCACCAAATCCAAGCCTGTTATTTCTAGTGTTACTCTCACCAAATCCAAGCCTGTTATTTCTAGTGTTACTCTCACTAGTGTTACTCTCACCAAGTCCAAGCTTGTTATTTCTAGTGTTACTCTCACTAGTGTTACTCTCACCAAGTCCAAGCCTGTTATTTCTAGTGTTACTCTCACCAAATCCAAGCCTGTTATTTCTAGTGTTACTCTCACCAAGTCCAAGCCTGTTATTTCTAGTTACTCTCACTAGTGTTACCCTCACCAAATCCAAGCCTGTTATTTCTAGTGTTACTCTCACCAAATCCAAGCCTGTTATTTCTAGTGTTACTCTCACCAAGTCCAAGCCTGTTATTTCTAGTGTTACTCTCACTAGTGTTACTCTCACCAAATCCAAGCCTGTTATTTCTAGTGTTACTCTCACCAAATCCAAGCCTGTTATTTCTAGTGTTACTCTCACCAAATCCAAGCCTGTTATTTCTAGTGTTTTTCTCAATTTCTTCGTAGGATTTATGAGGTTGTCTTTATTTGTTTAAATTTTACTTTTTTTCAGAATTATAAAAGAAAAGGCACAACATGAAAGCGTAATTCCAGAGTAATGAAACGAATTAAAACGTTTTGTGAAAGTGAAAAAATCCAACTGTTATATTTCTGAAAAGGGAGGATTTCTGAATGGAGCAAAGTACACAAGTGCAGATGGCATTGTAGTTTACGAAAATGTCCAGCACTAACTACAACATGTGAAAATTAACAATCATATAATGCGCACAGGTCACAGAAACTCATATTGGATTAGATAATAAATTATGATCCTATATTATACGGAATCCATACATACTGGTGCTGCTCTGAGTAAATACCTCTTTCTGCTTTAATTTTCTCTCATTTGGGCTAAATCAGCACCTCCCAAACCCCATCAGAGTACCGTGTAAAGGGGGTTAGACATTCCTACTTGAAAGTATGCCTTTCATCTAGGGTCATCCACCTTTCCTAAAAGCTACAGACCTTTTCCTGGACCATGTGGATTTAATCTAAATTTCTTCAGCAACTGGTCACGTGTCTTAGTTTCGTATTTATACCTATCTATGTGCTAAGAATCGTGGTGACACCTACAGTTTCAGATTATTTTTTGTTAAATATTCTTCTACACTCAACATGTATTCTAAAATTATTCTATAAATTTACATGTATAATATCACTTCAGATATGGAGCATTTCCATTTTTCAAGAATACGACGGAGTCAAGAGTTCGAAACTATCTTCTATTATGGCAATGTCATGTCAAAAATGAACAATTGAAGGAAGTGCTGTCAACGTACTAGACGTCATTCAATACAAAGTGGTTATAGTGTTCAAGTTTCTTGCTGTAATATTTTGTCTTCTAATCAGTAGTTACCATAATTTCATGAGTAAATTCAAGGCATTCAGATGCAGTTCAATGTGTAGTCACAATAAAAGAATTTTAATCGTTGTCCCACTGGAATAAATCGTCGGTCTCATTGATAGCATGATAATACCTACAGCTGTACTTGCTATTTCAGGGGAAAATTATCAATAACGCTATTTTGAAATAAATTGTATAAAAATATATTGTTCAGAATAATAATTCGTTACAGGACATAGACCACACTGCTCACACGACAAGTCGCATTTGCTAACGTAGTCATTCCAATAATAGTCCACCATTGACACGCAGAACATGATGTGAACTATTCTGGGTCTAAGTTGTACATATTGTTTCTTTGTGGTTCTTTCAAAGAATTTTTCTACATATTCGTATGTAAAACGTTGAATACTTGCTACAACCCCGTCTCGGATTCATGGGCCACACTGTAAATATGAGGGACACTTTTTAAGTTCGTAGAGTAGAGCGGTCTTTTTAAAACCGCTTGAAATATCAAAATTTTATTTATCTAAGACCTTCGAAATATGCCCTGTCTGCCTCAACACACATTTTACACCGATCTACCCACTTCCGGAACGCCGCCCAGTACTCCTCTTTAGGTATATGTTGCAGACACTGGTAGACCGCACTGCCTATACGACAACGGGATTCAAAACGGTGCCCTGCCAGCATTTCCTTTAGTCTTGGGAACAACCAAAAGTCACAGGGGGACAGGTCAGGGCTGTATGGGGGATGATCTAAGACATCGAGCCCAGATTCTTTCAGATATTCCTGTACCGTAGCGGATTTATGGGCCGGTGCGTTATCATGGAGTAATTAGATGCCGCGGGCACCGGTGCGCGGTCTGCGTTTCTGATAGAAATCAACAGGATGAATAAGAACACTTTCTCTGTAAAACTTTCCAGTGACAGAACTACTTTTCGGGACTGGAATTTGAAGGACTGAACCTTTCGAATCAAAGAATATCGCATACAACATGCTATTTGATGTTTTGCAACGGCGCGCAATGACAGGTCTGTCGCCCTCAGATGAAACCCAAACCTTATTTTTAGCCTTAGAATCGGGTTGAAAATGATAGATCCAGGTTTCATCACCTGTAACTATCTCTTCCAAACGACGTGGGTCACATTTATCATATTTTTTATAACTTGCGATGCAAGTCTAATCCGACTTTGTTTCTGCTCGTCAGTGAGCAAATAAGGCACCCAGCGCGCGCTGATCTTACGTAGCCCAAGTCGTTCAAGCAAGATCTTCAAAACACTTGACGAATGGATGCCACTTAATTCTATCTCTTGCACGGTATAACGTAGGTCTTCCTCAATTAACGTTTTCACAGTAGCAACGTTCTTTTCCGTCAAAAAACGACGTACCCACTTGCAAACTGTAGTATATATTAAAGCACCATTCCCATAAACCTTTTACAAATCAGCATGAATTTCCGTTGACGGAAACCCGAGGTGTGCTCGAATCTTACAATATACCCTCTGTTCAGAGATTTTTCCATCCATATTGAACGCTATATTTCACTATAGTGTATAAAACCACGTGTTGAAAATACCCAGCGCAGCGCGCACGAGGACCTCGTGCGCCGCATACCGTGATACCGTTCGAGAGAGGAATGATTACGCAAGTTTTGTGTAAAAAATCGTGCAACTTCATATTCGCGTTAAAAAGTTATAGGCTTACTATACGAACTTAAAAAGTGTCCCTCGTAATACATTATTTGAATCTACACCATGGCCTTTGAGTATTAATTTGACATACTTAGTGGTTCTCTAATTAAAAAGATTTTTAAAACATTTTTTAATGCCATAATTATACTTTTCTACCGGGACTTACAAGTTATTTAAATCACATCAGTAAGACATACAGGCCTTCTAACAAGACTTGTCAGGTAACTGTACCTCAGCCATCATGCGCAATGCATACGAGATCGCAAAGCTTTCTTTAATCTAACATGACAAACATTCATTAAAAACACAATCTTTCAGGACTAATATACATATTAAGAAAATGTGAACACCATCAATGTTAATCCACCCAACTGTGTGCATTGTGTTTTGAGACTGAAATTTACAGAATAATTTCTTTTCTACTTAAGCCATAAAACACCTTTCGTTATAAAATATCTCTCTCTCTCTCTCTCTCTCTCTCTCTCTCTCTCTCTCTCTCTCCTAGAGAACTAGTTATCTTTTACCGTTGATGAATGCGTTGTTTTTCAGTTTTATGAATTTCTCCGTTGTTAATAAAGCTGAATGGGACACCACTGTCCATTCCCACTGGGTGTTCTAAATTCATGATTCCCACTGGGTATTCTAAATTCATGATTCCCACTGGGTATTCTAAAGTCATGATTCCCACTGGGTATTCTAAATTCATGATTCCCACTGGTATTCTAAATTCATGATTCCCACTGGGTATTCTAAATTCATGATTCAAAGAATGATATACTCCTTATGGGACTTTTATTTAAGTTCAAAAAGCCATTTGACTGTCACAAAACTCACACAGTTCGACCAGTTTTAAAGTCTCTTTTTACAAAAACACTATAGCTCATTTTCCATATTTTAGTCAAGTTTTTTTTTCAAATACATATCGATAAAATGATAAAAATCATATTGATATTAACAATTTTGAACAATAGGAATGCGTTAGTTTGCTCTCAACTGCGCTTTGATCATCCGGAATTCAAAGGTATCTTCCTGATGACTCGAACATTTTACATCACGTGATTCATAATGACAGTACGTGTTGTGTAGAAACTTATTGAAATACCCCAAAGGGGTCTACCTCGTTTATCAAGTATGGTATTATTTCCTGCATCTTATAATTTGTAATTATAAATTATCACTTTTATGCAAATCCTCCCATGTCCCAATATACCAAGCAATGTTTGGTTTTTTTCCAATACGTGACGTGTTCAGATGAAAAATAGCACTTACTTTAAAGATCTGCGTGTATGTTTCGTAGCTAGGGGGTCATGTTTATCCCCACGTAAATTCTAGTTGAATTGTATCTCGTTTTATTTTAATCCCCTTTCTTGCATAATCTGTTATACGCTTCCTCTCACTGGACGACGTGCTGCACTGTTTACATCTGTGCGCATGCGTCTGAAAATCGAAAGGAGTCTCGATGTATTTTTAAAGGGCCTTCAAAAAGTATTAATTTTTGCTTTGAAATGAAAATTTCAATTTTCATACAGCTCTGGGAAAATTGTCATTTTATTGTGTAAAATGAGCTGCAGTGTCTCTTTACAGAAAATATCTGATTTAGCTGTTATTTTTCCTAATCAAGGAAACTTATTTTTCGGTAGGCACAATAACAAAAATGATGATGATGATGAAAATGATATTGATAATAATAATGAATGATAATATTAGTGAAAATGATACTCATGATAAGAGTGAAATTGACAAGCAAATATACAGATGTATTTAATGAAGTGTTTCTTACCTTTAGAATTCTTGCAAAACAAAGTTTAAGAATTCAATATAATAAGTGCATAAGGTTCCATACTTTCAGTTTCATGCCATTTTTATTACATTAACATACGTATAAGAGTTAATTTTGGTCTCGCGAAAATTGGCATTACAAATTGAAATGTTTCCATGGTATCATCTGATGATTAGTATCATTACCCCTTTTGACATTAAGAGATATAAATTGCTATTTTGTCTTCTTCTTCTTTTCTTCCTTTATATATATATAAATACATTCACTATTCCCTGTAGCATAATTACTTTAAACAAAACGAAATAAAAAAGTAAATATAAGGATTGCATGAAAAATGTAGAAATGCAAAAAGTTCCATGACTGTGTAAAATGTATTTTCTACGGATTTTTCCAGGTTAAAATTCATGTCAATTATCCATAAAATGGGAAAGAATATAACAAATATTTGGTAGGAAGTAAAAACGGATAAAATTATTGTAATGAAAAAATTCATTCTGTTCCTAATACCAGTGCGTACAGATGAATCTCTGAGTGTTTTCAATTTTAGACAATGCAGAATAACAATGACACAAACTGGAATGATTCCTACAATAGCTCTCAGAATAGCCAAAACAAAGTAGGATTCATCTGTAGTCAGATTCACATCTAAGTTAATTATAGACACTGCCGTAACGGTCAATACGAAACTAACACACCAAATCATTACTGAACATCCTGTAATGACTGAGACTGTCACGTGCTTCCTACTCTGTAAGGGATGGGCAGTTAATAAATATCGGACGGTGAATAAATAGATAACATGACCAAGGGAACTAAAGTAAGCTAAATAAAACACACCATCAAACAAGTCGCACGCGGAGGTCAAATATTGTTCACATGGGTAGTTAAAGCGCAAATATGACTCAATATTTGAGAAGCCCGCGAGATAAGACAATATGATCATGCAGAAATCAGGGACAGCTAGGCATCCTATGGCAGCATATGTTGGTTTGTGGAATTTCTTGTCAAACAAAATTTTGACCACCGCAATGGCATTTCCAATCAATCCAAACGTTCCAATGAGCAAAATAAATACAGCCAATCCTTGCAGAGACGGAGAGTCGTAATATTTCCACATAAAGAGCTTTAACTCTTGTCTTGATTTATCTAGTGTTACATCGTCATTAACATTGTTAGCAGAGACATTCCATGTTGAATTCATAACCAGGTTATTCCACAGAAAATCTTTCATATTTATATTATTATCTCCTTCAAATTTCGCACTATTTTATGACGTTATTTCCGGTGATTGCGGCCGTTGTTATATTTTCTGAACAATGATGTCATTCTCTCCAGGTTTTCACTTTTCAATCTCACACAGGTCATTCTGAAGAAAATAAGATTTGTGCTAATTTTTGTTACAATACTGACCTATATTCATCATGTATATGTTGGATAACCGACTATTATTTAAAGAGACATTACAGTTCATAACTTAAAACACGTATCGATAAACTGATAAAAATCATATCGATACCGACAATTTTGAACAATTTGAATGCATTAATTTGATCTGAACTGCGCTTTGAAGATCATCTGGAATTCAAAGGCTCGGACATTTTGCATCACGCGATTCAGAGTGACAGCAAAAACGTGTTGTGTAGAAACTAGTACCCGGTAAGGGGTCCACACTCGCTTTTCAAGTACGGGATTATTTTTTGCTTCTTACAATTAAGTAATTATAAATCATTATTCTTACGAAAACGTTTCCATGTCCCTATATTGATCAAAACGCGTGACGAGTTCGGATAAAAATAGCACTTTCTTTTAAAGCCCAGCGTTTGTTTCTCGTAGCTCGTGGTTTATCAAACAGTTACAGTAAATTTCCAGTTCTAGTTCCCGTATGGGTTGTATCTCGTTCCAATTTTACTCCTTTTCTCGCATAATGTGTCAGAATTCTGGATCTAGTCATTGTACACTTCCTCTCATTGGACGATATGGTGCACTGTTTACCATCTGTGTGCACGCTTCTTAAGACCGAAACGAGAAGCCTCAATATACTTATTGAATGCCCTTCAAAAAGTATTCATTTTTACGTTTAAACAAAAAATTTCAACTTTAGAAATGTGTTATTTTCGCAAATTTTATACATTCGACTATGCAACAAAAATTTTAGAAAGCTCTGGCGAAAACATTTTCATTTTATGATTTCTGCTCAAGATGAGCTATAATGAGCTATAATGCTCTTTAATGATATCGAATAATTCATGGGAAAAAAATCGACAGAACTGACCACTGGTTCTACGAATTGGTTTTACAATTAAAGAGGTAGGTTTCATTAATGAGAAAACGTTAGATCTAATTCACATATTTATGAAATTCTATCTTAAATCCTTTATGATACCCCTCAGGTGACGAACCATTAATAAATTTTGCAAGATTATCTGAGGGATGAACAATCCTTAAAACTGAGTTACGTATAAGCTTTATTCTTATTTTACTCAGAAAAAAAAAGTCAAATTTTGTTCTTACTGTCATTGCCCCGTGGGGATCCGGGTTGTTAGAATAGATCCTCAGTACCCCTTGCTTGTCGTAAGAGGCGACTAAATGGGGCGGTCCTTCAGATGAGACCACAAAAACTGAGGCCCCGTGTCACAGCAAGTGCGGCACGATAAAGATCCCTCCCTGCTCAAAGCGCCGAGCATAGGCCTAAATTTTGCAGCCCTTCACCGGCAATGGTGACGTCTCCATATGAGTGAAAAATTCTCGAGCGGAACGTTAAACAATATATAATCAATCTTACTGTCACTAGGAAGATGAAATTATAGAACATGTTCTATGGCAATGTGATGGTGGTCAAGAGATGTTTCGCTCCAGAAGATGTTTTGTCCACAAAACATTTTATCC
Source organism: Ostrea denselamellosa (assembly GCA_024699665.1). Classification (NCBI taxonomy): domain Eukaryota; kingdom Metazoa; phylum Mollusca; class Bivalvia; order Ostreida; family Ostreidae; genus Ostrea; species Ostrea denselamellosa. The sequence goes on from JAMZEH010000080.1 coordinate 1,747,684, forward strand.
CGAGACGGTTGGCCCTGAGATCTTGAATTATAAATTAATCAACGGTATTTTGATATACTGTATTCATAACATCATTTATACAAATATTGCTTCATTATTTTATAGATTAATTCAAGTTCATAAAGATTTGATATATAAATTCTCAAATAAATGTCTTTGCATTATGCTATAATGTTTGAAGTAATTTCAGTATAAATTATCAAAACTATGAATGATGCTATTTGCAGAATAATGATATGATTAGAGTGAAATAATTTTATCTATAATTTACTAATGTCAGTGTCAATCTCTCACGCTTTAAGCTCGGCCCATGAGAAAATAACAATGAAACAGGGGTTAATTGTGATAAGCTAGTTTTGTACAATGTAATGTTAAACAAAATTTTATCAGTTTGTTGCAAAAGCAACAAATTCAGGGAGACCAGATGACTAAAGAAAAAAAAACCTCATTCGTAATAAATTTACCTAATGATTTCCCTGAATCTACATTCTCAGGCTGAAGTAACATTATTTCATCTGTAACAATATTGACTAATTCTCAGAATTTGAGGACTTCAACTTTAAAGACTATCCAAATGGATACTTTTTTAAGGATTATGGCTGAACACTTGCGAGATATACCTTAAAAACAGTGGTCCCGTGTCACGACAGGCATTAGCACGTTAAAGAACCCTCACAACTACGGCCCTGAGCCTAGGTGTGAGGTACTTCACCTGCAGCAGGTAACGTCTCAATATGAGTGAAATATTCTCGAAAGGACGCACAACAAATAAGCAAAAAATAACAATTGTGCACAGGAAACTTACAGTACTTGTTGCGTAGAACTGCATACGAGTAATAAGGGATGTGAATAATTAATATTCTGTAAATTATTATAAGGTATAGAAAACTCTCTCAGAAAAACGAGGCTCCCACGTCACGGTAGGAGATGACACGATAAAGAACCAGCACTGCTACTACCCTAAGTGCCCTGCTTAGAGATCAAATTTTCTGGCACTTCACCTGCAGCTATGACGTTTCAACACGGGTGAAAAGTTCTAGAATGGGGCTTAAAACAACGTAAAAACAATACCAGTATATATGAATGAAATAAACAGAATTGTAAAACAGAAATTACAATTTTTTATGCCCTCTGTTCTGAAACACGATTTCAACATGCATTTTAACCTCAACTGAACCATTGTGTGCAATAACTGAATTAATGTTATCAATCAGTGATTACGTACCTCAAAGACATTGTCCATTAACTTCAAAAAAGGCATAAAAATTGATGTATTATGCTAACTATCATAACTATTTGTCAATGTAGTATATGTGTAGATCTGAATTACTGGTAAGTTTGTCGCCGAATAGGAGACACTGTCTTACTGTCAATTCAGTGTACCGTAGATCAGGTGGATTATTAAACAGGTGCGTGTATATAAATATACTCACTTGATTGAAGTGGCTGTCATCATAAAAAGGCGATTCCCACAAAACGTCTTAAAGCATCATGTATATAGTATTCAGTGTGTCCTTCGTTTAGATCCTTATAAATGACGTTAGTATAGTTGTCTGTGTTTGTGTTATCGTTACAATGAGTTGGAACATCGTGGTATCATTTGGCACATTTAAGTATTTACAATTATTTATTCATGAGACCTTTAATATAAATTGATTTTATGAATTGCTTCACATTTGGACCATATTTCATTATAATCCTCTAGGGAATTTGTCAATCAAATCCTCTATGTGACGCAGTGCCTCCTATTATCGATGTGTGGTCTGGCGGCTCTTTTAATTCCAGCCTCAGTTTCCAGTGGCTAGGTCTTTGTGATGATTGAACCGATTTAATTATTACCAGTACTAGTTTTCTGAGGGACCTTTGCATCTTCATCGAATGCGTTTAGTAGAGAAAGACTGCCGTATTTGTGGGAATGTTGATTTCAAAGATGTTCTTCATTGTACAGTTTCATTTAACAAAGTTTTTAGAAGATTTAAATTTGTGGGTATAAAGACTTGTTTATTGTCTAATTAAATGTAGAATATAATCAACAGTTATCGGTTATCACTATTTAATATCATATTAACATATTAGTTTCCGGAGGAAACTCAGTGGAGAATATTAGAAGTAGGATCCATACCAATGTATCATTTGGATACATTTTTTTTTACCACATACGCTTTCATTTTCACGTTTTATTTCCTGGGGGTGGATTCAACAGTTTTCTGACATTTTTCATTTGATACACGTAATATAGCGATACTTGCAGCCTACAGTTTCCTGTTTTGTCCATGATCATATTAACGTAAGCATATCCCACTTTGATATTTAAAAAAAAAAAGGCCAGGAATACTAATTCCGGTCTAATTTGTGAATTTGGTCAAACTATTTAGCCTTAAATTTCATACTCTTCACGAGGTTTCCAATGTTCCTAACTCTAATGACAAGCTGTTAGATCAGTACAACGATCCAAGGTTTCACGAGATGCTAACTTTAAACGAAACTGTTCAAACCCCTGTAACATCAACTTAGGATATCTTCTTCAGCAAGATGATTTTTAACATACTTGTATTCTACACTTTAATGGTAAGGCCACCTGAGAATACTTTCATTGTCCTACCAGAATATGAAAAATTATCCCGTCATCAGTTTCACCCAAAGCAAGCTGCAAGATAGCCACCCCGTCCTTGTAGACCGTCTGCAGCTGCAGAAAAACACACCACCAAGTTGCTGCTTGTTTGTTTTACGTTCCGTTGTGAATTTTGCACTCATACTAAGACGTCATTAGCTCATAAATAGTGTGTGAAGTACCACAAATTTATACTTATGCTTAGCGCTCAGGGCTGTAGCAGTGTAGGTACTTTAACGTGTCTACGCCTGACGCGATACGTGACCTCCGTTGTTAAGAATATGTCAGAAAGACCCGTGATTTTCACTTCTAACTGCCGAGCGTTTGGCGAAGGAGCAATAACTACTTATCTTAACGTCTTACGTTTGACACGGCCATCATGGCACGAGTGGGAATCAAACTCATGACCTCTCGATTACGAAACGAACGCTCTACCACTGGACTACTGTGACCGGTCCATCACGAAGGACTCGTTAGTTTTTTTTTGGTCTTTACTTATGCGATCCGACTGTTACACTCCAACACCATTAACTTACAAATTTAAAAACAAAATTTCCTGCGAGTAAATTAAATTGACATAAAGTTAGCCTCTTTCATTGAATTTTACACCAAGAAGCTTGCAAGTTTTCAAATAGTTGCAAGAAAAATTTTTGACCATCCTCATATACTGATTTTGACTCGGATTACTCCGTTTACCTGATCAAAATATTGGGCTTAGCCTTTTCATTTACGAGATCTTCTCTTCACTTTTTTTTTCTTTGGTTGGTCCTAGTCGTTATCATCCCAGGAATTTCTGAATCCACTCACTAGCGATCGATCGAAATTTTGTTACAAATTAAGTCACTCGTCTCTATACATTGAAACTAGAACCCCAAGTCTAATAATGCCGGAAAATGTTATACCGAGTTTGTTTATAGTCTTTTCTATCTTGTCAGCAATTTGGCCTCGCTAAAAAAATTTCCTCACCGCCGCGGGACGTTAAATAATATGTAATCAATCAATCCTTACCGCCGCACAAGATTCCGGCAGCGGTTCCATAACTGAGCTGGAATTAACGTCGCAGGTCGATGCCTCTGCTGGTGAACTGTTAGTCCCCGAGGGTTTTCACCAGCCAGTTGCTAAGTACTTTGGTACTAGCATGAAATACGGATAAAAAATTTATGTGATAAAATTAAGAATTTCATTTCAAAATCAAGGATTATCTCCCTCATGCATAGCTCTGATCCTTAGCCGGATTTGGTTCCAGTATTTAGTATTTTTTGGTTCTTCAGCTCTTACAGGTTTCTTATTACGGATTTCCAACATTTTAGACTTGAGCATCACTGAAGAGACATTATTTGTCGAAATGCGCATCTGGTGCATCAAAATTGGTATCGTTCATGTTTTATATTATAATAGTCCAAATTCAGGTGTGGCTGAATGATCACATGGAACGAACAGGTGGATGTGACAATACGGAGATGTACAGTTCCAGACAAGTATTTTATGATAATTTATACATTGTTGATGAATCATAGGCACTTAGGGCATGGATTATCCCCCCCCCCCCCACACACACACACTCCTTATTCATATTTCTGGTCTAGGATAGAGACACTTTTTTCCACTTATATCTAGTAAATTCATGCATGCATCAAAGATCACCTAAACATTTCTGTCAGGTATTACATTATCAGTGATTATAAGAACTGATAATGTAATGTTTACTAATATGTGACAAAGATGAAAAATAACATATATGGGTGATCTTTAATACATATTAACAAACTATAATTTAAAAAAAACAAAACAAATGTGTCTATCCCAGATCAGAAAAATAAAATAATGTGATAAAGTGGAGGGGTGGGGGTGGGAGAGAGGGTCATCATAATCCATGTCGCAAGTGCCTTTGAGATGAATATAAGTTGTTCAACCAGAGTATCGTTGGATCTTTAATAAGCTAATTGTTTTGTATTCTAATTCCTGCTTTTTTTCCTTTATCTTGTATCAGATATTATCAAATACCAGCGTTTCACCGTGTACGTGAACCCTCCGCGGAAGTTTAACGCACAAAAAGCGAGATTAACATTTCACCATGTGATTAAATAATTCCGTACTTTCCTAAATGGATGAGACCTAAAAACTTAGGGGAAATACGGTTTTATATTCAACTACACATGCCTTTGAAGTGAATATATCATTTGATTTCTCTAACATCAGGCCAGATATAAATTTGGATTTCAGATTTGATACTATTAAATATGTTTTAACTCGCGTCACTGTTGACTATATTGCACTTTAAGTATAATTGTGAAAAAAAGGGATGTGTCGCTTATCACTCGAGTATACTCAATCGGCTTTTGGGATTTTTTTTAACTCACCTCAGCTGAAGGCTCAAGTGAACTTTTCTGATCAAAATTTGTATGTTGTCTGTCGGCGTCATTGACGGTGCCGGCTTCGTTGTAAACTGTTCACAATTTCCTCTTCTTCTCCAGAACCATTGAGCCAATTTCAGCAAAACTTCGCACAAAGTATCCTTGGGTCAAGGGGATTTAAAGGAATTATCGCATGTTTCCAACGTACACCAAATTTCATGCAATTTGTTTTTCTTTGCTCAAATGGTCATTTCCCATTTTTATGGGGAGATAATTAAGAAAAGGCAAAAGATAGAGTGGGGTCTTTTAGATTATTTGTTTCACGTCCAGTCGATAATTTTTCAGTGCCGTAGCAGTGAGGGTTCTTTAACATGCCAGCACCTGCCATGACATGGGACCTCCGTTTTTAAGGTCATATCCACAAGGCCCGTGATTCTCACTTCTAAATGCCGAGCGTTTGGCGAAGGAGCAATCACTACCTATGTTTACGTCTTAGGTTTGACTCGGCCATGGCACGAGCGGGGCTCGAACTCACGACCTCCCGGTTACGAAGCGAACGCTCTCACAACTGAGCTATCGCGATTGTGGAAACTTCCTGACATGATGAAAATTCAAGTTTGTTCAAAGAGTAGAGTGGAGCTACCATAGGAGATTGAAGTTTTACTTGGAAATCGGCAGGACCAAGATTAGTAGTATTAATATGTATATTTTCAGGTAGAACAGATTCAAGATTATTCAAACTGAGGCCACCCGGGGAAGTGGACACAATAAGGGAACATATTTTATATATGAAATACATCGGGGGAGGGGGGGACTTATATTTTTTTACAAGAGCATGATTAGTCATATTAATATGCAAACATCCTCAGGAAGTGCAGATTCAGATTCGTAACATTTATGGTCCCAAGGGTGGTGCAGGGCCATAATAGGGATCAAAGTTTTCCATGGGAATATGTGACAGTAATCTTCTCGTAAACCGCTAGGCTCTGGTCAGTCATCAGGAATTCCTCGGTAAACACAGGATGGGATCACGATCTGATCAATCATCAGGCATTCCTCGGTAAACATAGGATGGGATCACGATCTGATCAGTCATCAGGCATTCCTCAGTAAACACAGGATGGGATCACGACCTGATCAGTCATCATGCATTCCTCAGTAAACACAGAATGGGATCACGATCTGATCAGTCATCAGACATTCCTCGGTAAACTAGGATGGGATCACGATCTGATCAATCATCAGGCATTCCTCGGTAAACACAGGATGGGATCACGATCTGATCAATCATCAGGCATTCCTCGGTAAACTAGGATGGGATTACGATCTGATCAATCATCAGGCATTCCTCGGTAAACTAGGATGGGATCACGATCTGATCAGTCATCAGGCATTCCTCGGTAAACACAGGATGGGATCACGATCTGATCAATCATCAGGCATTCCTCAGTAAACACAGGATGGGATCACGATCTGATCAGTCATCAGGCATTCCTCGGTAAACTAGGATGGGATCACGATCTGATCAGTCATCAGGCATTCCTCGGTAAACATAGGATCATGATGGGGGGATGAAATTTTACATTACAGTAAATGGGAAAAAATTCTTTAATTTTCATCTGAAAAACGGTAGGATCATGGTTAGTCATATTAATATACAAGCAACCTCAGGTAGTGCAGATTCAAGTTTGATCAAGCTAATGCCTCAGGGCTAGGTTTTGGCCACAGTACGGATTCATTTGTTTAAACCATGATCCCAAAAGGTTTGTTACGAACAAAATAGGGGTCAAAAGTTTACATGGAAATATATATCAGGACATTTTTTTTAAATCTACTTAAAAACCCATTGGCCATGATTAGTCATATAGATATGTGAGCATTTTAATGTTGTGCAGATTCGTATTTAATCAAATCATGGCCTATGAGGCTAGAGTGGGGATAAAATATGGATTCAAAGTTTTAAAACACCAAATCATATTAATATGCAAACATTCCCTAGTTGTGTGGACTGAAGTTTTTCTTTCTTTCTTTTCAAATTATGGACCCTGGATTTAAGAATGGGGCTGAATCCGACATCAGATTTTACATATACATGTACATATAAATGGCTATAGATAAAAAATTCTTTTGAATAATCTTCTCTAGACCACAACAGCAAAAACATGTTAGAATTACATCCCTATGTTTCTTGGTAACGTCATGACACTATTGGGCCAAGGGGAGGGGGTCATAGTATGGAACCAAAAGATTTTGTTGAAATAAAGAGGGTAATTTTTAAAAAAAAATCTTTTCATAAAGAAAAGCAGGACCAATGTAGCTGAGGTGAGCATTGTAGTCCATGAATCTCTCGTTTAAATTTCTTGCATTCGTTGAAATACAAGTGACACAAAACAAAATGAAGTGTGTTAAGAATGACACAGATGCATATATGATGTTATTAGTATATTATAATTTACACAATAGTAACTTAAAGCACAAAATCACAGACTGATTTAAAAATTTGTGTGATGAATATGCATGCTTTCCCTAATAGTACAGCACTATAGGTGAAATGAAATTACATCACGGCTCAGAGAGTTGCGTGTCTATAATTATTTCTGTAAAAGTATTGTCCTTCTGAAGATGAGAATAAAGTCGATTAGAATGACGCATGACTAAAATTGTCCGTGGGTAATAACTTACTAAATTGAATTAAACGAATCTACAGCAATAGGTATTATTAAGTATGATAAAAACCACTGCGTGGCCTAATTTGTCGATGCAGACCATTAACCCCATGGATGTTCTGTTTGCCGGGAAACTGCATTCTTGAAATCAAATTGAAACTGATATTATCTGACATTCTCTAAAACACTGTCGTTTTTTCGAATAGTGATTCAGACAATTATGCATAGTTGTGTGAATTGCAATAAAATGATTAGTTTAAGGTTATCAGTTTAGATATCGGGCTTGATTGGTTGGTTGTATATTGTTTAACGCTTGAGAATTTTTTCACTCATCTGGAGACGTCACCATTACCGTTCAAGGACTGCAAAATTTAGGCCTATGCACGGCGCTTACGGTCTTTGAGCAGGGAGAGATCTTTATCGTGCCACACCTGTTGTGACACGGGACCTCGGTTTTTACGGTCTCATCCGGAGGACCGCCCGATTTAGTCGCTCTTACGACTGAGGACCTATTCAAGCCCGGATTCCCACGGGACAATATATAAATTTAAACTAGACTTTGGGTATTGAAATTGTCTGGTGGCAATACTAGCGCATCATTTTAAACTCCAGATCACAGGTCCGAATCCGTGAGTAGATGGTAATAAATTTCATTTTAAGGAATGAATTTCAGTTTTGAAAATACAACTGTGATGCTTGATGCCAGCAGCTTCATAGAGCACGATAAGCAAATTCCCTATGTGGCATAGTACCTCCTGTTATTGAATGTGTGTGTGTGGGGGGGGGGGGGTCATACTTATTGTTATACCGTCTCAGATTCCAGCGTCTAAATTTGTATGGCTACGGAATTGTCCGAGTAATTTACTAATATAATATGAAGGACTTTGGATCATGCCTTAACAGAAAAACATACACCCATTAATGGGAAGATAGTAAGAGTTATTATTCTTTGTTGTCTGTGAAGTATCGAAATCGTGGGAATAAAGTTTTGTTTATTGTCCAATTATTAGTTATCGCCGACCACGAGGTAATTCGCACAGACAGCACCGTAAATCCAGCCAACTTTTCATTCATTGATATTTAAAATATTCACAGGTTTCAAGGTATATCTTTTCTTATTGATATTTAAAATATTCACAGGCTTTAAGGTATAACTTTTCTTACTGATATTTCCCATGTCTTCCATTGTTGACATATAATTAGAAAGAGGACAGAGAATTGTACTGAGGTCTAGGAGAAATGAATTGGTATAAATCTTTTCCTGTATATTAGTAGAACGCAGGACGTTAAAGACGTTCGCGTTTTTTTTTTAGTTCTGTCAATTTTCTAGCAATATAGATATAAAAAAAATTTGGGCCTATGCTCGGCGCTTATGGCCTTTGAGCAGGGAGGGACCTTTGTCGTGCCACACCTGCTGTGACAAGGGGCCTCGGTTTTTGCGGTCTCATCCGAAGGACCGTCCTATTTAGTCGCCTCTTACGACAAGCAAGGGGTACGGAGGATCTATTCTAACCTGGATCCCCAATGGGAACTAAAAGAAAAAACTTTCATGTTGGAAAACTTAAAGATCATGCCACCAAAGAAGAATTCCAACTTTCTCTAACGAAAAAAAAGATTCAGTTTTAGAAAACATAGAGATGGAGAATAACAACATGAACTCAATTTGGGGGGAAACTAAACAACCAATATTAGAAACTTGTGAAGAAACTTTGGGATATGTACAATTCAAACGAAAATTTTGGATGCCAGACGATATTTGGACAAGGTAGAGGAAAGGAGAAATGCAACGAAAAAAGTTTTAAATGCCACCACAAGATACCATACAAGGCAAGCACAAGATCTATAGAGAGAGAAGGACAAAGATAAAAAAAAAAAAAAAAAAAGGTTGTAAGCGTGATAAGAGAAGTCATGTTGAACAACTCGCGAGGGAAGCAGAAATTGCCAGTAACAAAGGAGGTATCAAGACTGTACAACATAACAAGGCAACTGAGTGGCAGAACATCCAACTTTTTTGCACCAGTGAAAGATAAAAATGGCAATGTAATAACAAAACTAAAAGAACAACGAAAACGTTGGCAAGAGCATTTGAAGTGCTAAACAGACACCCTCAAAAAGATTCACCAAACATTGACGAGAGACAAATTCTGAACATTAAGACAGGGCGGATAACTGGAACAGAGGCAACCACTGCAGTAAACATCTGAAAAGTGGGAAAGGAAGTAGAATAGACGACATCCCTCCGGAGACATCTTCGCAAGCCACGTGTCCGATTCACACTACACTCTCATCTCCCCCTTGGCGGATTTAATCGCGACTGATCTGCCATCTAACGGATCGAGCAATTATTCGCTCGTGACGAAAAAACTCTAACCAATCAGATACCGGGTTATCATTTCTGTTATATGAGTATGTTAGAAAATGAAGTTGACAGATGAAAACTATATATTCTTTATTTAGATGTGTATATTTGCTGTACGCCTACGTCACCTATGTGTATAAGGGTAAATAACGCATCAAAGAATATCTTCAGATTTCAACGTTTCTACGTTTGTTTTGATATCGTACTCAATTTTCCCACGTTTGTTCAGTTTATTTCAGCACACACCGCAGAAATAATGTTCTTTATCGTCATATGGGTCAAGTGCATGAACGATTATCTGTAGAAGTTGACTATAAATCCCAAAGTATTCTCCGAAAATCGCCTGTCTTTGTGTTGTTGGGTTTTTTTAAAGATAAAATGCTATGACAAAGGCAACAAGACAGGCGCGACATTGGGGTATTACTAAAAAGCGAAGATGTATGTATTGCGTGATTTGATTGGATGCCTTGGAAAGTCAAAGCGCGATATTAGAAACTCGACTAAATCCCAAGGGGGAGATGAGAGTAAGCGAATCGGACAATTAACTTACAAAGATGCTCCGGAAGCTATTAAAGCAATGGATAATATCTCGATTGATATATTGCGCCATCTTCTGAACAAAATATGGGAGAAAGAACATATTTTTGAGAAATGGAATAAAGGAATCTTAGTACAACTACCAAAGAAAGGTGATATTTCCATCTGTAATGATTAGAGAGGTACAACTTTGCTTTTGCATTACTTTAGTAGAGTTCTATGTCACATCATACCACAGAGAATGAAGAAAGAAGTTAAAATACTAAGAGATGAATAGGTCAGATTCGGACAAAAGAGATCATGTACTGGCCAAATTACTACCTTGCGAATCATCATAGAACAGGCAACTGAATGGCAGACATCACTGCACCTCATATTTATAGATTTTGAGAAGGCCTTTGTTAGTACAGATCATCAAATTTTACGGAACATCCTCAGATATTATGGTATTCCAGGAAAAATCATATCCATCATAAAACAGCTTTACGATGGATTCACCTGTCAAGTCATACATGGTGGGAATCTATCAAATCTTTTTCCTGTGTCCAGCGGCGTCAGACAAGGATGTATACTTTCCTCTTCCTAATGGTAATATACTGGAAGAGCCGAACAGCATATAACACATCAATAGACACTACAGTCACGATTGGAAGATCTTGATTTTGCCGATGTTCTTTGCCAGCTTTCTCATCACCACCAAGACTCACAAACACAAGGATCCAACCTTGAAACAGCTGCTAAAAATGTTCACAGCGTAGTTAAGAATGTCCGAGAAAATTACAAAATTTATTTTGGTGCACTTTACACTATATGACGTCACAATATAAATTGTACGTCACGGCATACATGTCTATAGTTGTATCGCTTGGAAGATGTCAAAATGTGTTGTAGTTGTGAACAGGCGTTATGCGACAAATAAGGGCTGTGCATTTTCAGACAAACTTGTATGTAATGATAATTTAAAAACTATAAAGAAGAATAAGTATTGTTCAACCAGTTGTATGAATGGCACTTTTTATCTTTAATACGATAATTGTTCTATTCCAATACTCTTTAAAAATCTAACCTAATTGTATCTAGTAGCAAGTCAGTTTCGATATTTTGAATTATTCAACCATATAATAAAACAATTATTGACATATTACAGGTATAGTTACCATACTTATAGTGTATTCTCATACCCCACAAAAACTCTCACAAAGATACATTGCTGGATCCAGTTAATGTTCTACCAAGCCCCTATTTTTGCTCCTCACGGAAATATACTACTCAAAGTTTGATAAGGATCATACAGTTCTTACATTATAAAATCAATATATGAATTGATAAGACACGCAAATTTCATCATAGTGTTGGACTGACCCCTCTTGAGCCTCAAAACACAGGTTAGGTAGGGAAATGCATGCTGCAGTGATCATGAGTAGCACGTGAAGCATGGTACCCACATTATTCACATTTCTGAGTGCTTGTCGTTGATTTGAATTTGTCCACTGTTACTCTATGAACATGCCTCCACAACGTCAAAGACGTCGTTTGACTATTGAAGAATTGGCCAGATGCATAGGAATGCTCGAAAATGGTGCAAGACAACGTCACGTTGCAGAGCTATTGGGGTGTCAGTCAGAGCGTTGTTTGCAGAGCTTGGAACCGGTATCAAGCTCATGGGTCAGCTTCTCATCGACATGGAGGCGGCAGAGAAAGGTCCACCACGCAGCAAGATGACCGTTTTCTCTTGATTTCAGCACGACGTCATCGGTTTGCAACGGCGACTGCGCTTAGAAATGATCTTCTGAATGCAACTGGAGTTAACATTTCCATGCAAACTGTGCGTAATCGTCTTCATGAAGGTGGTCTTCGTTCCCGGAGAGCCTGTATTCGCATCCCTCTTACTCAGCGACACAGACAAGATCGTTTGAATTGGGCCAGGGCTCATGTGAATTGGAGGGTTGCTGATTGGGCCCCTGTACTTTTCACAGACGAGTCGAGATTTTGTGTTGACTTCACAGATCGTCGTGCACGAGTGTGGAGAAGGGCAGGAGAACGATATCAGGATGCTAATGTTGCTGAACATGACAGATATGGTGGTGGGTCGTTGATGATTTGGGGAGGAATCAGTCGAGCTGGACAAACTGATCTCCATGTCCTAAGGCGAGGCACGATGACCGGAGTGCGCTACAGGGATGAAGTCCTGGATGTGTACGTGAGACCATATGCTGGTGCTGTTGGTCCTGACTTCATCCTCATGGACGATAATGCACGTCCACATCGTGCTAGGGTGGTGGACGAGTACCTGGAACGTGAGACAATTGTTCGTATGGACTGGCCAGCTCGTTCTCCACACCTCAACCCTATCGAGCATGTCTGGAATATGCTTCAGGTAGCGATTTCACGTCGTCCTGTACAACCAGCCACCCTCCAGGAACTTGAAAATGTTCTGATCCAAGAATGGAACAATATCTCTCTTGCGTCCATTCAAAACCTCGTTGGAAGCATGAGACGACGTTGCCAAGCTGTCATTGGAGCTAACGGAGGCCATACCCGCTATTGACACTTGTTTGTGCAGTGTGAAATGGAATGTGCAGAGTTTAAACAATTCCGTGATCATGAAATTACCATGCTTTTCAGGGTACTCTCTCTTTACCTTAGGAGTATGCGATGAAATGTCATGTTTGCCAAATTTTTCTGTCACAATTTCTTGAAGTAAACATTTCTGAACATAAATCACTCTGTGTTGGTTGTCATTCACCTTTGTTGAAAGTTTTACAAGTGCTGAAAAATATGATCCTTATCAAACTTTGAGTAGTATATATTAACTGCTGTGAAGGAGAAACTTTAAACCTACTGTGCCACTACATATGCAAGAAGTGGTGTAAATCAAATGTGGATTTGTTAAAAATTCTAAAGAATTTTTTGTGAATTTGATTGATTATATATTGTTTAAGGTCACGCTCAAGAATCTTTCACTCACATGGATACGTCACCATTGCCGGTGAAGGGCTGCAAAACTTAGACCTATGCTCGGCGCTTATGGCCCTTGAACAGGGAGGCATTACAACAAGATGTCTGTCCTGGTTTTTTCCAGCCAAATGTTCTATTAAACACATGAAAGAACGCAATGGGAGCAGTCTATAGAAACTGGCGTAAGTTGTATAAGAGAAGGTGTGACAGGATAAGCGTATTTTCAAGACAACAGGGGCCTCCATGGCCGAGTAGTTTGAGCATTGCGCTCAAAATCACAAGGCCTCTCACCTCTAGTCGGCGCGGGTTCGATTCTCCCTCGTGCCGATACATGTGAGAAAGTTTGTCAGTTTACTTTCGAAAGGTCGGTGGTCTCTTCCCGGGTACATTGTATCTGGGGTCTCTCCTCCACCAATAAAAAACTGGACACCACCAGATAACTGAAAAATTGTTGAGTGTGGCGGAAAACAACAATTACTCAATTAACACAGCAGCATGAAGGCCACAGATGGAGATGAAGAACTTATAGGGAAGTAATGCGTTGTACAGTATGATAGATAACGTTACCCAGATACAATTTTGGATGTAGACTGTGATTCAGTAGAATTTAAGACCATGCATAGCATTGGTAAAATCTTTTTTTTTTCCCTGGCCGCTTTGTGGGATTGTTATTTGATACAAATCTGAGAGCATTATTTCATTAACGAGTGAGCCTTAAAATGTAAATAAACGACATACAGAAATTGGACATGACAAGAAATTGTGAAATGATTGGATCTTGATAGATTACCAGTGTGATTGCGACTGGGTGTGTTTGGTGATCGGACTGATTTGATGTCCATGTGTAAGTTGAGATATGAGCTTAAAGATGCGTTGAATTCCCTTGTTTTGTTCAGTTGAGAATTTGTACGTGTTTGAAATGTTTAATGTTGTATCAATTGACAATTGCTCTCATAGTAAATTCCTTGATAGAATATCTCATTTTATCCATCAGTCTCTTATTATATACTGTAACACAATACATATTTTAACTAGCAGCCTCTTAAAAGCGGTCTCGTGAGGATCCGGGTTAGTAGAATAGATCCTCAGTACCCCTTGTTTGAAGTAAGAAGCGACAAAATGGGGCGGTCCTTCGGATGAGACCACAAAAACCGAGGTCCCGTGTCACAGCAGATATGGCATGATAAAGATCCCTCCCTGCTCAAAAGCCCTGAGAGCCGAGTATAGGCCTAAATTTTGCAGCCCTTCACCGGCAATGGTGACGTCTCCATATGAGTGAAATATTCTCGAGCGGGACGTTAAACAATATATAATCAATCAATCAATCTTAAAAGCGACATAGAAATAGCACTCAATAATTTCAGAGGGACAAATATCTTATGGAATTCCCTTTATGATACAAACGGTTTTGATCTCTTATCAAATTTTAGCGCAAATTCAAATTTTGTTTTTTAAAAATCCAATTTCTGTAACATCACCAAATGTCTTAAAAGTGGTTTCAATTTGATAGCCTTCTATAAAAGAGCTATGCAATAACTGCAACTCATCATTTTAGATCAATTTATGTGTTTGACATCCATCCAATAAATAATTGCAAAACAAATTAAACAGTACATGGTATTTTTTAACATGAAACGTCAAAAATGACGTCATTACGTAAAATCAGTAAGTCCAAGTGTATAGCCAAACAACATTTGACACCCTTTAAAAACTTCATAATTTAAATCTTGAAAGTAATTGATCTCAAATAAGCATTAAGCCCCATTCTGAAATGTTAACGAGAGGATGGCCCATGTATGAAATTACAACTGTCACCCGACATCCACATATGAAAGCAAAGGTAAAAATAGCTGCAGAACTGTTGATTTCTGATAAAATATTGGGACAGATCTCTGCTCTGTCTTAATATTTTATCAGAGAGGTATACTTCTGCAGCTAGGGTAGAAAGAGTCGAAGAGTCTCGAGATTTAGATGAAAAAAGAGTTCCATATATCCCTTTCCTAATGCACGTTGTCATTGTTATTTGTACCTTTCAACATCTAATACGACTAATTTTATAGTGAATAGTTATTTCAGTCATAAATATTCGTCGATATCGCTATTTATACTATTCTAGCATACAGTGACTTTGAACTCGTACTCTGCACTGTTAAAGTAGGGGTTCGTATAAAAGGTTAGATGATCTATAGAAAATTACATTGTACATACCATAGTTTATATTCATTTTTCCCTATCACAATAGGCTTTTTCTGCGAGAGAGAGCAACTTTTTTCTCTCCACAAAGTACTAAATTCATGGCACCGCACAGTTTTACTTCCGCGAATAATATGTCCACGTGTACGTTAACTCGGTATTTACTTATTTTTCTGTTTAATTCCCTGTGTTGCCTGTGGTAGAAAATCCATTCTGATGTCTACAGAAATTTACAGCGAGAAACAAAATTTACGCAATTTTCAAATCTTACAACATTTGAGTACGCCATATCATGTACTAAATCTATTGCAAATTCCTGTTTCAATACCATTCTCGAACATTCTACAGACTGAGGAGATGGAAAAAAAATTTAAAGTAATGAATGACATGTCTCGTATATCCTTGATATACGAAGGCTGTTCGGTATGTTTTGTGTATTGTACCCCAGCGCGATAACGCTTTGCACGATTTCGTGGATGATGATTCTCTTAAATAGCTCTATAAAATACCTATCCTACGGTATAAACTCGAGCCTTCAGCTCCACATAGTTTTAAAATATAGTTATTTCAACAGAGCCAGTCATTGACCACTGTTGTAAAAATGGTTGGGAAAAGGGTTGAGAATATTAAAGAAATTAGAGCTTATATAAACTCGGTCATTCGGTAATGCAGACTTTTTATGAAATGGGGGAAGCTTACGGGTCTTACAAGGTATCTTATCAGACAGTTCGGTGGAGAAAGAAATTTCTTACTGGCACAGAGTATGTCAAAGATGCAGCAAAATCTGGCCGACCTGTGTCTGTAACAGGCAAAGCAAATGTGTCAAAATTCAGAGAAATAATTGAAAGTGATGGCAGGTACACGATATGTGATATTGCTAATGCTGTCGGCATATCGCTATCTCGGATGCATTTCATTTTGAAGCGTATTTTGAAACTACGAAAGATTTCTGTCAGATGGATACCGCATATATTCACAGATGACCAAAATCGGGTACGAGTACAAACTGCTAGTAATTGCTCAAAATGTTTCCCAAATTCAATCAAAAACAATTTGCAAACATTGTTACTGGTGACGAAACATGGGTTCACTATTTCAAACCAATAAGAAAGATTGGAAACCAAATATGTCTAACTAAACACGATAGAAGGCCTGTAGTTGCCAGAAGAACCATAAGCATAAAGAAGGTTCTTTACTGCATATTTTTTCGATTGAAACAATATTTTATTATGTTGAAAACATAATTGGATTGGACAGCAGGCATTACCTATATAAGTTCCCTCCATGCAACATACCTAGTCAAGGTCATACAGATAGAGAAATATTTGACTACACATCTGTATAATTACAGATTAATAGTGACAATGAAACATTATAATAATATTGGATTAAATAAACTGTTAATAACAGCAAAATGCAAATTATTGATGTGTTTGAAAGTTGAATGCTAATTTGCAACAGAATACAATAATATTGAATTAAGCAGACTGTTTGGTAACAGCAATATAATATGGATTAATGATATGTTTCGAATTCTGTAATAATTTACAACTTCATGTATGACTGACAAGAGTAATTAGGTGTAGATCAAGAATTCTTAAAATAAAAAAAGAAACATATCAACAGGTTAGTTCTGTGGTCCGAAAATGAAATTAATTAAACGAATCTGCTTGTAGACTTATTGCTTATTCTTCTCATGGGATGATATAGCTGTACAAATTCCGGTGTCGAAGGACTAAAGTGTTTATTGATCGGTATTACCGAGATGTTTTACTAAAAAAAGCTCTAGAAATTTATCATAAACGACGCCCTGTGTCAGGATTTGGGCATGTTTGTCTAATTCATGATAATGCTCCATCACAAACAACTGAGCTCGTGAAGCAATTTTTGAAGTTGGAGAAGGTTACCGTCTTGCCACACCCACCATACTCTCTAGATCTAGCTCCATGCGACTTTTTCCTTTTTCCAAAACTGAAAAAGTTCTTATCTGGTCGTCGTTACAAGTCCCGAAAAGCCTCAGTCAATGCCTTAGAGGTCTACCTTAATCAGCGTTCCGTGACACATTTCAGAAATGGATTCAAAGATTGAAATTATGTATTTCAAATCGCGGAGAATACTTTGAAGGGATGCAATGTTCATTTCACTATTTGAGTCGAATGCTTTTGAGATATCGTACAATACACATTACATATCAAACAACCCTCGTATCCTAATCCTTTAATACAATACATCCCCGTGGGGATCCGGGTTTTTAGAATAGATCCTCAGCACCCCCTAGCTTGTCGTAAAAGGCGACTAAGTGGGGCGGTCCTTCGGAGGAGACCGCAAAAACCGAGGCCCCGTGTCAAGCAGGTGTGGCACGTTAAAGATCCCTCCCTGCTCAAAGGCCATAAGCGCCGAGCATAGACCTAAATTTTGCAGCCCTTCACCGGCAATGGTGACGTTTCCATATGAGTGAAAGATTCTCGAGCGGGACGTTAAACAATATATAATCAATCAATCAATAATACAATACATGAACATTTACATGGAAGTCAGTGAATAGGGAAAGATGGCGAACAAGCAGTCATCTATCTCAAAATTCTATAAAGAAAACAATAAATGGGTACAATTAATGTCGCCATAAAATTACAAACAATCATCAATCAGCGGAACTGGAATTAATATAGTAATATAAAGTTGGTACATATTGGTATGTGCCTCTAAAAAAAAAAAAACATTAAACGATCGGATAAAAAAAGTCGTTTATTTCCGTGTAGAAATTCATTGGACATAGCTCAAAATGGCATGTCCGTTTCTGTCACCATTTTGATATAAACATATACAAGAGGAAAATTTGTTTGAATAACTGGTTAACGCTCGCTACTTTTACCCATATATTATATTTCAGCTTGAAAAGTTAATGATTTCAAAGACTTAGGTTAGTTTACAAATTTGAGAATTTTGTTTACATCAAGTCGAATCTTGTCGTCAGTTTTGAAGTAATGTTCTTTACACTAAAAACACCTTACCACAATAGTTATAAGCTGTTTCTTTAAAATTCAGAAAAGCTCAGTTTAAAAGACATTATCAGGCTGTTTTGTATCGATAAATGTCAAAATATTGAACATAAATAGTTTCCTCTAGTCATATCACAATGCAACCCCCCCCCCCCCCCAAAAAGTCTTAAAACCGTAATGTTCGTTACTGCCAAAAACGAGATAAAAATATATGTATCCACTGTTTGAGATCCTCTACAAATACATACACGCACTTCCTGTTATCGTAAATTCCATAGCTTTCCCATCTGTAAAGAAATTTACA
The DNA here is from genome assembly GCA_024699665.1 of Ostrea denselamellosa. Taxonomy (NCBI): domain Eukaryota; kingdom Metazoa; phylum Mollusca; class Bivalvia; order Ostreida; family Ostreidae; genus Ostrea; species Ostrea denselamellosa. The sequence continues at coordinate 1,766,665 of JAMZEH010000080.1, forward strand.
GCATCAATTTCTATTAGATTACTAAATGTGTCGATGTTGTTGGATAAATTTGTTATTCAAAAATATACTATATATTCGAAAATACCTTATGCATCCAAAGAATTTTCGAAAATTTAATATATACTTTTTTAAAATTAATTGTATATAGGGTGTTTTATGTGAAAGTACATTAAATCTATTGTTTAATAATAATTGAACAATCATGGTATTGATGAGATGAAAGTTAATTTCATATGAGAGATCTTTTAAATATGTTCATAATCATTGTTGAATTCTGAAATGTTCGTTGCAACATACAGTATTTTAAGATTATATATTTGATATTGTTTTATTTCGTTTACATGGTGGGTTTCTTTTTCGCATTGTGTAAATGAATAAAATTTGGGCAAAATTCAGTTTTAGTCTTTTGTCTATTAACACATGTTTCAAGTATTCAGACATCTGTTGAATTTTAATTTGAAGTGTCGATAACAGTCCTACTCTGGGGTACAGCCAACACTTACAAAATAGAATATGTTAAGCATCGTTCCTATGTGTCTCTTTGTAGCATTTTTTAGTCACAGGTAGACTGGTAACCGAGATTTCATGGCCCTGTAGTCATAAAAATAATCAATGTTTAAAAAAGGAGCTCACAGAAATACGCTTTCTTTGATGTTAAAGAAAATTGAAAACAATTTACCTCACATATCAATTTTCCAAATAATAATAACTTTCTTCAAGTCATGACACTGTTTCATTTTTTCTTCCATTTCCTCCTTTTATTTGCTCTGAATCTGCCGGGTGTTAACGTTGAAATGAATGGTTGTCACATGAGCCAGAAAAATAAATAAATTCCAAAACAGGTAATAAACATGAAATCATGTATGCGCTGTACAATGTTATTTTAAATATGTAAGAGGAAAGAACAGAATTACTATTATGATAGAAATGAAAGATGTACTAAAACTTTTCGCAGAAGTAAGCTTACAATATTTTTCAGTGGGTATAATAGTGCACCACTAAACTATGTACATCTCTCTCTCTCTCGCCGACCAAAAGGCCTATGAAGTGAGAACGTCCTCACAATTTTCAAGAAGAGAATACACACATACGTTATTTTAAAGGCAAAAAAGTATTATGTTAGGTATACCATAGTTAAAGAGACATATATAGAAGTTCATCTAATACTCTCTTTCGAATTATGGGGAAAAAATTGTGGTTTTGACACCGAATATATCAGTAAAACCATGTCCTCACACTACTTGTCCTTGCTATAAGTCACTTTTATGAGGACGTAATTGTGAGAAAATATTTTTATCCTCATAGTGCACTTCTGTTCTCACAACTTCAGTCAAATGGGGAAAAATTGTCCTCACTTTACACGTTTTACTCTCTCTCTCTCTCTCTCTCACACACATATATATATATATATATATATATATATATATATATATATATATATGAGAGAGAGAGAGAGAGAGAGAGAGAGAGAGAGAGAGACTTTGAATTCAACCTGCAAGCGTCCTGTTTTTAACACAAACATAATCTCCGTAATGAAAGATGAAGAAAGAAGAGTTGTCTTTCCTCGATTTTTACAGGTGCATTCTGGGATAAAAATTCCGGATATAAATTTCAGGAAGTAATGTTACAGCCCCAAAAAATAGAATCTACACGTTTGTAAAACTTTTCGAAAAGTTGTTATGTATCATATTTGATAACCACTCACTGGTAAGTACGTTAGATAATTCCGTGTCCTGATGGTGACATAATTATAGAAAAAGCAATAATTACTCATACAAAAACCGAAACAAGTGTAAGTAACTGATCAAGAAACCCAAACAATGACTGAAGGAGGTCATTGTCGTAGTCTTCTTTTCTTTCTCTATATCAAGACAGTAAAACATTTACCCACCCTATAAATTCACGACTTGTTCGGTGGTATTTTAATTCCTGTTTAATCGTATATATCTATTTTTGAGCAGATGTCACTAGCAGTGCGCGCAGATCCCAAATAAGGAAGTTGTGAGCTCTCCGTTCAGGAACTGGAGAATTTGTGATTAGGTATTGTATTCAACACTATTCTGCCCATCATCCTCATCCTGCTCATAATCTTGTATACATGTCGGACTATTATTTACTCCCAGCTCCCTTTTACCATGGAAAATACAATGTCCAAAATGAAACGACGGGCAAGTACAATTGATTAGTATATTGTATTGTTCTCTGATGTTTTTATTTTATTATGAAGGGTCAGAATACTACATTTTGTCACTTTTAATACTTTATTTATGCACTTAATGGACTGACATATATGAGGCTTGTGACTTAAGGGATTTGCATGTAGAGTGTGATTTCTACTTCAGCTTTAAAAATATATTGAGACAAGTAGAGCAAGCACATTGAATATGCATTGGTGAATTGAGAGTACTCATTCCGCAGAGGGGAAGTGTTAGTCAATTTCTTTGAATTTATTTTTATCATAAGGCACACTTCACGTTTATGATCCTTGGTGATTAACTAATGTATGTTTTTATGTCCATTTATAGTTTTAACGTATACATACTGTGTATTTATAACTTAGTAATCAATGTTAGAAAAGTTAGATCCGTGATAATCTTATCTGGGTTTCTTTTAATTCTGTGTCATATCTTTTACCATACAACAAGAATAAAGCATGATGACACACAACGATACCTATCATTTCAGGACTGTGTCCTTCTTTACTTAATGCAACAATGTAAAAACCAATCATGTTGTCAATGAATGCTTTTTGATAACAGTTTTACAGCGCAAGAGGAGGTGAATTGTCTGTATCCATATATAACAAATACATATGACATGTCTTGATCAGATTGATAAGTTTATAAAATCCCAATTATTGGGGTAAATGATTCAATCTTTTGCTGCAGAAGTGCAGGATCAGACTGAAAATTTTCAGAATGAGTATAAACTACCTTAGGTTTTTTTTTATCCCCTTTATGATTTGTTCTTGTTGTATGCTGGAAGTGTTCATTTGTGGAAGGATTAGATATACAATATAGAGAATAATTGTACTCCTTTTGTATCATTTGTAACAAGTTAGGTTTGAGAGAGAGAGAGAGAGAGAGAGAGAGAGAGAGTTAATTTAGACCCTCTCAAGTCCCCAGCATGTCAATGGGTAAGATAAGCTGTAGCTTTGGTACAAAACTCTACAGTCTACTTTTGGAATCAAATTTCTGGACATGGTTGATTTGTGTGTGTATAAATTGTAGGTAGGCAATATATTCCCTGCAGTGTGTGAATGTACATGACATGTATTTCAGGTTCCATACATAATTGTTGAATCAGTCATCCATTTTTGTTGTGTTCTGATTATTCATGTAGTTTTCTGGATGTACATCTGTACATTGCTCAATCTTTTTTTAAGCAATGTGATAAATTAGGTTGACTCTGTAAATTCCTTTGTACTTTTCAAGTTGTTTTTTTTTTTTGTTTTGTTTTTTTTTTTTGTTTTTTTTTTTACCATGAATGAAACCAAGTTTATAACTGTTCTGTTTCTGAATTAGTACATTTTTAGGGACATGAATATAGGATATACATGGATTATTATGGGTATCGCAAGTAGGTTTTACCTGTGTGCCATTTGATGGAAGAGCTGTGCATGAAAATACAAATTCCTGGGGATCTAATTAGATTTCTTCACAACAAATGGACAGTCTGTTGATTTAGGTCAGAAATCTTAAAATTCTTGAAGGTAAAAGAGGCCACTGTTTAAATCTTAGATGCATTCTCAATGAAAGATAGATCCCCCTTCTTACACCCCCCCCCCCCCCTTTTCCTCTAAAGTTTTACAGCAATTTATATGAAGGAAATGCAGATAAATGCTATCAACCTCTTGTTCACTCCACTACTTTTTCTAACTGTAGTGGAAATTAAAATTGATTCTTAATCTGTACAAAGAGAGGTTAGTATTCATTTGAATTTCCATCCATTCATTCAAACAAATGCTTACTTTGTAAGTTTTATAAATATAGTGAGTGAACATTTAACCTCTGTTCACAGGCACCAAACTCATAGCTACCCCCTCAATGCTCATGTATTGTTCATGTGTTTATTCTTAAGTATGCACACACACACACACCTGTATTTTTAGTTCCTAATGGAAAAAGTTTACCCTAGGTCTCACTATCCATCTGTCATTCTCCTAGAGGTTTTTTAGATTATTTCCCACATTGGATGAAGATATTCAACTGAAATTTTATACATATACATGGCTTTGTCTTGGATAGTTGCAGTTCAAGTTTGAGTTTTGTTATGCGTGACCTACTTTTGACTGAATTATGCCCCCTGATGAATTGCAAGAAGTTTTCCAGTCTTTTCTCCTCTTTGGATGAAGATATTCAATTTGAATTTGATTTGTGGCTTTGTCTTGGATATTTACAGATCAAGTTTGAGTTTTGTTATGCTTGACCTACTTTTGACAGAATTATCCCTCTGGTAGAGGACTTTGTATTGCCTACAATACACTCAGAATGCTTGGAATTACTGCCTTATTTAGGCAGTTCAGTCACAAAAGTTCCCTATATGGTGCCCAAATTTTCCAAGGATATTAAAAGATTAAAGTTTTACTTCAACATGAAAGTAGTTATGAAGATATATGTTGTTTTATCATGTTGATAGGGAAACTATTGGACAACAACAGGATGTTTTCTTCATTTAATCAAGCATTTTTAGAATTTGTATGATGTTAATTAAATTTTTTAATTTTGTAATGCCGTGTTCCATAATAATTTAAAACATTATGTGGAAAGGTAGCAAAACAAAGCTATAGTTACAAATATCAATAGTTATATATGTATGTCATTTTTCAAACATGGAAGAATTCAACAATGAAAAATTCCCAAAATCCAAATAAATCCAGATTTTCCCCATATCAATAGGGCATAAGGTTGGTGTGAAAAACACTGCTCACACACTTTGAGCCACAAGTTGCTGTGTGAGCTTTGTAGCTACTCTTTACTGCCCCCCCCCCCCCCCCCACAGTCCCCCACCCCAGAAAAAATGAATATTAGCATAACGTCACGACTTTTTATAATACTTTGACTGGAAATTGCTGGTTAAAGTACTTGTATTGATTTGTTCTGTATGTCATATTGTGGTTGTTTTCAAATGTTTGAAATGGAAGTGAAGAATATCCCATTAACTTAAGTTCAAATGAAGGAAAAACTAACAATAATTGCCACACTTGCTTTAAGAAATAAGATTGACAGTAAAGACATGCACAATTGGTGAGTGTTGTGTGTATACCGGATATAAATCCTGTTATTGGGTAAGAGGATGTAAGTGTGTGTCGTTATCCTGGCTTATCACGCTGAGATATCTTCAGTAATTGCAATACAGTGTAACAGACCATAAGATTTGATTAGTTCTTTTCATGCATATATGATTTTGTGACACAGAGTGTGATTTGATTTTGATGCTCAATGTGTCCCATTATTATGCATATCTCTGTGTATACTCTGTCCTCCTTCACATTTTGTTTTTGAGGTCATAATAAAACTTGTACGATATGTGTGTGTATGTTGTGTACTGAGATACATAGATTTACAAAAAGATATATAAACATCAATTATTTTTCTCTATTATCATACATTTTACACTCTTCATGCTCATGCTGCAAGTTTTTATTAATATCAATATTTTTTTTTTTTAATTTTCATTTGAATATTGATAGAATATACAAGTTTTATTTTTGAAGTTATTTGTAACATCTATATATAACAAGATATCAGGTGAGTATCTATAGAATATGGTATCTGGGTTAAAATCTACAATTATTTCCTGTCCCCAGGGCCCCAAGTTACCATCCATAGTCATAACCTACTTATTTATCTTCAGTTTTGGCAGTAGTACAATGGACTTGACATTATGATAAAGGCAAAGATTAAAATTACATCATTTTGTCTTCTTCTTTGCTAACAAAACTAAATGGACATAAATGAAAAACAAGACTGGAATGAAGGTGTGAAATTTATCTTCTATAAATTTGTAAATCAATATGCTCCAAATTACGTGATAGAGATGTTAGAATCATGCAAATCATCATTATAACCTCAGAGCCACTAGTACTTATACAATAATAATAATAATAATGCACTTATATAATGCCTTATCTAAATATACTCTAAAGTGCTTTACACTATACTAAAGTGCAAATCAAAATTATACAGAATACATAAAATACTTAATAATTCCAGATATCAATATCACACAATGAACAATTGAAACTAAGAAAGAAATAAGCTAGAGAAAATTAGAAATTTATTCATATTATAAAAATCATAAAATATGTACTAGAAATTTTTTTTCCCCACTGTTCTTCAGCATGTTGCATAAAATACTGATTATAAAATACATCAAATTAAAATAAAATAAAAATATCAAAATCAAAAAACTATCCCTCAGATTAGAACATCGTCATGCATGAATAGTTTTGTGCCTGCTACAATAAAACACTGGAATAACCTTTCAGAAAACACAAGAAATTCATCTTCCATTACGTCTTTCAAAAATAAACTTAAAAAATCCGCAAGATATACACATACCAACTTCTATAATTATGATAAACGTAAAGTAGATATTACACATTGCCAGCTTCACAATGAAACTAGCAATCTTAATGCACATCTCTATAATCATTGTCTTACTAACAATCCTTCTTGTAATGGTTGTGATAATCCGTATGAGGAGTCACTATTTCTTCATAGAATGTCCACATTACAATGTACAAAGAGATATACTGCTAAATACTCCTAAGTACTTTTATCAATATCCCTGTAACAATTGAAATTTTAATATGAATTCAAAAATATCTGACATAGGACATTCCTTTATTGAAAAGAGTAAAAGATTCAGTGTTTGATACTATTACATGCATATATTTATACTGTTGTTCAAATAATGCAAATATATGTTTGTAGTCAATACATCAATATATACATATTGATAAACATATATATAAACATTTATTTTTTTTTACTTTGTCATATTTCAAACCGACACTCAATTGTATTATATTCCTGTAACTATAATAGTTTACTATTTTATGTAATCTATTTATCTTTCTTTAGATCTAATTATGTCTATTCACCAATTAAGACCTTCCCCCTCTCCATGTGTGTGTGGGGGGAGGTACAGTTTTTAAACAATATACAAGTAATTGCAAGTTACAGTTTAAATAACAAACATTCATATGGACTGCTACAGTCAGAGTTCACTTTGCTGCACTGCACACATTTAACACAGTGTTACAAATATGATAGTGACTTCAGACAAAATTTAAATTAACACACTCAGAAGAATAACCAAACTGCTCCATACATGCAAGGACCGTGCCACTTTCAGAAAGCATAATTTTAGGTGAATACATATAAAAAAAACCAACTATAATCAATATAAGAATTTAGTAACTACAGTTTGCAGGCATAAGATTTCATGCAGGATCCAAATGTTTTGCATGTTTCATGTTTAAAGCAGGTATACATAGTATATATTCATTATGGTCAGGTAGGAATGTGCTTGACAGTTTTATCAAATACAGCAGATATATGAAAAGGTGAAGATAACAAACCATAATATATAAAGAATACAAAGTTTAGAGTAGGGCAAACACAGACCCCTGAATATACCAGAGGTGGGATCAGGTGCCTAGGAGGAGTAAGCATTCCCTGTCACACCTGCCCTGAGCCCTCTATCTTGATTAGGTAAATGGTAATCTGTCGTCAAAGTCAGTGTGTAAAAAATTACCTAACAGTTCGTATGAAACACATAAGACAGAGTTTAACCTAATGACAGGTTAAATTGGTAAATTAGATTGTTATAACTATAGAATTTGTTGCAAAATGTTGACTTTAAAGAAGGCTCTTGAAATCCCAGTAACATCAACTTATTTGTCAGTAGCCTGTCTGGATGTAAAAACTGATGATAAAGAGAACCTGTTTTTGTGCATCAAATCAGTTGACAGACATAAACACTACATGCAAGTGATATTGGAATATATGGGAAGTTGACAATGGAGAATCTGAAGTCCTCACATTTGCCAAAAACTGAACTGCCAGTCTGCTGTCAACATCCATACCCAAAAACCATCCAAGCACAAAGAAGACACAGAAGACCCATTGTGTATTTTGAATATCTGGTTAAAATTATGTCATTTTTACATTCCTTTGCAATTTTGTTTGATCACATTTGTTGTGTGGAGTCTAGTACAAAAGCTACCAGTGTCAAGTAATAAGGTTATCTTTATATATGTTTTACTACTTACCTACCTGGTCATTGGTTTTACATTACTTCTTTTTGTAATTAAATTTAATTGCAATAAAGTTGAAAGGCTCAACAAATGTGTGTCAGCCTTAGGCTTCCACGTGACATCATTTTGTGAGTCATACCACACATATGATTTTTTTGGTTTTTTTAGGAGGGGGGGGGGGGGGTTGCATGACTGTACAGTGGAAAGACTATGAAGAAAGGAAAAGAAAGTGACAATTTTTACACAGAAAGTTATCAAAATATAAGCAGCAGAAAGCTTCACAGAGTTAGAGAAAATCCACGCTATAAGGAAATATTTCATAGTTGAAAGGAATACATATAAACTGATATGTGTGATGAAGTTAACACATGTGGTAAAATGAATGTAATTAGTTGAAACATGTTTTTTAGTATATAGTGCATTGAACAGTGACTAAGTTGAATGTTATTGGTTATGTGGATGATAATATATATCTTTAGTACACAGTACATACAGAGACTTTGCCAAGTGGTAAAGGTCAGTTCAGTGCTGGTACGTGTTTTTAATACACACACAGTGATTGTGATGTCATGCTGGTCGAGGAAGTTGTGCGTGGAAGTTATTAATGATGGAATATGTCTGAAATGTTGTTGGCATCATATAATCTCCTCCTCCCCTCCCCCAGGTAGGATTTCGCACATAACATCTCTTGACAAAATGGTGATCTTCACATTTACTGGGAGAAACACTAGTATTGTCTGTTTTGATATATGCATGACTTATGACAAACTGGCTATGTTTGTTCTGACTGCATTTCAATTCAGTCTTATCAGATAACAGATTCCACCCTGTTGTTTGAATATATTTCATTGGGGTTTGTGACATTTTTAATGCCTCAGGTACCTCCAAGTAAATATCTTGACGGAAGACTTAGTGAGCCCGTACTGCTTACTGGTACACATTAGACGAAAATAAAATATCTGTGTTTCAGGTTTCTTGACCTTAGCTACATTTTTGCTGCTGACCCAAAATATTTTATTGATGATGTATATAATATATAAATAGGAGGAGGATGTTATACATTCCAATTTTTGTGGAAATTTATTAGGATTGTTGTAAAATTTAGATTATTTTAATGTGGAAAAGGTATGCATGCATTTTTTGTTCATGTTACCAGGTTTATAGAGTGAAACATTATTGTATTGTTTAGTTGCTCTTTAAACTAATTTTTTGATAGCTTCTCTAGGAAATACCAAGCTTTGAGCATGAGTTTCATTAAAAAGCTTAGAAATCGTCGCTCCGGCCCCGGAGCAACAGAGAAACATGAAAAAGACAACTCACCCTCAGAGATTCATGAAATTGGTCTGCCCATGGGGGTAAAACACAACCTGCACATAAACATTGACATGGTGACTGGAGATTTAATCCTCTCAGAAACTTGGAAAAAGCTTCTGCATTCCGCCAACATTTCGTAAGTAAATCACCAACCAAGGATCCCTGGATCTCTCTATAGCTTTCATGTGGATCTGCTCCTCATTTATTCCTGGATCCGTTTCTGAGACTGGAAGTGTATCTCTGTACCTGTTTGTGACTCCAAGAATCCTGAAATTGCATCTTGTGACAAGCACAGCAATCCCATGCATATTTACCACATTTCTTTTTCATACATTTATATAGGCAATGTACATACATAGCACTTGTACATGTAACAAACTGAGATGGAAATTAACAAAAATCTGAAAGTGTACTGCCGTGTTTCACTGTTGCCATGGACACAGACCAGCATGGATTGAACTATTATAATATTGTTCAAACCTCAACCTCAATTTTCCTTGCTCATACATACAACTGATCTGCACAGGAGATAATTTGTCAGATGGGGGAAAAAGTATTCGGGGGGGGGGGGGGGGGGGGGGGGGAATCTGTTTAATTATTATGTTTTTGGTAGTTTTTCTCTTCTTTTTTTTTTCTTTTTTTTTTTTCATGTTTCCATTTTTTGACATGGGCAGTAAGAGAATGTTTGGTTGAGGCTGAGGTGGTGTATCCTAGCTCTGTAGTCATATTTATAGCTTTTTATTTCTGCTTCAGTTAAGCATGCCTTTCAAGATTGGCAAGAAGCGACCTTCAGGGTCGTCATCCTCGGATACCGCCCCAGCTATGAACATTGGGCCCCCAACAGCTGTGAAACACAATTTTCATGTAGGTTTTAATGCAACTACTGGAGATTTTGAGGGGCTCCCACCAGCATGGACTGCTTTACTTCAGTCTTCCAATATATCGTAAGTCTTCCACCATATCAAATGTCTTCCACTATTATACATCTTCCAGAATATATTAACAATTCTCCAGAATATATCATAAATCTTCCAGTCATATACCTTAAGCCTCTCAGTGTACCATTAGTGTTCCACTTTACCATATATCTTTAAATATACAGTGTACTATAAATTTTCTAGTGCACCCAGAATCTTCATATATATACTGAATTCTTCCGTTAAGGAAGACTGTTGCGAGTCTTCCATATGAATGATTAAATCTTTGAAAATTACATACTTTGTTGTACATTTTAATTCATTTTGTGTGCTTTTTTAGGTCAGCTTTCTTTCATTATTGTGTTTACAAACACAGATATAATTACTTAGGAAGGGGAAATACAGATAAAATAAATGTTTAAAAAGTTTGTTGTAAATTTTTGAAAATGTTGTCTCATCAATTTTCGCTGGTGTTTGATATCCTAATGGATTCTGTGACAATGTTTAGTACAGATACAAAGGTGGGGGAGGGGGGGGTTGAAAAACCTTATTTTTATTTATCAGAAATGCATACCCATGATCTTATTTCAAAAAATGTTTGTTTGAATCTTATAATATATTAATCTAAAAATAATCAAGGTGAAATTAAAACTAATGAAAACTGGCTTTTGATAGATAAACAATTGGTTCACTTTCCTGGAAAACATTCAATTATCATTTGAATATGACATCACGTATGTATCACTTATGCCAGATTTTCATGAAAATTTATGAAAGAATGACCTTTGCAAGATAGAGCAGATTTTAGATTAGAAAATATTGTGCATGGGCATCAAGAATAAAGTTTTTTTCTCTCTCTCAGATTGAATATTTATAACCAAATTGATAACATTTTTCAGTTAAATGTTGCTCAGTGGATGTGCTCAATCTTTTTGATGCTGAACATCCCAAAATTTCATTTTTAAAATTGCGAGAAATACAGCTGAATTGTGATCTCATATATTCATAATATATACATTATAATGAAAAGTTAGTTCATTCAGCACATAGCGGTCCTTGTACTTTGATGGGAAAAATTAGCTTATTTGGACAGTGTGAATTTTCTCCGTTTTTAGAGTCAAATATGAATTCAATACCCTATTCTTTTGTCATAGGAAGTAAAACGTTTTAAAAAAAATTATAGTATTAGGGTTTGTAACTTATAATTGATTTTTAAAAATGTTGGTCTAATACTTGTACATTTTCAACCAAAGCCAAAACACTTTTAGCAGGTTCACTGTTAGCTTGAAATCTGTTAATTTATTGCAATGTATTTAAGTATATCATATACATGTATGTTTCCCCAGCAAGATTTTGTTGACAGATAGCCAAATAGAGGATTCCTCATCCCTTTCTCTCCAAATTTGAAATCTCTTTCCCCAAACAGAAAATTCTCTCACAATGTTGAAAGTTCACTCTCAAAACATAGAAATTTGTATGCATATGATGTACAAAACATAAGGTTTTAGAGTACTTTGTCAACCACCTCACCTCATAGAGTAAATTTATTGGATTATATTATGTGCATAGTATGGCTTGAGTTTTCTGTGTAATTATCTCAAATTCTTTACAAAGTCTTTCTTACAACAATATCAGTATTACAAAGTGACACAATCTCCTTAATAATGAGACCTTTAGCCTCCCCTTCTTATACTACCGAATAAATACAGGAGAATTGTGCCATTTGATAGTAAGTTAGTACATGATGTAAATGTTAAACATCCAAATAATTGTTAAACACATTTTTTTTTTTTATTTTATCACAATTTTAATATTAATATTAACTTGTACATAATTTTTCTGAAGGAAATGTTAGTAACATGCGTTTGCATTGTAGGAAAGCTGATCAAGCGGCTAACCCAGAGGCAGTGATTAATTCACTGCGGACTTTTACCAAGTCTGTCAAGAAAAAACCAGGAGAGGGCAAGTTTATGAAAGTGCAGGAGTCCATTGCTGAATCTGATGATGAGCTCGATTATAGCGATGAAGATACTAAACGCAGCAGTAAAAAATCAGATGAGGAGATGCCCCCTGCACCCCATAGCGTGGAATCACCAGTTTTTGAGAGAACCCCCTCTGAAGCTGAGGTAGAAGGCTCACACATGTGGGATTTATTTTGTTGACATGGATAGTAGTAGTAGATTTATTCAGGTTGAAAATTAATGTATGACACAGGTTGATATAAATGAAGTATAAATACATTCATATCCAGTATGATCTTAAAATGGAATTTGTAAGATTAGAAGTTTAACTTAAATAGATATACAGATTATCATAATATCTTGCATTGACTAGCACCCAAGGATTTGCCCATTTGTAATTTTATTGTTCTTGCACAACAAACTTTCAGAAAATACAATAACAAATCCATGCATGTGGAGTGCAGTTGGTGTATCCAGGATAATGTTGTGAATGTTGAATACATTTATAAGTAGTACTTTTCTGTATCAGAGACTTATATTTATTGCCACAGCAGTGGATGACAAGTTTAGAGGGAAAAAAAATCAGTCAGGGTTGTCAGCAGTTATTCTATGTTGTGGACACCATACATAGTCAAATTAATACTTGCAGCAGAGATATACAAGTGGAAAGAAAATTATATCCCTTTTTTTCTTCATCAAAAGATTATTGGCCAAAGTCATTTGCAAATATTCAGTGTTACAATTTTGTGGATTATTTGATTTTGAGATAGCAAGTGGATAGGAAGAAATTTTACAGGAATGTTATATGGCTTAAAGGTTTGGGTTCCTATAATCAGGGTGTCAAGTGGTCCTATATTCCTATATTTTTCCTATTTTTTCAGAATGTTGCTATAATTCCTATATTTCACTAAATTTTCCTATATTTTGACTTTAACTCCTATATTTTTAGAACTTTGGACAAAAAATAATGAAAGTGGAGATTTTCATATGTGAAATTTATCAGTATTGATATATAAGAGTATTAGAGTTTGAAATGAAAGCTGTAGATGGTGTTAATGCTTGTACTGGTCTGTAGTATTGAGCTAACCTAATGCAGCAATATGGTTTCAGTGTTCTTGGAGTGTCAAATAATATTTGTTGATGTTTATATGAATGATTTACAAATTTTAAAAATATTTTCTATATTTTGACATACAGTATTTAATGAAAACTTCTACATTTCTTGAGTCAATTGTTATTGATAAAAGAATATTACTATCTAAAATTCAATTTTTTTACAATGTAACTACATGTGCAATACACTAGGAATCTGTCATATTGTTTCTTTTGTATTTTTTATACTTTTTAAACTAAAATTAGAATTTAATTAAGTATATTTTTATATAATGATATGATCGAGCATTATACAAGCGAAATTTTTTATGAGTTTGATACATACAGGTAATTAGTAAATAACTATTTGATAATTTCATAAATTGTTACTTAACAAAATAATTACTTTCAGTCAAAAAGAAGTTACCAACCGCAGAGCACTTGTATCAATTAATAAATAAATTTGAATTTTAAGAATAAGTGACATGAATGCCCACTCAGTACTAGCTATATTTCATTTTAATTTGTACAGTAATTAATAATAATCTGCTTTTGATAACAAAATCTGTCATCTTTAAAACATATTTCTTTCAAAATAAAAAAACTTTCTACAAGTCAAAACATTATTATATTTCTTGAGGTATAAATGATTTCAAAACTTTAACTGGTGACCAGCCACCTAAAAAGAAATTGAAAAAGAAGTGAAAAAGATATCATATGGTCAACTGATGTTTGATTATTAAGTAAATTGTAATACATGTAGCTAACTGCTATTTTTTAGTTGTTAAAGAGGTGTTATAAGTAGTAACAATACGTTTCTGTGTTTCAAGTAAAAGGGAGGTGAGGTGAGGTATGGCTAAAGGGGAGGAACATTTATGCTTGAAATTTCAAATATTTGCAAAATTTTATCCTATATATACCCTATATTTTCATAGTGAAAAATCCTATTTTCCTATATAGGATTGGTCAAAAATGGCTTGACACCCTGTATAGTTTAAATTAAGTAAAAGGGCAAGATTGTTGGAGAACTTTTGAAATGTCCAATTTTTTTTGGGGGGGGGGGGGGGGGTATGTTATGCCAAATGTATTGGAGTCAATGTTAATGCTAATGTTAAATATTTTTTGAATATATTGATATATTGTGATTTTGATGGTAAACTTTGTGGATTTGTAGAAGTCAGGTTTTTACAGAACTAAAAAGCTTATTATCAAGTAATTAATTTATTCTGAGACATGGTCCATGAAAAATCAGGCAAATTTATTTCTTTCCTCTTCCCATGTTTTACATTACTGAAACATAATGCTGCAGCTGTTAATGATTTTTTCCTGCTGTGAATATATTGCCTACATTACAGACTGACTTCAGCATCATGAGAAGTTATCTGCCCTGAAGTCTGTGTTGTGCTTGAAAATGTATATCCCTGTTTTTATTTTTGTTATTATTTTGAATGACAAATTCAGAACTGGTGGGGGGGGGGGGGGGGGGGGGGGGGGGGTAATTTTTGCTAATTACTCTAAAGCTGGTAATAAAAATGATTTAAGGTAAGAAATGTTTTTGAATGAATCTAAAATAGGGCAAAATCATTTTCTTCAATAACATGCAATTTATTTATCACTGTTATATCTAATATAATCTTCAGAACATCGGATGATGTATGATGTTTTTGTATTTGAAGCATAAGTCAGATCTTGTTGATGGAATGAGCAAGGTTACACTTGACAACGAAAAGGACAATGAACCTCCTGCTGAAGTCATCCAGCGGCGACCAAAATCTCAGAAGAAAAACATGTCAGATGATGAAATCAATGAGGGCCTTCGTAAGTTTCACCTGCCTTGTCACCTGACTACATAACTTGCAGGGTTGCATGAAATGAGATATATATTCAAATTAATGGATTTCTTCTTCAGGATTGCCACAAATAAAAACATAATTTGATTATAAAGCAAAGGAGGCATATAATGGAAAACTGACAGAGTCAGTAAGGACCTCTTTGAGAGTTATCAAAGGAAAGTGACATCTGTATTTGGTTTTAAAACATTGGACAAAAATGTTCTACAATTTTTAAAAATATATATCTCTGTTACATACATCTTTACATACATTGGTGGGGCAGTTTCCCTTATTCCTAGCTGAAGCATACCATGTATGTGTTACAAAATTTTATAAGCAAATATCAAAATACTTATATAAAACATTGGAGCTTTTGTGTAAACAAGCACGCACAAAATTTACATAACACTCTTTTCAATCTATTTTGTGACTTTGTTTCTGAACAGTTCACTAAGGTGTAATGTGCAAAGAATACTGCAATGCATAACTTACATTTGAACCTACCTCCAATTTACAACTGAATGTCAGAAATTTAACCCTGTATACAGTCTTCGCGAAAACGCACTAGCCCGACGCCCGAGGCTACTAGATTTCACGCCGGGCTAGTAAAATCCGAGTTCGCACGGGCCCGACGGGCTAGTAAAAAATACGACTTATGTATGGTACAAATTATCTTCACAAATCGTTCTAGATCAAAATCTTTAAAACGCTTTACTCAATGTAATTTAAATACTTCGAGAAGCGTCTTGATGACATGACAACGCGATGACTAAGTAAAAATGTCGGACGCTTTTGCAATATTAAAAGCTGGATCGAAGAGGCTAGGAAAATCTGATGCCTCTGCCTCACAAACAAAGAAACATAAGAAATACGAATCAGAGAAGCGGAAGAGGTCGTTCCTGACCAAATGGAAAGAAGAGAGGGAATGGCTGCACTATGATTCAACGCTGGATCTGATGTTTTGTCGATGGTGCAAAGATGTATTGATGTGGATCAATGCAGCAGTGAGTGGATTATCCTGAAGTCGGAGATCTATCAAAAGTATGTTTATAAAATAATGATGTTTTGAATTATTCAGAATCTTACATGCAATCATTTATGTTTTATACACCATATGCATTTACTAATTTGAATTTAGGTATTCCATTGAACTTGTAAACAAAACCCTAACATGGAAAACAATCCATCATGGATGCAGTGACCTTAGTAACATTTTAGCATGTATGGATTTGGTACTTTCATTCCCTGCAACCTCTGTCAGAAATGAGTGCCTATTCTCTACAATGAAACTAGTGAAGGGAAAGAGAAGGGGAAGGATGACTAACAGCACTCTGGATGACCTTCTTCTTATTGCAATCGAGTCTCCTTCCATTGATATTTTTGACCCTGATGAAGCCATTATACATTGGATGGTTTGTATTTTAGTTTTTGGTTTTGGAATTCACTATTATCAAATCATTATCCAAGATATTTACACACTCAGCCATGGTAAACAGAATATTATAACAATGTACACAGGTGTATCAATTTACTTTAAAAACTTTATTTGTACAGAACACTCCAGGTTCCAGACGTTTGAATTATGTTCGAGGTAAGCCTGCCACAACACGAGCAGTTGAAACTATGACCACCACCGAGGATCCTGTGTTGGTTGACGATGAGGTACAAGACGATCAGGTTCAACTCCAGGGAGTATCTGACCAGAATGTTCTCTTAGATGAAGTACAGGAGAGTGACACAGACAGTGAGGAGGAGGAGGAGGAGTTAGACAATGAACAATCAGAGTCAATGAATGATTACTTGATAAATGAATATAATGTAGAGATAGAAGTTGAACGAAATTAAAAAGAAAAGAAAGTTTATGATTGTTGTGAATTTGATTATTAAGCTTTTGTTTGGGCTAGTAGATTTTTTTCAGGGCTAGTGAACTTTGTTAATCTACTAGCCCTACTGGCTAGTGGTTTCAAAAAGTTTTCGCGAAGACTGTGTATATCAAACGTGATTGATAGTGTTTGTTGAGACTAGGAATGTATCAAATGAATTCAATACATGTCACACAAAATATTTTCGTATATATATATATATATATATATATATATATATATATATATATATTATTTTTTATTCAATGTTGCAGGGTAAAAATTATTTTTCATTAAACTTCTGAAATTCAAATTGAATTATCTCCCTTTGCCAGTGTTCACTATTGATACAAATCATAGCAAAGATATTGACATACAGACAGACAAGGGGATTAGAACCCAGAATTTATAGGTGTCTTCCTCTTATAGTAGAGTATTTCTATGCAAAGTTTGAATACTGTATGGTTGAAATTCTTTGAGTTTCTTGTGAAATTTGCAACATCTCATCAGATATACTTTACAATTCATGTAAAGTGGTTAGGGTTATCATCAATTATTTGGTTAACAATTAACCTTGAAGTGAAATTCGAAGTTTTTTTTAAAGTTAGATATTTTTAAACTATACAACCCCCCACCCCCCCAACACAAACATATGTACAGTTACATGTAATATCAAAATCAGATAGCCACAGTGCAAGTTTAGATGACATGATCTTGAATTTGTTTGCACAAATTACAATGCTCTGTTGCATTCTAAACCAAAACAAAAAAACTTGTGGACTGTCAGTTATTAATGTACTATTTCTCTCTTTGGGCAAATGATAATTTGATCAAGTCTGTGTGAGGAATTTAATTCCAATATTTAGATGCCGTCACAAATGCTACAGTTGCTTCTCAGTAGGAAGTTATTTAATGGTGTATTAAAGTTTTTTTTACTATTATTATTTTTGGCCATCAAGACTGGAAATAGGTAGCAAAGTTGACAGAATATAAGTAGTCTCTGAAGCAACTGATTGAACGATCATGTGCAAAAGATGATGAAATGTGATCATGAATGTAAAGTAAATGGGTAATGAATGAAAAGTAAATAGATTGTGAATGGAATGTAAATGGGTTGTGAATGGAAGTAAATTAGCAGTCAGTGCAAAGGAAATGGATGCTGAATAGAAGTAAATAGTTACAGTAGGTAAAATTGTGAACAGAAAGTAAATGGGTAGTGAATCATCAGAATGGAAAGTAAATAAGTTATAAATGGAAAGTAAATGCATTGTGAATGGAAAGTAAAAGGGTACTGAATGGAAAGTAAATGGATAGTGAATAGAAAAAAATAATCATTGAAAATAAATGGAAAGTAAATGGTGGGTTGTGAATGGAATGTAAATAGGTTGTGAATTTGAATGATGATTAAATGGTAAATGATTTGTGAGCTTTTCTTCCCAGACTCTTCCTCAAGAGACTTTGATCAGAAGTGTTTGTAAGCACTAGTTAGCTGCTTTTAGTCGAATATTAATGTATCCATTAAATTTAGAGGTGAAATTGAAATACTCAATGAATTTGTCAGTGTAATGAATTTCTTCCACACCAGAATTTACATATACCCCCTCGTCTGCTTACACATGGAACAGATCCAAAAAGTTGGATTATAATTAGTTTACATGAACTTCCCTAAGGATACAAAATGGAGGGCTGGGGGAGGGAGGGAGGTAAATGAAAACGTGATATAATTTCTTTATTTCTACTAGAAGCTGAAAGATTTTAATGAGGTCGTCTCATTGCAAAAATGATGTTTTGCCTTACAAGGTTTTTTCAGGTGGAAATTTTGTCTTACAGTTTTTTTTTCTGTATCAAAAATTAACAATCAGCCATTTAATAAAAAAAACCAATTTGACATCCCAAAGAATGTCATTTGTAACTGTTATCTCTTTTTAATTGTTAAAATTAATGATTAATTGTAGATACATGATTTAGAGGTTTTCGGGTTTTTTTTTCTTATAGGGTCACTTGCTTCACAAGGGGATCCCACCTCAAAGTACACTGTGTCAAAGAAACTTGGGGCTGGGTAAGGATTGTATTTCTTTACTTTAGTGAAAGAGAACTTTATCTCCGCCCGAACTTCTGTATCAGAAAACAGGGAATCCCGGATGATTGATTCTGTATCAGGAAACAGGGAATCCTGGATAGTTGAAATTTTGATCTCGGCCTGAGATTGAAATTAGAAATCTTATCTCATATTCATAGCCACACTAATGATATCAAAGTTCATAATGTTGACTCTAAACAAATTTTGTAGAAGATGTAACAAATAATTGTCTTTGATCAATATGCATTTTATTCATCTTCTTTTATAGTTAACTTTGAGATTTTCTTTCTTTTTTTCTTATCAGTGCATCTGGTTGTGTGTATATGGCAAAACCTAAAGAGGGGGATTCAGTAGTAGCTATAAAATCCATGGACCTTACCAACCAACCCAAAAAAGAGCTGCTTATAACAGAGATTGAGGTCATGAAAACCTACAGGCATCAAAATATTGTCAACTTCCTAGATTGTTACTTCCTGTCTGAGAAAAGTGAATTATGGGTAGTAATGGAATACCTTGATGGTGGTGCACTGACTGATGTTGTCACAGAAACCATAATGAATGAAGGACAGATTGCTGCTGTAACCCGCGAGTGTCTGCAAGCTCTGAACTATTTGCACTCTAAGGGTATTATACATAGGGATATTAAAAGTGACAATGTATTATTAGGAATGAATGGGTCGGTCAAGCTGACTGATTTTGGCTTCTGTGCCCAGCTAAGTGGAGATAACTCTAAGCGACAGACAATGGTAGGCACTCCGTACTGGATGGCTCCGGAAGTTGTATCAAGGTTTGTAAATATTTCAGGTAGAAGAATTCTGATCGCTTCAGTACTAGAGTGATGTTTAATGTATTGCTGATAGGAGTTGATGCAAGGAATAGTGTATGGACAGCAGGATGTATTTCTGTCAATTTCTGTCTAGTTTTGCCTGAAATCACTTTTAGAAGATACATGTGAGTTTAAGGAACAATAACTCTGGATAGAGATTGATTAGTGACGTGATTATATTTGAACAGTTCGATCAAAGATTCGTCCATCATATTTACAACAATATATAACAGAAATAAAAGTAGGAAGAAAAACATGAAAGTAGAAACTTTGATGATTATTTTATTGTACATGGTTCTACTTTTTTAGTAGTCCACCAGAGTACTTATAAGTGATATTCAGATAGCCTGGGACAAAATTTACTAGCCTCAGGCAACCAGATTAGTGTTGGTGTCAAACTCCATGTATGTAGTGATCAAAAACTGAAAGTAACATGGCTCTCACACACCTAAACTCTGTATCTAGTTTTGTTGGAAGTGACATGAGATTCCTTAGTGAAATAAACATCAAATTGGTTTCAACTTGAATGCAGAATCTTGCTGTAGGGCCTCATAGTTTTGGATATGACTTGCAATTACCCATTCTGGTTTGATGAAGTACTATATTTAGTCTTTATAGTATGGTATAATAGTTTAAAAAGTCCTGGGTGTCAATCACAATGAAATTCTTACATAACAGAGATAGCCCATGTATTGTTGCATAGATACTCTGTACATTACATTGTAATAGTTCTGTCTTTAATTACAGGAAACATTATGGAAAAAAGGTGGATGTTTGGTCTATGGGAATCATGATCATTGAAATGTTAGAAGGAGAACCTCCATATTTGAATGAGACCCCACTGAAGGCTATCTACCGAATAGCCACCAAAGGAAAACCTGAAATTAAGAATTTTGAAAAGCTGTCGAAATTACTTCAGGATTTCATTGACCGGACGTTGGAGGTGGAGGTGGACACAAGGGCAGACACTGATGAACTCCTGCAGCACGATTTCATGAAATGTGCTAAAGACCTCAAAACACTCAGGCCGTTAATCGTAGCTGCTAAGCAAGCTACCGGACACTAGTTTACGTATATGCATAGAAGTAATACTAAATTGTTTGAATTTTGACACCGAAGTAGAAAATTTTGTACACAAATTGGTAAGTGTGTATGTTTATCTTTGTGCAAGTGTACTGTGTGTGTCTGCAGTTATGGAAATGTGTTTGTCAGCTTCTACGAAAGAATTGGAATGGTCTTTGTATTATTTCATTGCAATTGTATGCATGTAGTATGACAAACAGGATACAAAAATTATACCATATGTATTTAAATGTAGCAGTATTCATGTGAATTAAAATATATATATATATATAAATCATTTTCAAACTACTGCATAACGAGTATTTTCTGTGGTTGTCCCATGTTTTAAAGAATTTTGTGGAAAGGAAAAAATCAGCAGAAATTACAATCACAAAAAATATATCGATACATGTAAGAAAGATATAATACAACCACAAAAATTGGAAATGCA
Organism: Ostrea denselamellosa; assembly: GCA_024699665.1. Classification (NCBI taxonomy): domain Eukaryota; kingdom Metazoa; phylum Mollusca; class Bivalvia; order Ostreida; family Ostreidae; genus Ostrea; species Ostrea denselamellosa. The sequence goes on from JAMZEH010000080.1 coordinate 1,788,328, forward strand.
GAATATAATTTGCTACCTTTTAGGGATCAGATCTCAGAAATTTCCAGCCTCAGAAAGTACCCATTATACAGTCTAATGTTTAAGTGGATTTGAGACAGTATAAAAGTGCTTCTTCTGTCTCGGTGCTTAAGAAAAGTTAGTTATGCTTACAAAAAAAAATGCTTATCAAAGATAAGTTATTCCTGTTTGTATGCTGATATCTCATATTGTGATGGGACTCAAACTCTTGCTGCTACGTGTATGTCCTATTTAAAAGTCACATATAGTGTCATTAAAAGGGATTCTTCAAAAGGTTCTACATTTCATTAATATTGTACTACAATGTAACATTTTATGTCAAGTGATAGCATCTTTACGAAAATCATGTTAAAATTTGTAGATTTTTTGAGTCTAAAGCATAAAAGTTGTGTCATGATTTAATAATTTAATATAAAATACACTCAGTAATAGCATTCCGTACTTGATCTCATGAGTGAAGACTGAGTATTTGATTGTTATTTATTGTATATGCTCTATGATCTTTATTATTGGTAACAAAACCTGTACAAGACTCACCACTCCCCAAAAAACCAGTAATGGTGTACAGTTTTATTCTGGGAGAAAAGATCTGGAACAATTTCAAAACTTATCTCCTTTTTCCCCTTTCATTACAAAAAACACTTGAAGCTTTTTCTGTCAGGGTCACTATGAAGCAGACTGATTGACAGAGTAGTGTATGAATGTTATAATCATGTGATCAGGTGATGTGATGTGTGATGTATTGCGCTGTTAATTTCCAAATTATCACAATTATGTTGCTACTTTCCATTCTTTTTGTATTATTGTTGATAGACATTTATTTGCTGAATCTATTTTTCTACATATTTATCTATAGATATATATATATATATGCGTGTGTTAAAATTCTGTCACAAACATTCCAGGTTATTCCTGTGTTTAATACATGTATATTTATCACATTTTGTGTTTATAGATAAAACTTTTTCCTGAAATTTAAACAATGTAAATGTAAGCTAACTGATTTTCTCAGTAAATAGCTGTGTTAGTGTGTAGGGTTGGGGTAGGGCTAAAACTGAGTTACACAAGATACCTATTTCATATTTGTCCAGGTTATTAAGTCTGATATGTAACGTGCTTAGTTATCTATTGTTCTTTTTTTATGCATTTGAAATTATGCAACAATACAATTTTTGCAAAGATCCTTCAGAATTCAATGGTGTATGAACAATTTATAACTTATCTTGATTGGCAACAATTTACATGTAGGTGAAATCATACAAGATATTCATGACCATTGCTGCAGAAGGGAAATTTGTGCTATGTGTTATTCATATCCAAAGGAATATTGTATGACACATCAATTCAGAAACCAGAGCACTTGGTAACACAAGCACAGTGGTAATGTGAGTTGTTAGTTATTAATTGTAAGTACACATGTAAAACTATTCTGAACAGGAAATAAATTATATATTTTTAGTTTACAGTGATGCATTTAATGTTATTGAAGTTGACTTCCATGTAAAACCAGGAATCACTTTACACATACTTCATTTTGTGATGATTCAAGAAGGGGAAGTAATCCTCATTCCATAAAGGGTGAACAATTCTGATTTACTAACTAAGCTATTGCTGTGTATAATTAATAAATACTTGTAATATATGCTTTTGTAATGTAGTTTGTTATAAAGAGTTAATGCTTCATGGAAACGTGGGCATTAGGGTCTGCATCCCTTTGTAAATTTTCAATTTCAAACTGAAAATTCAGAACAATTCATGGATGATGTGGGGAGGGGGATCTCTCAATCTGGAATAATGGATAAATAAAAAGTGGATAGATTGGAAGGAGGGTAAGAATCCTGGGTACAGCCCCAGAAGTAGTGCATAAGTGTGTTCATCCCAAATTGCAGCTGCGAGATATGAGGGAATGTAAAGATGAAGGCGGCATGTTATAAATTCAAACAACCAAACTTTCAGTCCTAGTTTAGTACAGATTTCTGATACATTTTACTTGTAAAATGATTTGTCCATTAGAAAGCCTTGAACATTTTAAAGCAACTGTTTATTAACATCCACAAAATTTACCTGTTCTGATATCAATTGGATGCTGCTAGTCAGTCGTGGAGTAAACTAATTAATGATTCTTTTTTGATTGACATGCGCGATACCTGCTTTTCACGATATGTGCGGGGTATTTTTGTTTGGGTTTATGTGTGTGTGTGTGTTGTTTTTTTTACAATTTAACCACACACTCTGTCCTCTGTCCTTTAATAATACACAAGTTGTTCAGATGGAATGTAGCACTGTTTTGCTTGCAAGCTTAAAATATTGGAGGAAGGGTTACGCTGAATGAACCTGCATGTAAAATAAAATATGTAACCTTCTGATGGCTGACGTCCTAAATTCAAAAAGTACATACAAGCTACTACTAACTACTAGTAATAAAAATGGACATTTTAAAAGTTTACTCGATAAATGGTAAGTACTAATGCGTAATGATGGTCAATGGTTTCATTAGTGCGTGGGGTGCTTTTATATTATTCTCATCGGCGCCGTCATAATTACGTTCAGTTCAATGAATTTTGATTGGTGCAGGTCTGATTGCATTAGGTGCTTTCATAATTACATCCATGCGTTCAATGCATTCATTTTATCCGTTGGTTGAAAAAACCGTTGTGTTTGGTGCTCTCGTACAACCTGTGATTTTAACATGTTTGGTGCATTAGAGCAATTGCATCTTATCGGGCCTTTCCGGAAAGCGAAACAAATGTGAGTTTCCGTGCCTGCCGGAAAGGCCTGAAAAGATGTAGTGTTTAAAGTAAAAAAAACAAAAATAGTGCAACTTTCTGTTAGGTCAAATACTGTCTGACGTGTTTCATACTAGTTGTTAGGCTGTTCTTGGCACACTGATTCTGACACTGATGCTTACTCCTCCTAGGTACCTGATCCCACCTCTGGTATGACCAGGGGTCCGCGTTTGCCCATTTATCTGATTTGTATTTTCTCTGGGAATTACGAGATTGAGTTACTGTTCGTTATCTTAGCCTTCTGCTATTAAAACAATTTTAAGAAGCGAAATGTTTTTATTAATGACAAGAATATATGTGGGTGATTGGTTAATCCTGTTTTTATCACATAGAATTATCTTAGAGGAGACATACACCCCCTTTTTTTTTTTTAAATTTGACTTCATTTAAGGTGGTTCATGGCCCTTAAGTTTAATTTAATGGTTCGTTTAAGCACCTCCTATGATGCATTATTTCACCATCGAAAACTTTGAAACGACTGTCTGAGTCCATTAGACATGTTCTATAAGATATTTCTATCAAATCAAAGCGAAGTTTGGATTTTAAAATCTCTTATTTGCAAATAAAACATCTTTATTATCATTCCTGAAAAAATCACGAAAAATTCATATGTAAAATAATTGAGAACTTGTATCACTCTTTCGATGTTGAAATCATACTTCATACAAAGTATTTAAACGATTTTAATCGATGAGCTACATGAACTCTGCAATATAGAATATCGCCCTGGAAAAACAAAACCGTAAGTCCAATTTAAGGGCTAAAGGCACTTTAATGCGTCGTAGGTTTTCCCCCACTCCTCCTATGCCACACTGTAGATGTTTCACAGTATACAATTATTGACAAACATTCAAAATTTAAGATGAGTGTGTCGGTTTTAAATTATTGGATAAGGAAATATTACAAAAAATTGAAATATTGCTAATAAAATATCAGTGGCACGCAGGTATCCAAGTCTTAATCCCAAATATGGTATTCTAATTTTCTACTTTTTTCACAATGGTCAAGCACGTGGATCAAAAGCACCTCTTGTTTCTCCCTTATTCTTGATTGATCCGTATGTGCTCCCCTGTGGCGGATCTACGTGGAGGATGAATGACGGAGGTAGTTATCTTTGGTAAGGAAAAAACGCCAAAAAAAAAGGGCCACCGAGGTGATAAAACAACTGGAAGTCTAGAAGATAAAATTAGCTCTATGTCATTTGCATGATGACGTAATGGTTCAACGACGGGTCTCGTGTGGCATGATATTTGTTTATATATTGACAAACTATTATTAGTAAAATATGCGACGCTTGGGAGAATTTCACTTTAAAGGTCATAGGAGACGGATTTTAACAGTAGGTTTTTCTTTAGAAAATATAAGCTTTATATCATATACATTTCATAAAAAATATGAGACATTTTTTTCTCGTCCATTTTCATATAAAATTAAAGGCCGAAAGTCATAAAATCGTTCCCCGATTATCGTTCTTGATTTCACAATTTTGTGACGTCACAAGAGACCACTTGCAATTTGTTTATGACTTTATCAAAGCGAAGACATAGGGAAATAATCGGCGGAATTTAAATCAGTTTATCTAACTATTCATAATGGAAGAATTTGATGAGGGTCCCGAGTTTGTTGTTCAGGGATATCAGTTTGAACCTGTTATCGTGAATGGGAATCATTCAGTTGAATCTTCATCGGAAGAAAGTGGGGATGAAGAAGATGTCGATCGATCTGCACCGGTTCCATGTAACACTGACTGGTAAAGAAATCTAACAAGTTTAATCATCATTTTATGCATATAAACACACATTTAATAAATTTACTCATGATTTCCTTAGCCGATTTCATCATTTATTCACGCAGTTCTCAATTAAAAACATGTATTGAGCTGGTCGGAATTTCCTCTGCAAAATGCAATAAGTAATCATATTTCAAAGTATACCCGATACACAATTTGTAAACCAACTTATATAATATAATCTCTATACATGAGTTAAGTAGACAATCTTACAGAAAGCTCTGTCCTTAAAAGATGTTAAAGTAAACCATATAATTTTAACGTTTTCCATTTTGATTGTATTTTTATTGATCTGTTGGTTGTTAAAGGTGCAACTGTAATAACTGTATCATCATGGATACAGCCAGAGAATGCAGATGCTGCTTGGGGATACCAGAAGTAGCTAGGAAGGTCCAGCAGGGAAATTTGAAGTGCATCACTGAGCATGAAAGTTTTATTGTTAATTACTTAAACCATCACGTTTTGGAACTCTCGTACTACGAGTACATTCAAGACAATGGGCCTCTAGGGGATGAAGAACCAGTCCATGAGTAAGTTCTTTAATACTGGATAAATTGTAAAAATATCAACACAAAACAAAACAAATTTGTTAAACAAATTTTACAGGGAAATAACAGCCCAGTAGTTTATTTAAACATAGCATAAATTTGAAAGTTGCATTCATGTTTCAGGCTTTATAGACACATTGCCTATCGACGGTTTGTGAGGTTTATTTGGAGGCGCCTCGGACGACACAACAGGAGGATCCTTCCAGCCTGTGTTGTGACAGCTATCAGGAACAAGTTTCCCAGCCAGCAGTACTGTGGGTTTCGCTACCCTGGAGAAGAAATTAAAATAATGAAAAAATAAAACTAATCTAACTTTATACAAAATTGTTTTGTAGTTTTCTTGATCGTTCAAATTTTATACAATGTTTATGGACATTGTATCTTAAATTATATACATGTATGATCTATGGGCATGTTTATGATCAAGATAATGTCAGAAGTATGATTAGAAAATACTGGTATGTTTTTTGGTGACATCATTCATAAGCTGATAACAACATGTTGAGAGAGGATATTGGACAGTATACATGTAAAAATACTTTTAATGAATAATTAACAGACCTATTAACGTAGATTATTAAAACGTGTGACGTGCTGCTGCACAGTCACATGCTTCGGGGGTTTTGGAGTGCTCTGTGACAGAGGAGCCTCCTTGGTAACCTCATCCTCTCAAGGGCCTCTCTTGCTTTAACATAGCTATCGTTGATGGTGCGTAGGTGTACTACGGCATCCATCAGATGGGAGATGTAGTCTATAAGATAAAAAAAAAACATTATAAAACTGTACATGTCTATATATTATTAATAATTCAAGTTATGAGATTATATTTTCTTTACATTTAGCCTTTAATAATATGACTATCAGACTTACTGAAGGTTTGGTCAACTTTAACTTCCTTTGCCACTCCCTCTCCTTGCCGACCCTTTGGGTATGAAACACAATACTGTTTGTCTCCCTCCTTCGTCTGATTCTGTGGCCTAGCAACGTTCTCATTAAAATGCATCGCTGCAAGGTGTATCCTGTAGTAAAAGTGAAGTACATGTAGATGCAATAATATTCTAATTTAGAAAGAAGAGAAGTTATGAAGTATTCCATACATTTAATGATTTTTGACAGGTGCATATTTTTAAAGATTATTAATTACCGAGCTTGCATCTGAATGTACAAAAAGTGTACTGCTTTGGGTGCAAATGAGCAGACCACTTTATGAAAAGCCTCCAAGCAGGAAGTTTGTCCTATGCGAGACAGCTGCTTGATGTCTGTCAACAGCATCCGCCCCTTCACAACTCCCTCTAATTCCAAGAATGCCTTGGATCCTAAAAATATATTTAAATACAAATTTCTTACAATATAATATGTACATGTACAATGTTTCCATAAATTTATATACCAGGCAAATGCATTAAAATAAAAGATTGCATATTCAAATACCTATACTTTGTAATGGTTTACACATAAAACTTAACTAATCTAAACTAAATATAGTCTTTACAAAAGACTTTGAGTGAAATTATTGTACCTCTCCTGAGCCAGGGTCTCTCAATATCCACAGATGCATGAAGGCATCTAGGATACAGCTCACTGTGTCCCTCATGTACATTTGTGACATGATTTAGAATGGAGATCCATTTTTCACGAACCAATTCTCCATTTCCATTGCTAGTCGCTGCACACCAATAAATGTGATTGCCGATGGAATGAGCCCATTCTCCAAGCAGTTCACAATATTTCTTTTTGGAAATTGCATCCAGCTTTTTGTACACTCCTATGAAATATATTTTTTTTAAATGTTGGTAAATAAAGAATAGATAACTGTTTTTAATTCATCATGTACAATAGAAACACTATGCATACCTTTTGCCACATGCCATACATCAAACATGTGAACAATCAGGGGTTGTTTACGTTTCATGTAGGCCTTCACTTGGCTGTGACCAGGTAGGATATCTCAATCTCCTCCGTCTCAAGCTTGGCCAAACACCTTTTCAGTCCCTCCAACTCCATATGGTATGAGTTTGGCACTTCATTGCTCTGAATAGAATTATGGTACATATAATATAAATGTAATTGAAATTTTTACATTTAGTATTAAAATAAAGTTTTTATACTGCATAATACAGGATTCATACCATGAAAGATTGTACACATTTTTTACCTGGACAAGCTGAATATCAACAACTTTAGAAGTGTTCAGATCCATAACGGAGTAGGACCCAAATTTAGCAGTGTGCCCTGGAGAGCAGCAGCGGGCATCACCACCCAACTTCACAGGAACATTACTGGTTTTAATCTCCTCAAACAACTCCTGCTGCTTTTGATGCCACACCTACAAATGTATTAAGAAAAAAACTTTTCTTGTTAGTGTTATTTATTTAAATTTTTCCAATCATTCTTTATGCTTTACATGAAATATACATACTGGTACATGTATGTGCATAAAAATGCCAAGGTGCAAATTTTACTGAACTTCATCACTGGTAGCAGTGAAAAGTAACTATACCTGTTCAACTGCAGGAACTAGGTAAAACTGTTGCAGTGCATTGTACATCCTATAACTGAAACACCGGATTCCAGCAAAATTTAGAAAGTTGACTGCTTTGACTGGACTGCATCCGCTAAACAAGATCGCTGCAGCAACAATCAGGTTCCCCCAGGGCATCATGCCAGAGAAGGGTTGACTTGCCCACTCCCAGGATACACTGCATTTCTTGCAAGACCAATGAATACTGACAGCTGTGCCTGAAATAAAGACACAGACACATATATATTACAATAAAATACATATGCAAGCAGCATATACACAACTGCAATGTTATAGTGATTGCATATACATGTATTTGTGGGTTTTTTTTAATAATTTAATACATGTTGATATGCATCGCTTTAATGTTTCATTATTTTAGATTATATATCTATACATGTACCTAAAACACTCCAAACATAATCAGCTTTGTTGATGGGGATGCCACAATGTAAGCAATGTGAGGGTAACAGATGTTCCAGACTACTCTTGTACACAATGAATTTGGTGTCGTCATTCATGTCGATGTTGGACTTTAGTGTACTATCCTCATCCTCACTCTCGTGCTCAGGCAGTATCCACTCCATGTCAGAATGGTCGGAGTCTGAATATGAGAGCATGTCATCATTATGTAATACAGCTGATGAAGGGTTGGGAAGGGCCATGTCAACCTGAATACCAATATCTCTTGTCTCCGGACTCACTTGAGTCATTGTACTCTGATGTTTCTGTTAAACAAAAAATCAGTTTTAAAGGATTTCCAAAGTATGTGTATTATGTCAGTATAATGTACCCAGGTATTAATAAATTCCACTTACACATTGATTTGGAGAAGTCTGGGTAAAGGCGTTGAAATGACTTTTTCCCATTGCTTCAGAAATCTGTTACATAAAAAACTAAATTAAAATGTGTTGAACTTTTTTTAAATATGATTTATTTTTTTAAATGAAAAAAAAAATTATCCATTTAAGGGCAAGAAATGAATTGATATTATAAAACAAATAGTTGAAAACTATAGATATTTTGATTGATATCATACCAAATCAGTGGAAAACTCCAGGTTGCATGCAATTGCACCGGTTTCACTGTTGTGTACCAAATTGCCATCAGCTTCATTTCCGCCATCAGAGTCATCCCCTTCATCTGCCCCATCATCAATTCTTCCTAGAGCCTAATTATAAATATTATATATTTTTTAATGATAATACATATACAATATTGCCAAGTTCCTTTAAAAAAAATATTTGTATAATATCATTAATATACAAATTTTTACAAATTCAATAGGACCGCTATTGATTAATTGATTTGATAAGGAAATCAATTAAATATTTGATAATTTGTGGCGAAAACTTATGTTGTAAACTGTGTTTACAAATCCATTCACAATATAAATTAGCTACATATTTATGATAACTTTTTCATAGCGCCGAAGTCCTGTACATAGTTTGATGAAAAAAAGCGTTTGGGGGCGTGTCATTTTTGTTTTTATTATTCTCGCGATATATTTGCATGTTAAATATTTTCAAATTAATTTTATACTTTTATAGAAAGGCACATATAGTAACGTACTATATTGATTTGGGTTTTTTTCATTTAATTCATTTACACGTGTGTCGACAACGTTATTACTAATTTAATTACCTCTATCGTCCTTCGCTTGAAGTAGGCTGTAGACGTCCTCTGTTTTTTTTTTCAACTTTCTCGTTTGGAAGGTCGAATAAAGTCGGAATGGCATCGGGGCGAAGATCAAGCTTCTTGTATCCGCATTTTTTGGCCAAGGCAGGGTGTATCTTGAACTGGTCAGCAGTAAAATGGCGGGCGCACAACTTTGAATGTTCCGTGACTGAGAATCCGTCTCGGCGAAGATTTCGCACCCAAATCCTCCTGAACTTTGGATCTTTTGGAAACAAATACATCGATACTCCCCTTTGACTCCGAATATTACAATTAAACGCAACGCATTGAACTATTTTGACATCTAATTCCTGCTTCTTTCTTGCTGTGTCGTCAGTGTAAATAATCCGTATTGCGTCAAAAGTGGTCTCATTTGACGTCATTAACAAAGGGAGATAAGTCATCATACTTTCACGATACGTTTAGAGCAAGGCAACATTTGACGGATAATCGAGTCAGTTACCATACAGATATGTGTAAAACAATTATGGTACGTCTTCAGTGATAAAAAAGAAATTTATTTTCAGGCATAACAAAATTTCTTCCAAATATTGTCTCCTATGACCTTTAAGTTGAACGTCCTGTTATTACTTGTTAATTTTACTCGGGACACCTTAACCCTACTCTGTGTGTGTGTGAGAGAGAGAGAGAGAGAGAGAGAGAGATCCAATGATGGCTAAGTACACACTCGGTGCCTTCGCCGTTCGACTCTTCAGAGTGTGGAAAAAAATACATTTTACGATATTTTATATTGAAATTTTTTTTATTATTCATGAACAACGTCAGTTATCGAAATCTGCGTCATAGTTCTATCACTTGCGGTCTTTTTTTTTTATTATTATTATTGTGGGGGGGGGGGGGGGGGGGGGGGGGGGGGGTATGTTATTGTCGTGTGTGTGAATGTTGACGATGAATTTTCACAATGTAGATTTACATTGTCATTCAGGAAATTTTGTTTGCCTCCTGTGACATTTACGGTCACGGGAACTTTCAGTGTTAAATGTGTGTGTGTATATATATATATATATAGAGAGAGAGAGAGAGAGAGAGAGAGAGAGAGAGAGAGAGAGTTCCCGGGACCCTAAATGTCACAGGAGGCATACAAAATTTCCTGAATGGCAAAGTAAATCTACATTGTGAAATTCATGGTCAACATTCACACACACACACACACACACACACACACACACACACACACATATATATATATATATATATATATATATATATATATTAAAGGACGGTGTGAATCCAAAGGTTTTGTGCCCATGATTATAACAGCACACAAATTTAATTATGAAATTTAACAATATCACAGCACAACACATCACTACGAACAAAGCTACATAAAATAATGAAACAATGCTACACAAGACAGCGGTAGCGGTCCATAAAATAACTTGGACTCATTTTTAGCATTTTCGTTACAAGTTGAACATGGATTTCATATTAAACTTAACAGAAACCATTTTAGTACAATTCAATCAAGAGTTAATTTTTCTGTTCTTGCTGTCACTGAAATCCGATAATAAATTTGGAGAAGGCCACGTTTAGAGGAAGGTGAAAGAAGAGAGAGAGAGGGGGGGTGGAACAATCTCCCTACAATCCAACCCCGTATTTGTCGCAAATGATAAAGAACATAGTATAGACCATTGACTGTTGAGGCTGGTAGTAAAGAAATAATGACCCAGCCCCCACCCCAATCACGGTAACATAAATATGCTTATATGTATAGTTTGAATATCTGATTGAAATGATATAATTTTCACATTTATTTGCAATTTAGTTTTATCATCTTTTTATTGCTAAGATTGAAGGAAGAGCTCCTAGCGTAATTCGGATATTATCAGTAACTTTTTGTTACCTGGTCATTAACCGTACAAATATCGGAGAACAAATATTATTTTCGTTAATAATTTGTTAATTACTAATATATAAACTAGTTTTACACAGATGCGTCAGCCTTTGTCAGGAAGACTGCATCTTGACACCGTGTGATTGTGCGACACACACAGTGAGTTTGTTTAAAAAGACTGCCTGACGGTATTTCTTTTTAAGACAGGGAAACAAAGTGATAAGATGTCATTATAGTGGAGATCAAAATAAACAGGGCTAAAATCCACTGTATAGAATTATTTTTAAAGACATATTGTATTTAGACGGCTCTGTGTACACGTATGTGCATGAAGATATTAACATTTGTGATCAATATTTCTAGCACGGAATGATTGAATATTTACATTTTCAATGCCTTCGACATCTTTACAAATTTTAATCATTTCCTTATGAATGCTATGTACTGGTAGTTGTGAACAATGTGCGTATGAATCTTGATAAATGTAATGCGTCTATTTTAACGGCTGGGAATTCTATCATATATGAAAATAAAATGTAAATATAGAAAATAAATCTTATTTTTGAAAATTCATAAGGATATGAACTAGGCCTACAACCCTTAACGCCGGCATATTCATGAAGTGTGCTGGCGTGAAGCGTCACAGTTCATCTTCATTATCGGAGTAGTTTAGGGTATTCCAAATACTGCAGGTTTTCCCAGCAAATCTCATTTATTTGTAAATGATAAATGTGTGGGTCGTAGTTTTGAAATAAAAGGTCGATATTCTATCATAAATGATATTTGTTCATAAAATGACTCTCCTTGATCGTTGTCGTGGGCATCATATGTACATGGTTCTGATTTCTACAAACGAGCAGGTGAATTACCAAGGGGTCTAGATTCAGAGTGATTCGGAAAACCTCAAACCGACTGTACAAAACGAGAAAGACCGAAGGTAAGCCAGAAAAGGGAGATAACCTTGATTTTAAAAATATGTAAATTTGTTGACTCCGCCCTTGTTTGAGCCAAGGAAGTTGTATGTGGAAGTTAAATTTGACAAGTATGTTTAGGGAAGAAATGAAAAATGTGGTGATATCGTGTAACAAAAAAAGCACCTAATTATGTGCATTTTTCTACCCTACGATATATTTATCATAAGGATTAGGAAACAAAATTATATTTACTTACGTCTCTGAGCCAGTGGTCTTGGATTGAGGGTCTATCCACACAGTGATACACTTATAAAACAGGTATGTGTACGTTCTGTAGTCTGCATTTAAGGAAGAAATGTCGGTAGTTTGTTTGGAGTATTCATGGGGAAATAATTTGAGTGATGCATATTCTTCTATTCATAATTCATTACTTAACTTGTTTCCTTTAGGCCTATTCAATTAGTTATTATTATTCGATACATTTTTAAAAGTCAACGTTGAAAGTTCTTTTACGTGTCACACTTTATATCGAGAATTATAAATAATGAAACATCAAAGGTTTATCACTAAAAAAAAAATCTTTATGTGCGCAACGAAAAAAAATCTAACTACATGTATGTACAACAATTACTATTTTCTGCCTTTTTAAAAAAAATCGTATCCTGAGAAAAACCTTTTTGATTGTCATGTAAACTTTAAATCAGTTTGATTATAACGTCAACAACCTGTTATTATGTAGCGATTTGTTATATCATCTTCAGCTTAATATAGGTGTCTGTGTGTGTGTATCTTACGGGCTTGCTATACCGAATCTCTTTTCAACAGGAATTTGATTAAGAGTTTATGTTACAACATAAGAGACTGTGACATTATTTATCACTGCTGCATTATACACCTATTAAATTTATCTCGGGGGAAACCCCCATTGGTTTAACGCCTACATGTCGTGGCATTTCAAGGAAGTTGAGAGTTTAGAGACTTATTCCTGTCTCATGTTACATCTAATTTAAGTACTGTTTAATAAATGTGCTGCCATTGTGTTGTGTTGCCTATATATATATATATATATATATATATATATATATATATATATATATATTTACTTCCTGCATAACTTGACTTGGTATACTGTCGTTAACTTTTGAGAATAAGTCTCGAAGGGGAAATACATAAGTATTCCGTTTTGTAGACATACGAGATATGTTTATTTTATACTGCATTATATAGTCAAGGTTGGATTACTCTAGTGTTGGAAAGGTTTGTGTGTATTTGTTAGGGTCAGACTAGGAAATAGTAATTATAATTTTGTTTAGTTAAATCAAGTGTTGACTATAGATATTTGTTAACCAAGCATTGAACATGAGTTCCATTAAAAGTCAGAAATGATCGTTTCTTCCCTGTAGCAGCAAAGAAACACGAAAGAGATAATTCAAGAAATCTCTAATCATCAAGTTAAGATCCACGCCATAAAACAGAAATTCAAGCGCAGCAACCCCATGCATATTTACCGCGTTTCTTCTTTACTGTGCACATCTATAAAAGGTGTACAAAAAAGACACGCGGTAAATACACAGCCACTACCAGATTAATGTTACCTATAACAAAAGGAGATGGATAAAGTGCACCACTGTATCTATCCTGTCGCACCAGCATGCATTATACTTTTGTATTGTTTAAACCTCAGCCTCGATTTCCTTGTCCCCACAAACAACTATTATGTAACAGGAAGAAATTCTGCTTAGTTACTGGGGTGTTTTTTTAATGTGTTAATTTGACTTTACATCGGCGACGATAGAAGAGTGTGTTTGAAGTGGTTTTATCCTACCTCTGTCGTTATATAAGTATAGCTTTTTATTTCTGCTTCAGTGAAGCATGCCTTTCGGGATTCGCAAGAAGTCGTTACCTTCGGAACCCGCCTCAGCAATGAGCATTGGGACCCCAACAGCTGTGACACACAACGTACATGTTGGTTTTAATGCAACTACTGGAGATTTTGAGGGGCTCCCACCAGCATGGACTGCTTTACTTCAGTCTTCCAATATATCGTAAGTCTTCCACCATATCAAATGTCTTCCACTATTGTACATCTTCCAGAATATATTATCAATTCTCCAGAATATATCATAAATCTTCCAGTCATATACCTTAAGCCTCTCAGTGCACCATTAGTCTTCCACTTTACCATACATCTTCCAATATAAAGTATACTGTAAATCTTCCAGAGTATATTTACAATTTTCCAGAATATATCACAAATCTTCCAGGTATACACCTTTAGTCTTCCAATATACTTTCCAATATTTCCGTAGTCTTCTCATAGGCCTATACCAAAGATCTTTTAATATACAGTGCACCATTATAAATGTACATATTCTTATATCTTCTGAAATGGCCAGACACTTGTAACATATTCACCGTTAGCTTGGATACTGTTGATTCATAGGAGGATATCTAAATACATTTATATATGTACGTTTTTCCAGCAAGATTTCATCGACAGCCAAATTTTATTTGCGAAATGCGATCTATTATGTGAACCCTTTTGTCTTTCAAAACAGTGAAGCTTCTCTCTTAAAACAATTCCTCTCTCAAAACGTTGAAATTTTTTCTTTCAAAACGTTGGAATTTCTTTCTCAAAAAATTAAAACTTCTCTTTCAAAACTTGATATTTCTGTATATTGAAATTTCTCTCCAAATATTTGAATTTCTATCGCAAAAAATAACAGTTAATATGCATATTATGTACAACACACAGGATTTTAGGATACTTTATATAAGTACAGTTAATCTGATAGAATACAATTATTGGATTATGTTATGTGTACAGTATGGCTCGAGTTATCTGTGTCATTATCTCAAATTCGTTACAAAGTCTTTCTTACAACAATATCAGTATTACATCGTGACATAGTCTCCTTTTATTATTCTATCAAAGGGTCGTTTAATGATAATTATAGATTGTATATTATATCTCATGTTTTCAAAGATGGATGGAACATTTTGTTCCAAACTTGGACTTATTATAAAACTAATTCATGTAGTTGAGGGTAAAATTGAAAATTTTCACCCCGAGAAAACCGTTGTCAACTGGAATAGATGGAACCGCTTTTCTTAACTCTCTCTCTCTCTCTCTCTCTCTCTCTCTCTCTCTCTCTCTCTCTCTCTCTCTCTCAAATCCCACATACCTTCAGGTTATTTTTTGGACATAATGATAATATGTGTGTGATGTATCGGTATGTGCAACAAAAATAAAAATCATTTCTAAAAAATATATTGTTACGCATGTACCAAATTTACTGTGGTTTGAAGGAATAAAATGAACTATCATTATTCTACGAAATGAATATTAGAGAATTGACTTACGAATATCAGTTAGGATATTATGTTAAACGTTGATGAACCAGATATTTGTTGCATACCTTTCTTTTTTTTTTTAAGTTATAATAACAATTTTGATATTATTAGTATCATCTGGTAGGAATTATTTCTGAAAAAGTGTCATAAACTTGAGTTTTGATTGATTGATTGTAGGAAAGCTGACCAAGCAGCAAACCCGGAGGCAGTTCTTAATTCGTTGCGAACTTTCACCAAGTCAGTCAAGAAAAAGCCTGGGGAGAGCAAGTTTATGAAAATACATAAGTCCGTTGATGAATCTGATTATGATAGTGATGAAGATGTTAAACGCTGCAGTAAAAAATCAAACGAGGTGCCCCCAGCTCCTCTTAATGTGGAACCACCAGATGGAGAGGTAGGAGGAGCATTTTTCAAGGAATAAGTAACTTTCTCCCTCTGTGATTGCGTTCTTGCGCATGTTCAGAGAAGTGTTGTGAACACCCTATTGAGATTGCTGCCTCGTACTTGGCACAAATATTGAAAGTAGCGAGATTTCAAAAGGTCAGGTTCAGTGATTCAATAAAACGATATTGAGTACATTTGCAAGAAGCTCTTTTCCAGATTTGAGTCATATACACGTGTACTTGCTGAGATGAATGGCACGTGGAGAGAAAGTATATTTTATTACTAGGTCAAAAGGTCAGAAGATGACGTCATAAGCAATTACTAGTAATCGTAATGTTGCGGGCACCATGCATAGTGTCCTACTGTAGATTTCAGATTCATACTTTCTAAAGAGAAATTAAGTAGAGAGAAAAAACCTCTATCGATTTCTTCTACATATTTGCATAAGCGTTGATAGTGTCTGAATATATTGCTAGATAGATGGACATGGAGTCAAAGGATTACGATTAAGTAATTCAATTATTTCGATCCGTTGTTGTATCTTAGTGGTTGTGGTCCTAAATTTGCAGTCGGGAGATCTCGCGTTCAAATCTTGATCCCAACATCCAATCCAAACCAACGACATTTAACTAACATAAATATTCCCTGTTCAAGCTCCCGTCATTTTAAGCAAAAGTCACAGGGACTTTGGATTTGACCTTAAAAACGGAGATCCTCTGTCACATAAGAGAGCCATCACTGTCATGGTCGAAACTAATGGCATGTGGAAAGGTCAAATTTATTGCCACTTCACCTAGAGCTCTAAATGAGTGAAAAATTCTGGAATGAGATGTTTTGTTTGTACCACAAATTTAGACCTAGTAGACACTTACTCAGCGCTTACGGCCATAACAGTGAGGGTTTTTTAACGTCCCATCGCCTGCTGCGACACAAACCCTCCATTTTAAGGTCATATTCGAAAGACCCGTGATTCTCACTTTTATATGTCGACCGTTTGGCGAAGGAGCAATCCTGTCTATGTTTACGTCGTAGGTTTGACGCGTCCATGGGACGAGCGGGGCTCACGACCTCCCGGTTACGAAGCGAACGCTGAATGAGACGTAAAACAACAAACATGAAAACAGTTTTTAGACTGTCCATGTTGATTTAAACAGGTGGTGCTTCTAATATGGGAAGCACGTGGCATTCTTTACTTTCTGAAGTAATTAGTTTTACAGTATTAACCCATAATTGATTCTGTCGTGAATGTATTGACTACCACATAGACGGACTTCCTCAGTGAAATTAACAATATTTTAGAATATTATCGTAAGATATCTGCCACGTATGATACTAATACCTATTACACCATTGGAAATTAAAAATCTCTGACATTTACAACAAAATCTTTACCATATTAGCCTATTCAAATATAACGCATTGTTTGATATCTGTCATATTCTGTCACAACATATCATGCAGAACATCTGATAATTTAAAAGTTTCTTTTTTAAAGTGCAAGGCAGATATTGAGAATGGAATGAATAAGGTTACCCTCAACAGCGAAAACGACCATAGACCTTCAGATCAAGAAATCCAACGCCGACCTAGATCTCAGAAGAAAAACATGACGGACGACGAAATCAACGAGGGGCTTCGTAAGTTTCACTGTCACCTGACTACATGACTTACAAGGTTACATGAAATCAGACATACATTCAAATCATTGTCATTAACAGAATATAATCTTATTATAAGCAGCTTTAAGGCGATATATAGTTATTGACTAGATATCGGGGAAATATTGAAGAAATAAATTTTTATTGAGGGCATGAACTTCAGCCCTAGCACACTTATAAAGCGCGTGATGAAAAGTATTAGTTAAATCAATCTACAAGGAAAACTGACCAAACAGATATTGCAATTATCATAGGACTTCAGAGCATGGCATAAAAAGTTTATAGAGCATTGATATTTGGGGAAAGTAATTGTTAAGGTGACAAAAATACTAATGTTTATTAAACCTTGAAATTATAAACCTTTGGAAGATAAATCTAAATTACGGTGTTTTTTTTTTAAAAAAACACCCTTTTTTTCTCGCACCATAATTCAGAGCTATTAAAATAGTATTATGTATCTTGTATTTCAACTATAAAACATAAAATTACAGAAACTTTTACACTTAAGAGTGGACATTTTTGTCTTCTAAGTCATCTACAAGGTCGGGTTTAGGCGAACTGGAGCAATAAGCAGAGAAGAACGGGAATATAGGTATCCTAAGTAACCACCATTATTTTCTGTTCTCCTGTTGAATTCATTGCCCTTTTTACGATTGGTAAATCAGCATTACTTTCAGAATTTAAAACTTCAAAATTTGCATTTTGAAGTTTACATCCAGGGAGATAAATATTCTTTGGATTTGTAAGGAAGATGATTTTGCTTGCAGTTCTATGGATGCAATGTCAATCGTGCTTGGGATTTCTTAATAGTGATCAAAGACGACTAGAGCGTCAGGGTACCTTAATAGTGATCAAAGATGACTAGAGCGTCAGGGTACTGGGAAAGTAGTCAACTCGTCTTTTACAAATCTCATCAGATTTACCCTTACGGTCATGGAATTCGATGAACAAGTGCCCCACCATCAAGAACATATTTGATACAAACACCGCCCCCCCCCCCCCCCCCCCCCCCCCCCCCCCCCCCCCCCCCCCAGCTTTCTAACTTTCGATTCCCCATTCATAATCAGCAAGACTCTACTTGTGTGATTTTCTAAGGAAACCCACTGTATCGAATAATACAGTGGATATATTGTACAAATCATATGTAAGGACTCAGATAAGTCCAAATCCATACTATTAGAAACTGCGGCAAACCGCTGGAAAAGTAACAGAGGGTTCCTCCTCAATTTTCAAAAGGTTTCTAGAACTTGTGGTGCCAAATGCTTTTAAGCTGCTATCTCTTAAAAGAGTAAATTGAAATATTTTGGCCAATCATGGATTCAATAATTTGCTTTTCAATTTCATTAGCACAGTTTTCATTGACCTCTTGGCAGTCATCCCAGTTTAAATGAAGAACCCCCAAAAGGATCTCTCTATCGAACAAGAACGGCAATAATCAAAGTATCTTTTCTATCCCTGTCAATTTTCAATTACCTGCCTGTTTGTGCTATTCGCTCTTTTTGCATGCAGTTCCTGTAAATTCAGTCATAGAGAGTGTGATCTCTGTACAAACTGGCATTGCAAGTAACCACGGTGATCCCTTCATTCTCTATCATACCATGTCGTCTCGTCAACCTTCCTGATGACTTCACACTTTCATTAAAACACTTTCCCTTGCAAAGACTGGTCATGAAATTCTGCAACTTGGAAGAATCACTAAATTTAAAATTTAGACTACCGTAGATAAATCTGTTTCATGTGTTTCATCAGAGTTGAGTGTTTCATCAGGAGAGTCTTTCTGTGTGGTTTCCGCTACATTTGGCTGTGTAAATGTATACTATGCTGCTTCTATAAACATGTGTGCTCTAGTTGTCCTTGACACCCCTTTCCATTTAGGATATGTGGAACTGAATTCTTTGCATATATCAAATCGAAAATCTTTTGCAGGTCAGATCCGTACATGATATCCCCAATGTTTCCCAAAAGACTCGTACACATGTGAAATCCGCCCATTCGCAGCGCCATCTTCTTTAACTCATTGTCTAGCTGTTCCTTCGCTCTTATGTCAAAGGCCTTCAAGGACAATGGCTGATAATAATAAAATTATATATAAAAAAACATATATATGTGAAAAGAAATGATTAAAACTTGGTTTATTGTCAATGAATTCCCAGATAATTTTTTGGTCGTGGTCGATGGGAACATAAATATAATCACGGAAAGAAAAACACATGGAATTCAATGTGCTCTTTTTTTTACGCAACTAATGGCGTTTCATACCTTTTCCGTGAACTGTTTTATCCCTTGTACACATTATATTTCAAAAAGAGATAAGGAAACTAAAATAATAAAATATTGACTGCCTTTGTCACCTGTATACAGTGTACATTTATGACATATAGCATAGTTTTTCCTGACACTTAGATACATTAGAAATATATTTTTTAAATAACTGCATGAATAATACACATTACTTACTTGTTATTTTCTAGCCTGGACATAAGTACAGCAACTAGCAACATTGTGTTCAAAAAAGAACAAGTTTTCCTAATTTATCCTACCAAATGTAAGAGGTCACTACTGTGAATTGTAGCTAATTATTAAGTTTTCATATAATTCATGAGTTTATTATGGGAAAATAACAAATGTCCAAAACTGCAGATAAGAAAATTACAAAGGCCAACGTAGGGATATATGATTTTTTCACCGCGAGATGATAGACAAGGGAGGGACGTAACTTGCGCAAGGTATTGATACGTGGATTGGCTAGACTATATGCAGGCATGAAGTGTAGCTGTTCATATCCTTATATATTTTCAAAAATGAAATTTATTTCTTATATTTACATTTTACTTTCATTTCTGTCAGAATTCCAAGGCGTTAAAGTAGACAAACTATATTTATCGGTATTCATACGCGCATTGTTCACAACCCCATCGCATTCACCGAGGGTAAGGATTGATTGATTGTTGTTTTTCGCCACACTCAACAATTTTTCAGTTATCAGGTGGCGAGGGTAAGGAAAGTATCTTCATATTCAGTTTTTTTATTACATATTTGTAAATCCAATTCTGGAAATGCACATTCGTCAACATTTTGTTAGCAGACGAAACGTTTATATCCGTTATAATTATTTGTAAACATGTGTCGTCACAATTTAGTTTACAAGTAGGATTAGTTCCCAGGCTTTTGAGTAATGAAAATACCCGACACTCTCTGTACAATATTATAAGGTTCAAGTCTCTTGAATCCGAAACTTCTCAACCGATACATGTGTACAAAATTGTCAGGCTTCTCAGGGTTTCTCGATGAACCATTGGACGCGCCGATTAACGGTTAGTAAAATTAATACTTGAATACTACTATTCTCTTCATTTTTGAAGTGGAAAATTAAGTTCCACTACATGGAATATTGAATTCGAGAACCACAGACAGTGCAAGTGCGGTCGACATGACACGTTTTTGTTTTTGTTTTTTTTTGGGTTTTTTTTTTATTGTTTTTTAAATTTTTAAATGTGATGCTACATTTTAGGTTTAGAGATTTCTTAAACTGATGTTTGTATAAAGCCTAGGATTACACTTTCCTGTTAACAGTTCCTTTATATCACCACATCTTTGGGTTCTTCTTCCCCTTCCTATAAGTTTTTTTTATCTTATTCAATCTTATCTAAAGAAGAATATCTAATGAAAAGTTGGTAAAATGTAAACTCTCTCTCTCTCTCTCTCTCTCTCTCTCTCTCTCTCTCTCTCTCTCTCTCTCTCTCTCTGCAAATTGTGTTTGTGCTCCAAAGAAGAGGAGACATATTGTTGTGTACATGTCGGACTGTCCGCTCATTATCTTGCTTTTTTTTTTTACATTGACAAACATAACTTCTTACACACAAGTTGTCCATGACTATGAAAATTACCTTTATCAATTCATATGTCTAAGGTCACGGGATGTTGTACACGCATATACCTATTAACAAATTTAAGTAGACAGGTAATAGAAAACTCTTTACCAAGTGTTCATTAAACATCAGAGGCAAGTTGATCGCGACTAGCAAAAGACTTGATTTGGACTTAAAGGTTAAAAAGGTCAAAGCAAAGGCTTTTAGCAAGCATGCGTTAGTTTGTCCAACGGATAACTGAGGAGCCCTTATTTAAATAGTAATCAAACTTTATAGGCTTGCTAATCATGACTATAAGATGATACCTATGCCTTTTCAGGTCAAAAGTCAGGTCATAGGCTATGTGGCATGGATACGGAAGGTGTCCGACCAATAACTAGAACATTGTTTGTCCAATTCTCATTAAAATTTGTACGCTCGCTATTAATAAATAGGAAATGGTTCCTGCTAATTTCAGTTCAGTCTAGTATTCCATCATATTCCAAGTTCAAATCTACGTCCTGTATATCACACACACACACACACACACACACACACACACACACACACACACAATCCATATATATATATATATATATATATATATATATATATATGTATATATATATATATATATACCATTATTCTGGAGAAATGTCCTTATCTGACTGTACACAGGGATTCGAATAAATGGACATGTTTCCTTAATGTTTTAGTGTCATCTGTGTCCTTCCTGACCTCATCATCTGCATTTCATTGTCCTTGTAAATCCAATACCCCCTACTTTTTTTTAAATAGTAAAGTTGGAAATGAAGGTCCAAAATTCATAAGAGCCCCGATCTATCCATTGAAGACATAACGTCATCTGTATCATGAATTCTATCAGACGATAGTCTAAATATGAAAAGGAAGAACTTGAAACCTTGTCAGAATGGATAACAAGTATACAAGGAATATCAAAATCTCGTACAAGACACGTTAAACCACCTCGCCTTTTGTGTTTAGTAAACCAGAAGTGATGAAAGAATTAAACAGGTTATATGAGGAATATGAATCATTGGTTTCAGCTGATTGGTTGGATGGTTGTACATGTATATTGTTTAACGTCTCGCTCGAAAATCTTTCACTCATATGGAGACGTGAAGGACTGTAAAATTTAGGCCTATGCTTCTCATCCGAAGGACCATCCAGCTAATGAAGCTTGTAGCAACATTATCTTTGTAATGCTCATTGTTACAGCTGTGTTTTAAACGAGCCTTACTTTGATTTCACGTTTGGTAATCCATCTTACACTCCAAGTTGTCTTTCCAAAGACGGGGTTCTTCGACATCACGTTTCAGTTTTGAACGCATTCACATGTGTAAACCAGTGCCATGGAAGAAAGATTGTGAGTTGTCGTGCCTATAATGGAATTCAAATCTTCTCAAAAACTCTTTCAAGCAGGGACACATTGCAGGATCCGGTAAATGCCCTACCAAGCCTTCACCAAAATCTTACGTGTCGTGAATTAGAAACGTCAGACGCATTGTGGAACAACTTATGCAAGAAGTGGTTTCAATAAAGGGGTACACATTCCATGGAACTTTCAATAAATCTGAAATCACAAAGCTTTTCGAAAATCAACAACATCTAAACGTGCGACTTTTCAACACTTTACACTACCATTCAAAGATTAGGCTTTTTGACATCATAAACAGCTGCTTCTTCAATTAAAATAGAACTAAAAAAATACTCATATCTTGTGATCAGTCATACAAAACATTACGTTGTTAAACACCACCCTAATTCTATGCACAAGTACTTAGAAGTTGAAATTTAAAAAAATGCTGGAGTTCCTCATTTACAATATTTACGTGGTCTTTTTGATTAGGTTTTCCGGACGTCTTTTGGAATTTACATGGGCTTGAATTGTTATCCTTTATTAGCTGACCTTTACTTCAATTCTACAAACACACACACACACACACACACACACACACACACACATATATATATATATATATATATAGAGAGAGAGAGAGAGAGAGACGACGTTTTATTTATTAAAAATATTCACTTTCATTCATATGTTGATTGAATATATCCCAGTGAATTCGAAATGATAGACACCACAGAGTCTTCCATATCTTCTTCATATTTGGATACTCTATTGAACATAGACGTTAACACAAACTCACAATTCAGCTTAATTACAAACAGGATAACTTCAGCTTATCCATTTCATATTAATGTTGCAATATTCCATAACAATACATATGTTGTTTATGTCCCTCAAATGATTCGATACGCAAAAACAGGTTCTGCGTATGATCAGTTTTTAAGTTGAGGCAGGCTACTGACGAATAAATTGATCTTTAAAGTAAGCATTTCACAAATTATATCGTCATTTCAATGATTTAATTTGCGAATAAAACGTTTGATTAAGTCGAATGTTGTCTGACGTGTGTCATACAAATTCTCTACGTACTGATTTTGACTACGGGTTGCTCTGTTTACCCTATCAAGATGGAGTGCTCAGGGTGGGTGGAATCGGTCAATAGGAGATGCTTACCCCTCCTTGGCACTTGCTCCTACCTTTGGTGTGTCCAGGGTTTCGTGTTTACTTCACTCTTAATTTCCTATTCTTTATAGGATGTATGAGATTGAAAGGTGCTCGTTATCTTAACTTTTCCATTTTACAGTCTAAAGGACAATGGTCTTCTTTGCAAGTGTATACCAAATACTACCCTTTTGTTTGTTTGTAATGTTTTGTTTTTTTGTTTTTGCTCATTTCGTCATCAAGTTCATGGGAATATCAATATCTATTATGCAGATAACCTCTGTGGTTTCCTAAACATAGATTTCAACTGGGGAGAAAGCATGTTTTACAAATATATTTATTCAGCTCACTCCAACAAATTTAGCATCAACATGTACGTGCGACAATATTTTCTTCTGAAGTAAGTTCAATAAATGACATCGAGAATGTGAAGCAAATTTATCACAATGCAATTAGAATATTTCCATAGATAAACAAATGATACTTCAAAAGATTTCTAAAATGCTGAAGTCTTAACTTTCTGAGTAATCAGATTCTCGATATAAATGATTATCCACCATGTCCATGTATTAACAATTACCAATTCAACATCCCTAGAAGTGTAAATAAGAATTGTTTCCTTGCCAAAGTAAATGACTGAGTATGTATATAATATCTCTGCATTTGTCCGAAATTTACAGGAAGTGTAGAAATGTAGTTTTCATTCCTATTTTTTCCTCTTTCAGAGTCACTTGCTTCACCTGGTGACCCTACTGCAAAGTATACCGTTTCTAAGCAACTTGGGGCTGGGTAAGGATTGTTGTTCTATGTTATGGTGATTGAAATAGTCTTTTATATATGGCGTAAACGAAACCGGAATAATTGCACGTTTGTCAGTCTCGGTTTAATAATAACGGAAACTGGGATTGAATTTCATTTCATTTCATAGTCATATCAATATTCAAAATGTTGCCTCTGAGAATATATAAATAATTTTTTTTCCAGAGCATCTGGTGTGGTTTACATGGCAAAACCTAAAGAGGGGAATTCTGTATTAGCCATAAAGGCCATGGACCTTACCAAGCAACCCAAGAAAGAGCTGCTTATAACGGAGATTGAGGTCATGAAAACCTACAGGCATCAAAACATTGTCAACTTCCTAGATTGTTACCTACTGTCTGAGAAAAATGAATTGTGGGTAGTAATGGAATACCTTGATGGTGGTGCGCTGACTGATGTTGTCATGGAAACCATAATGAATGAAGGACAAATTGCCGCTGTAACCCGCGAGTGTCTGCAAGCTCTGAACTATTTGCACTCTAAGAGTATTATACATAGAGATATTAAAAGTGACAATGTATTATTAGGAATGAATGGGTCGGTCAAGCTGACTGATTTTGGCTTCTGTGCCCAGCTAAGTGGAGATAACTCTAAGCGACAGACAATGGTAGGCACTCCGTACTGGATGGCTCCGGAAGTTGTATCAAGGTTTGTAAATATTTCAGGTGGTAGAATTTTGATCCTCTTCAGATCTAGAGTAATGTTTAATGTATTGCTGAAGTGAGTTGATGCATTGAATGGTGTATAGATGACAGGATATATTTCTGCCAGTTTCTCATTCCAACTGCCGAAGTTTCATGCAATCAACACATTTCGTAGAAGAAATATTTAATTAAGATAGGTAAACACACTAAATATACCAATATTCTCTCAATTCAGAGGAAATCTTTTGTCAACAAATATCAATATAATTTGAGGAATATAGATCTGAATCTGCAAAAATATAACACCATTTTTCCAATGTTTGTTGGGCCCATGTTACAAACAAAAACAGATCATCTATACATAATTAGTTGTGGGTTATTATAAACAGTTGAATGTTTAATTGCATCTCAAAGTATTTATCGAGAATTATATACAAAGAAACACCAAATGCCTTTTATTAACATTGGTAAATGTATGTAAATATAATGATGTGAGAATCAAAAATCGAAAGTAAAAACAATGAAATTCCCTCCTGAACTTCAATTTACGATAGATCACAGGGGCTCGTCACGAACTTTTTGTTTCATTAAAATTGACACCATGGCCTCCGTGGCCGAGTAATGAGAGCATCGGGCTTAAAATCACAAAGCCTCTCACCTCTGTCGGCGCGTGTTCGAATCTCGGTCGCGACGTTATGCGAGCAAGTTTGCCAGTTTACTTGCGGAAGGTCGGTGGTCTCTTTCCAGGTACATTGTATCTGGGTTCTCTCCTCCACCAACAAAAACTGGACGCCACCAGATAACTGAAAAATTGTTGAGTGTGGCGGAAAGCAATAAATAATCAACCAATCAATCTATATCTATAATTACACAAGGAAGGAATCCAGAATCCAGAAATTGCTACTTCACATTTTCATCTGTTTCCTTTCTTTATTTTACGTACGTTAATATTTACAATTTGGTCTCAACCGATCGGGGAAAGATCATAGTTAGTAGAAATACCTAATATCTGTTTGCACCGGCAATAAATATGAAGAAGCAATGCATTGTTTTTCCATGTTTTTGAACTTCGGGAACTTTTCTTCAATCACCCAAAATGGAATGCGCGCTCTCATTGGTCAATTCAATTCGCTCTTTAATTTCAATCAAGTTAATTCGTACATTGTGTGCGAGAGTTGGTAAGGTAGGCTGTTTGAGACTGAGAGGGAAACACATGGGTTTCGTGGTAAGTAGAAAGTAAGACTTTAATAAGTATTGGAATGATATATATTAAGTATCAAAACATTATAACCCCGTAATACAACATGCTCTTTGTCCACGTTGACAGATTCCCGCGAAAACATTCTCGTGTATATACCCCTATTCATCAGCATTCATTGCATAGATACTCTGTACATTACATTGTAATAGTTCTGTCTTTAATTACAGGAAACATTATGGAAAAAAGGTGGATGTTTGGTCTATGGGAATCATGGTCATTGAAATGTTAGAAGGAGAACCTCCATATTTGAATGAGACCCCACTGAAGGCTATCTACCGAATAGCCACCAAAGGAAAACCTGAAATTAAGAATTATGAAAAGCTGTCGAAATTACTTCAGGATTTCATTGACCGGACGTTGGAGGTGGAGGTGGACACAAGGGCAGACACTGATGAACTCCTGCAGCACGATTTCATGAAATGTGCTAAAGACCTCAAAACACTCAGGCCGTTAATCGTAGCTGCTAAGCAAGCTACCGGACACTAGTCAGAAGTACTAGTAACTTTTCAGCTCACCTGAGCTGAAAGCTGAAGTGAGCTTTTCTGATCGTCTGTTTGAATTTTGACACCGAAATAGGAAATTTTGTACACAAATTGAAAAGTGTGTATGTTTATCTTTGTGCAAGTGTACTGTGTGTGTCTGCAGTTATGGGAATGTTACAGATTGGTGTTTGTCGGCTTCTTTAATGCAAAATATTTTATTTTCATTATATACATATTGCGTAGCATAAACTATAGCATAAGAATATTAATGTGAATTGAAAATATTTAGTTTTCTAACGCTATTGATAAGATGCTTTAGAGACATGCACTTTTTTGTCTCGGTTACTGTGCTTAAAAACATGTTTATCTGAGAACAAGTATTCTATATTTATATGCCAAAATCTCAAAATTCGATCAAACTCTAGTTTCGTGAATTACATTTGTACACCATTTACCAATTATACACCATAGTATCATATCATTATAAGGGATTCAACATATATTCCTGAGAAATATTTGAGTTTAATGTAGTTGATATTATTCTATTGTAACACACTTCAATCATAAAAGTTTTGTGTTATGTGACTTTATTGTTTCGAAACGACATGTGAATGATTTTCATTGGTATAAGACTTGTAATCACTATAGAATACACTTAGTAACAACATTCTGTACTTGTTCTCGTGAGTGAAGACTGTGTATTTAATTGTTATTTATTGTATATCTGTGTGACTTTTATTATTGTACAACACTCGTTGCTCTCATACAAACCAGTAATGGTTGACAGTTTTATCGTGGGGGAAAGAATCTCAACACTTTCAACATTTCCTGTTTGCAAAGAACACCTTAGACTTGTGTTATGAATCGAAAATATATAATTATTCTTAAGTTGCAACAATTTACATATCTAACGGAAATTATGCAAGATACACATGTACGGTCTTTGGTACGAAAGGGAAATTTCTGCTGTTCGTTATTCATACCAAAGAGAAGTATATATGTTACATAAGTACAAATACCAGGATATTTGGTAATACGAGCGCAGTGGTATTGAAGTACATGTTGTGTATTTGCTTTTAGGTATAATTTAGCTATTAATTGTATGTACAGAACGTGATATTATTCAGAAAGGTTTTATTTACCCCCAACAATGCCTTTACAATTTTCAGGTTGATGTGCATTGAAAACCACGTCTCATTTTTCTCAGAGAATACTTTTTTTGCGTTGGTTAAAGAAAGGGAAGTAATCCTCACTCTATAAAGGGCAAAAGTCTAATTTACTAACTAAGCTAATAATTTACTGAAGTATATGATCAATAAATTCTCTAAATCTCTGCATGCGGTACTTGTAAATTGTGAGGTTTGCGGTAAAGAGTTAATGCTTCTTAGTATCATAAGGGAGGGGTCCGCACCCGCCTTGAAGAATTAGCATACAAAAAATTCAAGGGAATTAATGAATGAGCGGATGAAAATTGTTATGTGACACGAGAATTGAAGGAACTTATAAGTCTGAAATCCAGGAACTGAAATAGCTTCTGCAAATACCACTGAATTGTGATGGAAAACGCAGCAAAGGTAGCCGATAGACATCAAAAGATGGCATTGTCTATTTCTCGTAGAACCAGAATGGACCGAAAGTGCCAACATCTATAGGCGCAATGTAAATAACAAAAGCCACAGACGAAGAGTGATACACAAATGTTACTGTCGATTCGTCAGGTTAGGAGTGGGCGCTTGGTATACGTTGACTCTGGACTCTATGTTCCCACAAACGTGAAGAGGGTGATTCCTGATTTTAAAGTCGACTCCGAAGCTCCCGTTTCAATAATACTTAGGAAACATTTGGTGCTAAATCTAAATACTTTGAACTTGGATATCCTATTGAACTTTAGATGTTAACCACAAACTAACAACTCAACTTTATGATAGATAGGATAACTTCATCTTCTCCATTGTCGATTTCCCATATTTGGGTAGCAATGTTGTATTTATGTCTGTCGATTGATTCGATACGCAAGAACTTGTTCTGTGTATGATCAGTGATTAAATAGAGGCAGGCTACTGACAAACAAGTTGATGTTACAGGGGTTTCAACAGTTTCGTTGAAGTCACCATTGTATGATCGTTATAACGATCTAGTTTGCCAATACAACCTGTCAAATGTTGTCTGTCACCACGTTCTTTACACACTGATTTTAACTACGGATATCCCCGTTTGTCTGATCAAGATTTCATGGTGGATGTGACCGGTCGACAGGGGGTGCTTATTCAACTAGTCACCTGATCCCAACTCCCGTATATCCAGGGGTCTATGTTTGCTTAACTCTTAATTTTGTATTCTTTATAGGAGTTAAGAGATTGATCACAGTTCGTTATCTTCACCTTTTTATCAGCAAGTAAACCGATATTGAGTCACGTATTGGACTAACTGTAACGGATAGTAAACAACCTACAATCGTTGTATAGAATTGTAAAAGTGTGTCAGATTTTCAAGCAGAAGACAAAGATCATGTTTAGTAGTATCTGCAGACACTGGTACTTTGTTCCATTATATAGGCTGACGAATCTTAAAGGCGATCTATTAGTAGAATATAAAGGAACAATGGCAGGAATATTTTAGCTAATCAGAACCACATTGCCGTCAAACAATGATGAGTCAACTGAGGCAAAGAATCTACCTGGCCATACCAAAGTTGTGCTGGACGAAGCAGAATGTCTTTCACACAAAGTAAAGACGGCAAGTTCATTCCTTTTTGTTGAGACGTATTAGGCTTTTTGTTGAAAAAAAAAAAAACGCCGAGCAAGGACGCACAACCTTAAGCACTCAATCAATACTGAAAATGAAAAGCCGATACGACAACACCCAAAGTGTGCTCCATTCCATCTGAGAAAGAAAATTGATACTCAAATCCTCACATGCTTAAGACCAATATTATCTGACCGTCGTCAATTCCATGGGCAAGTCCAACTGTACTTGTTGGTAAGGAGGATGGGATTCTAGGATTCTGTATCTACTTCAGGAGATTTAACAAAGTAACAATAGAAGATGCATACCCTTTACCAAGGATCGATGAGTCTTTAGATGTGCTTGGAGGATCAAGTGGTTCTCTACATTAACAAATAGACGAGCAGAAGACTGCCTTCACGTCAGTGGTTGTCTTTAGAATCCTTTAGCCTATGCATTGTGGCAAAAGGATTTGAGCGACTTGTGTAAACTGTACACTCAGGTCTGAGATAGGACATCAGCGTGATTTATCTCCACATAATTGTTTGATCAGCCCATAGAAAGACTTGATACAGTATTTAAAAGACTATATGACGCAGGACTGAAGTTAAGAGTAAGAAATGTAGTTTATTTCAACGCAGAATATATCATTTCAACACAGTGGTCATATTATAACATATTAAGGAGTTTAAACAGATCCAGAAAAAGTAAAGCACATAAAAAATTTGTCAACCAGTGTGGCGGATCTATGTAGTTTCCCGGGCTTATGTTTTTATTACCGGAAGTTTTTTAAAAGATTTTGTTGTCATCTAGTCCTTTATACAGTTTAACGCATAAAGATAAGAAATTCGTTTACACTACGGCTTTCCAGGATCTCAAAAGAGCACTTGTCGCAGTACCAGTTCTCGTTTTACCAGATATTTTAGCAGTTTGTAATAGATACGGATAGCGGTAATGGTGGTGTATTAATCCACATTAAAAATGGTACAGAAAGCATAATATTTTACAGAAGCAGGTCATTAAATCAGTCAGATAAAACACAGCATTACGAGGAAAGAACTTTTAGCAGTCGTTCATTTCATTAAGACTTAAAGACTTTATCTATATGGCAGACATTTTGTATTGCATACAGATCACAGCGCTTTGAAATGGATGATGTTTCAAAGAACCAGAAGGATAGTTAGTGCGATGGTTAGAGACATTGGAAGAGCACGACTTTGAAATTCTTAACCGTGCAGATGAATTATACAATAAAGTTAACGAACTTTCAACGAGAGGCTTTTGTGTTTTGCTGAGAAAAAAAATGTGACAGTAAGTCATTTTCATCTATAACCAATAAAAATTCGTAGATGATCTAACACAGCAGCAAGAGGATAATACGGAAATAGCAGAGGTAAAAGGCCAAACTTGGACAGTACTTCACCTACAGCTGCTGACGTCTCAGTATGAGTGAAAAATTCTCAAAGGGACGTAAAACAAACAAATTGGGACAAAATCTATACATGCAGCAGGCGTTGGAAAACATAATGGGCCAAGTTCAACCAAATGATATTTTGTATAGTGGGTGGATTACTAATACAGGAAACGTGCAAAATGAGCAAGCTGCAGTGCCACATTTTAATTCTTAGTTGACAAAAGATTCTCGCAGAGACTAAGCGACAATTTTACTAGCGGGGCATAGAAAAAGAGGTGTAAAAATGATGAGTATGAACCACACACATGAAAATACGATCGCTATGTACATTGATTCACATCAGAAAAAACTTGGACGGTCACCTCCTTCTAGTATACATGGCAGAAAGAACTGCAGAGCACGAGAGTTCGGGATTTACACCCAACTATTTAACGTTTGGCTTTCATTAGAACTTATAACGGATTTACCAAGCCAAACGAGATCTGCAGAGCAATACGCTATTCAGCTTGAAGATTCCTTGATATTGGCACGTGAAATAGCCAGAAAGAATTTGAAGGAAAGTTTGAAACGACAGAAAGTAAAGTATGATTCCAAACTTTCCTGGAAAACATTTAAAGTTGGCAGCAAATCTAGGTCGTATATCTTAAAACCAATTTAATTTCCCAAAGTTCCAGAAGTGGTGGACAGGGTCATACAAGTTCTCCAGAAATTCGTTGATGTCACGTATCAGATAGGAAGAGGTAAGAATCAAACTCGTTCACGTGGGCGGGTTGACGTCTTGTATTGGCCGCGATGAAGATGTTTCATCCCGTCAAGATGTGAAAGAAGACACCAAAGGTACATCATTATTGGCCTTGTTGTAGTTTCGTACATTAAAAATAACATAGAGACTGCCGTTGATACAGACACTACTGTTTTGGAAAATCAAAGATGACGACCCATTTTCAAAGGCGATGCGGACAGCCTAGATTTTTAGCTGTATCGCTTGTTGGGAGTGGATGAAACATATGAGAGAGAGAGAGAGAGAGAGCAAATGATGATAACTTGCAGTCTTACAGAGATAAGCGTAAGTGTCCACTTTGTATTGAGATTTGCCATAATATTGAAGACATGTTAGACAATGCTGGCAGAAAGAACGACAGAAGGCTGTGAACACTGTGATTATACCTGGAAGAGAACGGCTGATAAAAAGAGACATTGCGAACACTGTCAAACTGCACACACCAACCCCCCCCCCCCCCCCCCCCCCCCCAAAAAAGGCTGAAACAATGCAATGTACTCAACCGATGCCCATATTCAATCCTAAGAAGCCAATCGCCGCTGAATCATTGAGAGACAAACAAAAAAGTGTCGACTTCGTAACACTAACGAGACAGAAATTACGATGCTAATAATGCAAGGCTGGCCGTTGATCGTTTCCTGACTTCTAATACACCACGATGTGAGCAGATATATTTAAAGCGAAGAGGAGCCATGCGACCGTTGGATGCCAAATGAACGAAAACAGGTCGCCGTGTAACGATATCCCTATGCAGTGCCAAAGTGACAGCGCGAATGCGTACGATGCATTTACCAAGTACAATGGAGTTGTCGTTCGTAAACGACGCGTTCCGGAGACGGAATGGACGATGTCCAGAGACAGTTTGTGTTCTTTGTCTTCAGCAACTTATCGGGCAGCTGACCCTATTTTATTTCGCAATACTGGACGAATCTAAAGAGGCATGTGTTGTGTTATGGGCTGTGGAAGTGGAATCAAACGGAGGTTAGAATGAGTCCCAAGAAGAAAATACAAGCATCTTTTTTTTAAATATAAACAAGAGAATACTAAAACGTCATTTCATGACACCTATTTCTGATACATCTAACGCGAACTGTCGGAACAACTTGTATGTGACAAAAAGGTCACTGTTCTGATGTAGTTAAATTCTACATGCGAAGAAGCAGTGAATAACACCAAGAAGCGGGTGACGTTGTGCATGGAGTTATCAGTGCATGTAAAAGGTAATGTGTTTCAATGAACGTGATACATGGAATTCTGTGGATAAATCAGCTCCGTGCTTGCTGCAAATCAAGAAGGGTGTTTTTCTGTGGAAATTAAAATGTAACTTTTACGTGCAATATTTAGTTTTCTAGTATTTGCAAGCTTTAAATCAACAATTCAATAGTTATCTATTCAACAGTAAACCGTTTACTATTCAACAGTTCAGTATTGAATAATTGACTTTTCAACTACTAAGTATTCAATAGTCAAGGTATTCAGTGACTAAACACAATTAATGACATCAATGATTTTTTTAAAATTAGTATCATCTGCACCGAAATATCGAGTTCTTAATCACGTGACTACAGTGTGTAAATTCAGAATAAAATTCGAAACTCCTATTTTCACAAATATTTTTTATATTTTGAACAAGAGATCCGTGGGCCTTGACAGTTACCTGAATATCATATGCTGATCAGCATATAAATAGTATTTTCTTCATAATTCATCGTCAAAAATTTATTAGAAATGATCTGCTAAATACCGAAACATCGTCGTGTGTAAATCAAATAAAGAAACCCTATATGCATCTCTGTTCGATTAAACCTCTTTTAAAACTTGTAGTTTGCAATTACAGAACTCCGTACTATTTCTATTGTTTTTCAAAGCGGGACATGATTTTTTATTTTTTTTAACCATAGATTCCCTTTACCCAGGGAAATCCTAACAGAAATATGATAATGAAGAAGAAAAAAATTGCAGAAAATCTTAGTAAAACAATCAAAGAGGAAACTTTGGTATCGACCTCTTAAAACATAAAACTTGGTTGTTGTTGTTGTTATAAAAATGTCAGCTATTTATGATAGAAGAATGAAATAAAAGTTACTCATCAGTGCCATCTACAACATGTGGGATATTATCAAAACTTTGCAGGAAAACTTGCATAGTATTGTTCTTTTAATTTTTATGACTTGTTTGAATTATCATAACGAAGAAAATAAACACGAACAATTTTAATGTGTTCATCTGGTTTTATTAAATCTGACAAATCATATAATCTCTACCTACAGTGAATCACAGAGCGACAACTTTCACTGTGACATTTTTGTTTTTAAACTGAGATTGATTGATTGATTAAATATTGTTCAACATCCCGCTCGACAATCTTTCACTCATATGGAGACGTCCCCATTGCCGGTGAAGGGCTGCAAATTTAGGCCTATGCTCGGCGCTTATGGCCTTTGAGCAGGGAGGAATCTTCATCGTGCCACACCTGCTGTGGCACGGGACCTCGGGTTTTGCTGTCTCATCCGAAGCGCCGTCCCATTTAGACGCCTCTTACGGCAAGCAAGGGGTACTGAGGATCTATTCTAACAACCCGGATCCCAACGGGGTTTTTAAACTGAGAACATAGAAAGCATTTCATAGACTTTCTACAAGTCATCGCTTGTGTGCATGCATAAGTGTTGTATTTCATTATTAATGCAGATGTATGCGGTCTGTCCGTACATCTACGCTATTACAGAAGCTTCCAACGAATAATTTATTCTACCAGAAAAAGTACTAGATCAAAAATTATTTAAATACTGAAGTGAAATGTGATATTACCAACTTATTGTCAGTTTAACATTCATCTCTGACATTATTATAAGTGGAAAAGTGGTCGGACAAGATGGTGGCGTTTCTTATTTACAAACAGTTATGTACTACCTGAAGATACTTGCATGTTAATATGACTCATCGTGGTCCTGCTGTTATTGAGAAGATTTTTTTTTATATACAAGGGCAAGTCAATAAGTAACCAGCCTATCCAATTTCCGATTGACCGAGACGGTCACGATTTTCATGCCTTGTTTCAATACATGTTTCATTATTATGAGCCAGAGAATAAAGTTCAAAGTTGTCAGTGTATAGGGCCGGAGTCATTGAGGCCAAAGAAGTTCAAAACGCAACCATTTGCTGGCAAGGTGATGACTACAGTATTTTGGGACGGAAAAGGCGTATATTATGTTGGATTTATTTATCCAAGAGAAGTACAATAACTGGAGTGTACTATGCAAATTGCTAGACCAGCTGACAACTGCCATCCGTGAAAAAACGCGGAGGTAAACTCTCTAAAGGTGTTTTGTTGCAACAGGACAACGCGAGAGCCCACAATTGCAAAGTTACAGTGGATGCTGTAAAGCGAAACGGGGATGAATTAATACCACATCCTGTCTATTCGCCTAATCTAGTTCCTTGCGACTTCTTCCTATTTCCACACTTGAAAAAGGATATCAGTGACAGTCATTTCCGGTCTGACGAAGAAGTCGTGATGCCAGTTGAGGAGTGGATTAATGGAAAGGAACTTGACTTTTTCAGTTCTGGGCTGATGGCACTTGAACACTGATGGTCTAAGTGCATCACACTAGAGGTCAATGACATCGAAAAAGAAGATGTGGATCTCAAACGGAAATAAGTTAGGCTGGTTACTTATTGACTCGCCCTCGTACCCCCATTCTTATAAATTTTGTAGTAAAATTTTGATTCCTTATTGTTGTCCCACCCTATCCCTCCGGAGGAGGAGGGGCACAATTCAACACATTGGAGTCTGCGCCACCTGGAAATGCTTGCATATTAGTTTCATCAAGGCCCTGCTGTTATATTCTTGCTAACCTCAAAAATCAGTGATCCGAAGCTTCTTTTGTATTTATTTCGTTGTCCGTGTTTTTTCAAAAAATTGAGTTTTATTCGAACACACTTGGAGAAAGTGAACACAAGCTGCAAAATACCGTAGTTAATTGAGGGACACTTTGTTTTTCTAGTTTTGATTTCAAAACTTTTTACGCATTGACATACCACGCTTAGGAAATAACGAAAGAGGGTGAGCTTTAACGTGGCTAATTGAGGGTTTGTCGCATAGCGTGATTGCCAGACGTTTGGGGGTATCCCAATCGACAATATCTCGACTTCATAAAAGTGTTAGAGATACAGAAAGAACCAACGACCGTCCACGTAGCGGAAGGCCCCGTGCGAAAACGCTCCGTGAGGACTGCGCTATCCGACTTGCGCACTTGAGAGACAGGAATAGGACGGCAGTACAATCTGCAAACCTTTTCCCTACAAGAATTAGTGAAAAAAACCCATTCGAAATCGGTTACGAGATTTCGGCATTAGATCCAGGAGACCCTACGTGGGACTTCCCCTGAATGACAGAAGAAGGGGGGTGCATCTCGATTGGTTGCGGCGATTTGGTCCGTATCGCTTCAGCATGCGGCAGTGGCGAAAGGTTCGGTTCATTGACGAATCAAGGTTTACTCTACAACGGGCAGATGCTCGTTAACGCGTGTACAGACGCCGTGGAAAACGGTACGCTGACGCATGTTTGGTAGAAATGGACCGCTTTGGTGGAGGATCAGTCATGGTGTGGGGAGGCATCGCGTATGGTCAAAAGATGCCCCTTGTTGAGATAAATGGAAATCTGAACGCAGTGCAGTACCGCATCCTCTCTACAGTTGTGCCCTATGTTCAGCAGCATCAACTACAGCAAGACAACGCTTGGCCGCATGTCGCTCGAATCTGCCGTGAATATCTGCAGGTTCAAAACGTGGATTCCCTTGAATGGCCACCATACAGCCCAGATTTATCGCCCATAGAGCATCTATGGGATGCGATTGATAGGTACATTCGCCGTTGTCCGCAAGCGCCCCCCCCCCCCCAAATCTTCAGCAGCTGACTGACGCCATCATTGAGGAATGGGACAGACTTTCGCAGCATAGAATCAACACCCTCGTCTTGTCTATGCACAAGAGAATACGTGAGGCAACGTTAACACGGAGGACATACCCGTTATCAATATCTAGTTTCCATGAGTAACCATACTAAATTTGCACTGACATTTATCCCAATAAAGTGCTTTTTTGTCTACAGTTTTTTAATTAATTTTAAAGAAATAATGATATTAATTATGTTTAAGAAAGTAGGACGTATTATATCATGAATGGTAATTTATTTACCAATCAAAAAAAATATGCGTTTCTTTTTCCTTTTAGTTTTGAAAAAAAAAAATTAAATCTTCTCAATAACAGTAGAGTGGTGACTACTGCTACTCCTATGTTATTGGTCAGAATGAGCCCCAAATAAACTCGGCAGAAACCAATCACAAAGACAATTCAAAGATTTAACAATTTATTTACAATTTTTGAAAGACAAAATATATCTCAAAAAAAAAAAAAATCGAACTTACAATAGGCAAAATCTAGCTGCAGAACTGTAGCGTTATGGTTTTAGATTTTAGTCTTTGACCGTTGTGCAAAATCAAAATTCAAATAATCAATGTCCGATGGTAGCTTAACACTAAGCTGAATTGAATGTAGTTTTTTAATTTCCACTACAATGCAAATCTCGTACTTATATGGTGTACTCGAACAATATCTACATTTCAACACAACTGTTTCTTCTGTCACAAAAAGACATGACATCTGCTTAATGTTGATGGATATTCTCTCTTTGTTTACAAGGGGTTAAAAACAACTTTTATGCTATGAAGAAATGGCTCAATATGGACCTAAAATGACCTCGAGGATCATACATTTCATCGTGATTAAGGGTCTGCATAATTGTGTGTCCGTTTATAGTAGTTGTGAATACTATTTTGACAATATGCAAATAAACAATCATCAATAGATATATAGACGTTTTCTCTAAATAAAAAAAATCAATACAGCGTTCGGGGGGGGGGGGGGGGGGGGGTCTGATTTTAAATCCATAAATTAGTTGGGTACCATACCAATTACTCAACAACAACAAAAATAATAACAATAATAAAAAGCCACTTCTTATCTAGCAGGGTTTTTTTCTTCGTTTATAAGGTATCATTAATACATGAACGCTGCAGAGATAGGCAAATATAGAATAGTGATTGATACTTATTTAGCATCAGTTAAAAAAAATGTTACGGGTCTAAATACCCTTGTAACCAGCAAAAATTAATAACAAAGACAATTCAGATTTAACACAATTTATTAGACCCACGTTTGGGTTTATTGTTGGTACCTTGGTCCTTCCGTCCGTCTGTCACATCTCTCTTCTTTTATTTTAAACGGTAACCAGTTAATCTTTCCGAATATGATAGTTGGTGTCCTGTAGATGTGCAATGGAGTTTTCAAGCTTTCAATTATACCCTGAGGGTAGAAAAACATTTTTCATTAAAAGCTTTGTTACCAGAACATCCCTTATGTTTTACGCAGTAGCCAAATCACCTTTTGTAAGATGATTGGTGGAGTCCTGTAGATGTGCAATATGATCTCGGGATTTGTATTTTTCCCCTAGGGTCCAAATGGGGGTAGAAAACTACATTTTAGTACAAAAACCTGGTTCCCAGAACTCTTCTTACAGTTTACCAATTTGGCAGTAGCCAAATCATACCTTGGAAGATGAGTGGTGGTGTCCTTAGATGTGCAGTGACGTTTCGGAATTTTCATTTTCACCTTGAGGTCCAGTCGGGGTCAAAAAACTACATTTTTCTACCAAATCTCCTCGAGATTTACATTTTACGCACTAGCCAAATATTTTTTGGAAGGTGATTGGTGGTGTTCTTTAGATTTGCAATATGTATTTTCACACTGAGGCCCAAAAGGGGTCAATAAACAATTTTTTTCTGGCTCCCAGAACTCTTACAAATTACGCAGCTTGGAAAATGATTGGTGGTGTCCTGTAGATGTGCATGTAATAAGGTTTCAGCATTTTCATTTTTCACCCTGAGATCCACCCTCCCCCCAAAAAGAGGGGGGGGGGGGTCGATAACAACGTTTTTCTATAAGAATCCCTAGTTCCCAGAACTCCTCTTGCATTTCACTCAGTAGCTAAATCATCTTTTGGAAAATAATTGGCGGTAGCGTCAGAATTTTCATTTTCACCCTGGGGCCCAAATGGGGGTATTTAAACAACTTTTTCTCTGGTTCCCAAAGCTCCTCTTACATTTAAAGCAGTAGCTAAATCATGTTTTGAAAGATAATTGGTGGTGTCCTGTAGCTATGCAATAAGGTATCAAACTTTTCATTTTCACCCTTGGGGCCCAAAAGGGTGGGGGGAACGATATTTTTTCTGAAAAGAAAAACCCAGGTTCCAGAACTCCTCATTTTCATCCTGGGAGCCAAACAGGGTAAAAATTCGACACAAAAACACTGGTTCTCAGACTCCTTACTCTACTACTTAGCCAAATCATCTTCTAATTTCTATAGAAAACATTTTTTTATAGAAAAATGTGCATTTTCATGCTTCATCCTGGAAGCCAATTGAGGGTAAAACCAATGTTGTTTGGGGGGGGGGGGGGGGGGACTCCGGTTTCCAGAACTCCTTTACATTTATACAGTAGCCAAATCATATTTTGGGAGATGATTGGTGTGCAATACGTTTTCGGAATTCTCAACCATTTTAAAGATCTTTGAACAAACAAAAACTGATGGAGGTTGGGATGACTTGCCTTTCCGAATAGTCGATGCATCTTTACATGTGCAGCAGGAATATATGTAGTTTAGGGTCCATTATCTCAATTGTTTTAAATATATTTGAACAATTATGCAATAGGCTTTGGGATGACCTTAGCGCACTTGCCCAATAGAATACTCACTGCATTTTGACATATGCAGCAAGAATATATATGGTCTCCTATGTTTTGAGCCAATTAATCCAATCAAAGCCTTGAAAGGAATAGAATGTCCAGAGTGCAGGCGCGGATCCAGCTTTTCTCATTGGGGGAGGGTGTCCAAAAGGCCGGGATCTGGGAACTGGTTTCAGAGCGAAGCCTCCTTAATTTCCACGTTTTTTACAGATAGAAAATTATGCGAAATCCGCACCCAAAATTTTGAAATCATCACCAGTGAGCGAATAAAGTCGATCGAGAGAGTTGATGAAGTAATATTAAACGCGATGCTAGGGTGAAAGATTACTATATTTTCTTTCATTTGGAAATTCCAGGGGGGAGTCCAGACCCCCCCCCCCCCTCCTCTTGGAGTGCCATGCAAAGTTCAAAACTCTGGCGATTCTGAAAAGACATTATGAGATCCATTTAGGATAGAAATCCTTCATCTGTAAAGTCTGTTCAAAGAATTTTCTGCGAAAATATGACATTCGTATTCATCAGATGAAATGTCATGGGTACAAGAAAATTGGAAAAGGGAAAGTAGGACCTCCAGATAATGAAAGTAAACCAGATCCGTTCGATGTGTCTCTATTTGGCGATAGGACTCATTCTTCAGGAAGGAAAAAGACACCCTTGCATTGTGATTTCTGTGATGTGGTTTCTCTGAATCTGACAAAGAAAGTTGCACATTTAGAGGAATGTCACATGCATGAAAACCCATTTAAATGTCCGGATTGTGAACTAAAATATATGAGCAATCACAAAATGATGGGGGTGGACGGGGATGATCCAAGACACTTGCCGAACAGAATAATCAATTCATCTTAATGTGTACATTAATAATACAAATTTCTGGCAATGCAGCGCTAACGTATTCCTTTCTGGGGCCCTGAGGACATATTCCCAGCTGTAAATTTTATGCTAATTTTGTTCTTGTATATTCAAGTAAGCTATGAAATGACTAGTGTGGATTCTTTGCTAGTTACACAAGTACGATGTAGAGTATATGTAAAGGCAAACACTTGTTTGCGGGTATTGCTGTCTTACGACAGCAACTAGTTTACAATTATTAAAAGAAAATTATATCAATAACAAATTACTATCTTACGATAGGCATACAGTAGCAGTGTCCGATGCTGGTTTAAGTTGAACTGAATTCCCACAAGAGAAAGTTAACAAATTGTCACAAATCGGCTATTCAATCTAAAATCATATAGTTCCAATATTTAGGTTAAGAATTACTAATGACTGTTATATTACTAGAGCTTAATATAAAAAAAAATTCATAGTGTATTTACATTCAAAATTAAGTTTCAAGAGCTTTTACGAAAGTAACAAGGTTATATAATCTTTACAGCAAAACAAGTGTTGCGTCATTTTATACTGAAGTGACACACATCGAACATTTAGGAACTTATCTAATTAGGTCACAGGTATCAATCAAGCACAACTGTATTACACAAAACAAAATACTTACATTGGATAACTGAAATACTACCATAAACTGGGTTTTTTTTTTAATTTGTTGTTGTTGTTGTTTTATTTTTAATATTTTCGTGTACCTAACAACCCTTGAAAAAAAAAAATAGCTTGATGAAAATACTATAAAATATCTCTTTCAACAATTTTGCAAAAACATACAGTCTTACTTAACGATTTCTCTTACAAAATTGAAAGTAGTCTTACTATCGAGTTATGGATCATTGTAATTAAAATCAAATTTTCACTAGCTCTTTTTTATTTGGATTGTCAAGCGACAATACAAATAAAAAAGAGCTAATGAAGGTTTTAATCAGATTGGGTTATGAACATTATATAAATCTTTAAAAAGTAAACGTGATATTAGCATACTACTTTTACCCCAGACTTCTTTATCAAATACAGTAAACATGGAAGCTTCCAGGGGCTTCGTTGTCTAGACTCCCACCAGGGCTTCGTCATGGGGTTAATATGGATCATCCGACGTTTGTGTGTACGCGCTGACTCCCCGGTGTATACACAAACGTTGGGATGATCCAGACTAACTTGGGGTCTAAATGCGTTCTCCGGACCCCTGCCTCTACTGTAAAATCCTGAATCCGCCCAAGACATATATTTCCAATCAAACAATCTTTATCTAGATATAGATGAACTCTAAAGAGCTATTTACCGACAAAAATTGGTTTGGTGTGGTGTTTGTAAATTTTATTTAGTGGGGATACCGTGAGCCGTCGGCAACCGGGACTCCAAATCAAGGTAGGAGTTATATACCCTGTATATTAAAACTTTAATATATACATCACGTCAATGTTGTATAAACTTGTAAAATAAATACATGTACACGTACATTACTTTGCAATTTCTGACTTTCTTTTAAGTCTTGAATTTCAACTTTATTTGGAAACCTCCATGTAATTTCAAATTAGAAGATGTTGCATCTTTTAATGGTTTTTCAACCTTGAAAATTTTTGTTTATAATATCATATCAACGTTCATCCATTCCTGCATAATTCACCATATATCCAACATTGGAATATTTTCACAATAATTACCCCCCCCCCCCCCATTTTTTAATATATGTGCCATATTCTTAACTTCAAACGGGTTGAAAACTGCTCAAATATTTCCCCATTGGAATCTACACCACTTTCTTTCGTTACGTCTTCCCAGTTCTCCTATGACATCATCTCTGAATTTTGTAATTATTTTATGAGATATTATTTATGAAGCACTTTATCATTGAATTGTTCTAACATGTCTGATTAATTTTCTGAAAGGTTTGTAACTTTATAAAGCAATATACCTTAATGTTGTGAACTGATAAATTTATCTAATTGTTGTGCCAGTAGTAGAACATATTATGCCCACTTTCATTGCACTGAAATTTGGCGGGAATGTTAATTTCGCCAGAGTCACGTGAGAGGAAGTTACCATAGTTGAGCACGTGACAAACACTTTTCCCTGGCAAGGTGCCCCGAAGAAGATCTCCGTTTATCTATTTATCAAAAACTAATAATATGATAATGTATAAACAGTATCCATAAATTTTAAAATGAAAACAGCCGACCACTTAAGCAGCAGTCTACCAGCAGTTTTAAAGCAGTATCTTCCGGATTATGAACCGACATTACCCGTGTAAGTTATGTCGTCCGTCGTGTTTACATTAGAGATCAATATCACTATTTTTGTATGAAGTACTGAATTTTCGTGAACTCTTACAATTTTTGTATGTCAGTGTAAAGAACTTTCAAAAGGTGTATCTTTCATTGTCATCTTCAGTGAGAAATCTTGATGATTTAAGGGAAAACAAATAATTATTTTGCAGTCCAACCCGAATTTACTCAGTTAAATTTTCGTTTAGTAAGATTAATTTTTTCTATTCCGTAATATTTGTTTTAGGTCTAAATGTTTAGTATAACTAGCTCCATATTTTGGAATCAAATACCCAATTTTTCGAATGCACTTGTAGCAAATATTCCTTCTAAACTCTATGGAATAAGCATGCATAATTAATGTAACAGGATATAATTTTACTATTGTGATGAGTTTGTTACTGTTGTGGTGAATTTCTACGTTTATTTAATCTGTGGTTTGTTTATCTTCAACATCTGAAAGGATATATAAAGTATAGGTGTTTATTTCATTTGTTTATTTCAAAGTTATCTTGAAGTCATTGAATACAGGTCTACATTATCAAATTATGATATTATTACATACTAAAAGGATTTGTGATATAAATTTTGAATTCAGGATTTGGAAGTTTTAAGTCCACTGTCAAAGTGACAAGACAATGTTGCATTACTGGATTTAATATCAATGATTAAATCTCATGAATACCTTTTGTTAGTACAGAAATGATCTCAGTACTAGCTTATGTGATTATAAGGGGGTAGTTAGATAGAGAATATTAGTTACTATGTTATTACTAGTAATATATATATATATATATATATATATATATATATATATATATATATATATAATGCTTTCTCATTAATAAAATGTTTGCTTTCATTGTAATGTGTATTGTATTTCTTAATAAAAACATTGTCATTTGACAAGCAAGTGATTTTTCAACTTAATGTAAAAACCTATAGATATATATGATAGAAAGAAGTTGAAATACAGATATATGATGTAAAGAGTATCAGATAAAATGGGGGTATAAAAACAATGGAAGTTATTTCTGAAAACCCCATACTTCCATTGATTTGCTGTAACCCCTTAA
Organism: Ostrea denselamellosa; assembly: GCA_024699665.1. NCBI lineage: Eukaryota > Metazoa > Mollusca > Bivalvia > Ostreida > Ostreidae > Ostrea > Ostrea denselamellosa. The sequence continues at coordinate 1,832,373 of JAMZEH010000080.1, forward strand.
CCCCTTACCAAATTATCATCACTAGCCAGATGTCAGATTTGCGTACTCGAGAGTGAATCAGACACTTGACTAGTAAAGATGCCTGTCAGATATAAACAAATATACATTACTTAACAGAAAGTATGTGGCTGAATGACCTTTTCTTAAAAAGAGTACATCATTAATGATAAAATCCCATGGGTGGAGATTTTCTGTGAAGTTATTGATGTACAAAGTGCTTTATATGTATACATTTTGAGGACATAAGTAATGTTTCTCATAATATAAATTTTTTTAATGACACTTTGCATATACAGTTTACTTGCTTCATTAAAAAAATTGGAGTATATTACAATCTGTTTTAGAGTTAGCATATTTTGATAGTTGCTAGTTGTTGCAGGTAAAATGTTATTTTGGCTCTAAGTTATATATTGCATTAGTTGTGTAAATATAGCGAAGAAGGAGAGAAATCTGTGGAACAATCTGGTATCGAACCCAGGACCCTTTGTATTACTAATTGATGGATTGAACATATTATGATGTTTACAACAAAAGCATTGGGCACAATTTCTTAAAACTTAGAACGCCCTCTCCTTGGGTGATCTAACCAGTGAGTTACCCAGGTTTATATACAAAGAATGATAATATTACCACAATATGAAATTTAAAGCTATTTCTGAAATCATACAAAAAAATCTTGATATTGAGGAAATGGAAAAATAATATTAGAAAAAATGTCAGAAATGTTGCATATGTCTTTAAACTGTTATATATGATTATTATACAACCACTCTGTACAAGTGTACTGGTTTGCAAATTGTGTGTAAAAGGATCATAGTTGGAATAAAATTTAAAGATTAAAAAAAAAAATTGAATTAGTTTCAATTAAGATGTAGTGTAGGGGGCACTAATTGTTTATTTGAAGTCAGAGTTTGGCAATTGAACAATCTTTATTATTTACAGAGCCCAATAGAGAAGTGGTATCAGGTACTCTAATATACACAGGGTCAGACCTGAAGTATGGACAAACCCACCAATTTTTAATATTTTAGTTAATGTTGGTAAACCTGAAGTATTATTTCCTTACAAAATAAAATGATTCCACAATAAAAATATGCCCCCTTCTATGCCCAATTAGGAGGTTAGTTAATTTCTAATTCATACTGAAATAAAAGAGAACCACAAAATTTCAAATATTGGTGGGGAACAGATGGAGGGTGTAGTTCTTAAATATTATGGAGGTTTATTTTTTCTGTCTCTTTTGCTTTTTTTTGTTGTTGTTGGGGGGGGGGGGGGGGGGTAATGGGTGTGGATGGTTGATACTTCAGGTGCCTGTGTTTTAATTTTTGAATGAAACTTGTTGAATGTTGCAATGTATGTTACATTGTTAACAGGTATCCTAATGTTTTGATTTGTTGTGATAAGTACTGTGTGAGAAAACAAGGTAACAACTGCATGATTTGTAACATTACATCATTTCTTTAATTCAAAAAATTCAATTATATGCATGATATAAATACAATATTGAACTTTTTAAAATGTGGACATGTTTCCCCCTCAAGTTTCTAAGCAGGTCACTAACTTGTGCAGTTGTTTGATATGATAACACATTAAGGAACATTGATTAGTATATATGTACCCCTGGTTTTCCAACCAACAACGTATGATAATAGTCCTTTGTGTCATCTTGGCCATCAATATGCTACATACAACAATTAACTTCAACATCTGGGTGGAGAAGCTAGAGCATCTGGTAAAAAGTAACTATAACAAATATTGTGAATTTCATGATCCTGTGCCCATTTGGACCTCAAAAATGAGACCTGAGTGATAATTTGAACATTAACTATTTGAATAAGGGGGATTCAACATTTTATGTGATGGATCCATTGGGAATTGGAATTAGCAGGTGGGAATTGGTGTACAATGAGGACATAGAATATTTAAATATTTGATAATGTTCTGTAGCATATTACAGTTCTAAAAATTATCTTGTCAGTTGTTGTTCTGTCATAAAGTTTAGTAGTGTAACAGATGACCTCCATATAAAACTTGATGAAATATTAATTGTTTCACACCCCCACCTGAGTTCTTTTCATTTGTTAATGCTAATCTAATTAACTTTTTACTAATTAACCCCTGATTGCTGCATTGTGTGATTTAATTTGTTCATTAACAGCCTTTAATGTAAATGATTTTGATGTAAACATTGATTGAAGGTTCTTATGGAACAAGTTGATGGAATTCTTTCAGTTTCAGATTATGCATTGTAGGTGTATGTATTTAATGAAGATTGGGTTTAGTCTATAACACGTTACTGAAGTGGTGGTGGATTTATATATATGCAACACAAGAAAATCTTGTATGAATATAAAGGTTCTATAATATAAATGCATTATGTATTGATTTATACATTTAAGCAGACTGGGGTTTATGTGAAGCTTTATGCATGTAATCTAAATGGTTTAATTATCGTTATAGAAAACCTCAGGAATCATCATCTCCTAGAGACAAGTCCCCGGGAAAACACTCCATCAGAAGCAGGTCACCGGGAAGGAGATCCTCTTCAGCTAAAAACAGCAACAAAGATGAGAGTTCACACCTTGGGTCAGACTCTCCAGATCATATGCATAATAGAAGAAGGCATTCTAGTGAAGCTGAGGTAAAGATGGTTCCCTATTAACCCAAGCTTAGGTGTATGTAAGTAAGGCCTGAGGATTATGTACTTGTAGAAGCCAAATAGTGAGGTAATGAATAGCTCTTATGTTATGACCCCTTTCAAGCTTAATTCTGAGATAAGAAAGGGTGTAGGGTTATAGCCTCTTGCTGATTGATAAATCCAATGTGAGTGTACATGGAATAACAATATATTTAAAGAATGGAAGTAATTGTTGCTCATTTTACACGATATAAAGTAAGTTGGAACAGTTTGCGCTATTTTACACACACACAAACACACACACCAATTTATAATTGGATATAGTAAATCATGTGTGATATTATGAATAATTCGGGGGGAAAAAAATATGGATTTTATATGAGGCAAACCAATATTGCCGTAGCAACTAAATGGAAACAGAACAGCCAAATGTATTGTGATGTCATTCCTAGGCTGTCATATAGGGGGTCTAAATGGCAACTTTGTTTATATGATATAAAGAATGTTGATAAAGTCAAATGAACCAATCAAATTGCTTGTTACAACTAAAATTGAATTATTCCATGTTGATCTTCCTCAAAGGCTGGTAGTTTTAAACTATATAGTTTTACATAGAAGTAAGAATATAAGAATGACCTGTGAGATGAAAGGGAAATGATTACACCATTTATGAAGTACAATGAAACACCAAACATTTATTTACTTTTGCATAAATATGTGTATTTTAAAGTCACAGTAGCTCAGTTGTTAGAGCGTTCACTTTGTAACCGGGAGGTCATGAGTTAGAGCCCAGCTCATGCCATGGCCGTGTCAAACCCAAGACAAAAAATAGGTAGTGATTGCTCCTTCGCCAAACACTCAGCATTTAGAAGTGAGAATCACGAGTCTTTCGAATATGACCTTAAAAACAGAGGTCCCGTGTCACAGTAGGCATTGGCACCTTAAAGAACCCTCACTGCTACGACCCTGAGCGCTTAGCATAGGTCTAAATTTGTGGTACTTCACCTACAGCTGGTGATGTCTCAATGTGAGTGAGAAATTCTTGATGAGACATAAAACAAACAAACAAATCTTCATAAATGATACTGGAAGGTTTCTTAGCTTGATGTATATAGCAAGAAACCAAATGTGGAGTATGTGCCCTATTTCGATTAAGTGACACTCTATATATGTACTTTGACATTTTATGTCAGAAATTAATTTATTTTGTTTTATGTTAAGAAAAAGAAACTTGAAGAATAAGTAGAATCATTTAAAAAGAAAACATTACTGTTATGTATTATAGTTTCTATGGATTTAGAATTAACATGAATGAATTCTTTAATCATAAAAAATTTTCATTCAGTATGGAATTACTGAAGTTTTCTTAAGTTTTGGATTTGTTGTACATTTATGGTAAAAATACATGTTGGAGAACTGAATTAATGGCACCCCATGCTAAATTTTAAAAAATGGGAGCATAGGGCTAAATATTCTTTGATGCGGGTCTGGTAAACGAACCCATTTCCATTTGAAAATGGGCCAGTGTTTTCCCAAATTCTGATTGGAAATTTCCCAAAATATCAGCTCACAAGCATAGTAAGAATGGAATATGTGTTGGTATGTAAAATCTGCATCATCTTGGGATGGATTGGTCTAATACCCTGTATAACAGTCTCAATCACCTCAGTGCTTATCTAAATAAGATATAAACATATATGTCAAGCTCCTTGTTGATCCCCCCCCCCAAAAAAGAAGAAACATTAGGTATATGTGTACCATTAATGAATTAATTTTTGTTTGATTTTCTACATGTAGTGTAGATTCTTTACCCCATAGGCCAGGGCAGGACTGTCATAAGGTCATAGGAGTTTACATTTTATTTTTTAAACAATATTTATTCAATAAATTGATGAGATTGGGCTGAAGGCTTGGCCTATATGAGCCCTCTCCCTAATGATCGAACAGAATATGTACATTTACAAAACTATAATATTTAATTAAAGTTTTACATGTGAAAGTTCATATAGAATCTTAAACCAAAAGTTTACTGTCTGTGATTAAATTATGGAAGAATTTCAAGTATCATAGACTGATGTGTTCAAGTATCATAGAATGATATTCCGGTCATGATCTCTTAGGGCAGATTGCCATAAGAATTTCTAGGAAAAATCTTTGAAATCTTTTTATGAAACACACGTTTTCATAATAGCAAGCATCCTTAAATGTATAAATTCAGATTTGTTGTATCTATGAGCCCAGGTGTAAGGATATAGACAACTGCAAAGCTGAATTGATTAGTAAACATACTGAAAGTGCTTAAAAAGGACCACTAAAGATGTAGTTGTAAATAAATGAAGAAAAATTCAACTGCATAGGTGGGGCATAGGCCTCTTGTTTGTAAAGTCAAGACTCAGAAATTGAATAAAAATGCAGTTAGTGTTTAAATTCAAGGCTGTAAACATTAAAAATGGAAGATAAGTGAGCTTGGTACTGGTGGTAAGGTTTCCTTGGTTCGGAATGGCAGGGTAATGGCGATGTTGAGATATATGATGTGTTGCTGCAGAGACCTCGGTTTTTCCTCTCCATCTCAGTGTTTCTATTGATTTGGTACATTTGTACATTTGTTATACAGAATGAGAATGGAGGAAATTGATTCTAGACGGGATAATGAATTAACTATTTGTTCAGGGAATTTCCAAATACTTTGGTGATATGTTGTATGATGCTAGGTGGGATATTGAATTAGGGGCCACTCTGTTTGCGTGGTTCGTTGGCCTTGTACTCAAAAGGCTCACTAATCATGGAAACAATTGATGGATTGACAGGATTGCACTGCGATTGGGAATTATTTTTAGTTTCATTAATGTATATTTGTTGTAGAACGGGGAGTTGAGGCATCCCTTGAAAGAAGAGGATTTATCTATATGTATGTGTAATTATGCTTAAAACATTCAAGTTTTACCCTTGTTGACTCTTACCAATCTGTTTGTCATTTTATATCTGATGTCAGATACAATTTATGCACTATCCAATTTCTGTACAAGTCACATAAGAGTTGCAGATTATTAAAGTGTTGGAAATCTTAGGTTTCATGATACACTAAATATTTCAAGGATTGCATGGGAAATATTTGACTACTCTTGAGTTAAGAGGTCAGGATGAACATCATATAATATCTGATTTTGTCTTTCATAGTAAAGAACATCACATAAAAGGTCAACAACAACAATCTCGGAATCCATGCTCACTTGCACTGCAGTGAAAATTGTTTGAAAAAATGGATGAGTACAATAAAAAAGGTGGCATGATTATCAAACTTGAGTTATTTCCCTTTGGCAATGTGCCTGGACATGAGAAGACTTATTTTATGCTAGTGGAATGGATTGCGGCTTTAGAGACTTTGGTGAAGTCCCCTACTCCTCTCCACATCGTATTATGATCCAGTTTACATGGAATTAAATTGGAAAATTTTATTTATTAATTTGCTAAATCAGGTGTAACCATCCTGATTATTTTAGGAAAGATGATTTTTTACTCCAGAAAGAGGATTAACTTTCAATGCCTGTATTGTAAATATTCATTGGGGTTTGAATTGATATTTAGCAGGAGAAAAGAAAACAATATTGAACAAGTCTAAACAGCTTGTCAAATAATTGATTGTAATGTGAAACTATATATCCCATTCTTTTAAACAGCTTTGTCAATTTGGCTGTGCTTTCCCTCTGCATCATGCTACCACGAAGTTGTTATCGAACCTTGAGCATGTCGTGAGGAGGCTGTATTGATATCCATTTCAGCGGTGTTTAATAGTTTGTTTAGGTAATCATGTAACAGTATCGGTTCAATAATTCATTGAAGCAGGACGTTTAGAAATAGTGTTTGCTTAAAATGAGTTACCTTGTTTCCCGGGTAACCCTTTTCATCAATAATTGAGCCAAATCAAGCTTGTACAAGTTTTTCTCTTATGTTTAGATAATAGATTTTTTTTTCTTTTCTTTTGAATGAGTTGCAATTATGACTGAGTTTTCTGTGTTTGTGTAATGGTTTAAAGGTTTAAACTATTGGTAAGAATTGTTAGGGCTATACAAAAGCTACCAAAGGGGGCCCTGTGAAGGACACTGTAAAATCAGTGAGGGTCTTGAAAGGATATATGGGGTACCTGGATCTTAACCTGCCTTTGTGCACCAATACGTTTGCCTTGCTGTGAATTTCACAGTGACATTTGTCAAAGTGGAGTGTTGAATTCAATTTTCTTGAATTTACCTTGAAATAGGGAAACTATTAGTTCTGTAGTGCAGGGACATTTTACTTTGTTTAAAGAAGATGTATTATTTAAATATAATGATGTCCTGTGCAAAACAGTACCACGTAAGGGTGGCAGTATAAAGATAATGGGTAGTTTTGTGTGGTATGAGTTTATTTTCCACAAATTCTAATATTGAAGTTAAAACATTTTACATGAAATTTCCTTTTGAAAAGGAAACATAGTATAGCTATCTCCTCTTATGGGTGTATAGAAAAACTGGTTGTACATATGGCTACCGGGGAGAAATTGGAGTATGTCATGATGAGGAAGCATATCAACCAACTGTTGCTCTGTAAATGTATCAGTATATCACATTTTTAACATCGCAGTCCACTTTGATGTTGGTAAAGTTCCCCTGATCCCTGTAGAGTGTTGCTATGAAACATTGATAATTAGTGGTCCCGGCAGCCCCTATGATCTTGGAGGCTATTGAAACATTGATAAATCTTGGTCCCTAGAGTAAGTCCCCCCAGCACAGGGCTGTATAAAGTCTACATCTATTGTTTCTGCAGCAGGAAGCCCAACAGCTGTGGGTATGTGTTGTATGTGTGTTTATGCAGAATGCAGCGCTATACACAAACCCTATACTGGTCAATAATTTTCTGTGTCAGTTATCATGTAAGGGAATTTTCTTTCTTTTTTTATTTTTTCTTTGTGAGGTTTGCTAATTTTAGTCATAAATGGGACAGTCCTTTACAACTCTCTGAAAAGAAGAGTTGTAGTTTTTTTTTTTTTAATGTGGGTGGATTGCAGGGAATTTTGAAATGAGTCGTGCCTCATCGACTTTCAGATATGTTTTGCCGTTGCGCTACAGTGGCTACATTAGAGAAGCAGTGAGGAGTTGGGTCGTTTAAATGAAGGGGTAGTAGGCAAGGTCGGAAGTGCCACGAGTTAGTAGCATATTCACCTGTCCCATTTGCATGGTCAGACTGCTGGGTAAGTCTTTATAAGTGCTCATTATTAATTCTTGGGTCTAGCATTTATGATTAGCTGTCGCTGTGCTCTCGGTCAGTTCTCTGTTGACTTGATTGTTGAAAACAATGTATTTCAAAAAAAAAAGGTACCATAAATGTGGACCGTTTTAATTGTCACAGGCAAAGAAATGCCAACATTTCAATTTTTTTATTTTAGGTTTTTTTTGAAATTGAAGAGCAGCAAGCGTAGGTTGAATATATTAATTTATTACATTCAATGGAATACATGTATTGAGTGGCAAAATATGGCACACTACTAAACATTGGTTACATTTTGAGGGAAATTTGATTGTATCTGTGATCTTTCCTCTTCTCTATTTGCTGTAAATGATTGAGAGTATAGATCATTTTTAGTCACTGATTCATTAAGCACAAAAATATACTGATTTTGTTCAGGCAGCTCAGAAGTACAGTTGATTGAATGTGAAAAGGAGCTGTCTTCTGCAATGTCCTTTAACCTTTGTCATAATTTTAATCTTAATGAGCACAGAAATACTTTATTTCACAGCTTTGATAAATTTTGCAAGAATTTTTGCATTGAGTGCATTTATTTGCTTAAATAATATTTCAATCACACTAGGTAGCTAGAACATATTTATGTGCAGAACAGATCTCGTGTGTAGCACCTATTTTATGCATAGCACCAATCTACTGCATAGCACATATCTTGTGCATGGCACCTATCTTATCTATAATACCTATTTTTTGTGTAGCACCTATCTTATGGGTAACACCTATTTTTATGTGTAGTACCTATCTGCTGCATAGCACCTATCTGATGGGTAGCACATATCTTGTGCATGACACCTATCCTATCTGTATACACCCATTTTATGTTTAGCACCTATCTATCTGTAGACACCCATTTTATGTTTAGCACCTATCCTATCTGTGTACACCCATTTTATGTTTAGCACCTATCTTGTGTGTAGTTTTACAAATTTGGACCTGCTTACTGGTCTTTACAGAAGAAATTCTGTTGTTATATTGCACTGCCTTTAAGTCTGTTTTCATATTTTCCTTATTCTGTTCATAATTCCAGTGTGTTGTAACACAAGTGTAAACTCTAGTGTACATAGTTTAGACAGCAACACTCTGGTCTTGGACAACAGCACCATCACCCCACTCTCCCACTTTCTCGGTGGTGCACTATTCCTTAAATGTGTTCATTGACTTTACCTTGCCTGTTTCTCTGTGCATGGTACTGTCCTGTGTATCACTAGTTTGACAGCAGTGGGTCACACTTGGCTGTATATATATGTTTTATATTGATTGGTTTGGCCCCCAGGCATTTTATGTGGTCATCCTGGAAAATGTGTAATGTTATGTACATACCTAGAGATGGACAGTATCTAAGATGATGTGTGGTGTGAAACATTTTGGAGATTGTGTTATATTATTATATATCATAATGGAACTTAGATTTGTGTTTGAATGAAGTTTTGGAGAAGGTTTGTTGTCTTTTCAGCTTCTGAATGTTTTAATCTAAACTAGTATGCATGTATGAATTATCCATAAAGAGGCAATCTATATTCTAAAGGCACATAACTTTTAAACAAAATTGTATTCACATTCTTTGAAAGAACATTGGCAAGGGAAGTAAAACTTGTAAACTTCTGATTCAGATCCACTGTTTCAACATTGCAGTGTGTTGCTTTGTGGGTTAATCCTTAGAGCCTTTTTATTAAGTGGTCTTTTTTTTCATGTTGACTTTTTTATGATGTCTTGTTTGGTAAATTTGACAGGTAGTATGCTTACCTACACATATTGTGTTTTATGGTGTCATAAACTTCAGCATGTGTCCCCACAGAGCAGTAGAAATCTTGGTTGTTTTATTATTTATGAACCACAATTAGGGGGCGTGTCCCTAGCCTTGGTTGTAGAATAGAGAAGGAGGGGCTCACTGATGTTATGACCTGAAAATTACCTGCCAATATTTAGGTGTCAATAACACAGGTGAAATTACAGCAAAATTAATGGATCTGGCCACAGATGCTTTATTTTCGTTTTAGACAATAATCCATAAACTGTATTAAAATCCTTATAGGGAGGCTGTATTACCAAACTGTATAAAAAATTTATCAATTATCCATAAATGATTCTCAGATTTTGTTTGCTTAATCAATCGGAGTTACCCAGTGTGATATCTGCATAAAGCGACAACACATTGAAACTGAATGATTTTTCATAACATACTGCTTAAGGTATATAAGGTTAAAGTTGCAGAGTTTGAGAAAATTGCATTAAAAGGAAGCAGAGGGGAAAATGGGACAGGAAGTTGTTTCGTTTATGGGAAAAAGTACAGTTTGTAGAAAATCCTAAATCCTCTGGTGAAAAAAAAAAAGAAATAAAGAGACAGGAAATTTTTATGGCAGGAGAAGAAAGAGGAAAGATGATTGATTTTTTATTTTTTTTTATTTTTTTTTTGTTGGTATAGAGTAGACAGAATGGGATGATAGAGCATGCCATAAGAATTGCCCCATAAAGGCAGAACTGCAAGTAATTTATTAATTGAAAAGCAATGAAACTTTATTGCAGTAACTACATTGCTTCTCTTCTTTCTAAAGGTCCTCACTACAAAATAAATTTTGTTTTCTAATGACAAGTTTGGTTTTGTTTTTTGTTTTTGTTTCTTTGGTAGTTGCTGGGGTTTTTTTTTTTGGGGGGGGGGGGGGGGGGTTGTGGTTTTAGTTTAATGATGCCAATAACAATTTTATGGATTCATATTTATTTATTACTCAAGCATCACTATAATGTTGAAAATTACAGTTAGATTTTAAAGCATGTGAAGATGATTATATTATATTAACACTTATGGTATATCAAGGGTGGACAAATAGCACTGCCCGACACCCAAGGCAACAATATTTTAGAGTCAGGCAGGTAAAATTATAACATGAACCTGTCCGTGGGCAAGTGAATTTTTCAAGTAAAATAAAAATATAAATTAATAACACACATTAAATGTAAATTGATTGATAGTGTAGATCATGGATAAAACAAAATTATGTCAACATTCATCTGGTGAAATATACACCTTCTAGAAAATGACACAAATCACTAAAACGTTTCAATGTATGGTGAAGTTTCAATCGATTGCAAAGTGTTCAATCTACTTAGATGCAATGTCAAGGTGAAAATGCAATGCATTGATAAATTGAAACATGGACAAGTTTGTTACATTTAATGGAAAAAGAAAGGACCCTGAATGTAATAATAGTAATGATTGGCCGTCTATATGTGCAAAGCACGCAAAGTATGACAAAATAAGAGAATCCGGGGGAATCTCAAATCATGGGAGGAAACTTGGCCGTCACTTTATTACAATCAGTTAATAGAAATGGATTGATTAAATAAAATACAACAAGATTAACAATTTCAAATAGTTTTATACATGTCTTAATTTACGGTGGAGCATTTGAATTTTGTGGTAGGGCAAGTGAATTTGACATTTTAACCTACCCTTGGGCAAGTACGTCAAAACGTATTTGAATGATTTTCCTTGTGTGTATTCACCAATGTAGGATTGCATGTATTAGTGATTAAATTAAGAATTAATCTACAAGAGTATTTAATGTTGACTCCATTTGTAACAGAATAATATTTACCACCAGTCTCTGGCCTCTCTCTCTCTCTCTCTCTCTCTCTCTCTCTCTCTCTCTCTCTCTCTCTCTCAGCATCTGCATGAACAAGACTGTATTTGCCAATAACCTCTGAACAATGAGTTAAAGTTTTTATGTTACAAAAATAATTTGATTTTACATTCGAGTTTTAGAATTGATCATATTTTAGTTGTCAGAATACATGATTAATTCAGTAATTCATACCTTAATTTCAATGCATTTTTGATTGATACATGACTTTAAAAATCACAATCTGTATGATGATATTGGAAGGAAATACACACAATTGTTTTAAAAGCAAGCTTTTTTTCAATCCAGTGGGGATAAAAATTTCATGTGGTGACAGTAGTTCTATCAGAACCAAAGGTTCTCAGGATATTAATTAGTTTAATTGATTACATTAACTGGAATTTAAATTGGGCTCTGAATTTGTTGATGTAATCATTGTGAACTTGCATTGCTACTAAGACTGCCATTAGTGTAAAATGATTTGCTTAGAATGGAATACTGTTTTTATAGACAGGAAGTTGGTTTTATTGACAGTAGTTTAATTTTCAAATGTTGAAAGGAGTGTGAGTATTTTTTATGCCCCTTGAATCAAAGTTTTTTGGCCTGTTTATCTGTGGTATACTTTTACCATGGTCATATCTTTTACATCACAAGAGGTAAACCATACATATTTGGTATGTGTATTCCTTGTGGCAAGAATTTCCAACGACACCAAAATCATTTACCTGGTGACATTTACATTAACCTTTAACCTGCTTTTAGAAAATTCTAATAAAAGCTTCAACTACAATGTCTTGCAGTTCCATTTTGTTGCAATCCGAGGGCATCAGTGTTCTACAAACATATCTTATTTGTCAATGTTACAGTATTTTAAAGGGCATGTTGGTGATTTTTAAATGTATTGTAGAACTATTTTAACTCTAGTTGTATAATGCTGAATCCCCTAGAATATTGGTATTAATTGGATGATAGAAACTGCAAGCAGTTGGATGAGATTTTGTTCAAGGCAGAATATGATCTGACTTAGTTGCTAATTATGGACATAAATTTGTATAAATATGATCATTGAACTGGTGTGCACTGTTAAACAGGGGAAGAAAATGAGTTTATTTCATGGGGAAAATGGTTTCATGTGGAAATAAAAGTTTGTCCTGATGAAATGAATATGGCAGGATAAATGGTGAAAATTGATCGAGTTAAAATCTTGATTGTTTGATATTGATGTTTTGAAGTTTAAGCTAGTTCCCAACCTTTAATGGCTGGCATCCAACTGTGAGTAGCTTGGTGAGAGGGCTGGAACAGTGTACCCAGTTCTGATGGAGCATTGTGGCAGTCTTTTGTGTTGGGCAGGTTTTCATACAAGATGGTCAATATTGTACAACTTTTACAGTGCCCTGAATCGAGTGGTGTAATGTTTATATAGTATTACGGGGTAATGTTTATATAGTATCCATATTTATGGACTCCATTTCTGTTGCAGATGATGATTAATGGCGTTTGAAATTACATCAAAGATATTTATAACAAATGGTTGGATGGGTGACCAAGTTGCATGTAGTGTTATTAATGTGATTTTCGATGCAAAAATTTCTGAAGAAATCATTGATAATATATTATTACATGAAATCTATTTTTACCAAGTCAGAATATAAACTTTTATATATCTGTCAGTTAAATTGTATTGATGAAGATCTAAAGTATTATGGTATTTTGATAAGCAACATTATTTTCTCCCCTCATCTTCTTTTTCTTTAGAATTAAGTGTTAGGAAATGATGGTGCGATAATGCATTTAATGAGGAATAAATGACATGTTCAAGAAAGACAAGCTTTTTAGATTTTCAAACAAAAATTTTGATGACACGGAGGAGATAATATTCCATCAAGTAAACAAAAATTCACCTGCAAAGCATGTTTACTTGCCTCTTTCTAGAAACAAACAAGGTCATGCATTTCAGACATCACCCATGATAGCCAGAGAGGACTAAATCCACCTAAATGTTGACCTTAAGACAGCTGTAAAATATTTAACTTCTAATATTTCACTGAATTACTCAGACTTTTATGTCCTAACAATATTGAGATTGAGTTTAATACATACTGATGCTGTAGTATATCATAAAATAAATGGATGCAGCATTCTTTGATGTTTAGGATAGAATAAAGTTTTGATTGTTTACATATTTTTGTATAGCACAGTGGTAAAGAAACTCCAATCAGGGAGTTCAAATCTCATGAGGCATTAAATTTTATTCCCTTTTTAAAATATATATGGAGACAACCTTTGCACTGTAGAAATTTTCAATATCTGATCATTTTACTGAAGATTTTATTGGAACAAAACTACCCAGGATGTGAAGATAAAATGTTTTTTAAAGTTATTTAAGAAATAAATTTCATTTTTGAAAATGCATGAAGATGTGAACTGTGATGCATTATCCCAGCATACTTCATGAAGTGTGTTAGCTCTGTATGTAACATATGTTGAAGTGATGTGTTGCAGTTCATCCCCTCATGCATTATTCTAAAAATAATTTTTTTTATATTTACATTCTACTTTCATTTCTGTCGGGATTCCCAGCCATTTAGGTGTACTATATTTATCAAGACTGATACACACATTGTTCACAACTGCATCTCATTCATGAGGGAATGGCTATCATTACAATTTGTAAAGATGTCAAAGGCAAAAACATTGGAAATGTAAATATACAAGGGGATGCAATGCAGTGAAGATGTGGAAAATAAAATGTATGTCCATGATCGTTATGCTACGATTCTTGAATGGACAAAAACAAGATATCTAGATCCACCTCTTTCTTTTTCTGTGATCTTCCACCATCTGTTGTGACAGAATTGTTGATGACTTGTGTGAAATCAATTGTAATAAGGTAAAGCCAAATATTTGCCAACTTGAAAGAACAAGGTCAATTGATAGCTTACAAAGGAAACTTGAAGTCAATAGTAGTGTTCTGTGAAGTCCAATGTGTTTGTTGTTCCAAGTTGTGAGGACCTGCAGTTACAAACGATTTTTTTTTATATAGTTACGAAGAAGAGGTTACCGTTCTTTGAGAATTCAATGGAGGCTCACTGAAAAAAAGAAAAATTTAAAGCAGAAACAATAATTTTTTCCAATATACAATTATTTTCATGATCAATACCTTTAGCAAACTTGCAAATGCTCTTATGATTGTTGCAGACAATCCTGTAGTTCTTATTTATTAAATTTGTTTGAAGACCAAATATAGATTCTTGTTGGTTTACTTGCAAGGTATGATCATGTTTGCAAACCCTTTTCCTGTGATGTGTTTTTACAATGGAATGATGCATGTGGGCAGCTAAATTTCTATTAAATGCATTAAAAACAGTAATTTGTCAGGTTGAATCTTTCTTGTACTTTAGGCAGCATAAAATTATAGTTACAAACTTAAAGCACCAAAATTTTTCAGCTTCAAAAGATGCCCAGTCTGGTGGCAGATAAAAAAAAACCTGATCATTAACATAGATATAGGGTCAGAAAACACGGAATTACAATGGCATTATGACTTAAGTTTTGTGTGGGGACAAAATCGTTAGACAATTACTACTGGATGTTTGAGTGGGATTTAGGGTTTTAAGGTACAGTATGAATACGGCAGGAGGAGAAACTGAGCTGATTAGTGGAGCGATCTTAGGTGATGTCATGTAATGTCCGGCTAACGGTATTGTGGCCCAGGCGTTGGTCCATGACTGTTTGATAGGCCTACTTGTTTTAGCGCCACTATAGGACGAGGCAAATGCTTTAAATTGTTTGCTCAATAAGCATTACCTTGGGGGAAAGAGAATTTGTTTAAATACAGAATTATAAGCTTTTGTTAGAATGAAATAATTCCGCATTGGGCTTTATTATGGTCAATAGTTGTAAAAGAGGTTCAGAAAGGGGAATTATGGGTATCATACCAAAATTGTAATTTTTTAATGTCTGCATATATACATTGAAGATATAAGTATCTTTTCTCAGATTTAATTGATATAGTTAAGAGTTCTGTTACTCTGGTAGTATATAATTTTTAATTTTATTAAGTTATTTTCACTTGAATGAATTTCTACTATAAGGAATTGCCAATGCAGTTTGTGTCTCTAACCATTTTTGAATTATGCAAGAAGGTGAAATGAAATATTTCATGAGATGTGGTCATTGGAAGTTACACAGAAACTGTCATTTCATATTCTCTTGAAAATTAAAAACCTCATTGTGCTTAAAATTTTACGGTGTCCTATAAGAACCCCATAACTTATTTTTAGATAATTCTCAATTTTTCGGCCAAGTAATCCTTCTTTTTTACTACACTGTGCCAGTAAGAGTAGAGAAGGATTAAGTTGGTGACATGTTCACTGTGTTTTCGGATCCTGTCGTCACTGACCATGCTTTTTAACTGCCTCTTCTGCCTGGGGACTACTACCGTGGCAGAAGCTGTACATTTTATTCTCACGAAATCTGCTGCTTGGGGAGGGACATCATTCATTGAAATGCAGCCCAGAGCTTCTGATCAGTCAATTTTTAGGACTGATCGTTGAATGTCAGTTTGACCTTAGTAAAGTACACTCAGTGTTTAAAATGTTCCTTCAATGATCCTGGCTAGTCCTAATGGAAATGTGATAGCATAGTGATTGGAAAATGGGATGGCATAATTTGTGGAGAAGCTCATTGGGTAGGTACTTGTGCTAGCATCTTGGTGTTGGTCCTTGTTTTATTGAGATTATGGAATCTTACCTGTCATAATGCTTAATGGTGTATCTATATTTTTTTTTCATGCCCCTGCTGCGAACCTCTAATATAGTTGCTTTAATTATTGATTTGCTAATTGGAAGTTACTAGAAATTGCTTACAGAAATATTGAGTTCTCTGACCAGTGCATGGGACTCTGTATCATAGCCAGGGTTGGATGAGATTGAAGCAGGTGCTTATTTCTATCAGTGGTACTATTCCTGACCTTGAGAGTGAAAACTTCCTCATGTTAACAAAGTGTAAAGGATTACCTGTGTATTGGTTTGTCACCTGAAAAACTTCAGGTATGTGTAAAATCATTGAGGGATTGTTCAGAATGTGTGCTTGTTTTATGTGTGTAGGGCAATCTAGGCATGCTTTGCATATGTTTTGTTTCATAGTTCGTCATTATCCTATGGTTCAAATTTTGCTGTATTTTTATTTGCTTCAAGTATTTTGCAGCAAGAAAAAAATTAAAAGTGATATTTGAGTGAACATTGATGAATTTTCACAAGACAGTAATGATGAATTATAAAATTTCTAGTAACAAGTGTTTGTATACGTTCAGTCATTGTAAGGTAGAGTTAGTTTGCTATAGTGTGCATCGTCTCACTGGACCACAAGATCTAGCAGAATATTCTTAACCCAGCTATATCTTGTTGATCAAGTGAATAGGCTAATTCGTGTTGGACGGATGGCAAGTGAATAGGCTAATTCGTGTTGGACGGATGGAGGGATGATTAAATATTGATGTTTTATGACGTGGACTATGTGTTAAGGCATAGTACTGAAGCTTGTCCCTGTGGACTTTTGTTAAACCTCTTCCAGTTTCACATTCCATTGTTATGCCATGTCATTCCAAGCACCATCTGATATACATTGTCTCTTGTAAAATGCAACTACAACAGGCTTGGGGATGCAGGGGGAAACCTCTAATGATGTAGTCTCTTTAACTTTTGTGTTTTACCTGTACTTTCAGTTCACAACTGCATCAGTACCCAAGAAAAAAAAAATTGATCAAAAGTTGTGTGAATTATAGTGTGTTATATGTCTTGTGTAATTTCTCATCTTGCAGCCAGCCTTATTTTCTATATGCAGAAGTGATTTTTCCATAAAAATCAATCAGATTCTTGCAATGCAGGTATAAATTTGAAACCTGTAGTAATTTTAGAGATGTATGAATTGGAAGGTATGAGGTTTTGGTAAAGTCAAGAAATCCTTCTATTATCTGTATTTAACCTAGTCAAGACATGCCAATTAAAGGTTCATGATTTCTCATTAACATGGGATAATGTTTGCATCTGAACAAATTAAAAACATAAAAAACACACTTCCTAATTGCGGAGTCACAGCAGAAGTGCGCAGACCCCGACATTTTGAGGTTCATCTTGTGATTTTTAAAGCCTTTTTGTGAGGTAATTATGATATGGCAGACAATGAAACATGGTGTTATTGCCTCTTGATCTATTGTCATTGGATGACTACTGCAGTTTGTTTTTATCTCGTGACAAAAAAGGAAATTAGAAAAAAATTTCTGTAATTGTAACCCTTTTTCTTTTTTTCTTTTTTTTTTCTTTTGCTTGTATCAGTCAAGGGAATATGTTAATCTGTGGAGCATCGAGTAAGAATTTCTAAGAAGAATGAAGGTTTTAAATTTTAATTGTTGGAACTTGAAATGTGGTTGGAATATCGACAGTTCATACTTTGATCATTTATTTAAAAAACTGGAATGAAAAGAAATATGAGCAAAACAAGCATTGCAAATGGAGAGTGAAAGACTTCGCTGGGGGAACGGAAAGAAATTTTGTTCATGAGACCCTAATGCGATGTATTCAAGAATGGAGAAAATCCCGTGAGGGTCAGCAATTCAAACTTTCCTAGGAATACACAAGGTTACAGAAGACAGGCAGTAGTAGGTATGAGAGGAGCTGTGAAGGAAGGCAACACAGTGGCTGGGTACAAGGTTATAAGTGAGCTAAGTTTATCAGTGACGAGAAAGAGGATGTCGTGGATAAATGTGAACATCTATTTGTTTGTTGGAGATGTTTTGAAGTCTTGGATCTGAATTATTGTACTATTTCTCATAAAATGAAGTATTGAGATGGTGATTTACTCTGTCATGCCATGAGATTGTGATATATTGCTTGTTACTTAATTTATGTGTTAATCTTCGAAAACCAATATCTAGAGTTGAATTGAATGCTGAACTATTGTATGTAATAATGCACTTGCATGACCTATAAACTGGGCAGATTGTTCCAGGAAATGGAGTTATTAGACTGTAGAACCAAGAACATTGTGAGACAAGCCTCACTTTCATTAATGTTGGGAGTTGCCAGGGCATCAACTCAGAAACACAAACACACACATATTTATCTTCATTTTATAGAAACAGAGTATAAAGGAATGAATCAATGGGATGGGTAGTCGGGGGGTGAGATAAGAAAGAGGAGGAAAAACATGAGGACCAGGGAGATGAAGGTGGGGAAAGAAAAGTCCAGGTCAAAATTATCTTGTATTTCATGGATGTATGCACAGGAACTGCTGTGGTTTCACGTAGTTCTGGGAATCACAATGCCATGAGTTGGGACCTTTTCATTTTGGATGGAAATAAGAAAAAATTACTTCCCTCTGGCAAGATCAGGTGGTCAGTATTGGTCATGTATTGGCAAAACAAATCTAAAAGTAAATGTACTGATCTGGGTAAGTGTTTATCTAGAGAATTAGTATACACTTGTTAGAAGGATTTCTCAGGACTTGGTAGTATTTATTCAGTTTGTCATTAGGAAAATACCATTAACCTTTGTGTGAGATTGGATCAGCATGGTCATTTTAAGATGTTTATTTATTTCCTTGTACCAGTCAATGGGAAACAGATATAAAACTTCAAGATTATGAATTTTCAAGGCTGTTTATTGTGTAGTGTAAGAAATAACTATAGGTGTCTTCAAACTGAATTCCAGTTTACGTTTTCCACACACTGCAATCTTGGAGATTCATTTTTTCCTCTCTCTTTTATTTAAGTTTGTATCTCTAGCATTGTAAATTCACTGTTAGCTTTATTTGGCTTTGATTACTACTGTATACAGACTGTTGTGCTTTTCACATCCATTATAATATGATTTCATTTTATATCCTCCACTCAGGTGACTCATTGCTCTCACTTATTAAGCAGGGTAACATGTTATACCTCAAATCAGTTTCCACTTTGTAAAAAAAAGAAATCTGTGACCCAACAACTAGAGCATGGCTACAAATACTGCTTAGACAATTCATAGAAGAAAAATGTCCTGGGCACAGTGTTAGTGTTTTAAAATATAATTGCCCAAGCTTAAATTACACCACAGGTCATGCACATCTTGAATATTTTTCTCATTTAAAAAATCAATGACTAGAATTCTTTTGGGTAATTTGGATAGAAAAATAGGCAATTGAGTAATGTGTAGAATGAGTCTCCTGTAATAAGTGGGCATTTAATTGTTGTCAGTCTTTTGTTAGCAAGTTATTGGTGTCCCTTGGAGCATGCACAGTCACACAAGCAACCCAATACAGAAGTGCAGTGTGTTCATTCTATATCATTGTCTGTATATCATTGTCTCTGTTATGCTTTGCTGGTTTACCCCTGTTTATCTGATTTGGGGGGGCTTTCTAGGGTGTAAAGAGGTGGATCATGTTTTAATGTACAGAGGTCATATGAAATTGAATGTCGGATTTTAAGGGTTGGATCAATTCTGTTTTCTGTGGCCAGCCCTATGGAAAATTATCAATTTCTTTCCAGTTAACATTGTTATGAATAAAATTTTGTTATGTATAGATATCCATATTTTGAGCTATTACTCTTGCGTTTCACAATTTCTATTAATAAAGAACTTTTATTATGGATTATGCAAATTACCATGAAGATGTAAACACCAGTCACATGGACTATAGGACTAAGAACTTTAATAATTTATTTAAAAGACAGAAAGAAAATTTTTACTAGTATTTCAACATGTTGAAGTGATATAATTTGAGACAAGATATGGTGGGTCTACTTAGGCACCCTCACAAGGACAGTGCAGCCAACGATACTGGAACCCACCATTGTATAGATTGTAATCAGAGGACTAAATCAGTTCCACTCAGGCAAACGCCTCTGTCATAAGTCGTAACCGAATTTTCAGTCTATATTCTGGACTCGCTCGAGTGCACTCTAAGAAATCTTGTTTCTGCCTTGTATGTTATATTCTTTTCAAGGATTTGCGGGCAGAGTACTGGGTCCTCATGTTATTAGCCTTGTTCTTAGGATTGAACATGTTCTATAAATTGAATTTGATAGTGTAGATTATACTTACGAAATCAAAGAGGTAAGGACTTAAATTATGTGCAGTTGTAATGAAGATATGTTTTATACTCCAAATATGAGGGGTGTTTTAAGTCGCTGTAAGAAAATCAATTATAATTAAACAGACTATTTCATTTTTTCATTCAATAATCTGAGTACAAAACTTGGTGTAACAACAACTAAATCGCTCATAATTGAAACTTAAATGTAGAACAAAAAATTTTAAGAAATTTCATCTGTGTACTAGAAATCTGCCATCTTCAATTTCTAGTTAAGCAAATTAATATAGAAATTGTGTAAATCAAATCCAAGGAGGTCTATAGTCGGAGAGTAAGTTAGCCCTGTGTGTTCCTAATGGGTTTGGAAAGTCCAATATGATTTGTGACTCAGCTAGCTTAGTAAACTAGATCCTGTCTTCCCATATCTTGCAAGGTTCAGGGGAAGATTGGTTAAGCTCACATTTTGACCTAGTTTCCTTCTGGTTCAGAAAAGTGCAGGCACTGTTTTGTTCAGCATATAGGAACCTTTATGATCATCTTGTCTGGTACTCTACATGGAAGACAATCGAATTGCTTAGAAATAATCAATAGATCTGCTTTCACTAGGCTTCTTTGAAATTTTCTGTTGTCAGAAGATTGTAGCTAAATGGATAAATAAAAATATGTAATTAATAGAGGTTAGTAACCTCCACAAAATGTCAGTGACCCGAAGGTCATCACACTAAATTTTTCCATAATTTTAGTATCCAAATATAGAATCATTTAAAATACATATAACAATGGAAATGAATCCTAGATGTCTAAAGTATATATATATTATTTTTTTCAGTGTTAAGAATATCATTAAAATCACTGGTATGAACAAGTGTTTTAATATTTGTATGCTGTTGCACAGATCAAGGAAATTCTAGACTCAGTAGTATGTATCATATTTCTGTAAACTGGCCTTCAATAGTAAATGTTCAATGGCCACTAGATGAACAATTAAGATTGAAAAAAAAAAAATGAATAAAAGAAGAAAATTTGTTATAGAAAAAATTAATCAATGTGATACAGATTATTTCTTGCATCTCAAAGTGGTGTAAGGTGTCACGTTTTTGCTGCCAACAATAAAAGATCACTGGTCAATATTTAGATGTATTACTAACAATTATATGGAGAGAGAAAGGAAAAGTCAATTTCAGCAGTGCCTGAACTAGGGAGAAGAAAAAAAGATGTATGACATTGCTGGCTCTAAACCACAAGAACATGAAACTTGTACAGGAAGGGGACAAAAACAGCAGCCATTGGCAATACAATAAAATTAAATATTACTGCGAAACATAGCTGTGTCCATCAATTAGATCAGAGCAAGATTGTGATTTCTAGGTCATATATTGCTTTGCTGATCGATTTTAGCTGATTTTTTGGTGATATCTCTTGAATAGAGAAGTTTGGGTTAAGAACCCTCCTGTTGTACTGCTATGTACCATGACTTCTCATTTTCTGTCCCTCAGTATGATCTGAAGATAGAGTGAGATTTATAAAACAAGTTATTTTCTGCTTGATGATATTTATGACAGTAATTTGCATTTCCCACAAAATAATAACTGCAATAATCTTTTATTTATCCAAAAGAAGTGTTATTTTTCATTGTCAATTTATATTGTTTTTATACTTTCTTTATCTAGTTACGCTATGTAAATTCGATTTGCCTATTTTCCCAACAGAGGAACTAAGTTACCCCCAAGCTGTGAGGTCAAAGGTTATGAGGTCTCACAGTGGTCGTTAGATATTCCAGTCCAGTACATGTAAATGGTATTTTGGGTTTCACTTTTGTTGACTAGTAGTTGGAAGGAATGGGCTAATGGGTTGTTGACACCTCTGAGAGAAAGAGGCATGGTTGTAGTAGAAAATAGGATTATAACATAATGAGTCATTCAGAAATTGCATTGCACTATGTGTCAGTGACTGAATAGATATGGTTTAATAAGAGAATTTTTAAGTCCCACTGTATTTGAATAGCATTGATTAAGAGAACTTTTGTTACTGTGTAGCAAAGTAAAGGCCATTTTATATATCATTATTAGGGCTGACTGAAAATGCCCATTAATTTATTTTCATGTTTCAGTTTATGTCTGTCCCTAGTATAACATAAAATGAACTCTGCAATCAAATGCCTGTATTTCTTTCATTCTTAAGAGATCATATATCACATCTCATATCAATACAAAGTATATGTGGAAGAATCTTGATATTCATGCGTGTGCACATTGTGTGTCTTTACAGAGATTGGAGAAATTGTCACTGAAGTGGGATATCGCAAAAAATGATGTACGACAAGACCAGCATCAGATCCTTAAAGACAAAGTTTTGCTACAACAACAGCTTATCAAGAAACAGGATGCCCTCGCTCAGGCCAAGCGGGAAGAAATGGAGAAGGAGGCTCGCAAGGTATGCAGCTCAAATGTGTTAACCCTCATACCAGGAGGAAGTTTCCGTCTTTACAGGTCATGGGAGCAGTAGTCATGGAGATAAAAAAAAAAAATCTGCTGTAGGTCCCTGGTTTCAAGTGGTGAATAGATTTTGGAGTTATTATATTGTCTAGCACCATTTGAAATCAGTGCATCTTTTAGTGGAATGGCAACATGGGGTGGAGATTGAGGAAACATTACTTGCATGTATATTTTGCTGTTCTCTGGGGGAGTTGGAGGGGGGGAAATGGGTATAAGGGATTGTGAAATTTTATAGAGATTTATATATAGTATATAACCAGTTACATAGCGAAAAAATATTGTATATGTTTTATTCAGTATAAATGAAAATAAAAGCACAAAACACAAAAATAAAATGCACAACAGCTGTGAATGACCCAAAGTGTTCTGCTTTAAAAAAAACAAAACAACAAACAACAACAAAAAAAACCTGACTATAGTTAATTTGGCTTGTAATGTACTTCTTTGTTGATCAATATATTTCAGTAGAATTCTACATTGGTCTTATGTGAAAGTTAATTGCATGTAAGGCAACTGCATACAAGAATGCTACATGAGTTTATGTTGGAGTCTGTATTGTGTTCTTTGTTCAAGCTTGTAAATGACAGTCACAGAGGCAAAAATGAAGCATTTTGGCAACAACTGCTCTAGGTGATTGACCTTCAGTGAAAGTCTTTTTCTATAGAAAATGAAGACCAAAAATGTTGTATGTGCCTTAATTATTTTCCATTGGCTTCAGGGGTGGACAACTCCAGGATTTATTTCTGTGCACTCATTCATACAGTGATTTAATGGTTTTACACAGGGATGTGAGGAGGAAACTGTAAATAGCTATTTATGAAAGGAAATTTAGGTAATTCAGGGCAATTTAAGGATGGTGTCTTTTATTTATATATTTATATATATATATACACACACACACACACACACATAGATAGATGGGTATATATATATATATATATATATATATATATATATATATATAAAATCATATAATGGATATTTTTTTACGTGCTGCTAATTTTTACTTATTTTGTTTTTTATGAGTTTTGTCCAGTCATAAAAATTATTATCGAAAATTTTAACTATTTTTCCAGTAGAATTATTTCCCCTGATAGAGCTCTTCATACAGTAGAAAACATCGATAGTGATTAGTGTTTACCTTGTACATGAGCCTTAGTTGACAGGTGATTTTTCACTATTTCCACTATGTCGTCCATATAGAAATACTTTAAACCTGTATTGAGTTTAGCAAATTCTACTGGAAACTTAAGGAAAATTTCAACAGATATCATAAAGGAAATCAATCAAGCAGTAGCAAACTTGTCTAAAACCCCCAAACGTGGAAAATATATAAAATATGACCCAACGGAGAGAGCCGAGATTGGAAAATATGCTACGGATAATGGAACTTCAAAAGCTGTGTCGAAATACAAAGTAAAATTCCTGGGATTGAGTGTTTGTTGTTGTTTAATATGTTTTATACTAAATGAGGAATGCGTAAAAAATTTAAAATCATGGTTTCTATATAAAATCTGTAAAAAATTACAGCAGTAAAAATAACCTGTTATACAGTATATATATAGAATTGGAGATAATTCATCACATTTTTCACCTGCTGTACACCCAGTACTGAGCTGGGGTCTCCTCTGCTTTCCAATCTCATTACTACCATGTATCTGTACTCTGAAATAAGTTTAATTCTTAGACATTGGAGGTGGAATTGAAGATTATGAAACTGGAATCTCTTGGGATACCCTAGGCTTGCAAAGTGGAATCCTCATTCAGCTGCAATAAGCCCTAGAGCATTGATTTGTTTTTAAGTTTTGTCTTATAAAACCTTATGGGTTTAGGAAGAAGATACCTGAATGCTTCCATGAAATGTTAATGGTCCCCAGATGTTCAAATTAAAGGACAAATATAGGTTATATGTAGATGTCAATGGTTTACAGCATTTAAATCATTCATATTCAGGATAATGCTTCACTTGGTGCTTTGTCTCAGAACTGTGTAGCAGAGAATGGAGATTTTGCAGGATAAAGAATATTTTATC